>BTHU01000012.1:505302-1710302 GCA_036184795.1 Tokudaia tokunoshimensis | reverse complement strand
AAAATTGGAACGATACAGAGAAGATTAGCATGGCCCCTGCGCAAGGATGACACGCAAATTCGTGAAGCGTTCCACAAAATAAAAACAGAAGGGACACTATCCAATTCTTTCTATGAAGCCACAGTTACACTGATACCTAAACCACAAAAAGATCCAACAAAGAATAAGAACTACACACCAATTTCTGTTATCAATGTTGATGCAAAAATACTCAATAAAATTCTCACAAACTGAATCCAAAAACACATCAAAATTATCATCCACCATGATCAAATAGCCTTCATCCCAGGGATGCAGGAATAATTCAATATACAGAAATCCATCTATGTAATCCACTATATTAACAAACTCAAAGAAAATTCCACATGATCATCTTAGTAGATGTTGAAAATGCCTTTGATAACAAACAACACCCATTCATGCCAAAAGTATTATCAGGAATTCAAAGTGCATACATATAATAAAAGCATTATACAGCAAATCAATAGCCAACATCAAACTAAATGGGGAGAAACTCAAAGCAATACCATTAAAATCAGGGACTAGACAAGGCTTCCCACTCTCTCCCTACCTATTCAATATAGTACTAGAAAAGTTATAGGCAGAGCAATTAGACAAGAAGAGATCAAGGGAATTCAATTTGGGAAGGAGGAAGACAAGTTATGATTATTTGCGATGATATGATAGTACACTTAAGTGGTCCCCAAAATGTTACCAGAGAGATTCTGCAGCTGATAAACAACTTCAGCAAAGTGACTGTATATAAAATTAATTCAAACAAATCACTAGACTTCCTCTACTTAAAGTATAAAAGAGATGAAAAAGAAATAAGGGAAATGACACCCTTCACAATAGTCACAAATGATATAAAATTGCTTAGTGTGACTAACCAAGCAAGTGAAAGTTCTGTATGACAAGAATTTCAAGTCTCTGAAGAAAGAAATCAAAGAAGACCTCAGAAGATGGAAAGATCTCCCATGCTTAAGGATTGGCAAGAATAACATAGTAAAAATGGCCATATTACCAAAAGCAATCTACAGATTCAATGCAATCTCCATCAAAACTCCCACACAATTTGGAATAACAAAAACAAAACAAAACAAAACAAAACAAAACAAAAAACCGAGGATAGCAAAAACTTTTCTCAGGGATAAAAAAACAAAAACAAAACAAAACAAAAAAACCAAACATCTGGGGTAATCACCATCCCTGACTTCAAGCTGTGCTATAGAGAAATAGTGATAAAAATTCCATGGTATTGCTACAGAAACAGGCAAGTAGATCAATGGAATAGAATTGAAGACCCAGAAATGAATCCACGCACTTATGTTCACTTAATCTTTCACAAAGGAGCTAAAACTATCCAGTGGAAAAAAGACAGCATTTTCAACAAATGGTGCTGGTTCAACTGACAGTTAGCATGTAGAAGAATGCAAATCGATCCAATCTTATCTCATTGCACAAAGCTCAAGTCCAAATGGATCAAGGACCTTTACATAAAACCAGATACAGTGAATATAATAGATGAGAAAGTGGAGAAAAGCCTTGAATATTTGGGCACAGTGTAAAACTTACTGAACAGAACACAAATGGCTTATTCTTTAAGAGCAACGTTTGTCAAATAAGACCTCATAAAACTATAAACTTTCTGTAAATCAAGCAACACTATCAATGGGACAAAACTTCCCAGGTTGGAAAAAGATCTTTACCAACCCTACATCTTATAGAGGGTTTATATTTTATCCAAAATATAAAAAGAACTCAAAATGGCAGACTCCAGAAAACCAAATAACCCTATTAAAAAATAGAGTACAAAACTAAACAGAGACTTCTCATCCAAGGAATCTCAAATGGTTGAGAATCACTTAAGGAAATGTTCAACCTACTTAGTCATCTGGGAAATGGAAATCAAAATGACCAGTCAGAATGGAAATGAACTTTTCTTTTTTTAAAAAACACAAAAACAAAAACAAAAACTTTTTTATTAGATATTTTCATTATTTACATTTCAAATGTTATCCCCATTCCTGGTTTCCCCTCCAAAAACACCCTATCCCATCACTTCCCCCAACAACAACTCACCAACCCACCCACTCCCAATTCCCTGTCCTGGTATTCCCCAATACTGGGGCATTGAATCTTCTCAGGACCAAGGGTCTCTCCTCACTTTGATGTCCAACAAGGCCATCCTCTGCTACATATGCAGCTGGAGCCATGGGTCTCTTCATGTGTACTCTTTGGTTGATAGTTTAGTCCCTGGGAGCTCTGGTGGTACTGGTTGGTTCATATTGTTGTTCCTCCTATGGGGCTGCAAGCTCCTTCAGCCTTCGGTCCTTTCTCTAGTTCCTCCATTTGGGACCTTGTGCTCACCAATGACTGGCTGAGAGCATCCACTTCTCTATGTGTCAGACACAGGCAGAACCTCTCAGGAGACAGCTATATCAAGCTCCTGTCAGCAAGCACTTTTTTGCATCCAGAATAGAGTCTGGGTTGGGTGACAATATATGGGATGGACACCCAGGTGGGGCAGTCTCTGGATGGTCTTTCCTTCAGTCTCTGCTCCACAATTTGTCTCTGTATTTTCTCCCATGTGAATTTTATTCCCCCTTTAAAGAAGGACCGAAGTATTGACAGTATGGTCTTCCTTCTTCTTGAGATTCATTTGAGCTGTGAATTGTATCTTGGGTATTCCAAGTTTCTGGGCCAAAATCCACTTATCAGTGAGAGCATTCCATGTGTGTTCTTTTGTGATTGGGTTACCTCACTCAGGATGATATTATCTAGTTCCATCAATTTCCCTAAGAATTTCATGAATTCATTGATTTTAATAGCTGAGTAGAACTCTACTGTGTCTATATACCACATTTTCTGTATCCATTCCTCTGTTGAGGGACATCTCTGTTCTTTCCAGGTTTTGGCTATTATAAATAGGGCTGCTAAGAACATAGTGGAGCATGTGTCATTATTACATGTTGGAGAATCTTCTGGGTATATGCCTAGGAGTGGTATAGCTGGGTCCTCCAGTCCAATTTTCTGAGGAACCACCAAACTGAGAGAGGTTATAGCAGCTTGCAATCCCATCAGCAGTGGAGGAGTGTTGTTCTTTCTCCACATCCTCATTGGCACCTGCTATTACCTAAGTTTTTGATCTTAACCGTTCCTACTGATGTGAGGTGGAATCACAGAGTTGTTTTGATTTACATTTTCCTGATGACTAAGAACATTGAACATTTCTTTAGGTGCTTCTCAGCAATTTGGGTTTCGTCAGTTGAGAATTCTTTGTTTAGCTCTGTACTGCATTTTTTCATAGGGTTATTTGGTTCTCTGGAGACTAACTTCTTGAGTTCTTTGTATATATTGGATATTAGCCCTCTGTTGGATGTAGGGTTGGTAAAGGCCTTTTCCCAGTTTGTTGGCTGCCACTTTGTCCTTTTGACAGTGTCCTTTGCCTTACAGAAAATTTGTAATTTTATGAGGTCCCATTTGTCAGTTCTTGACCTTAGAGCATAAGCTATTGGTGTTCTGTTCAGGAAAATTTCCCCTGTGCCCTTGAGCTCAAGGCTCTTCTCCACTTTCTTTTCTATTACTTTCAGTGTGCCTGGTTTTATGTGGAGGTCCTTGATCTACTTGGACTTGAACTTTGTGCAAGGAGATAAGAATAGATCTATTTGCATTCTTCTGCATGTTAACAGTCAGCTGAATCAGCCTGATTTGTTGAAAAGGCTATCTTTTTTCCACTGGATGGTTTTAGTACCCTTGTCAAAGATCAAATGACCATAGGTGTGTGAGTTCATTTCTGGATCTTTAATTCTATTCCATTCATCTACCTGCCTGTCACTATACCAGTACCATGTATTTTTTTTATCACTATTGCTCTGTAGTACTACTTGAGGTCCAGGTTGCTGATTCACCCATAAGTTCTTTTATTTTTGAGAATAATTTTAGCTACCCTGGGTTTTCGTTATTCCAAATAAATTTGAGAATAGCTATTTCTAACTCTATGAAGAATTGAGTTGGAATTTTGATGGGGATTACATTGAATCTGCATATTGCTTTTTGCAAGATGGCCATTTTTACTGTATTAATTCTGCCAATCCATGACGATTGGAGAGCTTTCCATCTTCTGAAGTCTTCTCCAATTTCTAACTTCAGAAACTTGAAGTTCTTGTTATACAGATCTTTCACTTATTTTGTTAGAGTCACACTAAGACAATTTATATTGTTTGTGACTATTGTAAAGGGTGTCATTTCCCTAATTTCATTTTCAGCCTGTTTATCCTTTGTGTGTAATACGGCTATTGATTTGTTTGAGTTAATTTTATATCTGGCACTTTGCTGAAGATGCTTATCAGCTGTAGGATTTCTCTGGTGGAGTCTTTGGGGTCATTTAAATATACTATCATATCATCTGCAAATAGTGATAGTTTGACTTCTTCCTTTATATTTTGTATCCATTTAACCTCCTTTTGTTGTCTAATTGCTCTAGCTAGAACTTCACTTACTATATTGAATAGATATATAGAGAGGGCAACCTTGTCTAGTCCCTGATTTTAGTGGAATTGCTTCAAGTCCCTCTCCATTTAGTTTGATGTTGGCTACTGGTTTGCTCTATACTATTTTTATTATGCTTAGGTATGGGCCTGGAAGTTCTTATCATTCCAAGACTATTAACATGAAAGAATGCTGAATTTTATCTAATGCTTTTTCAGCATCTAATGAAAGGACCATGTTTGTCTCTTGAGTTTTTTATGTAGTGGATTACATTGATGGATTTCCATATATTGAACCATTCCTGCATCCCTGGGATGAAGCCTACTTGATCTTGTTGAATGATCATTTTGATGTGTTTTTTAATTCAGTTGGCAAGAATTACTGAGTACTTTTGCATGGATATTCATAAGGGAAATTGGTCTGAAATTCTCATTCTTCGTTGGAACTTTTTGTCGTTTTGGTATTAACTTAATTGTGGCATCATAGAACAATTTGGGCAGTGTTCATTCTGTTTCTATTTTGTGCAACAGTTTAAAGTGTTGGTATCATGTCTTCTTCGATGGTCTGATAGAATTCTGCACTAAAGCCATCTGGTACTCTACTTTTTTTGGTTGGGAGACTTTCAATGACTGCTTCTATTTCTTTAGGGGTTATGGGACTGTTTAGATGGTGTATTTGATCCTTATTTAACTTTGATAGTTGGAATCTGTCTAAAAAAATGTCCATTTTATCCAGATTTCCAGTTGTCTTGAATATATGCTTTTATATTAGGATCTGATGATTTTTTAAATTTCCTCATTTTCTGTTGTTTTATCTCCCTTTTCATTTCTGATTTTGTTAATTTGGATACTGTCTCTGTGCCCTCTGGTATGTCTGGCTTATGGTTTATCAATCTTGTTGTTTTTTTCAAAAAAAACAGCTCCTTGTTTTGTTGATTCTTTGTATGTTATTTTTGTTTCTATTTGGTTGATTCCAGCCATGAGTTTGTTGATTTCCTGCCATCTACTACTTTTGGGTGAATTAACTTAATTTTGTTCTATAGCTTTCAGATGTTCTGTGAAGCTGCTAGTGTATGTTCTCTCCAGTTTCTTTTTGGAGGCACTCAGAGCTATGGGTTTTCCTCTTAGCACTGCTTTCATTGTGTCCCATATGTTTAGGTATGTTGTGCCTTCATTTTCATTAAATTCTAAAAAGTCTTTGATTTCTTTACTTATTTTGTCTTTGACCAAGCTATCATTGAGTAGAGCATTGTTTGGCTTCCATATGTATGTGGGCTTTCTGTTGTTCTTGTTGCTATTGAAGACCAGCCTTAATCTGTATTGATCTGATAGGAGACATGGGATTATTTCAATCTTCTTATATCTGTTGAGGTCTGCTTTGTGACCAATTATACAGTCAGTTTTGGAGAAGGTACCATGAGGTGCTGTGAAGTCTATGTCTTTTTATTGGGGAATTGAGTCGACTGATGTTAAGAGATATTAAGCAATAGTGAATGTTGCTTCCTGTTATTTTTGATGTTATATTTATGTTTGTGTAGTTATCTTCTTTTGGGTTTTTTGAAAGAAGATTACTTTCTTGCTTTTTATAGGGTATAGTTCCCCTCCTTGTGTTGTTGTTTTCCATCTATTATCCTTTGTAGGGCTGGATTTGTGGAAAGATATTGCGAAAACTTGGTTTTATCATGGAATATCTTGGTTTATTCATCTATGGTAATTGAGAGTTTTGAGGAGTATAGTAGTCTGGGCTGGCATTTGTGTTCTCCTAGGGTCTGTATGACATCTACCCAGGATCTTCTAGCTTTCACAGTCTCTGGTGAGAAGTGTGGTGTAATTCTGATAGGTCTGCCTGTATATGTTACTTGACCTTTTCCCATTACTGCTTCTAATATTCTTTCTTTGTTTAGTGTACTTGGTGTTTTGAGTATATGTGAAAGGGGAAATTTCTTTTCTGGAATCTATTTGTAGTTCTGTAGGTTTTTTGTATGTTCATGAGCAACTCTTTCTTTAGGTTAGGGAAGTTTTCTTCTATAATTTTGTTGAAGATATTTACTGGACCTTTAAGTTGTAAATCTTTGCTCTCTTCTATACCTATAATCCTTAGGTTGCTTTTCTCATGTCCTGGATTTCCGGGATGTTTTGGATTAGAAGCTTTTTGCATCTTGTATTTTCTTTGACTGTTGTGTCAATGTTTTCTATGGTACTTTCTTTACCTGATATTCGCTCTCCTATACCTTGTATTCTGTAGTTGATGTTTGCATGTATGACTTCTGTTTTCTTTCCTAGGTTTTCTATCTCCAGAGTTGTCTCCCTTTCTGATTTCTTTATTGTTTCTACTTCCATTTTTAGGTCCTTAATGATTCTGTGCAGTTCCTTCACTTGTTTTTTTGTGTTTTCCTGTAATTCTTTAAGGGATTTTTGTGTTTTCTCTTTAAGGACTTCTCCCTGTTTACTTGTGTTCTCTTGTATTTCTTTAAGGGAGCTATTATGTCCTTCTTGGAGTCTTCTATCAGCATCATGAGATGTCCTTTTAAATCCAAATCTTGCTTTTCTGGTGTAATATGGTAACCAGGACTCATGTTGTAGGAGAACTGGGTTCAGATGATGGCATGTGGCCTTGGTTTCTGTTGGTAAGGTTCTTGCATTTGCCTTTTGCCACCTGGTTATCTCTGGTGTTAGCTGGTCTTGCTGTCTGTGACTGTGGCTTATCTCTCTTGCAAGCCTGTGTATCATTACTCCTGGGATACCAGTTCTCTCTTCAAGGAATTTAGGTATGGAGAGTTGTGGTACAGAGTCATCTCAGGTGTGCAGACAGAAACAACAATGCTCCGGTCCTCAGCTGATCCTTGGTTCCTATGTCCTGATGGCTCTGAGAAGGTTCCTTTTGTGCCAGGAATTCGAAGAGAAGTGGTTGTCTTACTTGTGCACATAGGTGTATAGGCACTCCTGGGAGACCTGTTCTCTTGTGCTGGTATTTGTGTATGTAACTCTGTGGTCCAGGATCAGCTCTGGGTGCAGACAGAAGTCAGAAGACTCCTATCCCAGGCTTCCCCTGGATTCTTGTGTCTTTAGGGTTTCAGGCTGATTCCTCTGAGTAGCAGGGGTGGTCCTAGCTGTGCTCCCAGGCCTGTCTGCACTCCTTGGAGGTTAGCTATCTCCCTGTGCCACCTGGGTATGGAGTCCTGTGGCAAAGGATGGTCTCCAGTCACTGGAAATGAACATTCATCAATGTCCTAATTACTTTCTTCCATCTCCTGAATTTACTCATTTAGGTAATGTTTTTAAGGTACCTTATTTTTGACTCTTAAAACAGTCAGAGAATAGTACTGAGTTCTTAGATGGCAGTGAAATTCAGAGAGTCAGTGTGTCTTGTCTTTGTTTCACTTTAAGTCTTTCAGCTGTCAGAATCTGTGAGATCAATTTCTTGCTATGTGACTTTAAGTATATTTTCTTCAGCTCTTTAAATGTCGAGTATATAATGTTATGTTGACTTTCTTTTGTGTATTTGTTTATTTCCCATCACCATTGCTTTTTAAAATACTGTCCTATCCCCTCGTTTTAATTATATATTTTCAGTCTCATTGCCCCTTGAAGAATCTTTTTTTTTTTTCCTGATGCATCTGGCTGAAATTTTTGTTTGCAACACGCAAACATTGATTCAGAACCAGGATTCTTAACAATAAGGGAAATGTTAGTTATTTCCACTGCATGTTAACTAACTAGAATAATAGTCATTCTCTCTTTCTCTCTCTTTGTCTGTTTCTCTGTCTCTGTCTCTGTCTCTCTCTCTCTCCTTCTCTGTGTGTAAGAGAGACAGTGATACAGAGACAGAGAATGTTACTTGAGAAGTTAAATAGATCTTTGCTCTTGCTGAAGAGATCAAGAGTAATATAGGGTAATGTTACACAGAATTTACATTTATACAACATATATAGACATTCATATAGAAGACCATAAATAAGATGAGGATCTATTTTATTTCACTATGCTAATTTTGTTACAACACCTTTAAAAAATAGCATACTACAAAATATGTTATATAATTTTCATTTTATAGTCCTTTATAGATTTTAAGTTTCATATATGAGAAAATAAAATATGAATATGAAAAATACATAGGATCTTATTCAGAATAGATACATCTCAGTGTCCATTAGGAACATGTAGCTTTTAATAGTGCAAGGCCAATCTTCAGTGATCTTAGACCTATTCATTCTCCTATCACCTTGCCTGTGGCTCTAAAAATAACTGTAGAACATGTTTGGAGTGATATATTTTTAAAATAGGGAGGCTTAATATTCCCCTTATGGAAGGTAGCAACTTGAATTAGAGAAAAATTACTGATATAGTCTGGGAAACAAACCTTTAAAGTGGGTCTCAGTGGGTCCTATTGTCTTTGAGGTGCATAACTCAGGATTCTGATATATAAGTGAAGCTTCATATACCCCAGAAAGTACCCTTGACACTGTGGAAAATAGTTCACAATGGGTCACGGGCTTCTACTCTCTACATACTGTTATACTGTATGTATAAGTAATCAATCTGTTCAGTGGCATGTGTCATAAATATATCCCTGCTCACCAGACTCAAACAAGTTAGTGAGTAATGCAAAGAAAAACTGTTTCATGTGTAAGGTACTAAAATAAGAAAAACAAATATTCTAACTTACCTGTTTTTTAATAGAATCAATACAATAAAATTAAACTTTTATGTTTAAATTGCAAAGTAGAAAGCATGACTATATATCTTGATAAATTTCAAAACTGAACATACTGATACCAGTTTTACCAAGATAAAATAGGACATGAAGTTCACATTCTTTCAACAGGTTTTGTTTTTGTTTTTATTTTTGTTTTTGTTGTTTTGGATTTTTTTGCTGAGTTTTTCACTTTCTTGTTTTAAATGGTCCCCAAACTAGGTTTGCCTCCTTTTTCAATGCACAAATAGGATAATTCAGTGTGCCACGTGCAGTATCTTTCGCTCAACCTGATGTTTGTGTGATCTTTTACTTGTTTCTGAAAATAAGTGTGTAACTTATAGCCAGGAAATAAGAATTAGTAATCTCAGTTTTATTTATTCTAATTGATCTTGTTCCCCTCTCATTAAGGCTTAGGTTTTAGTCTCCAAATGACTGATGGTATTTACTGGCTATTTATGTATACTTTTTTCATTAGTTTATCCCCTCTGGAAAGCAGCCTATTCAAGTCCTTTGTTTATTTTATTGTACTCAATTACCCATCTTTTAAAATAAATCATCGGAGCCCTTAATATTTTGAAGATATAATTTCTGTTATAGTTAAATACATTAAAATATTTCCCTGAATCTCCAGCATGCCAACAGAAAATGTAATGTAATGTAATCTAATGTATCAATATTTTTCTTTCTGGATACTGTATTTGTTTTATTTAAGATACTTTATTTATATTAAGACATACTTTTCTATATTTCATTGTAGACATTTAAAAATCTTAAACATCTAGATCAAACTTTCATGAACAATTAATTTCCCTCACACAAGAATATCCAATGAACACAAAGAGCATTTTTCTTCATTATTTTCTATTAAAAATGAAATGTCAGGCTGTGGAAATAACTCAGTAGGTAAGAACACTCACTGCTCTTCCAGAAGACTGCAGTTCAGATTTCAGGTCAGGTTGGTCTCAGTGCCAGGTGCTCAGTGCTATGTCCAGGGGATGTAGTGTCCTCTTCTGACCCCCATGGGTGCCCACACATATGTTGCATACAGACATGCACATATGCATGTTAATAAAAAATAACACAAAACAGACTGGGGTTTTTTTTTTGTGTGCTTTGTTTTGTTTGGTTGCCTTGCTTTGGTTTACTGTTTTGTCATTATTAAGAGGAAGAGTGGTTGAGACAGAACATGAAGTTAGATAGGTAGAAAGGATTAAGTGTTTTGGAGGAGTTGGAGAAGAGGAACGAAAATGATCAAAATGTTCTTGCTGTTAAACTTGACAAACCTTTGTTTAATCCTCATTCTACATAGGATCAAAGGAGAGTAAATGACTTCTACAAATTGTCCCTTGGCTTCCATATTTGTATGACCACTCACATACATGCGCACACGTGCACAGTAAGTAAATAAGAATTAAAGTTGTTAAAGGTTCATGTCATTGAATGTGTATCACTTCATTATTTTGCTTCTAATTTTTATCTATATGTTCTAGATTTTTGTCTCTGCTGTCTAGATTAGTGAAATTTTTAAAAATGAACCAATTTGTAGCATCATATCTTATGAATTTTATGAATTTAACATGATGCATATTGTATATTATGACATTTACATATATTTTCTTTCAGTTAAACAAATGCCTTTGAATCTCAGTCTTTAATATTTAATGCCAATGAGTGCTACTTAAAAAATTCCCTTTTAAATTAAGTACTTATACACCCTACTTGTTCACGATATGCTAATCTCTTATTAATTTTATTTAGTAATACTTAAATTAGTACATTAATACCTAAATTCATGAATGAGCACAGCCTTTTACTAGGAGAAAAGTTTATGTCATCTTCTAAAGCAATATAAAACTGAGGTCATTTTCTGTTCTTGTCCAGTTTTCCTTCTCATTGACGTCCCATTTTTCTTTACTAAACTGTTGATATTTGAGTTGTTAGAAGTGTGTCTAAGCTTAGATAACACAATGTTATTCACAGGAAATGCATTGCAGAAGCTCCAGTTTCTGGTACCAGTGACTTTCCTTCTGTTTTTCTTTTTATAGGTTGTACAAAACTGTTACAAATTTTCATTCCTGAGAATTAGTCTTTGACTTTTAATTAGAGATTTTTTCCCCATAATTGATGTATTTCTATATTGGACTGACTGTTATTTCATTTTTTTTTGGATTAAAGCAGACTTCTAACAGTGCTTGAGGTGTAGACTTATGCCATTGTCAATTGTCACTCTTTTCTGATACCATCATAGAAAATTTTATGCTCACGACATAAGCTCTGCTTTACTGCCTCAGATATATAATACTTTTATTATGTTTCAGATAAATTTTTTATTGCTAGGCATGTCAAGAATACCATACTTCATTCTTGAAAGACATTAAATGACTTAACTCTCACATCTCAGTGGTTCTGCCCTTCAATCTACTTCTTTCATGATCATAGTCTTTATCATTTTCCTTGAAACTTTTAAGAAATTGCCAACATATTACTCTGTCATCAGTCCCATTTCTACAACTATGACTAACTGGGCCCTGACTCCAATAACTTCTTCCAGATGGCTACCCTGGAATTTATGTTACAGCCTTTTCCCTTCTTTTTGGTCTGCAAACATATCCCCATTTGAACAAACAGCTTCCAAAGGATCCCTGCCATGTGTAGGTTTTACACAAGCTGTTCTTGTCTAATGAAGACAATAGTGACATCGCAATAGTGAACAAGCCATATGACAAGTTCTGCTTCTGTGAACAATTGTCACAACAAGTACTTAAGAGAAAAATCAAACAGTTGGCTTGAGTTTCTTCTTGGTCATGGGACTTCAAAAGCATATTTTTCAGACAAAACTTTTCCATCCAAAATGCAATAATAACAGTAAAATAGAACCTTTGACCACATAGTATTTGGGAACTCAGTATTTTTATTTTCAATATAACAAAGTGCTGGGTATAATTCAGCTTTTTTCTTTCTACATCACTCCCCCCTTATTTATATTTTAGTACATGACTTAGTTAATTGGAAAGAGATTAGAAAAGCATATACTTCATGGCACTCCCACTCTAATTTCAGTCTAGGAAAATATAGGTTTAGCTTGATATAGTACTAGATAATTGATCTGATTAGATTTTCAGAGCAAGATTAGTTTACTCTTCAGGCAGAAACATAGTTACCCAGAAACAGATCAACCTATTATGTTTGGATGCTAATCATGTTTTTAAATTGCTATGGGATGGAATCCCATTCTGCAGAGTGCATACAGCAGGACCAGCAAACAGTATATTGTGATGGATGCTTCTAGTACAAAACTTACCTTAATGACTGTTTTATTGCTGTGTAGAGACATCATAACTAAGGGAAGTCTTATAAAAGAAACCATTTAACTGGGGGCTTGCTAGAAGTTTCAAAGGCTAACTTAGTCCATTATCATCATCACAGAGAGAATGTTAGAGGCAGGTGTGACACTGGAGAAATAGATGAGAGCTACATCCTAATCCTCAAGCAGAGAGAGTAACATTTGACGTGGCTTGCAAACTTCAAACCTGTTTTTTGTGATACATTTCTTCCCAGAAAAACCATAGCTCCTAATCTCTTCATTCATTTCAAATAATTCCACTCCCTGGTGTCTAAGAATTCAAGTAGTTGAATCTATGGGAGCCATTGTTCTTTCTT
Organism: Tokudaia tokunoshimensis; assembly: GCA_036184795.1. Classification (NCBI taxonomy): domain Eukaryota; kingdom Metazoa; phylum Chordata; class Mammalia; order Rodentia; family Muridae; genus Tokudaia; species Tokudaia tokunoshimensis. Next base: position 1,697,456 of record BTHU01000012.1, on the reverse strand, counting down.
TTGTTTTCCTTTCCGTTAATTTTTTTCTTTATTCACTTTGCATCCTGATTCCTGTCCCTGCCTCCCACTCTGCCCTCTACACAGTGCCTTCCCCATTCCCTTATTCTATAAAAGAACAGAGTCCCCCACCCTATCTCCCAACTGTGGCACATCAAGTCTTTGCAGGCCTAGCAGAATCCTTTCCCAGTGATGCCAGGTAAGGCAGCCCAGTTAGGGGTACAGCTTCAAAAGACAGGCAACAGTTTCAGGGACAGCATCACTCCAGTTGTTGAGGAACTCATATGAAGATCCAGTGAACATCTGCAACATACATGTGGGAGGCCTAGGTCCAACTGGTGTGTGTCTTTGATTGGTGGTTCAGGCTCTGAGTGCCTATGGAAGCAATTCTCATTCAAGCCACCACAGTCGCTAAGATAAAAAATATCTTCAGGATATCGTTCAGGAGCACAAAAATAATGTTAATACAAAATATCCATAATAAATAATAGTAAATATTTCAATCCTATTAAATCACTCTGACGTATTTGGTTTATTTGATAACTTATTGATTTATTTAGCTTTTTATTTGGCTTGACTGCTTTGGTTTTTTAAACCATTGTTAATAGGTGTTGGAGACAGGGGAGGTTGTGAGAGTGAGTTTTTCATTGCACATGATCATTTAGGTTGGGAGTGCCACAGAGCATGTTTCCACCTTCACCATTTCTTGATACAAGATCTCTGCTGCTGAATAAGCAGGATTCCTTGTAGGAAAACTACTGGAAATTATCCACCTCACCCATCATCTTCCTGCAGCAGGGCTTGGTGGGATCCTTGGAGTTTGTGCTATCTTATTCTGGTCATATGTAGATTTTGGGAATGTGAACTCTGCTCAGACTGGTGTACAAAGTGCTTTGACTCACTGACCACTCTCAGTAGCAACCACTTCTTAAACCTTTAGGCTCAAAGCAAGTGCTGTCCTCACCTTGTGCTGCATTGCACAGGTTTCTTTTGTTACTTAAGAAGAAAGAAAATATTTTAAGAAACATTGTGAAAATGAAAGCTGTCATTTATTTTTCTCTGTGTTGTACTTAAGGAAAATGATTGACCTTCATGTGATGGATCAAAGTCGAAAACTTGAAATTATAGACTACAGATAAGCACCCTCTCAAAGATCCTTATTTAGTATGTGCAATAGCGCTATCAAGAAACTAGTGTATTTAGAGTAAACATCAATCAATGGTGTTACAAGTTGTCCCAGAATCATGTTTGAAAAAATATATAGCTAGACTCTAAATTCTCCTCTTTACAGTTTTTGTCATTTCAGCAGAAGACCATGTAACTACTTAATTTAAAATAGATAGAACATCTGTCCAGTTTTAGGAAAAATAAAATAAAATAAAACAGGAACCAAAATAAAGCAGAAATAAACAAGGAAAATAAACCCTAAAACAGATTTGATTTTCAATCATAAAACCATAAAAATGATTTGGATATTCTCTCTCTCTCTCTCTCTCTCTCTCTCTCTCTCTCTCTCTCTCTCTCTCTCTCTCTCCCTCTCTCTCTCTCTCTGTGTGTGTGTGTGTGTGTGTGTGTGTGTGTGTGAGATACATAAGTTTCCCTTTGGAGTGTCTTTCAAATCAGGGTAAATAAAATTTGCTATTTGGAAATTTAACTGACATAAAACAATTTTTGAATGTTACAAATAGTTACTCTGTATTTTGATTATATTTCCCTTGGAAGAAACATATAGCAAGGAATTTATATGGCTGCACATGCTTATGATTATGCCTACAGATCCTGAAGGTTGAGAGTGTGAATATGTTCTCTAAATCTTGTGATGAAGAAAAGAAACTTTTAAATTTAAAAATAGATTCTTCTCTCATAGGATAAATCCAGACCACAATTTCCCCTTCCTTTACTCCTCTCAGCATTTCCATACTTCCTTGTTCCCTAGATCCACTCCCTTTCTGTTTTCCTTCAGAAGAAAGCAAGATTCCAAGACACAATAAGCAAAACATAACAAAACAAAATACAATTTGACAAGTCAAAGAAAGACCTGCACACCAAAGTTAGACAAGATAATCCAACAGGAAGAAAAAAGTACCAAGAGTGTGAAAGAGTCAGAGACACACCAGCTTGCACAGTTAAGAGTCCCACAAAATCATGAATTTAACAGCTGTAACATATATACAGAGGACCTGTTGCAGACTCATGCAGGCCTAGTGCTTGCTGCTTTAGTCTCTTTGAGCCTATGTGAGGCATGCTTAGTTGATCCAGTGGGTCCTGTTCTCCTGGTGACCTCCATCCCCTCTGACTCCAACTATTTTTTCACCTCCTCTTCCTTGGGATTACCCCAACTCAGAAGGGAGGGATCCGATAGAGACCTATAGTTTAGATTCTGTCTCCCAATAATGTCTGTCTGTGGGTCTCTGCACCTGTGCCCATCTCTTATTTGAGGAATCTCTCTGATATTACTGTACATGGCACTGATCTATGCATTTAGCAGAACATTATTAGGAATCATTTTTGTTTGCTACTTTTGTTTTAGACCATTACTGTATGGTTCTATACTAAGTTTCTGGGTTATCTAGTCTCTGATTCCTAGTCATCTAAGCAGTGTTAAGTATGGGTTACCTCTCATGGAGTCAATTACATCAGACATTGGTTAGCCACACCCATAAGTTTGCACCACCATAGGCCCTACACATTTTGCAGGCAGGACAAATTACAGCTCAAGCAAGGATTGTGGACCAAAGAGGCTAGATCTTAGGGGTGAAAGCTCCCTGTAGTCACCAACTGGATCTCACCATATTCAATGAGTGTTGGATGTTGGAGGGACAGAGTTTTTTTGTTGTTTTTTTTTTAAAAAAACAAACTTTTACCTCTTTTTAAGATGTTTTAGCTCATTAGTGCTTACAGGAATCATGTCTTTGGAATTGCATGTGATAAAATAATTTGTGGTATTTAACAAAGCATGAAATTATAGGATTTAACATGTACTTAATAGATTTGGAGTTTTCTAAGGACAACCTGAGAAGGTGTCTTTTCAACCATTATCCCAAATTAGCTCTATTGTGTCCTAAACACAGAGTTTCATTGTTATTTTCTATTTGATGTAGATATTGTTTTCATGTTTTTGGTTTATAGTTTTGGAGACATTCCTTCCTTGCAAAGAGCTCTATTACTTAATTATTACTTAATTTCTTTCCTAATATGGAGGCTGTTTCTATCAACTTCATAAATAGCAAAAGAATGGACAAGCATGAGTGATAAGAAGGGTCATGGCTGAGAAAAAACTGTAATTTGAAGCTTTCTTTGAAGCTTACTCAAGAAAGTTTATGGCTCATGTTATACTTCTATAGCTATCAGTGTATCATGTCAGCATGAAAGCAGCTGTCATACAGAGCCAGACCAATAATCCATCTGGTTCTACAGGAGAACATTCTTGCCCTCGGTAGAGAGTGGGAGATACAAAAAGGACACCAGTTTACTATTTGTAGTGTTAGCATTAATCACCTAATCCTTTTCTCCTAAATCTAATAGTATTTAAATGTGGCTGATCTTTACCAATAGAAGAACACAAGCTCATCACTCATGCTTATGGATCTTATCATCTATTCTCTTCCCTTCCTCACTAATCTCCTTAAGTATTCTGATAAACTTTGACTTTGTCCTCAATCTCCTTTTCACATTAAAGGTTCGTGTTTTACTAGTGTATCTCATATATAATTCAGAAAATTTTACATATTTTAATACTGAAACCTCATATTACCATCAATCATAGGCATGATCAAACGTTAGGAACTACTGTTATTTCAAGGTCATTTATCTAAAAAGTGGTACTTTTTTCCATGAAAATTCCAGTTTAGAGTATTTAAGATGCATAGACACCAATTTGTAAATCAGTCTCTGAAGCTAAAGAAACACAATCACCCATAAAATATTATAAAAATGTGTGCACGCTTTATTTGTAACCACATAATCTTTGTACCTTTAACACTAATTTCAAATTACCTCCTTAGATAAGTTTAACACAATAGGAGAAGAGGAAAACTGACTTTATTTTGTTTCTCTTACTGTGATAAAAATACTCTGAGGAAAGTAACAAGAAAAAGTGTTGTTGCAGTCTATAATTTATAGATGTTCTCTATCATTTCAGGACATTGACAGAAGCAGATGCTTAGGCCGGTTGGTCCCATCACATCCACATGTTAGAAGAGAGAGCCATGAATAACTGCCTCTACTCAATCTATTTTTCACATTATGTAGTCTAGAAACTCAGTCAGGAAATGGTGACACCCACACATATCAGGTCTTCCCACATCAATTAATGAAATCAAGATAATCTCCCATAGGCAAATTCCCACACCTAGAATTCCACGTCCTTAATGATTACAGGTCTGTCAAGCTGACAACACAATCATAGGTCTACCCCTTGTCAACTTGACTTTGAAATATCATTTTTAAGCCATAGATTTCCCCCTCCTTTCCATATAGCCTACTGACCATCTTATAAAATAAATTAGGTCCAACATTGAAAGACTCTATATTTGTTAAGAGTTTCAATATGCCCAACTTCTCTCAACTGAAGCTCATACACAATACAAACCAAATTTCATGCATTCAACTTATAGGACAGCATAAACCTTTTTATTTTAAAATTGAATAATTATGGCAAAAGAATGAATCATCTGACCAAAGTAAAGTCAAAATAAAGCAAGGCAAACAAATCCTGTAGTTTCATGCCCAGCATATGATCTCCAAATGGTATAGATAGCTCCACTCCTCCAGCTCTATCATCAGCGACATACACAGATTCTCTCCTAGGCCAGCTTCACTGTGCTCCTTTGTGAATGTCCCATGGTCCTAGCCTCTCTGATATCCTGCAGTTTCAATTGAAAGTTAGGCTTCACCTTGAGAGCTTCATGCAATGGTTTCTTAGGCCCTCTTTGTAGGGATTGCAAAACTACCACATGGTGCCTTGCCTCAGCTTCTCTCAATAGGCCTCTCAATCCTGCATTTTCCATGCCTTTGCCACCATTATCACATGAAAGGTGCCAATTTCAACTTCAAAGTAATCTCAGCTGTATTGACTTCTATGTTCTGATATTTAGGGAAATCTTTCCTGTTGTTCCAGCACTGACTGCAAGGTTTCTCTTTAATGAAATCAATCTCTCCAACCAAAGGTTACAGTTATTTGGCTGTCTACCTCCTTGTCCGAGGTTTTAGGTTTCTACACACCTTTCTTCCACCAAACACAATAGTCCGTTATACTTAAATCGTTTTCACTTGGGGTTTTCAGAGCATGTACAGATTGAAATAAAATTCTTGCCCAAATATCAAATGAATAACTCAGGTTCCAGCTCATTATAGAGTAGTATTTTCCTTCTGAAACTTCATAAGCCAGGTCCCAACTGTCCACATTACAGTCTCCCACAAGAATGGCTGTCAAATGTTCAAAGTTGTTAACCTAATCCTCATTCTGTCTCTATCTAAACTCTGACATGTACTTTCCAACTATAATGAAAGTCTTTGTTTGAATCACACTTAGCTTTTAAAAGTCTACTGAGCTCATTTAAGAAAAACTATAATGAACACCTCTGAGTTCCCATGCCCAATTTAAACCATTAGGAATCTGTTTACGATGAGCAGTTTCTGTATTGGTGTTTCTGAATCTGGGTTTTCACATTGCATCACATGGAACACTGCAAGTAGCTTCTCTGTCATTTACCTCTCCCATTCACATCAGGAAGATTTTGAGATTGATTATACTGATGTCAGAAGCTGTGAAAATATGATTTTATAGGTAGTATTGTGCAACATCTTTTAGAGACATATAATGTTTGCCTTTATTTTTGGGATAATGTTAGTCATGGGTTAAGTCTTGACATAAATAAGGACTGTAAGTTGGTGATTTTTCAACCACTTTTAATTATTAATTAAAATACTAATGTAAAATTAAAGTTTATCTTCTCATCTGTTTGTTTTATAGATCAGATAGAAAAACTGGCAGTGTTTCTGAATGGTGTTTTTTCTTTTTCCAAGATAATGAGTAGATTTTCTGTTTTAGTCATTCATGTATTTAGATTTTATGTTTAAATGTCTTTATGAATCAAACATGTAAATATTTTAATAGATTTTGTTTCATAGGTGTCACGCTCTTCCATACTGAACATTTGTCATTTTTGGCCAGTAGCAGTCTAAGTAAGTTATTTTGATTGCTTCCTGATAACTACACTGTTGTTTAATTCATGTTTTTTTTTCTTTAAACCTTTTTCCTAATAGTTATATGAGGTAGTAACACAATATTATTTATGGAAAGGTGGTGCATGGCATATGTAGCAGATGTGCAGCTTGTTCTTCATGTGGGTCCTGAACAACTGGAGTGTAGCTATCCCAAAAGCTGTTGCTGTACATAGGATATGTTCTTCTAGCTGGGCTGTCTTGTATGACCTCAATGGGAGAGGATGCACCTAGCCCCACAGAGACTTGATGTGCCAGGGTGGGCGAATACAAAGAGGGGACCCACATGCTCATAGGAGAAGGATTGTAGGAGGATGTGACTGGGAGGGGCAGTGAATGGAATGTAAAGTGAAGAATTAATAATAATAATAATAATAATAATAATAATAATAATAATAATGGTTTATAGTTATAATATAACCAAAGAACATTCTCTAAAGTGATATCCTTATTTTGGAGTATTCTCAAACTGTTATATTATAATTGTGTTACTTTTTCTTTGTTATTTATCTGAAGAAATATATTTCCTATTAATTCTTTGACAATTTCATGCACAACTTAAAGTTCTGGCCTGGATAAACATATCTGGAAATAATGCTTTAGTTCCGACTTTTTAGTATAGTGGTTGATGTTTTAGAAAAGGGTATACAAGTGACTATCGAATGTTGATAGTTGTTGACCTTAATCCGTCATCCTATCTGTATATACAGTCTGCTACATTATTTCTCATAGCACGTTATTACACAGGATTCTCCTTATTGTCTTGAGCTTGCTCCTAAGATTGGGTAGCAACAAAGCCAGAAATGTGCTAGTATAGTAGGGATTTCTTTGTCCTTTGTTTCTTCTTTCTTTGTTTCTCTTTTTCTCTTTTTCTCTCTTTCTCTGTCTCCTTTCTCCCCCCTCTATCCTTCCCTCCCTCCCTCTTTCCTTTCCTCCCATCCTTAATTCCTTTTGCTTTCTTTCTCTCTTTTTTTGTATGTATTTTTTGGGGGTGGTCAGGATTTCTAAGTGTAGCCCTGTATGTCCTGGAACCCATTGTGTAGACCAGGCTGGCCTCAAATTCATAGAGAGCTGCCTGACACTGTCTCCACAGTGCCTGGTTAAAGGTGTGCAACTCAACTGCTTCACATAGGAAATGAATATATCTCATCAATTGTTGGGTTTTCCAAGGAAGATGACATAAATATGGTCTGGGCTTCATCACTTAGACTCAATAATCAACATATATTAGATTCATATTACCAAATCTCTCAAATCTTTTAGTGAAGATAAGTGATGCTGGGAGAAGGATTATTTCATGGGATAATCAATGATGAATGATTCAGTCAATGATTAGTAAGGACTTAGATTATTATGAACTCAGCCATCCAAGGAAAGTTGCTGTTTGGAGTCTAATTAAAAGATTTTAATGATATCTTCAATTGATAGTACATTTATTTTCTTCCATAAATAAAGTGCAATTTCAAAAACATAGAGACTTTCTAAAATTTTTTATTCCTGAAAGCATACTTGTTTACTTGTAGAATATTTTTGGTACTTTTCTTTTTTTTTTCCCTTTGGCTAGAATTTTGAGTGTTCTATTAAATAGGTGGGAAGAGAGTGGGCAGTCTTGTTGTTTCCCTCATGTAAATAGGGTTGCTTTGAATTTCTCTCCATTTCCTTCCATGTTGGCTATTGGTTTGCTCTATATTGCTTTTATTATATTTAGGTATAGACCTTGAATTCCTGGTCTCTCCAATACTTTCAACATGAAAGGATGTTGCATTTTTTCCTAGGCATTTTCATCGTCTAATGAGATGATCCTATGTTTTGTTTCTTTGAATTTGTTTATATAGTAGATTGCATTGATAGATTTCCAAATACTGAGCCATCCCTGCATTTTGATCATGATGAATAATTATTTTGATTTGTTCTTGGATTTTGTTTGCAAGAATTTTATTGAGTATTTTGCAACAATATTCATAAGAGAAAATGGTCTGAAGTTCTCTCTCTTTCTTTGGTCTTTTTGTGGTTTAGGGATCAGTGTAACCGGGGCTATAGAAAGAATTGGGTAGTGTTCCTTCTCTCTCTATTTTGTGGAATAGTTTAAAAAGTATTAGTATTAGGTCTTCTTTGAAGGTCTGATAGAATTATGCAGTAAAACCATCTAGTCCTGGGCTTTATTTTTGGTTGGTAGACTTTTAATGATTGCTTCTAGTTTTTTAAGTGTTATTGAACTGTTTAGATGGTTTATCTGTTCCTTATTTAATTTTGGTACCTGATATCTAGAAAATTGTCCATTTCATCCAGATTCTCCAGTTTTGTTGAATATAGACTTTTGTAGTAGGATCTGATTTTTTTTTTAATTTTCCCAGTTTCTGTTGTTATGTCTCCCTTTTCGCTTCTGGTTTTGTTAATGTGTATAGTGTACTGGCTTATTTTATGTGTCAACTGAACACAAGCTGGAGTTATCATAGAGAAAGGAGATTCAGTTGAGGAAGAGCCTCCATAAGATCCATCTGTAAGGCATTTCTTCAATTAGGGATCAAGGTGGGAGGGTCCATTGTGTGATGCGATCCCTGGGCTGGTAGACTTGGGTTCTATAAGAAAGCAACCTAAGCAAGCCAGGAGAAGCCAGCCAGTAAGAAACATCCCTCCATGGCCTCTGCATCAGCTCCTGCTTCCTGACCTGCTTAAGTTCCAATTCTGACTTTCTTTGATGATGAACAGCAGTGTGAAAATGTAAACTGAATAAACCTTTTCCTCCCCAATTTGCTTCATGGTCATGATGTTTGTGAAGGAATAGAAACCCTGACTAAGACAGATACTGTCTCTGTGCCCTATAGTTAGTTTGCCTAAGGATTTGTCTAACTTGCTGAATTTCTCAAAGTACCAGCTCCTAGTTTTATTGATTCTTTTTATATTTTTCTTTTTATTTCTACTTGGTTTACTTTGGTCCTGAGTTTGAATAGTTCTTGTCTAGTACTTCTCTTGGGTATATTTCCTTTTTTTTTTGTTTGTTCTAGAGCTTTTAAATATGCTGTTGAGCTCCTAGTGTATGCTCTCTGCTCTCTCCAGTTTCTTTTTGAAGGTACTCAGAGCTATGATTCTTCCTATTCTTACTGCTTTCATTGTGTCTTACAAATTTGGATATATTGTGCCTTTATTTTCATTAAATTCTAAAAAGTCTTTAACTTTATTTCTTCTTTGACTAAGTTATTTTTTTTAATTTTATTTTATTTTCTAAGTTTTTTTTATTTACATTCAAAATCATTTCCCCTTTCTGGTTTCCTCCCTCCCTGAAAGTCCCATAAGCCCCCTTCCCTCCCTCTTTTCCCAATTCAACCCCCTCTCGCTTCTCTGTCCTGGCATTCCCCTACATCCAGTCTTTCCAGGACCAGGGGTCCTTCCTTCCATCTTCTTGGAAATCTATTGATATGCGAATTGTGTCTAGGGTATTTCGAGATTCTGGATTAATATCCCCTTATCAGTGACTGCATACCATGTGTGTTCTTTTGTGATTGGGTTACCTCACTAAGGATGATATTTTCAAGTACTGACAATTTGCCTAGGAATTTCGTGAATTCATTGTTTTTAATTGCAAAGTAGTATTCCATTGTGTAAATATACCACATCTTCTGAATCCATTCCTCTGTTGAGGGACATCTGGGTTCTTTCCAGCTTCTGGCTATTATAAATAAGGCTGCTATGAACATAGTGGAACATGTGTCCTTATTGCATGCAGGTAAAGCCTCTGGGTATATGCCCAGGAGTGGTATAGCCAGATCCTCCGAGAGTGTCATGCCCAGCTTTCTGAGGAACCGCCAGACTGCTTTCGAGAGTGGTTGTACCAGCTTGCAATTCCACCAGCAGTGGAGGAGTGTTCCTCTTTCTCCACATCCTCACCAACACCTGCTGTCTCCTGTGGTTTTGATCTTAGCCATTCTGACTGGTGTGTGATGGAATCTCAGGGTTGTTTTGATTTGCATTTCCCTAATGACTAAGGATGATGAACATCTCTTTAGGTGCTTCTCAGCCATTAGATATTCTTCAGGTGAGAACTCTTTGCTTAACTCTGTACCCCATTTTTTAATAGGGTTACTTGCCTCTCTGGAGTTTAACTTCTTGAGTTCTTTGTATATATTGGTTGTTCAGCTTCAATGTGTATGTGGGCTTTCTGTTTTTGTTGTTATTGAAGACCAGCCTTACTCCATGGTGTTCTGATAGAATACATGGGAATAATTCAATGTTTGTGTATCTTTTGAGGTTTGTTTTGTATATACATGTATATGGTCGATTTTTGAGAAGATGCCATGAGGTACTGAGAAGAATGTATATTCTTTTGTTTTAAGGTGACATTTTCTGTTGATACCTTTTAAATCCATTTGGTTCATAACTTCTGTTAGTTTCTCTCTGTTTCTTTTCAATTTCTTTTTCCATGATCTGTCCAATGGTGAGAAAGGGGTATCGAAATCTTCTACTATTATTGTGTGAGGTTCAATGTATGCTTTGAGCTTCAGTAACATTTCCTTAAAATGTGGGTTTCCTTGCATTTGGGGCATAGATGTTCAGATCTGAGAGTTCATCTTGGTAGATTTTTCCTTTGATGAGTATGTAGTCTCCTTCCCCATCTTATTTGGTAACTTTTAAATGAAATCCTATTTTATTGTATGTTAGAATGACTATTCCAACCTGTTTCTTGGGATCATTTGCTTGGAAAATTTTTCTGGGTGGGGTATATTTATCCCAGGGTTCGGGGGTCTCAGTTCCACCAAGTATTGGGGTAGGGCTTGGGGTCTCACCTGTGATCCTGGATGTGTCAGAATACTTGTGGAATACAACTGGGATGTGGTCTGATTTTTTGGGGATCCAGAGCAGAGGCTCTGCCCCTAGCACAGGTACAAGTGGGTCTCTGGCTGACTGTGTACTTTTTATACAGCTATTTAATAATCACTATTTCTAACCTAGTTTGGCATTAATTTGAGAACATGCAAGATTAATTATTAACTTTGTTCCTTTTGTTTGTTTGTTAGAAGTAGCTTTATAGCATTTTAAAAATTATTTTATACCCATTTTGTTTAATTATTTTATATAGGGCATATATGTGGAATTCAGAGGATCATGTGTAGAAATTTACGATGTGTGTTCTGGGACTGAACTCATGTCATCATTGTTAGCATTGGACTTCTTTACATGCATGTTTGTTTCGAAGTGTTTTAGTATTTTGATTTGACTAATACTTATGTGGAAATACATGTTTTAAAATAAATGAATAAAATAAAGTATTTTCCTTGAAGTCTGTTTTATATTTCTAGCTTTTCCTTGCAAAAAGGACATAATTGCAAATCTTTTAGTGCATAAAGTTTTTTGGTGTTTTGTTTGTCTCCCTCTTTACATAAAATGGCACAAGTATACACATTCCTCACACCATGTACCTCTGCTTTTCCTTTACTACGTGTTATTGTGAAGATGTGCAAACACATGTACTACATGCTTATCTAACATATAGACAAGCTTAATTTTTTTCAACCAATCTTTATTGACACTAGTTATTTCCAGGCTTGACAATAGTACTATAACAATTGATCCATGCAAAGATCTTTTCTGTTTTTGCCATCATATTTTTTATAATGTCATAAGAAAAGCTAGTTTTGCTGGCTCAAGGGTAAATGCATAGATTATTTAGAAAATACTGAAAAATTCTCTGCACAAAAGATGTATTACTTTTCCATTCTTATCTGATTTATCCACTTTTTAAATCACAGCAGAAGAATTATGAACTGAGTTACATGGTTAAATAAAAGAAAATTTCTTGGAAATAAATACATTTCTACTTAAGTGGCATGTGTAATGGCATTGAATTTGAAAAAAATGAAACATGGAGATGTTACACATTCTATAGTAAAGAGTGTTCTGTTTTATTCACAATGTTGTATGTGAGACTTTATTTCTAATTGTGCATCTAAAAATAATGCTTTCAATGATGTTGCTGTATTTTGTAGCAAAGAGTTAATTATATTGACAAGCTGAAATTCTAAACAACCCACTAGTATCCAAGGAGCCATTTTCAGCAATGGGGAGTGCTAACCAACTGTGTGGTAAAGAGAGATCTAAACATCAAGAGAGCTGACCCAGGGCCTCTGTGTTTGTCACAAACACCTCTGTGGAGGAAGTGGATGTTGCCGTGAACACAAGACCCACAAGGTGAATGGAAGAGTTGTGGAACTTAGAGAACTGTGTCAAGAGAAGATTCTCAGAGAACAGCTGCCCACTTAACTGTGAAAAAGATCTTTGTTGGGGTATTAAAGAAGTCACTGATGAACATCACCTATGAGATTATTTTGAGCAGTATGAGAAAATTGAAGTGATAGAAATTATGACTGGCAGAGGCAGAGGATAACAGAGGGGCTTTGCTTAGGTCACCTTTGATGATCATGACTCTGTGGATAGGATTGTTATTCAGAAATACCATACTGTGAATGGCACAAGTGTGAAGTAAGAAAGTCTTTGTCAAAGCAAGAGATGGCTAGTGCTTCACCCAGCCAGAGAGGTCTAAATGGTTCTGGAAACTTTGTTGGTGGTCATGGAGGTGGTTTTGGTGGCAATGACAATTTTGGTAGAGGAGGAAACTTCAGTGGTCGAGGTTGTTTGGGTGGCAGTCGTGGTGGTGATGGTGGATATGGTGACAGTGGGGATGACTATAATGGATTTGGCAATGACATTGGTTATGGAGGAGGTGGTTTTGGTTACTCTGGAGGAAGCAGAGGCTATACAAGTGGTACACAGGGTTATGGAAAACAGGGCAGTGGCTATGGTGGGAGTGGCAACTATGACAGCTATAACAATGGAGGAGTTGGAGGTAGCTTTAGCAGTGGTTGCAGAAGCAATTTTGGAGGTGGTGGAAGCTAAAATGATTTTGGCAATTACAACAATCCGTCTTCTAATTTTGAACTGATGAAGTAAGGAAACTTTGGAGGCAGGAGCTCTGACCCTTATGGTGGCAGAGGTCAGTATGTTGGCTAAACCATGAAACCAAAGGTGGGTATGGAGGTTCCAACAGCAGCAGTAGTAGTGTTAGGAGGTTCTACTTATAGCCAGGAATCAGAACTTAGCATAGAGGAGAGCCAGAAAATTGACAGGGAAGGTACAGGTTACAACAGATCCATGAACTCAGCCAAGCACAGTGGTGGCAGGGTCTAGCTGCTAAAAAGAAGACAAGTTTAAACAATACTCATGTGTGGGTAAAAACTCCAGGACTGTATTTGACTAACTGTATAACACATTATTTAGTTTCTTTTCTGTGGAAAGTGTAAAGCATTCCAACAAAAGGTTTTACTGTAGACCTTTTTCACCCATGCTGTTGATTGCTAAATGTAATAGCCTGATCATGATGCTGAATAAATGTGTCATTTTTTTTTTCAAAAAAAAGCCTTTTGAATTATAGAAAATATTCTACTTTTAAAACTATTGATACATATAAAATTTCTCCATGAAAAATATTCATAACCATTTTTTCTGCCTTTTGAAAAGGACAATGCATTGTTCTCATGGAAAGCCACTTTCCTTCAGAAGAACACACTAAGAGGAAGTAGAAATGTCTGATCAGATTTTACACAATTTATACACATAATGACCTATCACATTACAATGAAATATGTACAATTACTATTTTTTTGTATTACCAAAAGTAAATTTGTTAAAAATAAATTAAGAAAAATTTAAAAGATAAAATAATTAATGAAAGTTGAAAAGAATTTTGTCCTTAAATGTAAATATTAAAGTTCAGATTCTAACAAAGAAAATCATTTACACAATTTGAGTCTAAAATGGATGTCTTGGGAAACCAAATACTAAACATAAAACATTTGCTAAGTCAATTTTCATTAAAATTAAAATAGTAATTTATTTGGAAGTAAGAGAAATGATACCCTTCATGATAGCCACAAACCATGTAAAGTATCTTGGTGTGACTCTAACCAAACAAGTGAAAGATCTGTATGACAAGAACTTCAAGTCTCTGAAGAAAGAAATTGAAGAAGACCTCAGAAGATGGAAAAATCTGCCATGCTCATGGATTGCCAGGATTAAAATACTAAAAATGACCATCTTGCCAAAAGCAATATACGGATTCCATGCAATCCCCATCAAAATCCCAACTCAATTCTTCATAGAGTTAGAAAGAGCAATTCAAAAATTCATCTGGAATAACAGAAAATCCATGATAGCTAAAACTATTCTCAAGAATAAAAGAACCTCTGGGGGAAACAGTATCCCGGACCTCAAGCTGTACTACAGAGCAATAGTATTAAAAACCGCATGGTATTGGTAGAGTGACAGGCATGTAGATCAATGGAAAAGAATTGAAGACCCAGAAATGAATCCACACTCCTATGGTCACTTGATCTTTGACAAAGGAGCTAATACCATCCAGTGGAAAAAAGATAGCCTTTTCAACAAATGGTGCTGGCTCAACTGGAGGTCAACATGCAGAAGAATGAAAATTGACCCATTCTTATCTCCTTGCACTAAGCTCAATTCCAAGTGGATCAAGGACCTCCACATAAAACCAGACACACTGAAACTAATAGAAAGGAAACTAGGGAAGAACCTTGAACATATGGGCACAGGGGAGAATTTCCTGAACAGAACTCCAATAGCTTATGCTCTAAGATCAAGAATTGACAAACGGGACCTCATTAAATTACAAAGTTTTTGCAAGGCAAAAGACACTGTCAAAAAGACGAAGCGGCAACCAACTAACTGGGAAATGATCTTTACCAACCCTACATCCGACAGAAGGCTAATGTCCAATATATAGAAAGAACTCAAGAAGTTAAACTCCAGAGAGGCAAGTAACCCTATTAAAAAAATGTGGTACAGAGCTAAACAAAAAGTTCTCATCTGAAGAATATCTAATAGCTGAGAAGCCCCTAAAGAGATGTTTATCATCCTTAGTCATTAGGGAAATGCAAATCAAAACAACCCTGAGATTCCATCACACACCAGTCAGAATGGCTAAGATCAAAAACACAGGAGACAGCAGGTGTTGGCGAGAATGTGGAGAAAGAGGAACACTCCTCCACTGCTGGTGGGATTGCAAGCTGGTACAACCACTCTCGAAAGCAGTCTGGCGGTTCCTCAGAAACCTGGGCATGACACTCCTGGAGAATCTGGCTATACCACTCCTGGGCATATACCCAGAGGCTTCCCCTGGATGCAGTAAGGACACATGCTCCACTATGTTCATAGCAGCCTTATTTATAATAGCCAGAAGCTGGAAAGAACCCAGATGTCCCTCAACGGAGGTATGGATTCAGAAGATGTGGTATATTTACACAATGGAATACTACTCTGCAATTAAAAACAATGAATTCACGAAATTCCTAGGCAAATGATCAGAACTTGAAAATATCATCCTTAGTGAGGTAACCCAATCACAAAAGAACACACATGGTATGCAGTCAGTGATAAAGGGATATTAACCCAGAAACTCGGAATACCCAAGACACAATTCACATATCAATTGATTTCCAAGAAGATGGAAGGAGAGACCCCTGGTCCTGGAAAGACTGGATGTAGGGGAATGCCAAGACAGAGAAGCGAGAGGGGGTTGAATGGGGAAAAGAGGGAGGGATGGGGGCTTATGGGACTTTCGGGGAGGGAGGAAACGGGAAAGGGGAAATGATTTTGAATGTAAATAAAAAAAAACTTAGAAAAACAAAATAAAAAAATGCACTTAGTTGCTCAACATTAAAAAAAAAAATAATTTACACAATTTGAGTCTAAAATGAATGTCTCGGGAAACCAACTACTAAACATAAAACATTTGCTAAGTCAATTTTCATTAAAATTAAAAAAGTATTTTATTTGGAAGATGACTTGATAAAAAGTACAAATAATAGATTTTAAATAACTGTTTTAACACAGTACTCTCCATAGGAGTTATAGCTGTAATATACCAGAATATGTATGTATAAAATATGTATAAATATATATGCATGTTTTATGTACACATATATGTTTATATGTGCTTATGTTATATTGGTGTTACATGTTATTACATATATCATATTTATATATACATAAAACCCATTTCAATATTCAATTCAAAAGTTCCATTAAGATGATGGAGAAAAATAACATAAATAAGAACTTCCCAAGAAGGGACATTTTTGGCCACAAAACCAAATGGAAATAAGCTTGACATTATTCATCATCAAGATAATGGCATTTAGAAAGGCACTAACTCAGCACCATAGTAGTGGCTCTGATACCAAATAGTAAGTGGGATGGAGTTAACTTGAATTCTCAATTGTGATGGTAAGGAGTCCAAAGCAGCACAACCCTTTGGACAGCTGCAGATCCTATGTAAGTACATACACAGCTATGCAGTGCTTGAACGGAAGTATTTGTTTAGCAAAACAATAAAGATAAATTATTGCAGTAGCTTGGTTTATAATAACTCTAAAGTAGAAACAATTTAAGTGCCAGATAATCAGCTTGGATAATGAAGTTATACATTCACTCTAAGTTAGTTAACACTTGTAGTAATGAACTACAGGTATGCACAGTAAAAGCTCCTCCCTCATTAGGTGTTGTTATCAGTCTACCCTGTTGAGAGAATCCTGGCAGGATGCTGACAGATCCAGTATGCACACATATTGTGATGTAGAACTGCAATGAGATCAAGAGTGCAACAGAGACTTCATGTGCCAGAGGTGACAGTTTGCCTCACTCCAGTCCCTTCTTTAGCTTCAACAATCTCTCTACCCCTGTTCCTGTGATGTTCTTTGAAGGGGTGATAGAGAAGTCTTATTTATGACTGCATATTTAACAGTCCCTTGTTCTCTTCACATTAACTAGCTATGAGTCTCTGCAGCTACTACTACCCAATATAAAAGGGAGAGTCTCTAAACAAAGCTGATGGCCATACTAATATAAGAACATATATACAGCTATCTAAAAGGC
This sequence comes from Tokudaia tokunoshimensis, assembly GCA_036184795.1. NCBI lineage: Eukaryota > Metazoa > Chordata > Mammalia > Rodentia > Muridae > Tokudaia > Tokudaia tokunoshimensis. The sequence goes on along the minus strand of BTHU01000012.1, from coordinate 1,680,287 downwards.
AATTTGAAGGGCGCATCATGTACCCATCAAAAACTTGGAATACCCAAGATTTAATTCACAGACCATATGAAGCCCAAGAAGAAGGAAGACCAAAATGTGGATGCTTCAGTGCTTCTTAGAAGGGGGAACAAAATACTCACAGGAGAAAATATCTTTTCCCAATCTGTGGGTTGCCATTTTGTCCTATTGACAATTTCCTTTGCCTTATGGGCAAATACCAAGAAGATGCTCCAACATGTAATAAGGACACATGCTCCATTATGTTCATAGCAGCCATATATATAATAGGCAGAAGCTGGAAACAATCCAGCTGTCAAGTAACAGCAGAGATTTTTATCAACTATACCCTATGACCTCCCTAGCTGCCAGGTTTTCAACATGCTTACAGTAGCAGATATGGATCCCATCTTACACAGGAAGCCTTAAATCCAATAAGAAAATGGTTAAATCATAAGACACTTCTTGTCTGGCCATTTGATAGTAGAAATTTGATGACAATTCTCCCTATGTAGCCTGAATAGGAACCTCTGGAATTATGCAAACTAGCCTTCTATCTTGTATCTCTTTACCCTAGAACAAAACTATGTGTTTTCTTTAGGAACAGGATCTTGAATGTGTTCTCATAAGTAATCAACCAACATGGCAAATGCATTCCTCTTTCTTTTCTTCATGTTTCAACAAGACAAATGCTCTTTATGTCATTAACTTTACCATGTTTTCCATGCCATTAAAAGCACTTCCTCTCAATCATAAAACAAATTAAAGCCTTCTTACTGTAAGTTATATTTAATCAGATACTTGAATGTAATGAAAAGAGAAGTAACTAATGCAACAAAGAAACATAAGTATTTCTACATGAATAATAATAATGAAGTACTGAGTTTTGTATCCCAAGGTAGGGTAGTATCTGAATGGCCTTTCCTTCAGTCTCTGCTCCACACTTCCTTTCCATATTTCCTTTAGACAGAAGCCCTTCTGGATTAAGAATTTGGAGATGAGTGGCACTGTCCCACAACTAGGACCCTTGCCTAACTTCTGAATATTGTCTCTTCAGGTTCCCATTATCCTTTGTTGGGCATTTCAGCTAATCTCATTCCTGTTGGATCCTGGGAGCCTCTGGGTTTCCTGGCATCTGGGACTTGCTGGTGACTACCCCCAGTTCCCCATCCCCCATGGCTATACACATCTGTTAAATTCATGACCCCTGTATATCATCCCTATCTCCTCTCATACCTGACCCTCTTTTCCTCCTTCCCTTCCTCTCTTCCTTCCAAGTCCCTCCCACCTTCTATCTCCCAATGAGTATTTTGTTCCCCCTTCTAAGAAGGATTGAAGCATCTACATTTTGTTGTTCCTTCTTCTTGAGTTTCATATTGTATGTGAATTATAACTTGGGAATTCTGAGCTTTGGGGCTAATATCCATTTATCACTGAGTACAAATGTTCTCTTGTGACTGGGTTACCTCACTGAGGATGATATTTTCTAGTTCCATCCATTTGCCTAAGAATTTCGTGATGTCATTATTTTTAAAAGCTGAGTAGTACTCCATTGTGTAAATGCACCATATTTTCTGTATCCATTCCTCTGTTGAAGGACATCTGGGTTGTTTCCAGCTTCTGGCTATTATAAATAAGGCTGCTATGAACATAGTAGAGCATGTGTCCTTGTTATATGTTGGAGCATCTTTTGGATATATGTCCAGGAGTGGTATAGCTAGGTCCTCAGGTAATACTATGTCCAATTTTCTGAGGAACCGCCAGACTGATTTTCAGAGTGGTTATACCAGCTTGCAATCCCAACAAAAATGGAGGAATGTTCCTCTTTCTCTACATCCTTTACAGTATCTGCTGTCACTTGAGTTTTGATCTTAGGTATTCTGACTGGTATAAGGTGTAATCTCTGGATTGTTTGGAATTGCATTTTCCTGATGACTAAGGATGTTGGCCATTTCTTTAGGTGCTTCTCAGAAATTCATGTTCTGTCAGTTGAGAATTCTTTGTTTAGCTCTGTACCCCATTTTTAATAGGGTTATTTAGTTCTCTGGAGTCTAACTTCTTTATATATATATACCCTCTATGAATGTAGCATTGGTAAATTTCCCAATCTGTTGTTTGCCATTTTGTCCAATTGTTGTCTCCTTTGCCTTACAGAAGCTTTTAAGTTTTATGAGGTCCCATTGTGAACCGTTGATCTTAGAGCATAAGCCATTGGTATTCTGTTCAGGAAATTTTTCCCTGACCCATATGTTCAAGGCTGATCCCCACTTGCTCTTTTATTAGATTCAGTGTATCTGGTTTTAAGTGGAGGTCTTTGATCCACTTGGACTTGAGATTTGTAAAAGGAGAAAATAATGAATGAATTTGCATTATTCCACATGCTGACTGCCAGTTGAACTAGTACCATTTGTTGAAAATGCTGTCTTTTTCCCACTTGATGGTTTTAGCTCCTTTGTCAAAGTTCAAGTGACCATAGGTGTGCAAGTTCATTTGTTGGTCTTCAATTCTATTCCATTGATCTACCTGCCTTTCTCTGTACCAATACCATGCAGTTTTTAATCACTATTGCTCTGTAATAGTGCTTAAGTTCAGGGTTGGTGATTTCCTCAGAAGTTCTTTTATTGTTGAGAATAGTTTTCACTATACTGGGCATTTTGTTATTCCACATGAATTTGAGAATTGCTCTTTCTAACTATGAAGAATTGAGTTGGAATTTTGATTGGTATTGCATTGAATCTGTAGATTACATTCATCAAGATTGCCATATTTACTATATTAAACTGGCCAATAATTAAGCATGAGAGATTTTTACATCTTCTGAGAGCTTCAGTTTCTTTCTTCAGGGAATTGAAGTTCTTGTTATAAATATTTTTCACTTGCTTGGTTAGAGTCAAACCAAGTTATTTTATATTATTTGTGACTATTGTGAAGGGTATCATTTTCCTAATTTCTTTCTCAGCCTGTTTAGCCTTTGAATAAAAGAAGGCTACTATTTTTTTCTTTTTTTAGTTAATTTTATATTCAGCCACGTTGCTGAAGTTGTTTATCAGCTTTAGGAGTTCTCTGGTAGATGTTTTAGTGTCATTTGACTATATTATCATATCTTCTGCCAATTGTGATATTTTTGACTTCTTCCTTTCCAATTTGTATCCCTTTGAACTCCTTTTCTTGTCTAATTTATCTGGCGAGTACTTTGAGTACTATATTGAATAGGTAGAGAGAGAGTGGGCAGCTTTGTCTATTTTTTGTCCTGATTTTAGTGGAATTGCTTCAAATTTCTCTACATTTAATTTAACATTTGGTACTGGTTTCTTGTATACTGCTTTTACTCTGTGTAGGTATGGGCCTTGAACTTCTGATCTTTCCAAGTCTTTTCCCATGTTGAATTTTGTCAAATGCTTTCTCAGCATCTAGTGAGATTATCATGTGTTGTTTTCTCTTTGAGTTTGTTTATATAGTGGATTACAGTATCTTGAACCATCTCTGCATCCCTAGGATAAAGCCTACTTGATGATATTGAATCATCATTTTGATGTGTTCTTGGATTTGGTTTACAAGAATTTTATTGAGTATTCTTGTAGTGATATTAATAAGGCAAATTGGTCTGAAGTTACCATTTTTGGGGATTCTTTGTATGGTTTAGGTATAAGCATAATTGTGGCTTCCTGGAATGAATTTGTAGTGTTGGGATTATGGGAATGTTTAGATGGTTTATCTGATTCTGATTTAACTTTGGTACCTGGTATCTGTCTAGAAAATTTTCCATTTTGTCCAGATTTTCCAGTTTTCATGATTAAAGGCTGTTGCAATAGGATCTGATGATTTTTTGAATTTCCTTAGTTTCTGCTGTTATGTCTCCCTTTTGTTTCTGATTTTGTTAATTTGGATAATGTCTCTGTGCCCTCTTGTTAGTCTGGCTAACGGTTTATTTTCTCAAAGAATCAGCTCTAAGTTTTGTTGATCTACTTAGTTCTCTTTGTATTTACTTGGTTGATTTCAGCCCTGAGTTTGATTATTTCCTGCCTTCTACTCCTCTTGGGTATATTTGCTTCTTTTTGTTCTACAGCTTTCAGGTGTGCTGTTATGCTGCTAGTGTATGCTCTCTCTGGTTTCTTTTTGGAGGTACTCAGAGCTATGAATTTTCCTCTTAGTACTGCTTTCATTGTGTCTCATATGTTTGGATATATCATGCCTTGATTTTCATTAAATCCTAAGTCTTTAATTTCTTTATTTCTTCCTTGACCAAGTTATCATTGAGTAGAATGTTGTTCAACTTCCATGTGTATGTGGGCTTTCTGTTGTTTTGGTTGTAATTGAAGACCAGCCTTAATCTGTGGTGATCCTAAAGGATGCATGGGATTATTTTAATCTTATCTTTTGAAGCCTATTTTGTGACAAATTATATGGTCAGTTTTGGAGACAGTATCATGAGGTGCTGAGAAGTTAAACTTCTTAAAGGAGGAATAAAAGTATAACATTTTACTTTTCTATCAGTTCTACTTTTTCCTCATTATTTATTATGTATCTATTTTGTGTATATTAAAATGTGTATGTACAAATATTTACATATGTGTTCAAGTATATCCAAGTGCATATATGTTTGTGTGTGCTTATGGTGAAGGCAGGACACAAACTCACACTTCCACTTAGTTTTTGCCTTCCTTTCCTTTCTTGAGACAGTCTCTGGCTAGTCTGGAATCTTGAAACAGGCTATACTAGTTGGACAGAAATGTTGTGAGATCCACCTCTAGTTCCCTTCCTCAGTGATAGCATTATAAACCCAAGTATGTACCAATGTTTTTACATGAATTTTAAACACTGAACACAAAAATTTACCTTGCATATCAAGTACTTTTCTGAGTGAACTATCTCCCCAACACTAGATATTGATTTATTTATTTACCAGACATGGTATAGGGTCATAATTTAGAGAATATATACATATTTGCAATCTATTGAGAATTATAATTTGTTTATCTTTCTGTGTCTTTACATATAAGTTCTTTATTTGTGGGTGCAACAAACTTTATTGATGATATTAAAGAGATTAGGAAAGACCCCCTATGCCCCTTCTGTTATTATGGGGGTCTGGGATGGAAATTGTGAGGGAGATGCTCATTGTTGGGGGCCAAGTTGGGACAGGGACTCCTCAGCAACCTAGGGCCTCTCTTTTGCTCTCAGTGCCCTTGCTGGGGTGGGTGGTCCAGTATTTCTTCTTCCTTGGAGGCCATGTAGGCCATGAGGTCCATGACCCTGTTGTTGTAGCCATATTCATTTTCGTACCAGAAAATAAGCTTTACAAATTGTCATTGAGAGCAATGCCAGCCCCAGCATCAAAGGTGGAGTAATGGGAGTTGCTGTTGAAGTCACAGGAGACAACTTGGTCCTCAGTGTAGTCCAAGGTGCCCTTTAGTTGGCCCTCAGATGCCTGCTTTGCCACCTTCTTTATGTCTTCATACTTTGCAGGTTTATCCACGTGGCATGTCAGATCTGCAATGGAAACATTGGGGGTAGGAACATGGAAGGCCATGCCAGTGAGCTCCTGTTCAGCTCTGGGATGACCTTGCCCACAGCCTTGGCAACACCAGTAGATGCAGGGAAGATATTCTGGGTAGCCCCACGGGCATCACACCACAGCTTCCCAGAGGGGCCATTCACAATTTTCTGAGTGGCTGTGATGGCAGGGACCATGGTCATGAGCCCTTCCACAATGCGAAAATTGTCATGGATGACCTTGGCCAGAGGAGCTAAACAATTGGTGGTGCAGGATTCACTGCTGACAGTCTTGAGTGAGTTGTTGTAGAGAGCCATATTGGGTGTCTTGTTGCCTGGCAGAAACTTGACATTGACCAAGGTGAAGTTCTCCCAGTCTGTGAGCTGAAATTCCTGTCCCAGCCATAATCCTGCTCCACCTAGAGGGGAGTGAAGGTGAAGTTCTTTGTTCTTCCAGGTCTAGGAATTCCTGAATTAAGCAGGTGACCCATCCAGCTGCCCAAGACAAGGCCTAATGAACAGTCAGACCAGATCTGCAGATGTGGTTCCAGTTTCTGGGGGGAAGGGCTTTTTCTCCCGCCTATATATTTGAAAAGACCATTTAAGGTTTGAGTCTTGAGCAGGAAACATAGCCTTGGTTCCATGTGTTTCTCTTGTCACCCCGTCGTTTTCTAGCCCCAGCTCTCCATCCAGAGAACCCGAGTTCGTATGAAGCCGCAGGCAGTTTCAAGTTATCACATTTCTCATGGTACACACCCATCACAAACATGGGGGCTTCAGCAGAAGGGGCAGAGATGATGACCCTTTAGGCTCCACCCTTCAAGTGGGCCCCAGCCTTCTCCATGGTGGCGAAAATGCCAGTAGACTCCACAACATACTCAGCACCAGCATCACCCCATTTGATGTTAGCGGAATCTCACTCCTGGAAGATGGTGATGCGCTTCCCATTCTCAGCCTTCACTGTGCAGTTGAATTTGTTATAAGTGGAATCATACTGGAAGATGTAGATCATGTAGTTGAGGTCAATGAAGGGGTCGCTAAAGGCAACAATTTCCACTTTGCCAGATGCAGAGCAGAAGGCAACCCTGGTAACCAGGCACCCAAATATGGCCAAATCCTTCACGCCAACCTTCACCATTTTGTTGACAGGACAAGGCTGGCACTGCTCAAGAAGATGCAGCACTCTCTGGAACAGGAAGGAGCAGAGAGCCTACATATAAGTTCTTACAACTGGTGTTAAATAATCACTTATAACCATGCTGTCAATTTGACAATCACAATTTCATGTAGCTTTCATATTCCTGTAGTAAAAGAACTTCCAGCCTTTCAACATGGCATGGCTGTGTTATGTTTGGGTATTTTTTTTTAATCTTTGTTGCTCTAAAATGATACTGGGTTCTTTAAATTCTGAAATGTTCTTCGAATCCTGGAATATTTGAACACTCTTTTAGTCAACAGTTAAAATAAGAATTTGTAATCTTTATATATATGTAAAGATCTTAATAAGTCATAGCTGTTTTTAAAAACTGATGTTAAGGAAAAGACTGAGAAACAGAACAAAATATCCACAGAAGGCTCCAGGGCATTCTGAATTCTTATGATTTCATGTTTGGTGAAGAAGAAAAAAAGTCCACATAATATTACAAATGTTGTCTCTGACCTATTGGCATAGAGTCTATTTTGTCTCCAAAAACTATCATAGGAATTTTTCCTGGATGATTCATTCCAGGTAGTCCACCCACTTTTGTAGAGACTTTGATATTGGCTGTATGGAAGTTTCATAGACAAGATGCAATCAAACACAAACAGCAATGAATAGAAAGAGGAAAAGTTTCACAAAATATTTTAGCAACCACATTTGTGATCACATATTTATCTAAGGATATACATACCTTCTATCAGCTCCAATCTTTGTAACACTGTGAAGTAGAAGGTCCACATGCTTGGTAAGGCTTATCAGGGTGCATGTGAGGTGAATAGATTTCCTGGAGTATTCCTTATTCAGAGAGATGCTGAAGCAAGGAGACGTTAAGTCACTAATCCACAGTCTGTTGAACTCAACTATAGAACGAGGACACTGGTTCATACCAATCTCTACTACAGAATTTAAAATAATCTATGTCAGACAAACCAAGCAGAAATTTCTTTTTATTCTTCAGAACATGCCTTTATAATCAGTGATAGAACAGTTTGTTCTTGCCTCTGAAAATACGTGTTTCTCTCCAGCATTCTCTAAAATTGCCAGCCTTGCAAACAGCATCAGATATCATTTAGCCACAAGTATTCTATTTAGGCTCCACTGTGCATATTTTATGAAGTTGTGCCCGTGTTTTCTTCAACCCTTAATTCTGTCGAGAGGGTAAATTTAAAAAGTGTTGCCAAGAGAATGCTTAAATTGAGAAACTGTTAAAAATATCTGATTCCCAGATAGAGAAGTCCATCCTAAAGCAGCTGGAGGCAGAACAAATTCTCCTGGTTCTGAAAATCTGAGGTGTGAGGAAGGGATGCTGTGCTTGCCCATCTGCAATCTCCAAGTTTTCTTCATTCTCCAAGGAAACACTTGTTTATCTGTTACTGACATATACTATTAATTTTGATTTTGAGCTTCATAAATTTAAAATCACTTAATAAAATTTAAATGTTTAAAATTATAATACTGCTAGATTTATCTTTTGGAGAGGTTTTCAGAGAAATTTAACTGAGAATCTGAAGCCACTTTGAAGGTAGGGAATACCATCCCATGTTTCCTATACTGACTATAAAGGGGAAAAGAAGATAGAAAATTGGATTCCAGAAATCCCCCTCTCTTTCTGCCTCCCTCACTTCTCCCCCCCCCTCTTTCTTTATGGATACAGTAAGGTTCACTGTTTTACTCTCCCACTTCCATAATTTCTCCTCTATGGAGGCCTATAACCCTTCAAACTGTGACCTAACATAAGCAATATTTTTCTTAAATTGCTAATACTTACTTACATGATATGTAATTTGAAACACAACTGTAGTACGATTGTTACTAGGCATTAGTTGGAAATGTCACTTGATTTTCCTAGACCCAAGTAGTCTAAATGTAATTAGCAAAAGTTAAAATGTGACAATGATTCTGGAGATTATTTCAGACTGTCTAAGGGAATGCTTTCCCAAAGAAGAGAAAATACTGGATAATGCATTCTACCTTTAGATGCAAAGGGGTAACTTTATAATTTGTATAAATGTTATATATATTCTTTAATATATTTTACATATCTCCAACTAGTCTATAAGCACAAAAATAAGCAATATCACATTTTTGAAGCAATATTTATATCAATTATTTTTATACCCATAATCTAAGGTAAATCATGTCAACACTCTTGAATAGATTTATCCTAAAAGGATGTTTATCATCAATCTCTAATCTCACTCAACCCTTTCCAACAAAATGAAGAGGTAAATTTTAAACTTTATTAATTTTTCTAAGAAAAAAAATGGACTTTCAAAAACTTGTGGTAAAGACTGTCAATTTTATCAACAAAACCAGGATATTATTAATATTGTGGATAGCAGGAAGAGGCAAAGATAGAAGCCTCCATTTTCATTAGAAACAATAACAGCAACAAAATATTAATCTGTAAAGAGCTCATCAGTGGGGCAGTGTTATAAGGAACTTGGTTAGTTATTTCATCTCAAGTTTTTTGTTTGTTTACATCAGAGCTGTAGGACATTCTATTGTTAGTAGGCAAACTCCTACCATTTATCATTAAATTAGTATGTGTACAAAATGCTATTTTATCCAGATTAAATACTTGAGTCAGAATGTGGAAAATGTTAGAATATTGAATGCTGGATCCTATAAAATTTTCCCTTTCTTCAGTTTTTACCCTGTTTACTCAGGAAGTAGAAAGAAACTGGCTGTCTCTCCTGCAACCTGTGAAAGGTGAGCTGGATTGTTAATAATAGACAAGTCTCTCACATCTTAACTTGGTAAAATTTAACAGCTCTACTTGTACCAACTTCAGAATCCAAGGGAAATATCATTCTACAATGAGATAGTTTGCCTGCATTTCTCACATTCATGTTGGATTTAAAAATGTGTCCCAAGTTTGCTAAGAATTTCAAGAAATGAAGCTGAATCATGTCTGTAGAAATAAAGCTAAAGTTCTCAAATTCTTCTTTTTCCCCTCATCATTTTTAAAACTAAAAAATTCAGAGAAGCAAATCATGTGTATTCCTTTAATTTATGAACTTTGCTTTGAATTAAATTTATTTTTAAAAAATGAAATATCATGGTGGTACTTCTGTTCAAGTTCTATTTTTTACAATTATAAGTTTTCATTGTTTGATACAACAATAAGTAGCCAGTATTGTACTGGCTGGTTTTGTATGTCAACTTGACACAGGCTGGAGTTATCACAGCAAAAGGAGCTTCAGTTGGGGAGGTGCCTCCATGAGATCCATCTGTGGGGGATTTTCTCAATTAGTGATCAAGTGGGTAAGGCCCCTCATGGGTGGTACCATCTCTGGGCTGGTATTCTTGGGTTCTATAAGAGAGCAATCTGAGCAAGCCAGGGAAAGCAAGCCAGTAAGAAACATCCCTCCATGACCTCTGCATCAGCTCCTGCTTCCTGACCTGCTTGAGTTCCAATCCTGACTTCCTTTGATGATGAACAGCTATGTGGAAGTGCAAGATGAATAAACCCTTTCCTCCCCAACTTGATTCTTGGTCATGATGTTTGTGCAGGAACAGAAACCCTGACTAAGACACAGGATAAACTTTTAAATCCAAACCATTCCCAAGGTCTTTCTTGTCGGTATCACTAAGTGATAGTGTGTAAGAAAATTTCTTGTCCCGGTACAAAGAAATATGGCTGCCCACTGAGGTGGTGCTATATTAACAGAGTTTATAAAGATTCATTTAAATTACAAGTAGTCTTCCATATTTTGCTTCTAGTTCTTTGTTTTCACTATCATCCCAGCCCTGCCTCAAACTGGGAGCATAATAGAGGCATGTTTTATGAAAGTGATCATAACACTTATCCTCCAGTAATGCAAAACAAAATAAAACACACAGAGAATAGTAATCTTCTATTAAAGGATCACTTAGGTATCAAGTTCAGAATGTGAGTTTCTTGCCTCAATACCCATAAACATCCTTCACATATATGAGGCGAAGGACTCAGAGAGGATCTGGAATCTGAAAGTAGCAAATGAAGGTGGTTGATAAGTTGTTCCTGAGTTCATTGTAAGAAGAACCTTTGCCTCAAGGATTTCCTCTAATCCCACATCCCTGCTTTTCTTGACGACTTTATGACACATTTAGCTTCATGTTTTTCATGAGGTATGCTGCATTCTACTGAAACTCTCAAGGTGACTTCGTGTTGCTAGCAGAAGGTGATGAAAATAGAGAGTCCTTAGCACAGTTCTAAGTCCAAAATCTTTTAAAGAAAACTGATATATTATATAATTCATAAGAACTCATCACTGCAAGATTCAAAGGTAATGTTCAAATAAAAGAGGGCTTGTTAAGGCAAATGTATTAAAAAACACAATGATCTTTCACAGACAGAAATACATTTCTACACATTTATCAGTCTTAAGTACAAAATAAAATCACTTAACCCCTTAAGAAGGATTGAATTAATCTTGTATAAGGTTTTTATTTAAAAGTAAAATTCCCTGCAACAACAATGACCCATAAATGGAAGAGAAATATTTTAAAGAAAGGAAAAGGTCTCCAAACTCTAGTAAAAAGACCCCAAATTTCTATGCTATTCCAAGCTCAAAACTGACTAGCTCTTTAAAAAAATGACAGGAGATAAGACATAAGGAAGGAAGTTAAACATATTTTCCCCAAAAATATATTCACCCAATTATAGACTCTGAAAGACAGACATTTCTACTACTTCTTCAGCAATTGTCATTCCACATCAGGCTGCAGCTTCCCACTTGAATGGGATACAATTCCCTGCAGTTAGAGATGAGTGCTGTTCCAAAAATAACTGCTGGATCTGCCTACTGGAACACATCAGGGTTTTCCTGCTCAGCACAGTACTCAAGAAACTCCTGACACAACCTTTTTCCCAGGGAAGTGTCTTCATCCGCAGATTGTCCACTCATTACTTCCCTTGTCATGCATTTTTTAAAAAATATGTACTTACATATCAATTTATTATTTTCCCATCGTGCGTCCGTGTGTGTGTGTGTGTGTGTGTGTGTGTGTGTGTGTGTGTGTGTGTGTGAAGGTCAGAAGACAACTTTCATTATTCAGTTTCTCTTCTTCCATCATATGGGGCTCCATGGATCAAGCTAAGATAGTAAGGCTTGGTGGCATGTGACTTACCCACTGAATCTTCTTGCTGATTCTCCTTTCCATGTCTTTTTTTCATTTTTAAATTATCTTTTATTTTATGTGTATGAGTATCTGTTTGCATGTGCAACAGGAGTGTAACTAGTACATGTTGAAATTATAAGAGGGCATAGGATCCCCTGCAACTTGAGTTACAGATGAGTATGAGTTGCCATACAAATGCTAAAAACCAAACCAAACTCAAATCTCTTATAAGAAGAGCATGTGCTCTTAATTAATGAGTCCTATTTCCAGTACCTCATGTATTCTTGAATTAGTAATGCTAAAAGCAGGATTATAAGAGATGAGTAATAATTCAGAAAACAAAATTGCTTTAGTGCCATACAACCTATAGAAGCAGCTTAAACAGGAAAAGGAAGTTTATTTGTATGTAAATGTGTCATATATTTACTCTTTCATTTCTTAAGTGATATAGTACTTTGCAGTATGATAATTTTATACATTATTTTAGCATAATTTTTCATTTAACTATATAACTAACATCCAAGTAGAAAACTATTTTGATACACTATATTTATTATTATGTGTTACTTTTGACCTTTTTTGAATGAAATCCCATTGTGTACAGTTTTTGTGTCTGGTTTATTTCATATAGGGGGTTATCTGTACAAATCACTTAAAGTGATGGCTATAATAGAAGTTCATTTCTTTAATTGTTTCATTGTATTTTATCTTGTGAATTTATCAGACAGTATTTTTCCTTCTACTGAAAAAAATTTCAATATAATCAGTTTCAACATATTTATTTATTTCTTAATTTCAAAACATGCAATCATTTTTTTGGATATGCAGTTTGAAGTAATGGGAACATCTGGCTACCAGATTTCATTTTGAATGGTTTTTAAATGGCTTGATATTTTTTTTTAATTTAATTTTATTTTATTTTTTTTAATTTACATTCCAAATCACTTCCCCTTTCCCGTTTCCTCCCTCCCCGAAAGTCCCATAAGCCCCCTTCCCTCCCTCTTTTCTCCGTTCAACCCCCTCTCATTACTCTGTCCTGGCGTTCCCCTACATCCAGTCTTTCCAGGACCAGGGGTCTCTCCTTCCATCTTTTTAGAAATCTATTGATATGCTGATTGTGTCTAGGGTATTCTGAGATTCTGGGTCAATATCCCCTTATCAGTGACTTCATACCATGTGTGATCTTTTGTGATTGGGTTACCTCACTAAGGATGATATTTTCAAGTTCTGACCATTTGCCTAGGAATTTCGTGAATTCATTGTTTTTAATTGCAGAGTAGTATTCCATTGTGTAAATATACCACATCTTCTGAATCCATTCCTCCGTTGAGGGACATCTGGGTTCTTTCCAGCTTCTGGCTATTATAAATAAGGCTGCTATGAATATAGTGGAGCATGTGTCCTTATTGCATGCAGGTAAAGTCTCTGGGTATATGCCCAGGAGTGGTATAGCCGGATCCTCCGGAAGTGTCATGCCCAGTTTTCTGAGGAGCCGCCAGACTGCTTTCCAGAGTGGTTGTACCAGCCTGCAATTCCACCAGCAGTGGAGGAGTGTACCTCTTTCTCCACATCCTCGCCAACAACTGCAGTCTCCTGTGTTTTTGATCTTAGCCATCCTGACTGGTGTGAGATGGAATCTCAGGGTTGTTTTGATTTGCTTGATATTTTTTTAATCTAATTTTATTTTCTAAGTTTTTGTTCAAAATCATTTCCCCTTTCCCGTTTCCTCCCTCCCTGAAAGTCCCATAATCCCTCTTCCCTCCCTCTTTTCCCCATTCAACCCCCTCTCGCTTCTCTGTCTTGGCATTCCCCTACATCCAGTCTTTCCAGACCAGGGGTCTCTCCTTCCATCTTCTTGGAAATCTATTGATATACGAATTGTGTCTAGGGTATTTCGAGATTCTGGGTTAATATCCCCTTATCAGTGACTGCATACCATATGTGTTCTTTTGTGATTGGGTTACCTCACTAAGGATGATATTTTCAAGTTCTGACCATTTGCCTAGGAATTTCGTGAATTCATTGTTTTTAATTGCAGAGTAGTATTTCATTGTGTAAATATACCACATCTTCTGAATCCATTCCTCCGTTGAGGGATAACTATGTTCTTTCCATCTTCTGGCTATTGCTCTTCACGATAGCCACAAACCATATAAAGTATCTTGGTGTGACTCTAAGCAAACAAGTGAAAGATCTGTATGACAAGAACTTCAAGTCTCTGAAGAAAGAAATTGAAGAAGACCTCAGAAGATGGAAAAATCTGCCATGCTCATGGATTGCCAGGATTAAAATACTAAAAATGACCATCTTGCCAAAAGCAATATACAGAATCAATGCAATCGCCATCAAAATCGATGGCTTGATATTTTAGATTATGGTTTCAGAAGGAAGACATGACAACTGAACTAAATGTATGAAACTTTTGCTATAGAAAAATAGTAGTACTTCTCAGCCATTAGATATTCTTCAGGTGAGAACTCTTTGTGGAGCTCTGTACCCCATTTTTTAATAGGGTTACTTGCCTCTCTGGAGTTTAACTTCTTGAGTTCTTTGTATATCTTGGATATTAGCCCTCTGTCGGATGTAAGGTTGGTAAAGATCATTTCCCAGTTAGTTGGTTGCCGCTTTGTCTTTTTGACGGTGTCTTTTGCCTTGCAAAAACTTTGTAATTTAATGAGGTCCCATTTGTCTATTCTTGATCTTAGAGTATAAGCTATTGGAGTTCTGTTCAGGAAATTCTCCCCTGTGCCCATATGTTCAAGGTTCTTCCCTAGTTTCCCTTCTATTAGTTTCAGTGTGTCTGGTTTTATGTGGAGATCTTTGATCCACTTAGAATTGAGCTTAGTGCAAGGAGATAAGGATGGGTCAATTTGCATTCTTCTGCATGTTGACCTCCAGCTGAGCCAGCACCATTTGTTGAAAAGGCTATCTTTTTTCCACTGGATGGTTTTAGCTCCTTTGTCAAAGATCAAGTGACCATAGGAGTGTGGATTCATTTCTGGGTCTTCAATTCTAAAGAGATGTTCATCATCCTTAGTCATTAGGGAAATGCAAATCAAAACAACCCTGAGATTCCATCTCACACCAGTCAGGATGGCTAAGATCAAAAACACAGGAGACAGCAGTTGTTGGCGAGGATGTGGAGAAAGAGGAACACTCCTCCACTGCTGGTGGAATTGCAGGCTGGTACAACCACTCTGGAAAGCAGTCTGGCGGCTCCTCAGAAAACTGGGCATGACACTTCCGGAGGATCCGGCTATACCACTCCTGGGCATATACCCAGAGACTTTACCTGCATGCAATAAGGACACATGCTCCACTATATTCATAGCAGCCTTATTTATAATAGCCAGAAGCTGGAAAGAACCCAGATGTCCCTCAACGGAGGAATGGATTCAGAAGATGTGGTATATTTACACAATGGAATACTACTCTGCAATTAAAAACAATGAATTCACGAAATTCCTAGGCAAATGGTCAGAACTTGAAAATATCATCCTTAGTGAGGTAACCCAATCACAAAAGATCACACATGGTATGAAGTCACTGATAAGGGGATATTGACCCAGAATCTCAGAATACCCTAGACACAATCAGCATATCAATAGATTTCTAAAAAGATGGAAGGAGAGACCCCTGGTCCTGGAAAGACTGGATGTAGGGGAACGCCAGGACAGAGTAATGAGAGGGGGTTGAACGGAGAAAAGAGGGAGGGAAGGGGGCTTATGGGACTTTCGGGGAGGGAGGAAACGGGAAAGGGGAAGTGATTTGGAATGTAAATTAAAAAAAATAAAATAAAATTAAATTAAAAAAAAAAAAGAAAAATAGTAGTAGATAGAAACTGAAGATGGCTGATGGAGCTGTTAAATGTAGTATAAGTTTGAGCCTCAAAAAGATGGCAACAAAGGGTCTGGGTGGCTGAATATCAGAGTCTAAAGAGCTTGAGGAAGATGTCAGGGAGTCCTCTATCAACCATTGCCTATGGTGAATTTCTGGGTTTGTCTTGGATCTGTGCTCTACTTTTTCCCTGCAAGAAATAGGCTATGAGAAGCAGAGCCTTGAGGTGAATGAGTGATGGATTTCAGAGCTCTGTGTTGGAGTTCTGACCAATTAAAATGGCTGTTGGTATTTATGAGACACATACTCATTGTTGTATACCCTGTAACAGAAAGCATGAGTTACAGACATGTTCTACAGCCTCAACAACACTTTATATCAGCAGTCTTTTAAATTTTATACAATTATGGAGTGATGAATTTCATTGTAGTTTTAATCTGTTTTCTAAGGAGTAAAGACTTGGGTTATATATTCAAGTGTTTGTTAGCTATGCTTCTATCTTTTCAAGGAATTGGTAAAGTATTTGGCTCCTATTTGATTTGTTGATTTTTTTATATTGTTCCTTACAATATGAACATAAGTCCTTTGTTGGTTTTATATAGTTTCTGTATTTGATTTGACATGGCATACACATCTTTATTTTCTTGTCTGTGAAATTTTATGGTCTTATTTTTTTTAACATAATCATACTTTTTAGCCCAGATTGTCCTCAAACTCACAATTCTCCTGTATCAACCATCTTACTTCTGAGATGACAGATATATTCTACCAGACAAAGCACATACTGCTTAGCTCTTTACTGGGAATGGCACATTTTTCTTCTACAGCTAATGTACATTATGTACCACCTAAGAAACATCTGTCTACATCAGAGTCATGAAGGCTTCCTTCCATATTTTTTTCTTAAATGTATATAATTTGGCATCATATTTAGATATATAAATCATCAGAAATTATTGTTTAGTTATGGTATATATGATGTGATCAAGATTCATATTCTCCATATAGATATACAAGTATATATATATATACAAGTATAACACTACAAAAAGAAAGATCATATTTCCTTTCTAGAACTTTATGAACACCTTTGTTATAAGTAAAGTGAACATGTACTCAATAAATAACATGTGCTAACAAACTTTCAAGTCATAAAAAGACTTGAAATTAACACATTTATTCTATGTAAAAATCCAAGAAGTCCATTCTATCATATCCACATTGTAAAGAAAGAAACTGAAGCACAGAGGGGTTAACTAAGTTAGCTAACAATAGAAAATGCATGATTCAAAAATAGCCAATCCAATCCCATGTCCTGTGTTCTTCACATAATACATATACTTGTGTGTGTGTGTGTGTGTGTGTGTGTGTGTGTAAAACATGTTTAAACACTATATTTTGATACTCAATATGTTTATGAATTTGCACTAAAGGTCATTGAATATTGTCCTGGCCAATATTGGTTGTCAACTTGACTGGATCTGGAATTAATTAAAACATAAGTTGGTAGGCATTCCTGTTAGGGATTTTCTTTTTATCAGAATATTTGAGACAGAAAGATCTGTTTTAAACACAGTCAGCACCTTCTGGGGGGCAGTAAAGATGAAAGGACATGAAAGAACGAAGCTTGACTTTGCCTGTTTGTCTGCTGCCTTGTTCCCTGTTCTGCTGCAGCAGACTTTCACTCATACTGGAACCAGCGTATTGGAGGTGCTGGCATGCAATGAGTGTAGCTTTCCAGGAATAATATAAGCCTTCCTGATAAGGTGGGTGTGCTGAGACATTCACCTCAATAACTGAGCAGTTACTGAGCTTCCAGCTTCTCTAGAGTGAAACAGTCATTATTAGGCTACCTGGAACACACCTGCAAGACAACCAAAAATTACAATATATTCTATGTCTGTAGAGACAATGGCTAACACACGTATTTTATACAATTAATAAATTAAAAGGTAAGATGAAAATCATAAAAGTAAAATGTCACAAGATGGTCATTTAATAATGGTAAAGGCATCTTAATACACAACTTTTTTCAAGTATTTCTGGAGAATTAGCACTGAGTATACAACATATGTGACACATGTAGGGATACAGGGATAGATTAACCACATCTTTATACCATAAAGAAATATTATCTTGTAATCAGAAACCTAGCAACATGTATAAATTAATTTGGCCTGTTAATGGGAAACAACAAATAATCTCTTTCAAAACCATAAATCTTTCTGATCATGTGAAAATACTAATCATTTAGCAAGAAGAATAATTTCTGTCTTCTGAGGATATATTGATTGTTTGACAAGGAAGAAGTGGTGAGAAGGTTTTGATGAGGACTCAGAATGAGGTTACTATTTCCAGTTTAATCTTTTAACTGAGTATATTATAGTCAGAAAAATACATGTGCTCCTGAGGTATAATTGTTTAACCATAATTGTCAAGAACATAATGGGCATTTGTATATAAATCCATTGGTTGCTATTGGGCCTTTATTTTATTTCCTTCTAGCAATTATACATTTACACTTATACATGTAAACATGTGTCTGAATTTATATGCATATATGTATCACATTAAGAAATAAAGTTTTCATATATAAGTCTTAGCCCTTTTTAATATTATTCCATGAACAACATAAAGTAAAAAAATAAGTTTTTAAAATAAGGATATGATGGCATGTTATGTAATTGCAATCTAATATTTGCAGTTTACTTTACTATTTGCTATTGAAATCCTACAAATGTTCAGAATTTTAAACTCCTACATGATCACAACAGTATAGAATGTTTTCTAAATATAAGTGATTTACAGTGTTCACATTTCTTTATTGTTATAACAATAATACCCTAAGTTTTAAAAGGAAGCCTTAAATTGTGGACCAGAACATAATTTATTAACCACATGAGGACTAATTATAATTCAGAAATATATATATTTTTCTGGTACCAGGATTCTCAATGTGGTGTCTCTGGTTTCCTGCAGTCCATTAAATAGTAATGATAGCCTTTGTGCTATTTTCAGTATTTCAAAAGCCTGAATTTAAATCACGTATTTATATACAACAAAGCAAAATGCCGAAGTGGCAGAAATGGCACAGTGTGGCAATTGTACAATGTGCTAACAGCAATACTCTCCATTGTCCACAAATCTGAAGGTATGATTGGCACATCACTACGATTACCTTAAAAAAGAAAATACATTAGCTATTACATAAATTTAATGTTTGGCAGACAAAATATGGAGATAAATATAGAGATGAGGGATTTTCTTTTCTTTTTTTCTGTTTTTACAAAAAGATATCATTGTTGATTAAATGGCTTTGAAAGCCTAATTCAAAAATACAGATTTTAGAGTTGCTCCCAGATGTGAATAAAAAAATGCTATTGAAAATCATCCAGTATTTTCAGTTATGAGTTACAGCTTGATGTCAGGGTTGACCAAATGGGACATATTTAACTTGAATACACTTGACAATATCTATGTTATTTGGGTTTATAGGACAATAGCTTCATGAAGTCCATGTTATATATCCTGGAATTATTAGATAAAACTCTGTAGAAAGATAAAGTTTCCAAGTAGTATACTGTAAGGCTCTCGGATTTCTCCCATTGGATTTTCCATGTGTGGGTACCATCTGAATTTGCTCATAGCAGGATTCAGTAGTTTGTTTTGTTTTGCTTTTTGATTTTTTTGTTATTTTGGGTTTTTTTTTTTGTTTTTTTGTTTTTTTTTTATTTTCCTAGATGGGAACAAAACAAACACACTAAAGTGGAAAAAAATCCATTTAAACAAAGAACTACAGTTGACTAAGGAACGTTTGAGTGGGGGAAAAAATTTTCTTTAGGGAAGAGCACACATATTGGTTACTCAATATCAAGTGGTCTCCCTGAAAACATACATACAGATGATGTTATACAGACTGAGCAGGCCTCATATGTATTTGAGACTGTATAAATTAATCTTTGTGTAGAGTTCAAGAGGCCTCATGGCATTTTTTTCAAATGATAATATCTCAAATATCTAAAATATTAGAGATATTTTATAAACTTTAATAAGAGATGGTACAGATCTTCACATTTGTGGATGTGTACATTTGTCTGAGCATGTGTGTGTGTTTGTGTGTGTGTGTGTGTGTGTTTGTGTGCGTGCGCGTGCACACATGTGGGATGAGCTGAAAACCTAGAGAAGACAAAAGACGTATTTAAAGTCACCAGCTACACAATTTTTAAAAGAATAATTTTGCCTTTCTGATGGTTTTAGATGTCTGTTATTTACTATTTGAAATTTTTCATTCTAGTGTTTTCCCCTTCAGAAAATAAATGAGTTTTTAAAGCAGATATGCATTTTTCGCAACAGTAACAAAGTAAAATGTCATTATTTCAGGGTGTTGTCTCACTTCTTCGGGACTTTTTCTTTCTTAGTATTTGCTATTGATCTGTGTACTGTTGGACTATATCAATAGCTTTAAATTATTTGTTATTGCCCATAATAACGAAAATCTCCCCCTTGAACCAAATCATTACAGTTTCGGAAATTGATTGTAACTAATAGTGTGGGATGAAACTCAGTCTCACAATCACTGGTTTAGTTGTGAACAGTAACTTAGGTCAATAGATTTTAAGTTTTTCCTAAAAGTTGTTTACATATTTTAAACTATATGGTAATTATATGTCTGTTAGGGGCAGAACAGATGGCAGTTCTTTGTTTGTCATAGGTCTATGCCTGACATGGTGGCTGGAGATGTTTTATGCCTAGCACACATAATATTAAAATCATATTCAATACAGGCAATATAGAACAGGAGGAGAAAGACAGAAATATGCGTTCTATCATGTCACATGGATGATACAGGCAGAGAAAGATGCTCAGAGACTTGTCTTCTACCATACAGCATGTTCGGGCCATAGACTAGCAGAACAGTGCCTACCACTACAGCAGACACAGGGCTGGAAAAGGAAGACAGAGACTTGATACCACCATGCCACCCACAGACCTGCCCTTGGGCACATATTACAGGCTGGCAGTAGACACCTGCTTGTTGGGCCCACCAGCTATGTGGTCATTATGCAGGAGGAGCCACAATAAAGTGCAAGTATGTGATAGACAAATAGGGAAAGAGAATGGAGCAGCGTGAGCACTATGAAGAGAGATGGAACTTGAGATGCAAGTGTGGAGAAGAATAGCCTCATGTGAGTGACCAGCATTCCTACCTGGGGCCATGGTGAGGTTCTAACCTGAGCTATCACTGAGAGCCATTCATGGGTTCATGGCTATACATCCTCAGGGGTTACTGTAAGTGTCCATGGTTCATATTCCTGGTTGGAGTAGTCACTGGGGACCATTTGGATGTCCAGGGATCGTATGACTGGCCCTGGCTGTCTCTGGCTACAGTACTCTGGAGAGCTGACCCCAACTCACCAGCCACAGCAGATGGGAGAAGGGGCCTTGCACCTTGCACAAGCTAGACAGTGGAGCTGACCTTGATGGCTAGTGTGTGGATATGTTAGCCCTGAGGGTGAAAATGTGGGAGAGCTGACCCTATTATTCATCTGTTATGGAGTGACACAGGTGCAGAAGTGATGCTTCCCCCTCTCCCTATGCTGTAGGGAAAGCTGCCCATAAGGTCAATAGCACTGGAGAGCTGCAACACTTAGGAGAGCAAGCTCTGCATCTCACTTGGATAGCACAGCAAAGCTGACCCTAGTGGTGGTGTGTCAGTTTGCTGGGCCCACCCCACATGTCTATGGTGAGGTGACTTGGGTGTTAGGGTGATGCCCTTTCCCTACTCCTTTCTAACCTGCAGCAGTCAGATGAGCTGGTCCTGTCCCTCCTGAGCTGCAGCGCTCAAAAGAGCAGAGTCCTATTTCTTACCTGGGCAGCATAGCTTGATGGTGGGAGTATTGGTGATGCTGGCCCAATGATTTGAGTGAAACCCAGGGCCTCTGCAAGAGCAATGTTTGCTCTTCATTTATTTTTTGAAAGAGTCTTGCCCATTTTTATGGGTGAGCAAAGTACTGTGAGGACAGGTTAGCTCCTAGAGCTACATGGTGACTGAAGTGTAGCACCGGAATTGGAAGCCTGGACTCAGACAGGACACTTGATTTCAACTGCTGGTTTTCATGCTCAAAACAACTTTCTTAATCCCACCTCAGGTTTCCTCCTATCTGTGAGATGGGCATATTAATAGAGCATTCTCAGAGGACTGAGGTAAGCATGAGTGAACTAACTTATAAGGGAGCTTGCAACAGTGCCTGGCATCCAGTCAGCATTAGTTTTGCAATTACCTGATTTCAAAGGCCAGGCTGCTTCTTCCACATCAAGGGTTAATATTACAAGCATACATATTCATATTCCACTACTTCTTTGCTGTGAGATAGCATGGTGGAGAGTCATGCCCTTTGCCCCCTTGCCCCTCACCACCTGAAGCAATTGGAGGATCTGAGAGCAGGAGACCTATCCCTGTCCCTCACCACCTGTAGAATTCAGGAAAGCAGGTGTTTTTCTCCATTGGGCAGCACAGTAGAGATGATCCTGATGGAGGGAGCATAGGTGAGCTGGCCATGAGGGTAAGAGTGAGGGAGAACGGGCCCCATCACTGCTCTACATGAGATGCTGTGGGTTCAGGGGTGATGCCTCCCCAGCCTGCTTGGTAGTTGGGAGAGCTGGCTGCAAAATCATGAGAGTTTGTTTAGTTTTTTTGTTGTTTTGTTTTGTTTTTGAGGAAAACTGCTGATATACTTCAGTTTACCAGTTGTGTGTATATACCATATGGAGAATAAAATGGAGGCTCATTTCATATTCAAATTTTCCTGTTATGTATGATTCATATAATTATTGTTTCAGCTCTAAACTTGTGCTAAATGATATGAAGACAACCAAATAAGTCTACATATTTATGATCTGTATTCTTATCAGAATCACTAATTTATAACAGAGTTCACTAAATATTAACTAATGATAAAGGATCAGTATTAACATTTTTAATGATTTTAGTCTTCCATAGACTTATAATATCTATTAACTTAATTAATTATGCTTATATAATGCAATAACAGTATTTTAAGTATATATGAATAATTTAATTAGATAACAGTTCATATTTTCTGAAACATATTCAATACATGTGAACTATTTACAATCAGAGAAATGCAAATAATGGATGTTTTGAACTGGGTCATGGAAAGAAAATGGCATTGTCACTTTAGGCAAGCTGTATGAAAAGAAGAATCTGCCGATGAATAATCTGAAGAAAGACAACACTCCATTTGTTAATGTTAATTTTCACTTTTACTTTCTTTGTACATGACACAACATTTATTCAGTTTTTTCAAGTACTAGTTGTTAACTAAAATTTCTGTATAGTTACATTATACAATGCACAGTCTTGAAACAAAAACAAAGTTAATGTCTGCTTGCATAATTATGTTTTTGTGCTGAGAGCCTTTAAATCTACTGTTTTAGCAATGGTGAACTACAGTGTTAAATATGTTCACTATGTTATGCAATGGGTCTTCAGCATGTACACATTCTGTCCAAGTGAAGATCTCCATGGTAAGAAACAGTCATGAAAAAGGGCACTTTTATCTGAATGTTCATTAGTTGATGCAACAAGTTGATAAACTATGTTTAGTAATTTAGAGCTACATCATAATACTGTTCTAAAATATTTGTATTAATTATCATGCTCACAGAAACTAATTACATTTTTTTCTAGACAAGAAATGTTAGATAGTCTTTAAATTTTGCTACCTTCATGAATGATGAAACAATGTTTGGAAAAATTCAAAGTAGGAAAATCTATTTCAGGACTTTATTGCAACAGTTTAAAAAAGAGTTGAAACTATGATCAGTTGAAAAGAAGGAGTTTTGAACTGAAGACACTTTATGATGAATAATCACTGACGTAGCAAAAATGGTTGTCTGTGTGAACTGAGCAGGAATGAACAGCTGAATAGACAATATTCAAGTTTTCATTTCTGGCAATAGATGTCTATAGTTTGATGTGAAAGTGGACTTACTAAAATAAGTATTAGACCTTTAAGTTTGAAATCTAGAGTGTAAAATGACAGAAAATATAGTTTATAACATTTGTCTGAGCTAAAAATTGAAATTAAGATGAAATAAAGACTTGAGTGCCACACATTTGTAGGTATATAATTAAGGTGTGACTTTAAAAACAACTCCCTGGGAAAACACAAAATAAGTATATAAGTGAAGGAACAAAATTTTGGAAGACTTACTTCTGAACAGGGAAGTAGAGTACCACTTGAGGGTGTGACAGGAAGAAAACAGAAACACACCACACGCAGTCCTCCTACATTATTTCTGGTCTGCGTCAGTGTCAGTCCCTGCCTCCAGGTTCCTGCTTTAATTCTCTGCACTGACTTCCCTGGATGATGGAAGATGAGCTGAAAGATGATCCTCCCTCAATCTGGTCATGGTGTTTTATCAAAGCAATAGAGATCCTAAATAAAACACTTAATGTTGGTGATAAGGTCATTAACCTGATATTGTAAATAATCCCAATACTCTGCTTTCTGAAAACAAACAAAGATTTGGGTGCTGGGCAATTTTATTATGTAATGATCAGCAATTGTACTCTATTTTGCTGCCTTAAGTGCCTAGAGATCTGGTAGTACCAATATTACAGTTATTGGACTTTCACCATGTAAATACCAACAATCTCTAATTCTCTATGTATAATGAGACAGACTGCAGTTAATTTAACTTTCTCCTAATGGCACTGCCTCTGCCAGTGCTATTTGTATCAATGACTGGTACTGACCTTAGTAGTGCACTGCAGATAACCATATAACCATTTCTATCTTCACCAAAAAAGAAACACATCTCCTGGTGGTCTAGCAGAGGGACTATGGTTCAAATTGCTTAAATTTCAGTGGATGCTATTAGTGCTAGGAGATAAGGTTATGATTGACTCAAATTGATGTCTGTGACAGATTCAAATACCTATCTTAAGCTATGAAAGCAGGAAGCTCAGCCTGTCAGTGAATTTGCTGAGAGATATTTCTCTGCTTTGCTTACTGTATGTTGCAATATCATGCTAAGTGAAAGTCTTCCACATGTGAAAGTATCTTTCTTATTTTTCCTTGTTTAGTCTGAGATGGTAGTAGGAAGAAAGAAGCAGAGAGATGTAGTGACAGGAGAATATGGCCATACAGTGACATTGACAACTGAGCAGTTAGTCTATTAACTGAGAGCAGTAAGAAAGCCAAGTGCTTGATAGTTAAAAAAGTAGCAGTAGGATACCTATACCATGGTTGTGATTGTACCTAGCTACTGGATAACCAGTCATGTACCCTGATTTTCTAGCATTCTAGTGCCCAGAGTTCTGAAACTGTTTTAGTTAACAATAACAGAAGAATGCAAATTGATCCATTCTTATCTCCTTGCACTAAGCTCAATTCCAAGTGGATCAAGGACCTCCACATAAAACCAGACACACTGAAACTAACAGAAAGGAAACTAGGGAAGAACCTTGAACATATGGGCACAGGGGAGAATTTCCTGAACAGAACTCCAATAGCTTATGCTCTAAGATCAAGAATTGACAAATGGGACCTCATAAAATTACAAAGTTTCTGTAAGGAAAAAGACACTGTCAAAAGGACAAAGCAGCAACCAACTAACTGGGAAATGATCTTTACCAACCCTACATCCGACAGAAGGCTAATATCCAATATATACAAAGAACTCAAGAAGTTAGACTCCAGAGAGCCAAGTAACCCTATTAAAAATGGGGTACAGAGCTAAACAAAGAGTTCTCACCTGAAGAATATCTAATGGCTGAGAAGCACCTAAAGAAATGTTCATCATCCTTAGTCAGTGGGGAAATGCAAATCAAAACCACCCTGAGATTCCACCTCACACCAGTCAGAATGGCTAAGATCAAAAACACAGGAGACAGAAGTTGTTGGTGAGGATGTGGAGAAAGATGAACACTCCTCCACTGCTGGTGGGATTGCAAGCTGGTACAACCACTCTGGAAAGCTGTCTGGAGGTTCCTCAGAAAACTGGGCATGACACTCCCGGAGGATCCTGCTATACCACTCCTGGGCATATACCCAGACGCTTCCCCTGCATGCAATAAGGACACATGCTCTACTATGTTCATAGCAGCCTTATTTATAATAGCCAGAAGCTGGAAAGAACCCAGATGTCTCTCAACAGAGGAATGAATTCAGAAGATGTGGTATATTTACACAATGGAATACTACTCTGCAATTAAAAACAATTAATTCACGAAATTCCTAGGCAAATGATCAGAACTTGAAAATATTATCCTTAGTGAGGTAACCCAATCACAAAAGAACACACATGGTATGCAGTCACTGATAAGGGGATATTAACCCAGAATCTCGGAATACCCTAGACACAGTTCGCATATCAATAGATTTCTAAGAAGATGGAAGGAGAGACCCCTGGTCCTGGAAAGATTGGATGTAGGGGAATGCCAGGACAGAGAAGCAAGAGGGGGTTGAATGAGGAAAAGAGGGAGGGAAGGGGGCTTATGGGACTTTCGAGGAGGGAGGAAACAAGAAAGGGGAAATGACTTGGAATGTAAATAAAAAACTTAGAAAATAAAAAAACAATAAATAATACAGTTAATAATTGTAAGTACATCATTCAAAGGAAAACAAATTCACTATATTTATCAAATACTTAGGAAAAAACCTTCTAGATTGAAGAAAAGCTATTTTCCATAAATAATACAAAAACATTTTCATTATTTAAGTGCTTTGGTAGTCTTTATGAGTGAATTTGAAAAAAAATAAAGTTTATAACATTCCCAGTAATAATATGCCTGACTTTACAGTCTTTACATATTAAAGTTGTATCCAACTGGGAAAATGGTCCCAGTTTTGAAACATCCCACATAGTTCTGCTCAGATACTCTGAGAAATCTTTCTGGTAGCCAATTATGGAAGGGACCAAATATCTAGCTGTCTGCCAGTATAATAAAAGAGGGGAGGAAAGATGAGGGAGAGCCTGGTGTAGGCTCACCTAAAAGCCTACTCCCAAGGATACACATCCTTCCAACAAGGACACACTTCTTCCAACAAGGACAGACCTACTCCAACATGGACAGACCTCCTAATCCTCCCCAAACAGTTCATCAATTGAGAACTAAGTATATAAATATATGAACATGTAGAAGTATTTCTTATTTAAACTACCACATTGCACTCCATGATCCATAGACTTGTATCATAGACTATATCATATGCAAAATACATTCAGTCCAACTTCAAATTTCTCCATAGTCTATCACAATATCAACACTGTTTAAAAGTTCGAAGTCTCTTTTTAGACTCAAGGCAATCTCTTAACTGTATGTCCCTGTAAAATAAAAATTAAAAAAAGTAGATTACATACTTCCAACATATAATGGAACAGAATATACATTACCATTTCAAAATAAAGTAAAGGGAGCACAGTGAGAAAATATTGGTTGAAAGCAAAACAGAAACCCAACAGGGTAAACTTTAAATTCTGCATCTCCATGTCTGATGTCAAAGTGCTCTTTAGAACTTTTTTCAGCCTCATAGTCTGTAACACACTCTCCTTACCTAGCTAGGTTGTATCCATACCATGTTATCAGCTTGTTTTGGGCAGGCATCTCAGGACTTTGACATTTTCAACATCTCTGGGTTTACAACACCACCCAGGATTCATCTTCACAGTTTCATGTAACAGCCTTTCCAGGGCCTACATGCAGGACTGCTCTGGAAAGTACTCAGCTTCAGCAGCTTTCCTTAACTGTGGAGGAAGATTCCACAACCCTTTTTTATTATATTTCTTGATTCCAAAGCCAGAACTATGTGGCCAATGCTACCAAGCTTTGCCACTGGGGTTTGGGCCTCTGGGTGATTGCATTTGCTTAAGCTTTCCATTGTGGATGGTTTCCATTCAGCCTTAAGCTTTCCTTTCTTTTCACAAGTTGGAAACTTATCTGGGTGGGGTCCTGGAATACCACTCACTTAACTACATTTTCTATCAGGCCTTTTAAAAATTTCCCTAAGCTCAAAACTTGGCTCCAGTATTACATTTCCTGGTGATATTTTATTCCTCAAATTGTACATTCTGTATTTCTTTTTTTTTCTTTTTTTTTATTATTTATTTTATTTTATTTTTTTTAATTTACATTCCAAATCATTTCCCCTTTCCCGTTTCCTCCCTCCCCGAAAGTCCCATAAGCCCCCTTCCCTCCCTCTTTTCTCCATTCAACCCCTCAACAAGAAACATTCTGTATTTCTATTTGCCCTGCTTGAAAAAAACAAAAACAAAAACTAAAACAAAAAAAGAATGGTCACTAATAACCACATGACACAGATTTTTTTTTTTCCGAGACAGGGTTTCTCTGTGTAGCCCTGCAGCTCTGTCTGTCCTGGAACTCACTCTGTAGACCAGGCTGGCCTTCTACTCAGAAATTCTCCTACCTCTACCTCCCAAGTGCTGGGATTAAAGGTATGCGCCATAGATTTTTATTTTAGGTAGATTTTTACATGAGGTCAAAAAAATCATTCATCAAAATATCACAGGAATGATCTCTAGGCTACTTTCTAATATTCTTCTCCTCTGAACCCTGCTTAACAGTGCCCACATTGTCCAAACTGCTCTTAACATTGTCTTCCATGCTCTTTCTAGGATGGCCCAGTAAGCCCCAATTAAAATGTTCAAACACTTTTCTAGTCCGAAGTTCTAAAGTCTTCCAAACAAAAGTATGGTCAGGCCTATCTTAATCCCTTGTATCAATTTCTGTCTTAGTTACTGTTCTATTGTGAATGAGGAGCTGCTATAACCACAACAACTCTTATAAATGAAAGAATTTAATTGGAGGTTTGATTAGAGTGTTATAAGTTTAGCCCACTATCACCGGGCAGTGGTGGTGCACACCTTTAATCCTAGCACTTGGGAGGCAGAGGCAGGCAGATTTCTGAGTTCAAGGCCAGCCTGGTCTACAGAGCGAGTTCCAGGACAGCCAGGGCTACACATAGAAACCCTGTCTCGAAAAACCAAAAAAAAAAAAAAAAAAAAAAAGTTTAGCCCACTATCATCAAGGTGGAAAGAGTGACAGCTTGTTGACATGGTGCTGGATCCTCAAAGCCCAACACCCAGAGACACACTTTCTCCAAAAAGGACATGGCCTACTCCAACAAGGTCACTTTTCCTAATCCTTCTAAACAGTTTAACTGGGGACTATGTTTGCAGATGTATGAGCCTATGTGGAGAATTCTCATTCAAAATACCATAGTTACCTTTGTCTCTCTGAGTTCTGCTTTGAGGACAGTATAAGTAAATCAGCCATTTTAGAAGAACAAAACCTGCATGTTCTTACCATTGGCCTAGCTAAACACTGACAACCCATTTTAATTTTAAAGTTGTATTTATAGAATACATTATTTGCACAAAATGGTGGACCTTACTATGACATTTCCATGCATGATACAATGCTCTTTGATCATATCTGTCAGCCATTTATTCTTTTCTAGTATACCATTTCTTTTGAAAAGTCACCTTTCCACCCCTTTCCACCCCTTTCCCCCCCACACTAAATCTAATCAACTTTATTACTTCTGCTATCTTTCTTACTACAAGACAATCATGAGATTCTGTGTTTCAAATGTTAATAATTATAGATTTCTGGTATAAAATGAAGTTTCCTTGGCAAGAGATGAGAGCTACATTTATATGTGGGTACAGAATACACATTTTGGAATAAGGCTTAGGTTTTCCTGGTTTAGGAAATTACTACTAGTAGGTTCTCCTCTAGTTTCTGTTATCATACCAGAAACAAATTTCTACAATTGCAGAAAATGTAAAGAACAACTAACTGTGTTCTAAGTAAAAAACAATCTTGTTGACACATCTATAAAACAACAATTACATTGAAGACTCAGAGACACTGGGGAAAGGGATTGGAAAGTTTATAAGAGACAGATGACTAGGATATCCACTGCAATACAGAATTTTCTATGTACGATTGGTGGCTGAAAATCTCAATGACATAGACACCTAAAAAAAGACCCATATAATGGTAACACCAAATGATATACCAATGTGGGTTGGCAGGGGATTCTCACAAGTTTCCATCACTAGATAAAGAGCTATAGGCAAATAATGACCACTAAGAGGAAAGTTTTCAATCTTTTAAAGAATAAGACTCTTGTTAGGTTAACCAAACTCAATTCCAAGCGCTCTCTCTCTCTCTCTCTCTCTCTCTCTCTCTCTCTCTCTCTCTCTCTCTTTCACACACACACACGCACACACACACACATACACACACACATATACACACACACACACTTATTAAAGAAGTCATGAACTAGAGAAGGAGAAGGAGGGACAAAGAAGATTAGAGTGAAGTGTGGAAATGATATAAATACAAAACTCATACATAGAATTCTAAAAAACAAACAAATGAACAAACACATAAAAACTAAAACAAATACTTTTTAGGAGTTAGCTCACAAATTTCTTATAACTCAAGTTCCATGTAACTCTAGGACATATTCTTTTGATAGGCATATATGCTCTTATGTATATACCTGCATAACTATACATAATTAAAATTAATTACAATACAAAAAACTAATGTTAAAGTTTATGATGACTTCATCATGTAAATAAAATTTTTCTGGACTTTACAACCAAGGAAGAGAAAAAGAAGTAAAATATGGGGTTATTAAACTTTATTTTAAGTAACACAATAAACAAGCTTGTAATTTAAGCACCCTTATTGCTCATCTGATACCAGAATAATAATTTGTGCCATTTAAAGCAATAAAATGCTTGAGTTATATATTGATTTTATACCGCTTAGGAAATAATTTTAAATTATCAGTTTCTAATACAAATATAGACCTTAATAGTATAAGTTCTTTTGTTTCATTACTCATATATTTACATTAATTTCTCAAAGAATGGGATATATATAACTGGAGAAAATGAAACTAGATGAACAGAGCATGCTATATCACAAGCATTAAATATAGTATCTACATGGTAGATTTCAGTGTTGAAAAACATAGTTTGGTGATATGTGAGCTAGAGGAAGACAATGGTACAGAATATAAGAAGCAAGTAGGCATTCCACATCAGTGCTATCCACATTTTACCCAAATAACCAGAAGTTTATTGTGAAGAACTTTACTTCATCAAACTGAAATTTATGCTCATGCTTTCAAATCTGAAGCATCTTTGAATTTTCAGTTTTCTAATCCTCAAAATGATCTTTTTAGAATTTTAAGAAAAATAAAATTGATAAAACCATAAAATGTGTATTTACTGTTCCTTTGATTGCTGCTATTTATTTTTTTTTAAATTTTATTTTCTAAGTTTTTTTTATTTACATTCCAAATCATTTCCCCTTTCCCGTTTCCTCCCTCCCCGAAAGTCCCATAAGTCCCCTTCCCTCCTTCTTTTCCCCATTCAACCCCCTATTTAAAGGGTATATGCTACTTTGATTTTCAACAGATACTTTAATCACAGTGGCTTTTAATAGTCACCATTGCTGATGATCATATGAAACTTGAATATATCACATGATCCAGGAATGATTAGAAATATAAAAAAAGGCATCTATTATTTTATTAAGGAGGTTTATTTTAAATCCTAGTTAACCTTCAGTGTTACATCGATGAAATTTCAAGAAGGAAAACTCTAGAATAAAGAAGGGAATAAGAGAAATTTGTGGACTCAAAGTTTAAACTCTAGTTTTCCCCATCTTCCCATTTTTTATTACATACTTTAATAGTTTTAGCAATTTTATAATAAAGAAAATGATGAGTATTGGCTCCCTTTTGCCATAAGACAGAACACTCTTAGCAACTAAATAGTATTCTGCTAACTTCTGACTAACATTCTCTTTCTGTATCATCTTTTTGTTTTCCCTTTTTAGTCAAGGGTATCACATGAAACTATATAAATATCAAATGTTCTAAAAAATAAAAACAGTAAGGTTAACATTATTTTACTTCAAATCAAAAGTAATTTCAAAGATTCATAAGACATGGAAGTCTGTAAATTTTTTATATAATAATGTCTTGAATTCACTAGCTGAATTTAGACAAACAAAATATCAAGCAAAATAGGAAAATAAATAAGGGTGACAGAAAAGGCATGGGGAATTTTTTATATTACATTGATTGGAAACGACTGGTAATTGTTTATATGTTAAGGGGTTATTTTAGAATTCTACAGAAATTTAAAAATATCATATAAATATAAAAGCATATATTGTTTGCCAACTTTTATGCTTTTACTTACAAATTTTTTAAAAATTTACATTATTTAAAATAGTGTAAACTGTTATGCTGTAAGACTCTAGTTGAATAAATGAAGAAGAAAAAATACATTATATACTAAATGTTAATATTTAATTTTATTATATATTTTATGTATATTTGAATAGCTGACTCATAGAAAATATTAGCAATATTCATATGAATGTCCTAAGTTATTGGTAGAGTTTCTTGGTTTTTTATGTTGCTATATATACAATTTTAGGGGAAGAATCTTTTTGTGTAAAGTTTTGTACTACAAATCTATTTACTCCATCCAACTTCTTACATTGCCAATACTTCTCACCACTAGTTGACTTAGTTTTTCCCTTAAAACAACCTGTTTACTAGTTTTTATCTTCCATTACAATCACATTGTTAAAATTCAGCTCAATAATATCCCTATACTTCATATATACTTTCCTTCTTAGAACATAAAATCTAGTCATGGCTTCACATGCTCAAATCTCATGATTTTGAGCAATTTTGTTATTGTAATTTCATTATTTTCCTTGAAGCTTAGTATGTTCTACTGCATTCTTACTAACTTGTATAAATTCTCTTTATTTTTGCTCTATCTTATGATGTTGTTTTTTTTTTTTCCATTTTCTAGATGAAGAAAATGAGTCATGAATGTGAAAAACTTCCACAAGGTGAAGTAGAAATTTCTGGTGTCTTTGGAGACTCAGTTGTGCCATGTAATGTTTTTCTGAACACTGTCTTGTGAGAGGATGGTTTTGCTGAAACAGACACAAGAGGGGATGTTTGGCTGATGATAGACAAGTGATGTTTTCCTGAAAGCAGTCTGACAAAAGTGCATGTGATGTTTTGCTACAGTAGATGCTTAAGAGACTACTTGATGTTTGGAAAGGATATAAATATAACCCAACAGACAGAGCATGACACTGTGTGGTATTGGTATGCCTTACCATTCTTTGCTGGTCATCATTCAGCTTTGCTGACCCTGGTTGTCCCTAACCATACTATAGGGTACAGGTCTGCCTTGCCATTCGTTGCTGGTCATTGTTTGTCATGATTTCATAGACATGCACCAAAGAACGTCTAGTGGTGTTCCAGAGGTTTCTTGTGACTTTTGCAGATTCAGGCTTGATGGCAGAGCCTCTAGATTTCTTCTGTATTGAACTGCTGTAGCTGATTCATATATGGTGTTTGTGAGTGGATAGAGCTGCCACTGCTGATTCATGTGAACTGAACTGCTGATATCCTGACAACACAGACTGGATTCACTCCAAAGAACTATTTTTTTTCTAAACAGATCCACATCCTCTTTTGCCCTATTAACCTTTATTTTCCAATACCTCTGGTGGGTGGTGAGCTAGAAGGGATGTTAAATAATTGAAGAAACCTTATTAAAGTACATTTTGAAAAATATAAGCCTATAACAAGGTCACACAATTACTGAATAACAGGGACTTCAGTAATGTTCTACCCATTCCTCCCATGTGACTTCTTTCCTTAGTATCCCGTGATCTACAAATTAAAGTATAAGGTTAATTGCATGAGAGGCTGTTACTCTGTGCATTTAGCTTCCTTGCCTAATGAGCTTCTGCCTTCTAGTATGTGCACATCTCTGGTTGAAGTCTTTATTTAGCCTGATTGAGACCTGTACAAGTATGAATTAATACTCATCTTAACTCATAATCAAAGGAACTCAGCATGTAGATATTGGAAAATCACTCAGATAACTCAGGCCTGTATGCGTTCTGGCTTCTGAGGTCCCTGGTGGAAATAAGCAGATTAAAAATTAGCCTGCTTCAGATCAAATCCTATTTGTCTCTCATCCTTCTGTTGTCACCTTTACTGTTAAGTATTTTGTTTTATAAGACAATTATGTTTCCCACTTTTACTTAGCCACTTACTTTATCTGGCCCTCAAAGCACCTGGTATAAACTTTATTTTCTGAATTTATGTCTTACCAGCTACTGTACTGGGTTTTATTTTTATCTTCTTTATTTGAAGCTTTGACTTGTAAATAAGGTCTAGTCCTTGAGTTTACAATCCCTCTCCTTCCTTTGACTTGGTAGGCTTTAGTTCCTCCAAGTAGAATGCTGATTCTATTTTTCCTTCCTTTTTACTTTTGTGCTTGTGTCTGTGAATTGAAGTGTGTGTGTGTGTGTGTGTGTGTGTGTGTGAGAGAGTGAGAGAGAGAGAGAGAGAGAGAGAGAGAGAGAGAGAGAGAGGGGAGAGAAATTGAGAAAGAGATTGAGAAACAAAGAGACAGAGAGACAGAGAGAGTTGAATATGTCTAGTGCTTACACACACACACACACACACACACACACACACACACACATACACACACACACACACACACAGACAGCAGTAGATGAGAATGTGTGTCCTGCTCTCTTCTCTACCTTATTATCTCTAGACATGGTTTCAAATTGAACATGAAACTAGTCTTGCAGCCTATAAGCTCAAATGTCTCTTCTTTCCCTAATTGCCCAGTACCTGGGTAAAAGTTGTACATAACTCTGCCCTAATCTAACATTGTTTCTGGTATTCAAATTCAGGCCTTTTAATTGTACAAGATGTATTAACTTCTGAATCATCTTCCCATCTTGGGGATCCCATTTTTAGAATAACTGAAGAATTCTGGTAAATTCTTATCCTTTCTTTAAAATTGACACATCACATCAGAGGAGTCTCCTGACTCCCAAAGTAGTTATTCTATTAATATGATTTATAGTCACTTTTCCTAATGATTATCTTGGTGATTTCAAGAGACTATACTGCCTTCCCATTAAACTTCAGGCATTTTAGTGACATAAAATGGATGAATATATGTCTGTGTAGTCAGTGCACAGAATAAACAGTTTATACACATGTGTCACCTGAATGAATGAAGTATGCTAGTGTATTGTTTAGCAGATTAATAAATTATAAATAATACATTTTCTTTATATATAGCATGTGGCTCATTAATTGATGAGATCCTTGATGTATTGAATGCAATGCTATGATTAAAGATTTATGTGCTATAGAAATTTTTAGCTATGTCAAAAATACCACAAAACTGCATACAGCACTACGAGATACATAAAAAATAGTTTAAGGAGTAAATTCAACAGTTTTACTAAGATTTTGGGAATATATAGTAATAACATCTTTTATATTGCTATAGAGAAATGCAGAGCATAGTAATATACCAAGATCATATGCTATTATTTGTATAATTTTATTATATTTTAGTGAAAATAAAATCACTCTGCCACCATACCAAAATAATATCAACACTGACCACATTTTTTTAAAAATATGGCACCAAACCTAATTAGTGTATTATTATTATGAGCTAAAATTTTAAGCAAATCAACAAGTTGACTCATTAGTTGAGTACATTCCAAACAGTATTAAATACCATCACAAAAATTTTCCAAAAATATACATCCATTTCCATATAGAAATACAGAATGTACAGTATTTTTTAGGCAATATAACTGAATTCACTATTTGAAGTAAAAACATGCTCCAATTTTTTATTCCATCCCTACCCCACCAACATCTTTGAATCTAATCACAGAAAGAATGGCTGTAAAAAGAGACATATTGGGGAAAACTGCACAGCAAGCATCGAAAGTTACATGTATAGATATTTTACATATTATTTTAGAGACTGTTTTTTGTTCTTTCAGTGACACTGTCATATTGCCTTCAGAGCAGCTGTGTGTGTGTGTGTGTGTGTGTGTGTGTGTGTGCCTTTTATACCTAACACTTTTCTTGTTCCTACTTCCCCTTTGTAAAGAGAGTTTTTAAATGGATTCGAGTCCAGGAATTCTAAATTATGGTTCCCAGAGCAAAGGTGACTCAGGCAGATTGTGAATTAAGGCAATAAAGAAAATGCCTATGTTCAACTTTTATTTTTATTCATTTTACAAACGTTATTCCCCGAATAGCCTCATGAGATGGGAACCTTACAGAAATTCGTTTCAGTAAATTTTATACTCATTTAGTGATCTCTAAAATGGAAATGGAATTGGTCAAAATGACTGAAATCCAGGTAATATAGGATAGACCAATTTTCTTCCTCCCTCAGGCACATACTTTTCTTTTGGTTTGTAATGTGTTCACCTCCTCCTAAATATCACATATGCAACCCCTATTCAGCCATTTAAAATTCAACTTCAACTTCTTAGCCAGCAAACAGCACATTAAGTTAGTCCATAACTGATACACTTAATTCTGTGTAATTTTCATAACTGTTATCAAAATAGAGCAATTATTTATGTATTTATCACTATGATATTAGTTTTACTCAAAGAAAAATGTATTACATTGTCACCTCATGATAGAATGACTGACCCATTTCAGGTATAGAATAATCCTGAATTACTCAATGAGTCTCTCAGAAATATTACATGTTTTCTCTCATATGTAACATCTAGATTTAAAAAGCAAAAGTATTTAAAAAAAGAAGAAGAAGAAGCAAATGATAGAACTGTTGGAAGTCAGGAGTGGGGACCAGCAGGAAATATCACAAGACAGGTATAGATGTAAGGGATGTGTATGATCAAAATATGTTATGTACACAATTAAAAGTACCACAGCGCAGTCCAGGAGTTTATGTGAGTTGTAAGTATCAACAAAAACTAAAGAGTTTTTTTCTTATTATCAACTCCAGCAGTCACTCCAATCATTTGTTCAAAGAGGCATCTCCTTTGGGATTGACTTAGCTTGCTGGTAATCTTCTTGTGACAATAAAGTGAGCTTTCTCTTATCCCTGGTTTTAAAGATTCAGTCTCCATGCAGTTCCACTCTAGTGTCCCTTCTGAGTGTTTTCGCCCTGATGCACACACAAAAAGAAATGTTTAGTTTTACTTCAGAATGTCACCGATTCTGAGGTTTTCAATGAGGTATTGATGGAATTCCTACATTCCTATCACAGTGGCCAGTGAATATTCCAAAATCTATGAGCAAATGAAAGAGTGAAAGCCATCTACCATAGCATTTGATGATGCTGATTTCATGCAGTAAACAGACTTTACCTTGTAATGTTAACAGCTAATGATTATTTTCTTTCTCATAATGAACTAAACAGGTGAACTCGGATGAAGTTCTGATTTTACAGTGAACAATATGAGTTTCAAAATGAAATGCAGAATTTCTCTACTTTCAAGTAATTCGCTGAGTTACCCATCCTGTCAGAGCTCTATCTTCCTTCCAGTCTGAACTACCACATACCCTCCACAGCTCTGCCTGGCTCCTAGGAAGCCTGCTCCAACGTGGGACACCCAAGCTAGCCAGCACATGGGACAATCAGATGACAGGTGAAAGACAAATGCACATACATAGTAAACAGAAGCCAATGCAATATGACACTATCGTAACCCAGGTCTGCTACTAAAACAAGCCCTGGATATCTTAACACACCTGAAGAGAATGGTTGTGACCTTAAATCCCATCTCAAGAGGATGCTGAAGGACTAAAAAGAGGGTATAGATAAATCCCTTAAAGACATACAGGAAAACAATCAAATAGTTAGAAGCTCTTAACAAACAAAGCCCTTAAAGAAATATATGAAAATATAATCAAATATGCCAGGGAAGAGAATAAAATGGACCAAGACCTGAAAAGGAAAAGAGAAGCAATAAAGAAAAACACAAATGGAGGCAAATTTGAAGATGGTTACCTAGGAAAGAGAACAGGAACCACAGACATAAGCAACATCTACAGAATACAATAGAAAGAAAAGAAAGCCTCAGGTGTAGAAGAAACCACAGAAGATACATTGGTCAAAGAAAATGCCAAATGTAAAAAGTTCCTAACTTAGTATATCTGGGAAATTTTGGACACAGTGAAAAGAGCAATTCTAAGAAAAATAGAAATAGAAGACAGTTAACACTCCCAGTAAAAAGAGCCAGAAAATACTTTCAACACAATCATAGAAAAAAGAAATCCCTATCCTAAAAAAAGATATCACTATAAATGTGCAAGAAGTATACAGAACGCCAAATAGATTGGACCAGAAATACCAGGTAGAACTAGAGAAGTGAAGTTAAATTGTTCATGCTCTCTGACCAGCAGGTGACACTGGCTAGGATGCCAAAAATTAAATAGGTTCTGCTAGTGTGAAAGAAACATATAAAGAGTTAAGGTTGTTGAATTTGAAGGTGCTATATTTGATTATATAGCAAGTGACTCATAGGGAGGGAATGCATTCCTCTGATCTCTTGGGAATAGTAACTGAAGGGTCTTTTATTTATTTGGTTTCTTTGTTTGTTTTTATAATTTACATTCCCAACACAGCTCCCTTCTTCCATTCTTCCCAGTCCCACCATTACAAATCTTTCTCCCATTGCCTCCTCCCCTTCTCCTCAGAGAAGGGAAGCCCCCACCTTGGGTACCACTCCACCCTGGGACATCTAGTCCCAGCAGGACTAGGCACATCCTTTCATAATGGAGGCCTAACCAGGCAGTCCAGGTTGTAAGGAAAAGATCTAATGGCAGGGAACAGAGACTGAGACAGCTACAATTCCAAATGTTAGGAGACCCACATGAAGACCAAGCTTCACATTTGCTACAAATGTGGAGGGGATCTAGGTCCATCTCCTGCATGCTCCCTAATTGGTGGCCCCCATGTGAGCTCCCATGGTCCCAGGTTAGTTGACTACGTGGGTGTTCTTATGATGTCCTTGACTCCTCTGACTTGCTCACTTCTATCCCCCACTCTTCTACAAGATTTCCCAGGCCCCACTTGATGTTCATCTGCTGCTGGATGAAGTCACTCAGGAGACAGTTACACTAGGTGTATTAGTCAGGGTTCTCTAGAGTCACAGAATGTATGAGTAGTCAGCCTCTATATAGTTAGGGAATTTGTTGATGACTTACAGCTTGTAGTCAAACTCTCCAACCATAGTCAGCAGTACTTGTGGATGGAAGTCCAAGGATCTAGCAGTTGCTAAGTCTCACGAGGCAGCTGTGGATGGAAGTCCGAGGATCTAGCAGTTGCTCAGTCACTCAAGGCAGGCCAGGAAAGGCCAGAGTGAATCTCCCTTCTTCCAATGTCCTTATATAGGTCTCAAGCAGAGGGTGTGGCCCAGATTAAAGGCATGTGCCACCACGCCTTTAAACCCAGA
Source organism: Tokudaia tokunoshimensis (assembly GCA_036184795.1). Taxonomy (NCBI): domain Eukaryota; kingdom Metazoa; phylum Chordata; class Mammalia; order Rodentia; family Muridae; genus Tokudaia; species Tokudaia tokunoshimensis. Next base: position 1,641,258 of record BTHU01000012.1, on the reverse strand, counting down.
TGACTTTGAATTTAGAGATCTCCTAATCTTAATCTTCTGGAATTCATAGTCACTATGCATCAAGATCTCCAGGTCAGAAACTTGTATCTCGGTGCCTCCAGATTAGGATTATAGTTGAGCCTTCCAATTCTTGATTAGTTCATTTCAGATTTAGACAAGTTGACAACCAGAAATAGCTACTACACTAGGTATTTGTCTGCAAGCATAGCAGAGTATTATTAATAGTATCAGGGGTTAGCCTTCTCTGATTGGATGAGTCTCAAGTTAGTGCAGTCATTGGTTGGCAGTTCCTGAAGGGCCTTTTAAATTTATCTGACAGGAGAACAGATTATATGATCTTATAAATGTTTTCTGTTAAAATGACTTGACATAAAATAACTTAATCAAAAAATATTGGTCAGATTTGTGTATATCACTTTCATGAATGAATGGGATTTGGTCTTTGACATATAAGTGTAGAGACCATAGGAACATTCATGGAAATGTAGAGTTATCTTAGTAAGGTCTGTCTATATTGTATTGTTTCAGTGGTGCTTGTCTCCACTGGCAACGATCTTTCCTCTACCTCATGCAATGGGACATAAAAAGAAAATGTATGCTTCTGACATTCCTAGAACACACACTCACAGAAATCTCACTGATTCCTAGAATCTTTGGATCTTCTGTTTGGAAATGATCCCTAAGCCTTAGGTGCAGGAGTTTTGTTATAGATACATCAGGTGGGAATGCATGACACAACACTGCATTTTGATTGGTTGTAGCTTTCTGTAAAAGTCTTTCCCTTTTGCAAAAAGCAGATTCTCTGATTCTGAGTGAGGACTACACTCTTCTGTGAGTGTAAGGACAGATATTTAGAGTATAGCTAGATATTATGCTGGTTTAGTAAAGAGGTAGTTATAAATTCTCCAAGATTCATGACTTGACTATCCCAAGTTTTCCAGTAACAGGAATGATTTTACTCTTTTAAAGAGCATTTTAAGTCCAAATAGAGATCACACATACATATATGTAAGTCACAATGAATGGAAAAAGACAACAATGAGATTGAAAGGGAGGCATGTGAGAAAGTTTGGGGGAGGTAAGGAAAGGAGGAAATAATGTAATTAAAGAATAATGTAAAAAACAACAACAACAACAGCACAGGCTTGGTTTGAAACAGTTAAAGTGAACAGAGAGTGCTGAGCTCTTTCTGAATCTGGTGATCTTCAACATTATTCTTTTGAAAATCAATCCTATGTAGAACGAGTTCTATAAGATTGGTATATCCACTTCAGACTACTGAGTACTTAATTCCAGATCTAGGACCTCTATTGAAGTGTATGCCAAGCTTTTCATTAGTTTAATCAGGCATTCATCTCTTTACACCCTTTCCTGTCTCAAAACATTTGTGCAATAGTAGGCTATTTCTGTGCTACTATTCTACTATACTAATTAAATACATGGAGGAAATAATCTCAGATTTAGGGCTTCATATCCCATCACCTGAAAACTTGATTGAGACAATCAGTCTCAAATTACCCTTGTTGATGTGCCCATTAAGTGATAAACTTATAACTACTTGTTTAGTTCTTCTGATTGGTGATTATTAGAGATGACTTGAAATGAAGGGAAAAAAAGAAAAAAGGCATGTATTTCAATAGACCACATCCTGTGTGACAGTATATCTTTCTGTGATTTGTGTAGGAGTGCATATAGAAATAAAAGGGAAATGAAATTATATTTGAAAAATTTGTACTTGAACGTAAATATGATTTTCTTGAAAATACAGTGAAATCCAAGTTCCTCATTTACCAGCTCCGGACATTATAGAAGGTCTTTTGTCTCCATCAGTTCCTTGAATAACTATTATACCTATTATAATTACAGACTAGGATAATACTAGCCTATTTGCAGACAAGATGAAATGAAATACCTTGACATAAGTTGCAGAAGCATCACATAATTCCATTAGGAGTATTTATATTGCCATGGCACCATCTGGCTCTCTCTTGTTAAGAAGTCTTTTTTCACAGATTAATGTCTTTCATCATACATTTATTCATGGGTGAAGTGTTGGCCAATCAACACAATGCTGCCATTCCTTTATCTGCAAGCAAATATCAGTGCCTTTTGCTTTAGTGCATTCTGGAGAGGTCCTTAAACCCAATGTTCAGAGTTTAAATTTCCATCTCTGAAAGGGTCTTTATGCTTATTGTAATTTCATCCTTTAAAAAATGAATATACTTACAAACCATGGTATGGAGAAGAATCATATTTTAGCAAAAAAAAAACCAAAGAAACTAAAGTTCTATTTGCCAGCCAAAAGACTGTCTGAGTGAACAGTATTAATCAGAAGGTGCAGCTACAAAATGTCATTCGATTAAAAGAAACCATGCAGCTTTTGTGAATACAGAGTGATATCCTTTTCAAATCTGAGCTTCATTCTAGCACCCTTAAATATTTATTTGCATTTTGATTGCTTGTAAAAGGAGGCTATTAGTGAAATTTCTCAGAAGGCAAATAGTCAAAAGGCCAACATAAGGCCTGTAGTTAGTGGCTCTCGCTGCAGTGTCAGGGATGCTGTCTTTCATGCGATGCTTTAGGTGGCGGATGCCGCAGCACTGTTCAGACTGGCATTGATCATGGCTTTAGAATGTTTGAGGAAGGAACTGTGGTCTCATTTTTGGATATTGGCCACAAACAAAAAATGATGTCATGCATGACTACGGTGTTCACAGCTGTGTGAGTTAACAATAGTCTCTGAATCTACTTTCCTTGACAATTAGCATCACCGTATAAGAAACAAGTAAAGATTTCATTAGATAAAAATTCTCTAGAAATCACTTGAAGACTTGAATGTTTTCTCATGAATCTTTCTTTAGATCAATGGATAAAAAATACACAGCACAAAAAACAGTGTCTTCTATGACTTCTCCCTCCAAAAACCTGCAGCAGTATTTTGATGTTCCTATGTATCCAAGCCACTTTTGGATGCATATGCTTAAATGGCTGAAATGCAAACGGTTGGAGCAGCTAATAACTGGGAACACTATTTTCACTGTGAAAATCAATATGAAGCTTAGGCAAAACTATTGTAGAAAATTCATTTTCTTGTAGATTAATACCATAAATATCAAATTAAATTTGGGAGATATATTTGTGAAAAAGATCATTACTTGGAAAAATCAAGTGTGAAGTAGGTTATCTGTGGAAAATTTTATTGTTTCAATAAATTTTCTTCTAGAGTGCCCTATTGTCCTTTTTGTTTGCTGAGCTATCCTCAGATTGTTGTAATGAATAATTTATTGGCATTTCTCCCTTTACTTTCTATAAGACACGAATGGTATCAAATGCAGGAAGGGATTTTGACAGCTACAATGCCAGTCAATTTTGTACATGATTCCATATCTATGGAACTATACTTTACATGTGTGGATATGAGTGTTTGTAAATATATAGTTATGTATTTACAGATATGTGTAAATTCTTTGAAAGCTGATGAAAATTAAAAATAAAATTCATCAGCATGGACAGACCAAAATAATTAGTTCCTTTCTGAATTTAAAACATCAGAACTTCTGCATCAAAGCCCTGTGAAGAGACATGGAAAAAAATAGTGGATTTGCTGTGTGCATGCTCTGTGACAGATGCTGTTGTAAGCACTTTTCATGCACTAATTAATTTCTTCTTCAGGACCATGATGTAAGGCTGACACTATTATTATATTCCAATTTTTTAAATGAAAATTGATGCACAAAATATTCACGTGCTGTCTTAGGGTTTTACTGCTATGAACAGACACCATGACCAAGGCAAGTCTTATAGAGGACAACATATATTTGAGATCAGCTTACAGATTCAGAAGTTCAGTACATTATCATCAAGCTGGGACCATGGCAACATGTAGTCAGGCATGGTTCAGGCAGAATTGAGAGTTCTATGTCTTTATCTGAATTATGCTAGTGAAATACTGACTTCCAGGCAGGTAGGATGAGGGTCTTAAAACCACACCCATTATGACACACCCACCCCAATAAGGCCACATCTGCACCAAAAAGGCCACACCTCCTAATAGTGCCACTCCTTAGGCCAAACATATACAATCAATCACATGTGCATATGTTGAAGTTTCAGGATAAATAATTGCTGGAGTCAGGACTTGAACCCATGTAGTTTTTGACGGAACTTTCTCCTAATCATTATTTAATGGTGTTGAATTATAGTTAGAAACAAGTTTGAACAATGATATATAAGTGGATAAGAAAAAAGTTTTCTTTGTGTTCATAACAAAAATCTCACAACTTATTTTCTAAAGTGTTTTATTTTCATTATTGACTGTTTTGTATTTTAGTATTGATCCTGATGGGGTCCTCAGGCTTCCAGAGTAGAACTGCTTCCTCCCTTAGCAGTTCTTGTTTTTGATGATCCAAATCAGATCGCATAATACCAACTAGATAGCAACAGGTTCTCTATTATTTAGATTATATAGTAGATATGGTGCATTAACTACTCTTCATCTCTTTTTTTGAAATATTTCTTTCACGGGTTTTAGTGTTTCAAGATATACAAATATCACATATTCAACTTTATTGCTCTAACTATAAAATCCCTTGTAAACATATCATCTCTTATCAGTTAGAACTTCATCAGAAAGTTCTAATAAAGAAACATGAATTCTATCTGATCCCTCACTGTATCCCATGAGAAGAGGGGTTCTGTTAGGTTTCTGGTTAGTCCTTTGTTGTTAGATTCATGCCTCACTCATTCCCTGCTCTGCTGTTAGTCAGTGCTTCTGTAATAGACCAAGTCTATGGTCACATTGTCCAGGCCTCTCCTTTTGCTCTGGGCTTGGCTGGCTTGCTATCAAGATATACAAACTGAAGACTGGAGAATTTGGAGGATGCAAGATTTGGTGTTTTGGATAAAATACTCTGCGGTGGCCTTTGTTATGATCTTGCTTTTCTCCAGATAATGCAGGAATCTGAGAATGATTATAAACTTTTCTATAGTTTTCATGGTAGCCTACAAGACTGTTATAACTTCTATTGCTTATCTCAGTTTCATCTTATGCTTCTTCTTCTTTCTATCTCTCATACTATTGATACCCTATGTTCAACTATATTCTTCTTATTCAAAATACTTAACCCAGTTTTCTTTATTTTTTTTTATTGGACCCAGAAAGGAAAAGGATACACTACAGTTTTGTAGTACCTAGAAAAGCAGCAGTGAATGTGCAGAGGAAGTACTAATATCATTCTTGCTATTATTTATTTCCATCCTTATATATAATTATCTTTGTATAATCAGCAATGAAACTTCAGTTTTTTGGTAATAGGTAAAGGATGGTTCCATTCAAATGACCTCTTTTCCCCCAATACTTGTATTTCCTTTTGTCAGTATTCAAACACTCTAAAGGGCAAAATATAAACAAGACAATGAGAGTTATGTAGCTTATACTTGTTTACCACAAGTATGTTCTTGATGGTTAAAAAAAGACCTGCGAGGAATATAATGTTTTGAACCAATTACATCTCCAGGAAGTGTGGTCCCCTGAGGACATGCTTCAACTACTTGCATCATTCAGAAATTGTCAACCATTGAAAAGTGAAGGATCGTTTCCCACATGCCTGCCAAGGAAAAGACATTAGAGGGCGACTCCTTCACCTTTCCAAAATGGTGTCTGATAAGGCCACAGACTGTGCTGTCATTCATCAGTGTGTCACTAAAGAAAAGTACAAGAAGGTGTGTATGCTCTTGGAATTGCTGATTAAAATTCAGCTTCTAATTTTTGCTATGAAATTGTAGATTTCAGAAGATACTGCAATTACTTCTAATATGAAAAAAGTACAAGAAAAAATATTTTCTCAGCCAAATGAAGAAAGTGTGACATCTTGGCTGCTTGAGCATCTGTGCATTCAGCTGTATTGTCTACTTTTCTAGAAATGTCCTTATTCCAATGGGCAAAGATGATTTTGAATACTTAAACTACTATATGGCTGTTTTATATCTTATAAGAAATAAAAAGTCAGTATATAATAAACTCCTTACTCTCAATAATTGCACAGTTCAGCTAAAGGAATAGTTACTAATTAAATTATAGTTGAACCAAACTGTAGTTAAAGTAGGTAGAGTTAAAAATGTATAGTCTACAATTAAATCAGCGAGTCCTTCCTTTTTGGTATCACATTGAATTTATATCAAATTTTAGACCTGAAATGATACTTCAATCAACATAAAAGAATTGTGCACACATGAACAAGTAAGGGTCTCCCAGTACACATTGTAGGCAAGGAGTATAGTCTGTCTCACTGAATTCTAGAAACTTGTTGAGATGGTCATTCTTTTCCAAAAAGGACGTTTTTGTTTTCTTTTAAAATATCCTTAATGAACTTGTTAGGATACAGGGAAGCCAGATATGCAATTGATCTCTTTGAGCAATTAGCAGTATTAATATCAGCAGCATATTTTTTCTTGAAAATACTTCTAAGTGAGATATATTTTTAAAAATTTATCATAGGGTAGATTCACGTGTATTTATTTTATATTTTGGTTATAATCCAGTAGAATGTTATTTATTTTGTTTAGATAACTGCAATTTTAATTACTGGGGCTTGTTTGTTTGTTTATTTATTTATTTATTTTAGGTAAGGTCTCTTTATGTAATGCTGGCTGGCCTGTAAACCTCTCTCTGCAGACCAAACTGACCTGAAACTCAGAGATCCACCTGAATCTGCCTCCCATGGTCTGGGGTTAAAGCTGGGTACCACTGTCTAGGGCTAAAGCCATATATCACCATGCTCCTCTTTGATCACTGGCAACTTTTCAATCTGGTTTTGTACCTCCTTGTCATAAACTCATACTTTAGCTTTTTATTACTGTTTTACAGATTGGCACAATAGGCTGTTTTTGGTTTCTATTGTATTTTCTCTCCCCTGGACTTAGTTCCTGACATTTCATCAAGATTCATGACTAAATCCTTGGGATACTCCTATGAGAAACTCCTCCCAGAGTGTTGGTATTTTCCAGGTCCCTGGGTCTATCATCCTGTTTTTCCTCTATCTTCATTTATCTTTACTTGGAAACCAGCAAGCTGTATATTTTCTCAGCATATATAAATCCAATCAGGACCAGTACATGTCCAGGGAAAATTTCCAAACATTTAGAGCAATTAGTCATACTGAACAGTTATATGATATATTGAAAGATCAAATATGTCATTGATTGTGTATAAACTAGTTCTTAGTCAAACAAATTCAACCCTCATTTATACTATATAACTTGGTCATCTTACAAGATAAATCAGAATATCTTTGTTGCTGTCAGTCTCAAGGATGCTGTAACATTCTATATACAACTATCCCTAAAGTGTTCTGACTGCTCACTCTAGAACTTAACACTCTTTGAATTTAACACTCTTTCCCTGCAATTCCACCCAACTACAGTTTTGGACAACCTCTTCCAGAATTTCTCTTGTCCCAGCCTTTGGGAAAACTCTTAGCACAGGTTTAACAGGACAAAAATACTAGGTTTATTGATTCAGGGATTTAGTTACTCCTGAGCTCTTACAGAAGAAATGTATGCCTACTAACTCATATATGTATACATGTCTACAATTGTTTCTGTTCCTTACCCTCTCTGTAGATATCAAGATAAATATGACATTGCTGTCTCTCATGCTTGGTTTGTTTTTCCTTTTCTTGCTTTTTTGTAATCTCTTTCCCTAACAGTGAGAAATATGGTTCCAGGCATCTTATATTCACTTACTTATTTCTTCCTTTGTATTGTTGTATTAAGAGCTGTTGACCTGGTTTTAAGTCGAGGTCTGTGATCCACTTAGATTTGAGCTTTGTACAAGAAGACAACAATGGATCGATTTGCATTCTTCTACATGCAGACTGCCAGTTGAATTAGCACCATTTGTTGAAAATGCTGTCTTTTTTTTTCCACTGGATGGTTTTATAAACTTTGTCAAAGATCAAGTGACTATAGGTGCGTGCGTTCATTCCTGGGTCATCAATTCTATTCCATTGATCTACCTGCCTGTCTCTGTACCAATACCATGCAGTTTTATTTTTTATCAATATTGCTCTATAATACAGTTGGAGATCTGGGATGGTGATTCCCCCTGAAGTTCTTTTATTGTTGAGAATAGTTTTTGCAATCCTGGGTTTTTTGTTATTCCAAATGAATTTGCAAAATGATTTTTCTAACTCAATGAAGAAATGACTTGGGATATGGATGAAGATTGCATTGAATCTGTATATTGCTTTCACCAAGATGGCCATTTTTACTATACTAATCCTGCCAATCTATGAGCATGGGAAATCTTTCTTTCTTCTGAGATCTTCTTCGATTTCTTTCTCCAGAGACTTGAATTTCTTGTCATAGACATCTTTCACTTGCTTGCTTAGAGTCTCACCAAGGCATTTTACGGTATTTGTGACTATTGTGAAAGGTGTCCTTTTCCTAATTTCTTAATCAGATACACTGAAATTAATAGAAAAGAAAGTGGGGAAGAGTCTCAAACATATGGGCACAGAGGAAAATTTCCTGAAGAGAACACAAGTGACTTGTGCTCTAAGATCAACAATAGACAAATGGGAGCTAAAATAATTTCAAAGCTTCTGTAAAGTAAAGGACACTGTCAATAGAATATAACAGCAACAACCTGATTATGAAAAGATCTTTACAAATTTTACATCTGATAGATGGCTAATATCCAATGTATACAAAGAGCTCAAGGAGTTAGACTCCACAGAATCAAATAACCCTATTAAAAATGGCATACAGAGCTAAACAAAGAATTCTCAACTCTAAGGGACAAGAAGCACCTAAAGAAATGTTCAACATCCTCAGTCATCAGGGACATAAAAATCAAAACAATCCAGAGATTGTACCTCACACCAGTCAGAATGACTAAGATCAAAATGCATGTGACAGCAGATGCTGACGAGGATGTAGAGAAAGAGGAACACTCTTCTCCATTGCTGGTGGGATTGCAAGCTGGAAATACCATTCTGGAAATCAGACTGGCGGTTCCTCAGAAAATTGGACATATTATTACCTGAGGACCTAGCTATACCACTCATAGGTATATACCCAAAAGATGCTCCAACATATAACAAGGATACATACTCCATTATGTTCATAGCAGCCTTATTTGTAATAGCCAGAAGCTGGAAAGAACAGAGATATCCTTCAACAGAGGAATGGATACAGAAAATGTGGTACATTTACACAATGGATTACTACTCAGCTATTAAAAACAATGACTTCTTGAAATTCATAGGCAAATGGATAGAGCTAGAAAATATCATCCTGAGTGAGATAACCCAGTCACGAAAGAACACACATGGTATGCTCTCACTGATAAGTGGAGAAAAAAAATACTCAAGGGGTCAATAAGGAGACACTGTGGAGTAGAGACTCAAGGAAAGGCCATCCAGAGACTGTCCCACATGGCGGTTCATCCTATATGCAGTCATCAAACCCAGATACTAATGTGGATGCCAAGAAGTGTTTATTGACAGGAACCTGGTTTAGCTGTCTCCTGAGAGGCCCTGCCAGAGTCTGACAAATACAGAGGTGCATGCTTGCAGTCACCCACTGGACTGAGCATGGGGTTCCCAATGGAGGAGTTAGAGGAAGGACTGAAGGAGCTGAAGGGGTCCTTTGAACCCCATAGGAAGAACAACAATATCAACCAATCAGATCGCCCAGAGCTCCCAGGGACTAAACCACCAACCAAAGAATATACATGGAGGGACCCAAGGCTCCAGCCACATATGTAGTAGAGGATGGCCTTGTTGGCCATCAATGGGAGGGGAGGTCCTTGGTCCTGTAAAGGTGGGATGGGATATGGAGTTTCTGGGAGTGAAACCAGGAAAGTGGATAACATTTGAAATGCAAATAAAGAAAATATCCAATTAAAAAAAAAGAATTGTTACCCTGCATTCCTATCATAAGTATCAATAATACCTAGTATATAATATTTATATAATTTTTATGTATTGACCATACTTTTAAGCAAAAATACTTTGTTTCAAAGTTCCCATGTCATCTGCTTTTCTTTTACTTTTGTATATATTGCAGTTTACTTTTTCACATGTGTTGTTCAATAGGTTAGCCAGATCCATTGTTTCTGTACTGAACACAAAATTTTATCCTAATTTTCATCTCTGTTTATCTGAGTTTTGATTTTATACATTCTTTCATGTACCAAGAAAAATATCTACTTAATTCTAAGCAAGATATGAATATTAAACATTTTTAAAGATTATACACAAACACATATATATATATATATATATATATGTGTGTATATATATACACATATATATATACATATAGATGTCTTCATACCAGATACCAGAAAAGGGCATCAGATCCCATTACAGATAGTTGTGAGCCATCATGCGGTGGCTGGAAATTGAACTCACTACCTTTGGAAGAACAGCAGTCAGTGCTCTTCACAGCTGAGCTATCTCTGCAGCCCAATATTGTTTTTTAATACCAACCTAAAATGTTAGTTTTTAGCTTTCCACCATCTAGCAAAAATAATAAATTTATTATTAGAATATGCTGAATTCCTTATGACCAATTTACTATCTACCTTGGTATCACGTGATATCTACCATACTGAGTCTTTTTCTTGGACTACAGAAGTTGGTACTTAGAATTTGCACAGTATCTGAAAGAGCTCTATTTTACCATTTTCCCCACCAAATTGTAACCATTTATGTACATTTTTTGTATCCCTAATTTGAGACTGAAGTTTGTCATAACAAGCTCTGGATACTTTTATCTCAGTAGTTCTAGGACCTTGGGCAGTTAAAGCCTTATAGTAATACCTTGATGATTGCACATTAAATGAAGAGGGTACAAATCGAAAAAGTGTGTTAGAATTTGGAGGGCTGGTGCAGGAATTCAGAGACAAAAAGTAAAAGTTAATGGTAAAGTCAATATTAAGATCTTCATGACTTAGACAGAAGTGAAAGTGGTACTGTAAATAAGGTTCAGGTAGGGTTACTGGCACAGGATGCAACTATACAGTACTTGTCACAGTTTTGTTGTGACCTTGTACTCCATGAGAAAATGAAAAGAGGAAAGCAATATGTTAGGATTCATTACAAATTATTTTCGATTGCCCTCTTAAAAATAGAAACCATACACATTGTATGATGTTAGATAACAGGCTTTAATACAAAATGTAGAGAAAATTCAGATATTTTCTTTTGGGAGGTATGGCCTGGAGAGAAAAAGAATGCTTTGAATCTCAGGTTTACCAAAACACATTTTTCATTTTAGTGAGTCAGATAAGAACATAGGGCTGATAAAAATTAATCATACTCATATTGAGGCTTACCAGGAAATAAGACAATGAAAATAATTTCAATTCTGCAGGAAAAAATTTTAAAAGCCTTCTGGAGTTAACCATAAATATGGAAGCCAGAATGAGTGCTTTCTGGTCCACACCATGGACACTGCAATCCCTTTTGAGATGAAAGTGAATTGCAGAAATATCTAGACCAACATTTTTTTTCTGCCCAGATTCAAATAAATAGACCCTGTCTCATCTAATTAACATAGGAAAATACTTGGAAACTGTCCATGTTTATTACCACTTTATGTTCTCAAGATCCCAATTTTCCTTTCTGTGAAATAAAGGGCCACATATGCTAATAAACATTTATGAATCATAGGAGAATTGAAATTAGGCCCTTGTTCAACATGACAAGCAGCTTAGATAAACCATTTGCAACATAACATAATTTAATTATTAAAATATCAGAATAAGATAATCAGATGAATTTAAGAGAAAGATGCCTGTTTTTTCACCCTCCTTCTCAGTGAGTGAGATGTGCTATGTGAAGAGGGATGCTTTGCTACCACAAAAAAAGTCTCACTAACCAGATTTACTGAATCTCTTCTTTCTTTTCTCAAGACTTTGTGTAAATTTACAGGTTTTAAGGTGCATCCATTCAGGCTTATCTTGAAATTGTAGTGCATTGCATATCCATTTTTTGCAAGAAAGTGCTCATTTCTAAAAAGCTAGTCTAATATTTAAGTAGTTTCCCAGTTTAACAACTTTATTCCATTTTGATTTATAAGACTATAAATGCCTCTTTCTTTCTGGACTTACTCAATATGTATTGATTAAATATTAATTAATAAGCCTATAGTATATGAATACACATGGATAAAAATGTGGCAAAAGAGGAAAAAGAAATATTTATCTCATTAAGTAAAATAAAATGAAGTTTACAAAAACTCATTGTAGACTTTCCCTTCTAATAACTACTTTGAAACCTACTTTCTATTTCTAGTATGTGAGAGGATTGTGTGTTTTATATCAAGGCACATGTATGTATAGTAGGTTGTGTAATGAAGAACTGGTAAACACAATTATGAATGCATGAAAGGCAATTATGCTATATGGTTTTGATTAGGTATAATGTAAAACTGTGTTACCAGCTGGCAGTAGGGTGTGGGGGGTGGTGGAATCTTTCATCTACTCCAGGCTTAATATATTGTACTATGTGATTATTATTCTCTGCAGCTAAAATTCATTTAAGTAAGGCATTATATTTTACTGCATAAAATGCTATTCCTTTCTTTGTACACAGTGAGTTTCAGCTAACCTTGCATACAATGCCTCAGGCTGGCAGGCACATATGGATTGAGTTTTATAATTATTTTCATTATTATTTGCACAAACACAGGCTACTTTATGCCAACCATTTCTAAGATCCCAGTACCTTGGCATCATTCAGATACTGGTTTCTCCTTTTGTGGCTCATGATTTTCTTTAGGCCAAAATCCAACACCTGTCCTTGGTCTAGGTGATCTTGCAAAGAGAAGGTGGAAGATCACTTATCAGAGTTCCCAGTTTACAATAGGCACTTGACACCTTGCTGTGTAGGGCTAAGTTTGGATACCCCAAGGACAAATAGACTCTGGCCGAAAACTAAACTTCCAAGTTGATATCTCAATTTCACCAGTGCCAATTTGACTATCTGTTCGGCTCTTTAATAGTCCCCTGTCTGCCTTACAACAACCAGCTTACTGGTCTCTGTACTGATGTCCTTAAAACTCTTTCCACTCTGGTTACCCTATTCCTTCTGCCCTCTTTGTTGGCTGGTACATTCTCTTTTAAGGCACACTTTGCTTTGTGATGAAAATCTACCTCTTGAATTTAACCTAAACACTGATTCTTTTTAGCCATAAGACCAAGACTGTAGCACCACTCCTCAGTCTCTTAATTATGCTCTTGATCATGCTCTGTACCATGTCACCATTCAGTTCTCCAATAGACCTATGCATTCCCTCCTCCCTAAATAACCATCATTCCATGTATATCCCACCTTGCACCCTTATTGAACTAAGGTTCGTGTTAACAGTAGGTGTCCTGACTACACTCTATTTTCATATTGCACGTTGATGCCTAACTCATTCTGTTCCATTATGTCTTCTAACTCTACCTAGCCTGTTAACTTTAGTCTGCTTCTTGATAAACCTTACATCTATGACTTCTCTATATCTCTAAATACATGTAGCTCCCTGTCCTTTCTAGAACGTTGACACCTAAATCCTTTCTTCCTGATTACTGCCCTGTATTCCTGGCCACACTATTCTCTCTGGTGACACTGCTCACATATTCACAGATCCTTGCTGGACTCTGCTTAGCAATGATCACACTCTATGTTCTGACTGTATTGACAACATCAACATTTGCCATTTTTGGTTTGCCTACTCCTACTACATGTTTTTAACTCTCTCCTCTGACATCATACCCACCTCTATAAGTCTCACTCTATCTGGAAGAATGATGAATGCATGTTAAATATTTGGGGGTTGGTCTATAAAGGTTCTGTATGCAACCTGAAGTTGTCATGGAAAAACAGTCATAGATAACAAACAGTAAACACTCTATAAGTCTCACTCTATCTGGAAGAATGATGAATGCATGTTAAATATTTGGGGGTTGGTCTATAAAGGTTCTGTATGCAACCTGAAGTTGCCATGGAAAAACAGTCATAGATAACAAACAGTAAACACATCTGTGTAGTTGTGATCCACAATTCTCTGTACGAAGTTATTTAGTAGTCAATACTCAAAATGTGACATACAGATCTGTAGTATCTTTTCAACTCTAGTAGGGGCATAGCCCTTTCTCATCATTTTTATCATTTAACTCAAAATTTACATTTGCTTATGATGCATTAAAGCAGTGGTTCTTGACCTGTGGGTTGTAATCCTTTCGGGAATTGGATGACCCTTTTACAGAGATCACATATCAGATATAATGCATATGAGATATTTACTGATATCACTGTTTTTAACAGCAACAAATTGCAATTATGATGTAATAATGAAGCTATTTTGTGTTTGGTGAGTTCACCACAGCATGAAGAATTATATTAAAGGGTCATGAGATTAGGAAGTTTGAGAACCACTACATTAAAGTAACATGTACATGATTGATAAACTATATACATTTCAGGAAAAAATTACATACAATGATCAAATAAATCATCTTTTGAGATAAAGAAAAATAACCATAGTTAGTTCTTCCATATTTTTATCTTTCCAAGATAAATTTAACTTAGAAGTGTATATTTTAAAAGATTAAAAAGAGGAAAAGACTTGAAGAAATAGAGAAAATAGAGAAAATAAAAATAGAGAAAGTTCTATTGGGAAGGCAAAGAATGATGTGGATGATGGAGAGCAGTGGATTTAGTCAAGAAACATTGTATTTAGGTGTGAAATATTGAAAGAATAGAAAAAATATTTGAAAAATAAAATTAAAATAATTATTTTTCATTCATTAATTCAAAAATTATAATTCAAAAAATTACTTTCTTGGGAAATGAAAAAATCTTGAAACATTTAATAGTCTAATATAAAGCTCCTCTTGTAAGTATCCAATGACCACATTATGTAAGATCACTCAATATCTGTAGCATGACTGAAATATGTCCCTGTGACTCCACTGTCTTTGAACAACACCAGAAATTTCACTGCAGATTGTATCTTATCAAAATTGTTTCTACTACATGGCTATCACTAAGGTAGGCTGATAAATCTTCATGTGAATGAATCTCATATTCTTGGGAACATGAGGTGTTAATGAACGGGATACACAGTGTTTGAGATATAGGTATAAACTGCTTTGGAGCAGGGCCCACATCAGTTTCAGGTCTGAAAGAAAGCAGGAACATATGGCTAATTGTGGTGCCTATTGACATGCCAAAGTGCAGTTGTGCTTCCAGACTATTGATGTCTGTGATACCTCTCAGCTCTTCTCACCCCAAGTCCCATATCCCAAACTCCCTAACCCAGGGGTTTTGATTCCCTTCCCCCAGCTTCTCTTTCCTATATAACCCTGCCATTTCAGCCACTGGCTCTCTTCATTTTCTTGGCTTGTTGTGTTTGCTTGTTCCTCACACTTTTCCTCCCTCCCCCCAATGCCCCTACCACTGGTTCAGATGCCTTACAGATGCCTCTGGCTGTTCTTTCCTTCATATCTACAATAAAATCTTTCTCAACCATGTGTTGGAGTAGTCATGTCCTCATTTCATTCTATCAGATGCAGATTTTAAATTAACCAATGAATATAACCCCTGGTACCATTATTTCCTGGATGAAATTCTTAAATAGGTTATTGAACTACTGTGCTTCTAACATGATATATTGATGGTATGAGAATTGAGCTTTATACAAGTTAGTATTGTGACTGAAGCTGTGTAGGTTTTTGGAGGTATTTGCTAATAACCTAAAGGTTATTCATAACTGTGACATTCCTATAATAATGACTCCAGGAAGTTTTTAAAATAATTTTTATGAAAATTGATTCATGTTACCTCTAGGTAACCCTGGAGGAGACAGATTAGCTCCAAAATGCAGATAAAGAATTTGAATCTGCATAACTTTAGGTATTTTTTTTTTGCTAACCCATTCAGTTCTTTAGTTGTAGGATTAGATATTATTCTAACACAGAAGAGAAAATCTGAGTCATGTCTAATGGCATCTTGGTAGAAGAACATTTTTCAAAGTGCTAGACATTTGGCCACAGGCAAATCAACCCAAGTTATTTATAAGCTACTGAAAGGTTAGAGTTTTCCTGACAGTCAGCTTGTCACAAAATACCCTCTCCATTTCAAGAATATGCCTTTTATTTACTCTTTGGAATTTGAAAGACCTTATACAAGTAAAACCCCTTTCTTTGTACCAGATTCACATGACCTTGACAAATGGCATTCTGTGACCTGGCTCTTGCTTCCTTTCTGCATCTTCCTGTGTTTATCTATTCACTCTGTCTTCTCAGTTCATCACACTTGGCAGGATCACAGATTCTCTAACTCCCCACGCTTCTAGGTCTTTCAGGTACATTCCTCCAGTTGAAAGCAAGCTGTTAGTTCCTCACCAATACCATTACCATCTGTGTCCCTGCACAAATAGGATATCACTGATGCCTATCTCTCTCTCTCTCTATCTATCTATCTATCTATCTATCTATCTATCTATCTATCTATCTATCTATCTATCTATCTATCTATCTATCTATCTACATCTCAAAGGTTGTCCTCACTCCTGGTTCCCTTTCCCCAAAAGCCCTTGTCCCCCTTCCCCTCTCTCCTCCTCTTTCCCCTCTCTCCTCCTCTTCCTTAAAGAAATGATATTCTTTTTAGAACTGCGATCCTAGCAAGGCTATTATTTCTTTAAGGAAGTATTTCACATGCTCCAGGACTGTAGTTCATTGTCTCACTTCTGTGATCCTTATAGCTGCAGTTGTTACAATTATACAAGTGTCACCTTGAAAATGTTTTAAGGCTGTTGTCAGCAAAACATAAGTTCCACGGAAGCACTCGCTGTGCCTTCTTTGTGTCCAGGTCATTCTTCATGCCCACACACACTGATTTTATGATTCAAAGGCAAAATTTTCAGCCTTGTCCAAATGCAAAACATTACTTTACAAGACAGCTCCCAGGAAAATCTCATATGATACAACTGAATTTCCAAAGAATCCAGAAATTTCTGCTTCATCCCCTCTATGGGCATCATGGCAACACTTCTTAATGTCCGGTTGTGATTTAGTATCTACGGGTAAGTTTTTCCATCTCCACCCTCAAGTCACCTAACATAATGCATCAGGGTTCAGTCAGCATCAAACTTTGAAAAACTAGTCTCAAAGTTGGTTATCTAGATTACTATATTAGTTAGGAATACATCTATGTTTTACTGACTAAAACAGGAACATATGCAGCATATGCAGCTCTACATACACTTCCATGGGCCCAGATACAGAAACCTAACATCTTTCTGTTGACTATTTGTAGGGAGCTAAACTCATTCTCTCCTTGAACAAAATTGGAGTATCCAAGTAGAGGGAGAAGGGGAAGAAAAGACTCCAGGCAAATAGCATTGTCTGGCACTTTATGGCTGCATTTCATTCTAGAGCTTTAGCCTCTGTCTGCTGGCAACCAAGATATTTGAAACTGACACCAAGCCAACAATATTCTGGCTGTGTTTTCTAAATACTTGAAGTAAGTATGGGTCTGTCATTTAACCAGCATGCAGCTTCAGAACATTTATTTCTAAAACATTAAAGAGTGGACAGTGAGGTAAAAGATAAAGGACAAAAGCAAAATATTCCAGTTGGGTAAGGTGACTGAACAGGATCATCAAACATAAATATTTTTAAGAATCAGCCATTAGACTACAAGAATAATAACATTTTGAAGTTAATTTGAAAAATGGAAAAATGTAGGTGTATATAGAGAAGAAGGAGCACACATTAATATGTTGGCTCAGAAATTATTGTGTACAATATTAGATTGCTTTGTTACAACAGAATCTGCAGGATCTGAGTTTAGTGAATAGCAACATCTAATTATGTCAACAGGGATATCACTATACTATGCAGAGCAGCCTGTTCCACAAAACATTTCTACATTATCCTTGGAATTAACAAGATCTTTAAGATATATATCCACATTCTATTTCATTATACTCATTTGGGCTACTTAGGCACCCAAAGTTTTGTATTCTTCTGTTTCATGGGAATGATTCACTGGTGCATATTTTTCAGAGAGGAAAACTCTCTAGTTTAAATGGCAAGTTAAATTCCACCAATAATTTCAACTAAGTAACCTTTTCTGATGAATTCTCTCTTTTGACACAATTTTTAGAATTAGTCCCACAAAATTACATTATTCTGGGCAACAAGAAAATAAATGAAAAATCATATTTGTACATGTCCTTAGAGCCTCTTTCAACTAACATTTCTTGAGGTTTTGAATCACTTTTCCATTTTATTCTTTCTATTGTATTTTCTTTTTATTTTTTTTATTTTATTTTTTTAAATTTTTTTTTATTTTTCTAAGTTTTTTTTTAAATTTACATTCCAAATCATTTCCCCTTTCATGTTTCCTCCCTCCCTGAAAGTCCCATAAGCCCCCTTCCTTCCCTCTTTTCTCTATTCAACCACCTCTCGTTTCTCTGTCCTGGCGTTCCCCTACATCCAGTCTTTCCAGGCCCAGGGGTCTCTCCTTCCATCTTCTTAGAAATCTAATGATATGTGAATTGTGTCTAGAGTATTCCGAGATTCTGGGTTAATAGCCCCTTAGCAGTGACTGCATACCATGTGTGATCTTTTGTGATTGGGTTACCTCACTAAGGATGATATTTTCAAGATCTGACCATTTGCCTAGGAATTTCGTGAATTCATTGTTTTTAATTGCAGAGCAGTATTCGATTGTGTAGATATACCACATCTTCTGAATCCATTCCTCCGTTGAGGGACATCTGGGTTCTTTCCAGCTTCTGGCTATTATAAATAAGGCTGCTATGAACATAGCGGAGCATGTGTCCTTATTGCATGCAGGTAAAGCCTCTGGGTATATGCCCAGGAGTGGTATAGCAGGATAATCTGGGAGTGTCATGCCCAGTTTTCTGAGGAAACTCCAGACTGCTTTCCAGAGTGGTTATACCAGCTTGCAATTCCACCAGCATTGGAGGAGTGTTCCTCTTTCTCCACATCCTCGCCAACAACTTCTGTCTCCTGTGTTTTTGATCTTAGCCATTCTGACTGGTGTGGGATGGAATCTCAGGGTTGTTTTGATTTGCATTTCCCAAATGACTAAGGATGATGAACATCTCTTTAGGTGCTTCTCAGCCATTAGATATTCTTCAGTTGAGAACTCTTTGTTTAGCTCTGTACCCCATTTTTTAATAGGGTTGCTTGCCTCTCTGGAGTTTAACTTCTTGAGTTCTTTGTATATATTGGATATTAGCCCTCTGTCGGATGTAAGGTTGGTAAAGATCATTTCCCAGTTAGTTGGTTGCCGCTTTGTCTTTTTGACAGTGTCTTTTGCCTTGCAAAAACTTTGTAATTTAATGAGGTCCCATTTGTCTATTCTTGATCTTAGAGCATAAGCTATTGGAGATCTGTTCAGGAAATTCTCCCCTGTGCCCATATGTTCAAGGTTCTTCCCTAGTTTCCTTTCTATTAGTTTCAGTGTGTCTGGTTTTATGTGGAGATCTTTGATCCACTTGGAATTGAGCTTAGTCCAAGGAGATAAAAATGGGTCAATTTGCATTCTTCTGCATGTTGACCTCCAGTTGAGCCAGCACCATTTGTTGAAAAGGCTATCTTTTTCCACTGAATGGTTTTAGCTCCTTTGTCAAAGATCAAGTGACCATAGGAGTGTGGATTCATTTCTGGGTCTTCCATTCTGTTCCATTGATCTACATGCCTGTCACTGTACCAATACCATGCGGTTTTTAACCCTATTGCTCTGTAGTACAGCTTGAGGTCCGGAATACTGATTCCCCCAGAGGTTCTTTTACTCTTGAGAATAGTTTTAGCTATTCTGGGTTTTCTGTTATTCCAGATGAATTTTTGAATTGCTCTTTCTAACTCTATGAAGAATTGAGTTGGGATTTTGATGGGGATTGCATTGAATCTGTGTATTACTTTTGGTAAAATGGTCATTTTTACTATATTAATCCTGCCAATCCATGAGCATGTCTGAGGTCTTCTTCAATTTCTTTCTTCAGAGACTTGAAGTTCTTGTCATACAGATCTTTCACTTGTTTGGTTAGAGTCACGCCAAGATACTTTACATGGTTTGTGGCTATCGTGAAGGGTATCATTTCTGTTACTTCTTTCTCAGCCTGCTTATCCTTTGAGTATAGGAAGGCTACTGACTTGCTTGAGTTGATTTTATATCCTGCCACTTTGCTGAAGTCGTTTATCAGCTGTAGGAGTTCTCTGGTGGAGTTCTTTGGGTCGCTTAAGTATAATATCATATCGTCTGCAAATAGTGTAGTTTGACTTCTTCCTTTCCAATTTGTATCCCTTTGACTTCTTTTTGTTGTCTAATTGCTCTAGCTAGAAATTCAAGTACTATATTGAAAAGATATGAAGAGAGGGGGCAGCCTTGTCTAGTCCCTGATTTTAGTGGGATTGCTTCAAGTTTCTCTCCATTTAGATTGATGCTGGCTACCGGTTTGCTGTAAATTGCTTTTACTATGTTTAGATATGGGCCTTGAATTCCTGATCTTTCCAAGACCTTTAGCATGAAAGGATGCTGTGTTCTTGGATTCGGTTGGCAAGAATTTTATTGAGTATTTTTGCATCGACATTCATAAGAGAGATTGGCCTGAGATTCTCTTTCTTGGTCGGATCTTTGTGTGCTTTTGGTATTAGTGTAATTGTGGCTTCATAGAACGAATTGGGTTCAGTTCTTTCTGTTTCTATTTTGTGGAACAGTTTTAAGAGTATTGGTGTTAGGTCTTCTTTGAAGGTCTGATAGAATTCTGCACTAAAACCATCTGGACCTGTGCTTTTTATGGTTGGAAGACTTCCAATGACAACTTCTATTTCTTCAGGGGTTATAGGACGGTTTAGATGGTCTATTTGATCCTGATTTAATTTTGGTATTTGGTATCTGTCAAGGAAATTGTCCATTTCCTCAAGATTTTCTAGTTGTGTTGAATACAGGTTTTTGTAGTAGGATCTGATGATTTTTTGAATTTCCTCAGTTTCTGTTTTATCTCTCCCTTTTCGTTTCTGATTTTATTAATTTGGATACTATCTCTGTGCCCTCTGGTTAGTCTGGCTAAGGGCTTATCTATCTTGCTGATTTTCTCAAAGAACCAACTCCTCGTTTTGTTGATTGTTTGAATGGTTTTATTTGCTTCTACTTGATTGATTTCAGCCCTGAGTTTGATGATTTCCTGCCTTCTACTCCTCTTTTGTGTATTTGCTTCTTTTTGTTCCAGGGCTTTCAGGTGTGCCATTAAGCTGTTAGTGTATGCTGTCTCCCGTTTCTTTTTGGCGGCACTCAGGGCTATGAATTTTCCTCTTAGCACTGCTTTCATTGTGTCCCATAAATTAGGGTATGTTGTGCCTTCATTTTCATTAAGTTTCAAAAAGTCTTTGATTTCTTTCTTTATTTCCACCTTGACCAAGTTATCATTGAGTAGAGCATTGTTCAGCCTACATGTGTACGTGGGTTTTCTTTTGTTTTTGTTGCCATTGAAGACCACCCTTATTCCATAGTGATCTGATAGGAGGCATGGGATTAGTTCTATCTTCTTATGTCTGTTGAGGTCTGATTTGTGACCAATTATATGGTCAATTTTGGAGAAGGTACCATGAGGTGCTGAGAAGGTGTATTCTTTAGTTCTGGGATGAAATGTTCTATATATATCTGTTAGTTCCATTTGGTCCAAGGCTTCAGTTAGATTCACTGTGTCCCTGTTTAGTTTCTGCTTTCCTGAACGATCCATTTCAGAGAGCGGGGTGTTGAAGTCACCCACTATTACTGTGTGCGGTGCGATGTGTGCTTTGAACTTTAGTAAAGTTTCTTTTACGAATGAGGGTGCCCTTGCATTTGGAGCATAGATATTCAGAATTGAGAGTTCTTGATGGTGGATTTTTCCCTTGATCAGTATGTAGTGTCCTTCTGTGTCTTTTTTGATGACTTTAGGTTGAGAATCAATTTTATCTGATATTAGGATGGCTACTCCACCTCGTTTCTTGGGGCCATTTGCTTGTAAATTTGTTTTCCAGCCTTTTACTCTGAGGTAGTGTTTGTCTTTGACACTGAGGTGCGTTTCCTGCATGCAGCAAAATGCTGGGTCCTGTTTATGTATCCAGTCTGCTAGTCTATGTCTTTTAATTGGAGAATTGAGACCATTGATATTAAGAGAGATTCAGGCATAGTGATTATTGCCATCTGCCATTCTTGACGCTATCTTTATGTTTGAGTGGTTATCTACTTTTGGGTTTGATTCAAGAAGGTTATTATCTCATTTTGTCCAGGGTGTTGTTTCTCTCCCTGTATTGGAGGTTTCCACCTATTATCCATTGCAGGGCTGGATTTGTGGAAAGATATTGTGAAAATTTACTTTTATCATGGAATATCTTGGTCTCTCCATCTATGGTGATTGAGAGTTTTACTGGGTATAGTAGTCTAGCCTGGCATTTGTGCTGTCTTAGTGTCTGCATGAGATCTGCCCAGGATCTTCTGGCTTTCATAGTCTCTGGTGAGAAGTCTGATGTGATTCGGGTAGGTCTTCCTTTGTATGTTACTTGGCCCTTTTCTCTTACTGCTTTTAATATTCTTTCTTTGTTTAGAACATTCGGTGTTTTGATTATTATGTGACGGGAGGTATTTCTGTTCTCCTCCAGTCTGTTTGGAGTTCTGTAGGCTTCTTGTACGTTCATCGGCATCTCTCTCTTTAGGTTAGGGAAGTTTTCCTCCATAATTTTGTTGAAGATGTTTACTGGCACTTTAAGTTGCAAATCTTCATTCTCATCTATACCTATAATCCTTAGGTTTGGTCTTCTCATTGTGTCCTGGATTTCCTGGATGTTTTGGGTTACACGTTTTTTGCATTTTGCATTTTCTTTGACTGTTGAGTCGATGCTTTCTATGGAATCTTCAGCACCTGAGATTCTTTCTTCCATCTCTTGTATTCTACTGTTGATGTTTGCATCTATGACTCCTGATTTCTTCCCAAGGTTTTCTATCTCCAAAGTTGTCTCCCTTTGTGATTTCTTAGTTGTTTCTACTTCCCTTTTTAGTTCCTGGATGGATTTGCTGAGATCCTTCACTTGTTTGTATTTTCCTGTATTTCTTTAAGGTAGTTTTGTATTACCTCTTTCAGGAATTCTGCCTGTTGACCCACGTTCTCCTGCATTTCTCTGAGTGATTTTTGTGTTTCCTCCTCATGGGAATCCATCCGTTGATCCATCGTCTCCTGCATTTCTTTAAGCAGTTCTCATGTTTCCTTTGTAAGGGCATCTAACCGTTGATTCATTTCTTTAAGCAATTTTTGTGTTGCCTCCTTATGGGCATCCATCTGTTGACCCATATTCTTCTGCATTTCCTTATGCAATTTTTGTGATTCCTTTGTGAGTGCATCTACCCATTGATTCATCTCATTAAGCGATTTTTGTGTTTCTTTTGTAAGGGCTTCTAACCGTTGATTCATGGTCTCCTGTAATTCTTTATTAGATTTATTTGTGTCCTTCTTGTGATCCTCTAATAGCATCATGAGAAGTGATTTTAAATCCAGATCTTGTTTTTCGGGTGTGGTGGGGTATCCAGGACTTGCTGCTGTTGGAGAGTTGGGTTCGGATGGTGCCATATTACTTTGATTTCTGTTAGTAACGTTCCTACGTTTGCCTTTTGCCATCTGGTTACTTCTGGTGTTAGTTGGTCCTGCTGTCACTGGCTGTTGGTTGGACCTCCTGTGAGCCTGCAAAGCTATTTCTGCCCCCCCTGGTTTACCAGGATTCTCTGGCACAGATTTCTTGGGCCTGCCCTGCTCCTGAGTGACTTTGGAGCCCTGATGTGCCTTGCCCCAAGTGATGCTATATTGGGGAGTCCTTGCACATCCAAAGGCTCAACGTAGTGGATTCCTGGAGCAGAGGTCGCCAAAGGGAGGCTGGTAGTCTCCTGCCCTGTGCAGGGGTGTGTGATCTCTCCTAGAGTGGGGGGGGAGGGGGTGTCCCTCTGCCAGGCAGAAGTCCCACAGCAGAGCTGGCGCGCTGGTTACTGCAGATCTGCCCAGCACTTGGGAGCCGAGTACACACAAGCCTCCCGAGACCCAAGCGATATTATGCCTGTCTGTCTCAGAGCCTGGCAGTCCCAACTTCCCGGCCACTGGAGCAAAGATGGTGGAGTGCACTCTGTACTCTCTCCGTGGTGCTGGTCACCCTGCAGACGTGATGGCCTGCAGATCTGGCACCCAGATGACCACAGCGTTGTCCCGTTCTTGGGAGAAGGTGGAAGCCCCAACAGGCCGTGTCCCAAGCGATGTTATATTGGGGAGAGCCTGGGTACCTGTCTCTTCAGTGCAGTCTACTGGAACAGAGCCTCTATTGTATTTTTTACAAAGCAACCAAAATAGGAATTTGGGATTGAGGACCATTTATTCAGTATCTCTGAGATTCTGTTCCCATGTCTGTTGCATCCAGATAAAAGACAACTTGCTGATTGAAAAAAAAAATTACACCTATAATTTATTATCCGTGAGAGTCTGCCACAAAGTAGGTGGTCAAAGAAGCTAATTTTCTGTCCCTCCCCCTTCTTTGCCTTCCCTCTTTCTCTTGCAGATTCATGGTGTCTTATTCCTCTTAATAATGGAAAATCCTATTTCCTTCTATCTTTTGGGGGGTCATTTTTTGTCTTCTTTACTCAGTTACTCAGTTATATCTTTAAAAATCTTTTATTATATTCAGTGTGTATGTGTGTGTGTGTGTGTGTGTCTGTGTGTGTGTGCGCAGTACAGTGTACATGTGAATGCCAGAGGACAACATGGGAGAATCTGTTATCTTTACCATGTGTGCCCTAGAAAATGAACTTAGGTCATTAGGTTTAGCAGAGAGCAGCATTACAACTCAAGCAATATATATATATATATAATGAAATATATATATATATAACTATATAATATATTAATAATATTAATAATATATATATTATTAATATATAATTAATTATATAATATATAATTAATTTTATAATATACTATATAATATATTATTAATTATATAATTAATAATTATTAATTAATAATTATATAATTAATTATATAATTATATAATTAATAATTATATAATTATATAATTATATATTAATAATTATATAATTATTAATTATATAATTAATAATTATATAATTAATTATATAATATATAATTAATAATAATATATATTATTAATAATATATTAATAATATATATAATAATATATATATATTTACAGAATTAGAATACCCATTTATTGACATTTTTAAAAACTTCTCCAAGTATTATCTATATTGTCTCCCTCCTTCTCAATTCCACATTATGACTGAGAACACCCCTTTGCTTTCCTGTGATGTCTATGTGTCTCTGAGAACATACCATATTTCTGCATCTTCCGTGTCCCCTTATATCATTGCAGTTAGAAATGTAACAGAAATGGTTACTGCTACCATTGAAACTGATAGTAAGGGAGGTTATTTGTATGTAGAAAATTCAAGTCATCTTTTTTACCCCACCTAGTTGTATCTTGGTCTTGGTCATTACTTTCAATAGTGACCCAAGTGGTAAAGGTAACAAAGTAATTATGTCATAATGAAATACATGGGAATATGGGAAGTAACATTTCCACAACCTTATATTTCTGAGAAAACCTTAGAATTAATTAAGGATGGCATATAATCCTGGCAGAGAGTGAAAGGATCATCAGAAGGGTATGGGGTCTCACAATCAAGCTGCTGGGATCAGTGTCATTCACAAATTCGGGTATCCAAAGGGGGCATTTTTCTCCACAGGAGAAGAGATTGTGACTATTCTAAGTGTGAAATACCCAGTTGCCCTCCCCAAAGAGATGGAGAACAGTAAGACTTAGAATTATCCAACATCTCTTCAAATGAGCTCACAGAATTTGAAGCAGACCTCTAAAACTCATTTGATTCACAAGGGATAAGCTCACTAGAAACATAACATCTGTTCATGTAATGCCCTTCTTTTCTTGAAGTGAGACTTAAAAAATTTCAAACAGGCAAACTAAAAATACATGCACAGACACAGGCAAATACACAGACACACAGACACATGCACACACACACACACACACACACATATACAGACACATAGGCACACCCATATGTTTGAACCATCCTTCTGACTTTGAAGACCAGAAAATTCTCATCATCTAGCCAGGGTCCTTTACTTCCTCATTTAATCTGTCTCCTTCATCAATCAATGTATAGGCTTGGCCGAGGGTGTGGCAACATTAGGAGGTGTGTCCTTGTTGAAGTAAGTGTGTCACTGTGGTCATGGGCTTTAATACCCCAGTCCTAGCTGCCTGGAAGCTGGTCTCCTCCTAGCAGCCTCCAAAGGAAGATCTAGAACTCTTCAGTACCATGTCTGCTTAGATGCTCCTGGTTTGATGATAATGGACTGAAACTCTGAACCTGTAAACCAGCCCTAATTAAATGTTATTCTTATAAGAGTTGCTTTGATTGCAGTATCTGTTCATAGCAGTAAAGCCCTAACTAAGACATTTGGATATATCCAGTTATTTAATCAGTAAATAATTGTCAGTCTATGATGTTCCTGGAACTTTGTCAGGTAATAAAATAATGAGGAAATTCAATACATTCTCATTCATCACTAAATGAGCTTTCTAGTATTCATTAAGGATAGCAAACAAGTGACTACACAAAGGTTGCCTGTTTCCTCTGTCGATCTTACTGCTAGGTAGAATCTTTGTCATAGTCCATTACCTTTTTGCTTTTAATATTCATTCTCCAGTAGAGAATGTGCCGAATCTCTCTAACTTAGCCATTGCTCTAACTTGTTCATTAGCTCCAGTGATCTGTCCATGATTGGGATGTGATTCAGATTTGCACAGAAAGATCCTGCTTCTACTACTCAGAATCTGGAGTAGGAATGACTTCTACTATACTCCTATAGTCTCTTCTAGTGCACACATCCCATCAACGCATGCACCAGAAAAAAGACTCAAAGCCAAGTTGAGACAGGCATGAGTATAGAGGAAAATATAATTTACCTCTATAATTTAAAATATACAGCTTTACCTCTTCAAACTGGAAGCTCTTGGCTGTGACCAAGGATCTTTAATGCATGTTTGGGTTTAAAAATACAGTTATTGTACAATGTTTATTATTTTAATATCATATTTAAATAGGAATTCAGTTGCTTGTCATTTGTCTTAGTTAGCATTTCTATTGTTGTCAAGAGATACCAAGACAATGAGAACTTTTATAAAGTAAAATATTTACACAATGGAATACTACTCTGCAATTAAAAACAATGAATTCATGAAATTCCTAGGCAAATGGTCAGAACTTGAAAATATCATCCTTAGTGAGGTAACCCAATCACAAAAGAACACACATGGTATGCAGTCACTGATAAGGGGATATTAACCCAGAAGCTAGGAATACCCTAGACACAATTAACATATCAATAGATTTCCAAGAAGATGGAAGGAGAGACCCCTGGTCCTGAAAAGACTGGATGTAGGGGAGTGCCAGGACAGAGAAGCGAGATGGGATTGAATGGGGAAAAGAGTGAAGGGGGCTTATGGGACTTTAGGAGAGGGAGGAAACGGGAAAGGGGAAATGATTTTGAATGTAAATAAAAAAAACTTAGAAAAAAATAAAGTAAAATATTTATTTCGGTCTGGTTTACATTTTCAAGAGTTTCAATTTATTATTACAATTAAGACAGGAAGCATGGCAGTTTTCAGGTAGATATGGGGCTGGAAAAGAAGCTGATATCCTGATTGGGAGACAGCAGGAAGAAACTGGGAGCCACTGGCCTGGCTTGAGCATCTGAGACTTCAAAGCTTGCCCTCAGTGACACGCTCCAACAAAGCTGCACCTATTCAAGCAAGTCCACACCTCTTATTAGTGCCCCTCCTTGTGAGTATATGGGGGCCATTTTCTCTCAAACCACCATATTATATTCTCTGGCCCCCATAGGCTGTAACCATATCATAATACATAAATGCATTAAATACAAATTTAAAAGTCCTTATAGTCTATAAAAGTCAAAAATCTCTTCTGAGACTCATGATTGTCTCTTAACTATAATCCCCTGTAAAATCAAAGCCAAAAAAGTAGATCACATACTCATAATATATAATAGCACAGGATATACAGTACCTTTCCCGAAAGGAAGAACAAAACATAGCGAGAAAATACTGTACCAAAGCAAGTTCAGCTGGGCAAGATACCAAACTAAGCACACCCATGTCTAATGTTAAAATGTTCTTCAGATTTCCAACTCTGTCCATGTTCATTGGCTACAACACACTTATTTCCCTTGAGCTGGCTCTATTTCTTGTTAGTAATGTTTCTTGGCAGGTATATCATAGCTCTGACATCATGAACATTTTGGGGAATCCAAGGCAATCCAGCTTCATATCTTCACAGCTTCATGCAATGGCCTCCTTATCCCTCCAAACGGGGGCACCCCTGATACATGCCTGACCCAGCAGCTTTCCTTTGTGGTGTTGGGGGGGGGAGTTGAGTTTCTATAACACCATTCTTCTATTCTTGATTCTAAAATCAGAACCATGTGACTGAAGCTGCCAAGTTCTGCTGTTTGCTAGAACTGGGACACGCCCCCCTCATTGAATTGCAACTTTATGTACTTTCTGTTTTGATTGTTTCCTTCACTGTTTAAGCTT
Source organism: Tokudaia tokunoshimensis (assembly GCA_036184795.1). Lineage (NCBI taxonomy): Eukaryota > Metazoa > Chordata > Mammalia > Rodentia > Muridae > Tokudaia > Tokudaia tokunoshimensis. The sequence goes on along the minus strand of BTHU01000012.1, from coordinate 1,612,550 downwards.
AGGTGTCCTAAAACAAATTATGTAGACCAGGTTTCCCTGAAACTCAGAGATCTACTAGCCTTTGCCTTCTGAGTTCTGGTATTAAAAGTGCACTACCACACCATGACCAGCCCTAAGCTTTTCTTTAATTCCTCTTCACAATTTGAATGCTTAGCTGGGTGGTGACTTTAACATATGTCATCAATTCCTTTATTACAACTAACATAAGGCCTTCTTTTACTATGTTTATCTCCTTGAACACAGGGTTTAGCTCTGTTCTATTTTGCTGTTGTCCTGCAAATATATATTTTATATTTTTTCTTGCTCAACTAGTTCCCTTTCATTATGAATCTTTATAAGAATGAACACTAATAATGACATGACAGAATCAATAGTAGGCTGCTTTGAAATTTCCTCTGCCAAAGCCATTAAATCAAAAATTTTCAATTTAGCCTCAACAGAATTTTTGGACAAGAGCAAAAGGTAGTCACATTCTTAACCAATATATAATAAGAACACTAGTCTTCTCTGAAAATTCTTGAGTCAAGTCCTCACAGCTCAAACCACACTCACCACGATTGTTTTCCATATTCCTACTAGGATGGCCCATTAAGCCTCACTTAAAGCATTCAACTGCTTTTCTAATCCAAATCCCCAAAGTCCATGTTTCTCCAAACAAAAGGATAGTTATGCCTAACACAACAATACCTCATTGCCTGGTACTAACTTTTGTCTTAGAATTTCTAATGCTATGAAGAAACAACATCACAATGCCACTCTCATAAAGAAAAACATTTAATTGGTATTGGCTTACACTTTAAGGATTTATTCTTTTACTGTCATGGTAGGAAGAATGACTATATGCATGCAGACATGGTGCTGGAGGAGTTGAAAGTTCTATGTCTGACAGGCAGGCAGCAGGAAAAGACAGTGAGTCACTGGCCTTGCTTGAGTATCTGAGATATCAAAGCCTTCCTCCAGTAACACACTCCTGCCAACACCACATCTAATCCAGCAAGGCCAAGCATCCCATAGGCTCACTCCCTATGAAACTATGAAGGTCATTTTCCTTCAAACCACATCACTAAATATATTAGTGTTAATGGAAGAGTACAAATTCATGATTATAAACCATGTTATTTGTTATAACAAAACATAAAGCCATCAATCAGGACATAAAAGAATGGGAGACGTCCATGTAAGGTAGAGGAAAACACTACCCTGAGGTAGTACCCTGTATTTTAACTAAAATAAGAAAGACAAGACTGTAGAAATCAGTAAAAAAATATGGAAAATAAAACCCCACTGTTCTGGTGGGAAGAGATGTGAGCCAAGTTGTCTGAGTCTATTCTATAGACATAGGTGTCATTGTTGTAAGTATTAATGACACCCTTACATATGTACCATATGCCTAACTCTAAAATTGCAATGAATACATATTTGTGGATGTTTGTGGACTGTGTGCATTTGTTATATGTGTACCTATATGTGGGTGACTTATACCTGTCTCTCACATATAGGTCACAAATCTAATTTGAGGACAATTTTATAAAAATTAAGCATGGGGCTCCATAGTCCTATGAATAACTATAAGTGAAACAAAATACAAATGATAGCATATATTGTAATTTACTTTGAATATGTTATTTACAAAGCCTAAAGGAAGATACTATGTTTACCAAAATTGTTAACAAACCAATATATTTTATTAGTGAAAGGAAATATTGTGCTACATGAATGTAATTTGTAAATTTCTATCTATAAGATTCAAAAGGTATTGACAAATGTGAGGTTTCTGAAACAGAAAGCATTATTTTTAAAGTCTAAAATATAAAATGGAATAATCGGTGTATAACACCTGAAATTTTTAGATGTCCTTTTTCGTGAATATAGGTTCTTCATTTTGAATTCTAGAAGCATATGGCCACATTCACACACCAGAGGGAAAAGACATTAGTGGTAATTTAATGGCAATAGATACATCAAGAAAGAAAAATAAACATTAACCAGAAATATTATGTAAAAATTTAAGACAAAAATCATAAACCTATGCCTACTTATTATATCTTATTGCCTAAAAATAGTCATCATAGCTTATAAAAATATAGCTTCATATAAAGGCCACAGACATTTAAAAGTACTGGCAACTTGCAGAAAAGGAGATTTTAAAAATTATACCAACTCTATTTAATTAGAAGGTATAGTGATTTGAGTCATTTTTAAGGCCTAAGAATCTTGTTCATTTGTGCTCAGCCAGAAGCCATCAGTGGGAATGAATGATAACCTCTGCCTCGAGCTTAGCTGCATGCTAAATAAAGAAGCCCCTCCAATTATTACTGTTATCCATATTGCTAACATAGATTATTAAGTGCATATTTCTATGTTCAATGTCTATATTTAGAACTGTAATATTCTTTATTAACCATTGTTTTAGTTTAGTAGATGAATATGCCTTTAACAATAGTTGTTATATTCTCCTAGTCCATTCTATTCAACTATTCACAGGGCAAATTTTTGAGCAATTTAAGGGATAGGAGAATCAAGGAAGCATAGCTTTGCTATGGCATAAAAAATTTGGAATTTAAAAAAAATGGAGCAAAACTTGCTGCCTAAATGAAGGAAACTGGCATCCTCTGAAATCTTTGTGAGCATTGCTTAGTACTGCTAGTTCAAAACACTCATTAGCATTCAAAAACACTTATTTAGGCGTTTATTTTTTTGTGCTGCATTTCACTTAATTTTTCAGTTTTTGTAGGGCATGGGTTCTAAGTTCCTTGTAGTTAAAGGTGGTTTGTCTTTCTAGTAGCCTTCAAGTTTCTTAAACCTTTGCCCCTTGCCTAACTTCCTGGCTCAGTCTTGCCAATTTTTCCCCAACCATTCTCAAGCCATGTTAGTTGACTTATTCTCAGGTTCTAAAATCACCCTCAAGATACTTCTGCCTCTAGGGCTTTTTTTTATTTTTCCTTAACTCCTTGCCTTTTCTTCTTTATCACAAGGTTGTCCTTCATTTTAACAGGTGAGCCTAGGACTGCTCCTTGTATATTATATGACCATGCGGGGTTTACTCATAATATAGCCCTCTAGAATGTAACTAGGCATTTACTTTTAAAATATATTTTGCCTATGTTATATCTAACGAATATATACTGACATTTACTGAACAACCAGAATGAATGATCTCCATATGAAAAAAAAATATGGCCAGAAAACCAAGAATTTACCTCTTCTTGAGTAAAATTGCCAAAAGAAATCCAATTTGTCAGGCATAGAAATAGAATGTCCTTACACTTACAGCTTCCCACTTAGGCTTCAGTAAGTCATATATTTCTTTTGTATTCTGATTATTATGTTGGCCTCTATTAAAGCCCTGCATGTCATAAAGTCTTTAAATGTAATTAAATTAGCATTAAAAAATCCACATTTATTTAATAAACATTTTTCTACAAAAATACAATCATAAAATATCTCTATGCCCAATAATGGTGATACTCTCTTAATGATGCTATTCTAAATGAGATGAAGGATTTATTTAAATATATGTGCACTCTAGGATACTCAATTAATTGTATATGGCAGGTATAATCCACAGCAGATTCCATTTAGACTCTTTAGCTTTAGATATGGAGGTAGCTCAACAGTGCTCTAAAGATCAGCTTCTAAGATCATGATACTCCATAGTCATATGCACAGCTTGGCTCAGTGCTAATGGTGTGGAACAAAAATGAGGATACCCATATGGGCATGGACAACTTATGAGGTTATTCCATACATGTACACATGAGACTCAGCATCAGTGTGCTAGCCAGTTGATAATTTAAGTGTTCTCACCTTCTGACTTGAGACAGAATTTCTTGCTGTTTTAAAGCTGTAAACAGCAGGGTAGCTGATCAATTAGCTCTAGAGGATTCTTCTATATTGACCTTTTATCTTGCTGTAGGTGTACTGGAATTACCGATATGCTAGTTACTTTGTCAAGCATTATGTGAGTTCGGAAGAATCAAATATAGGTCCTTATACTTCTGTGACAAGGACTTTATTTGGTGGACCATTACCTGGGACACTTAGATTGTGAAGTTTTCAGGAATGTTCTAACTGATATTTATATGTAATATATCTGAAGATTACTTATAATAGGATACAACTCAGTTTTAGTACAATTTATAGACTGTGTGTGTTCAAAAGATGATTGTATCACCTGACCTTTCTATATTTTTTTATGAGAGCATGCTTGCAATTTTATATAGCTTCACTTTGTTCTGATTTATATGGCCATTGAAGTTTGGTGTCCTGAATATGTTTTCATAAATAATATTGTAGACTAACCTTTTCTATACTGATAAAATTTAGCAAGAACACATGCTAAATAATATTGCTATCTACTATTTAAAATTGGTTATAAGATTGTTTCAATATTTTAATATATTATATTTTTCAAAAGGAAAAAAAAAGTGTTGTTAGTGGTTTGCATTTTTAGTTTATATGCTTTTGAGGTAGGTATTTTTTTTTAACCTGTATAGTATGTTCAACTATTTCAGCTGCTATAACAAAACAAACAAACAAACAAAAACCCAGAACAACAATGTATGAGTGTGATGCCAGCTAAGCATTTTACAAGCTCTTTGCTGAGATTCAGGAGGCATCAATTCAGGAGAGGCACTATTTGGAATTGCTAATGTCTACCTATATTGCACCAGTGAATGTTTGTTAGCTCACTGGGAGGAAGGAATTCAGTTGTGAGAACTGCACAGAATTATCCAACATTTTATAGACCTTTCCCTAATGAAATTCAGAAGGCAGTTATCCATTAGCACATCTATACTAGTGCTGAAAAAATATAAGCAGATAAGATTAATGAAATTATAAGCATTGTTTATATTAATTAATCATGCCTTTTAGACTCATATTTGGTCTTAAGAACCAGGAAAAAAAGCTACCATCTTCAAGTTTAATAAGGGGTTTTTCTTATGCTGATGTATATTTTAATAATAATAATAATAATAATAATAATAATAATAAATACTTTTGTACCTGTACTTGTTTGTACCAACTAACCTCAGTTTCAACTGGTTGATCCCTTAGAGACGATTGCATGAATAAGTTCTCGACTGAATTTACAATTAGCTTACTATCTGAAAACTGCACTGTTCTGATTAGATGTTATTGCATAGAGTTCTGGATATTTCTCTCCTCATACTCAGCAAGCATTAAGGGTTAACAGTGAGTTAAGGAAGTGGAAAGTACCATTCCTTTCTCCCCAATTAACTTAAAGTTTTAAAATATCCAAAGGGATCCACACAATTTTAAAGATATTCTCAGTGAAGTGGGGTTCTATGAAGCTAAGCACATGTCAGGTTCACTGTAACCTGACTTCAGCCAACTAGGTTGATAAGAAGGTTGAGCAGTTCAAAGTCTGGTCACCCAAGATATTATTACAATTTGAAGCAGAAATGCTTTTTATCTAAAATACATTTTTGAGGTTATCACAAACACTTCAATTAAACAAATCATGTTTCAATATTGATATATTCCTCTTCTTGTATATAAATAAAAGCTGAAAACCAGAATGAATTGTTTGCCTAAAGTTTTAGAAACAGAACCACATGATTCCGATTTTCAATGAGTATTTCTTTTAAAACATGTGTGCACCCTCCTAATACTTAGTTAAATGATAGAAATATGCTTTCAAAGTACTTCTAGGTTATGATTTATTAAAGAAAGCCCTTTGGGTTTCTGTACTTTTCAGGATTTACATAAATTTCATGTCAGATTTTGATGTTCTACTGGGAAATAACATGACTAAGATTCCCATGTATTTCTTTCTCCTGCGAAATACTTGCAGTTTCTTTAAAACTATTCCTGAGCCAATATAAATTCTTGAGACTATAACCTTTTAGGATCATGTATGTTAAAAAATAGTTTTATGAATTTTATTCTCATGTCTTTCCAAAAGAGTCATATAATATCTCAGCTCTTCAATGAAACTTCATTTATTTGTGTGTGTGAGTGTGTGTGTTTGTGTGTGTGTGTGTGTGTGTGTGTATGTATGTGTGCATGACACATGTTTAGGAATATTTCTGAAAATACTTAAAACATTCAGAATTTATATTTATTTTCCTCCTAAATATAAAACTTAGAAATCAGAAAATACATATCACAGTGCATGTTTTAAAATATATGAATATCTCAAACTAAGTTTTATATAACTGTATACTGGATTCAGCATGGCTGTGTATGGTGGGGTATGACACCGTTCCTGCCCTTTGGAACATTGTGAGGCCTTTGATCCCTACAAACCCCATGTGTACTGATGACTGGGCCTGCCTGAAATTGATCTACTTTATCTTTTATTCTATGTTCAATCTTTCTCTTTGAAGGAATATACTTCCCCTATTACTCAGAGCTAATCACTGTATAATAAGTCAAACAGATGCAATTCTCAGGAGTGAGGAATGAGATGGTCATGAGACTGTGAAGGACGAGAAACAGGCCTTCCACTTAGTCCTTAGAGCCATGGAAAAGGATCTAGCCAACATAACCACAAATGCTATAAAATCCTACATGGTCTTTTTTAGAAATAGTTCATTGCCAGACTTTACCTTGAATTTGGAATTATGGAGATCCAATGACTGCTGCACTAATTAGCCAGGATGAACTTGGAGACATCAAGGATAGAGTGTAAAAGTGTTCCCAAGAAGAAAAGGCATGGATAGGAAAAAAATGTATAGAAAACAAGTAAATGACAGACGGGTTTATTTTATAGGAGTAATCCTTGTATATGACTTAGTATTAAATAGTATTAGGAGAATACATGAGGTTGTGGAATTGTTAGGATGAGGAAACAAAGTTTAGAGAATTAAAAGATAAGGTAGAAGCATATTAAAAGTTAGTACTTTGTTTGCCTAGTTAATGAAGAATTAGAGATGCTAATGCCTGGAGAGGTATTAGAGAGAGCTAACCATTGTACTTACATAAATTTTTAAAATTTTGTAAGAAATCATTTTAATCTTAGTAGTCTGTCACCTACCTGTTCTTACATGAAAACCGTTACTAAAGACTGTCGTTTGCTGTACTAGGAAACTACAAGAGCTGTGCTCAGCTACCCGAGAAAAACAGGCTGTGTAAAAACTGTAAGAAAATGAGATGTTGCTTTGTGTTTAGTTTCTGCTATAAGGAAGCAGTAGTTTGAGCTATTGATCAGGGACTCATACCATTTGTGTAAATTTAAGATTTTCTAAAAATATTATTAATAATGATCAAAGCCTTGATGATCTAATTTTGGTAAATAAAAGATTGAGTTCAGGCTCTCTGGTTGGGAGAAGGCTAATGCATGAGGGAGCAGGCTAAAAAGTAATGAGAGGAAAAGGAAAAAGTGAGAAGGGGAAAAGTAAAAGAAAGAAGGAAGAAAGGAAGAATGATGAGGATCCTTGGGCAAAGAGAAAGCATCTGAACTGATATCTTGCATCCACTACTGATTGTGAGTAACTATTGAATTGCTGCCACTCCCATTCTTGTCTTACTTCAAGACTCTCCTCAAACTAAGGCTGGACCTGTGAATTTATTAGTATACTTTATGAATAGTATCGAAGGGGAATCTAGGATAAAGTCAGTTCCAGAGTTTAAGTTCCTAATAGATGCCACACAGTACCAAAAAGAAAAAAATTAACACCAAGAAAAATTGAATATTAGAAGTACCAGAAAAAATCAGGTGTACCATTTATGGCATCCTAACTATTCTGTTATGGAGAAAGTAAGAAGATATGTAAAGAGAGGAGGAAGGAACTTTTTACTTTCATAGCTTTCTCTAGAGATAACCACAGGGGACACTAATAAAAACAGGGTTAGTATTTCACAACCATTCTGAAAACTAAAGTGGCTGGAGTATGTGCATGTACAATGTGTGTGTGTGTGTGTGTGTGTGTGTATGTGTGTTTGTGTGTGTGCTCTGTCTAGTATTTAAATATCTGAAAGATATTTAAGATATTTAAAGACTAGACAGAGAACATTAAAAATTTCTTTTTTTTCGTTTTTTATTGTCATTTTTTTATTTTCTAAGTGTTTTATTTACATTCCAAATCATTTACCCTTTCCTGTTTCCTCCCTCCCCGAAAGTCCCATAAGCCCCCCCTCCCCCTTTTCCCCATTCAACCCCCTCTCGCATCTCTGTCCTAGCATTCCCCTATATCCAGTCTTTCCAGGACCAGGGATCTTTCCTTCCATCTTCTTGGAAATCTATTGATATGCGAATTGTGTCTAGGGTATTCTGAGATTCCTGGTTAATATCCCCTTATCAGTGACTGCAAACCATGTGCGTTCTTTTGTGATGGGGTTACCTCACTAAGGATGATATTTTCAAGTTCTGACCATTTGCCTAAGAATTTCGTGAGTTCATTGTCTTTAATTGCAGAGTAGTATTCCATTGTGTTATTATACCACATTTTCAGAATCCATTCCTCCGTTGGGGGACATCTGGTTTCTTTCCAGCTTCTGGCTATTATAAATGAGGCTGCTATGAACATAGTGGAGCACGTGTCCTTATTGCATGCAGGTAAAGTCACTGGGTATATGCCCAAGAGGGTATAGCCGGTTCCTCTGAGAGTGTCATGCCCACTTTTCTGAGGAACTGCTAGACTGCTTTCCAGAGTGGTTGTACCAGCTTGCAATCCCACCAGCAGTGGAGGAGTGTTCCTCTTTCTCCACATCCTCGCCAACAACTGCTGTCTCCTGTGGTTTTGATCTTAGCCATTCTGACTGGTGTGAGATGGAATCTCAGGGTTGTTTTGATTTCCACTTCCCTAATGACAAAGGATGATGAACATCTCTTTAGGTGCTTCTCAGCCATTAGATATTCGTCAGGTGAGAACTCTTTTTTTAGCTCTGTATCCCATTTTTTAATAGGGTTACTTGGCTCTCTGGAGTTTAACTTCTTGAGTTCTTTGTATATATTGGATATTAGCCCTCTGTCAGATGTAGGGTTGGTAAAGACCATTTCCCAGTTAGTTGATTGCCACTTCGTCTTTTTGACAGTGTCTTTTGTCTTACAGAAACTTTGTAATTTTATGAGGTCCCATTTGTCAATTCCTTTTTTTTTTCTTTTTTTTTAAATTTTCTAAGTTTTTTTATTTACATTCAAAATCATTTCCCCTTTCCCGTTTCCTCCCTCCCCGAAAGTCCCATAAGCGCCCTTCCCTCCCTCTTTTCCCCATTCAACCCCCTCTAGCTTCTCTGTCCTGGAATTCCCCTACATTCAGTCTTTCCAGGACCAGGGGTCTCTCCTTCCATCGTCTTGGTAATTACAGCATAAGCTATTGGAGTTCTATTCAGGAAATTCTCCCCTTGTTCCCATATGTTCAAGGTTCTTCCCTAGTTTCCTTTCTATTAGTTTCAGTGTGTCTGGTTTTATGTGGAGGTCCTTGATCCAATTGGAATTGAGCTTAGTGCAAGGAGATAAGAATGGGTCAATTTGCATTCTTCTGCATGTTGACCTCCAGTTGAGCCAGCCTCATTTGTTGAAAAGACTATCATTTTTCCCCTGGATAGTTTTAGCTCCTTTGTCAAAGATCAAGTGACCATAGGAGTGTGGATTCATTTCTGGGTCTTCAATTCTGTTCCATTGATCTATATGCCTGTCAATGTACCAATACCATGCAGTTTTTAACACTATTGCTCTGTAGTACAGCTTGAGGTCCGGGATATTGATTCCCCCAGAAGTTCTTTTACTCTTGAGAATAGTTTTAGCTATCCTGGGTTTTCTGTGCAAAAATATTCAATAAAATTCTTGCCAACCGAATCCAAGAACACATCAAAACCCTACATGATGAAGGTATGTTTTAGCATGGAGACAAAGACACTGAAGCGGATAGAACAAGAATCCTTGCAGAAGATAGGGGGATGAATGTTAAGGATACAGGAAAGGTCATTACTCAATGTTCAAGGCTGAGAACCTTGACTTGTCAATTAGTCTCTATTTAGAGAAAACACCATTTTCTATTGGAATTATGAAGAATAAGACTTTTGGGTTTGGTTCATTAATAGCTGCCATCTACTGGTCTGTGGGCCTTGGATAAAAAGATAACAGACATGAAAATGGCCCTAAAATCTATTCCACATAGCTGCTGAATTCCCTTTCATTGCCAAGTTGCTGTTCAGTGAAGCCTGACCAGTACCTTAACCAAGGGAATATGCCTTGGTTAAGGGATATGCCTTTAGAACCTGAAGGAGCAAAGAGAAGGAATAACTTGCATTCTTTGTTCTTGGTGAATTTTAAGTCCAAATTTGAGGTCCAGAGGCCAACAGGGGTTTCCGCAGTTGCTGTGACAATCCTGTATTTTGCTGTCTTTGCTACTGTCTCTGATGATTCCTATTTCCTACTGTGCATGTACCTCATAATCAGCAGGATTATTCTGGATTAGTATTATTTGCCCCCCAATTTTTTTCTTTATAAGACCCTGATTTGTCTATGTAAAATAAACATGTCTTTCAGACCTGGATAGCAAAGTCTAAGCATCTTCTAATGTATCTACATTTAGCTTATCTCATATGGAAAATTCAGTAATAATAGCAATCATAAAAATGAATGAATGTCTATGTTATACATTTTGAAAACTGAAGATTAAAGTTAAACTAGGATATAATATTAAAACTAGAAAACAACTGCCAAAAATGGATCTTTCAGAAAGTTCCTCTCAAAGAACAGAAACGTTTGTATATCATTTTTCCTAGTTAAATTCACTCTATTTGTCCTATTGGCTTCATAGATCCCTTCTACCCAGATAAATATAACTATTACTGTGTATGAAGAAATGTGGATGATTTACTTTAATAGAGGACTACAGCACATGCTTCCTGATTTCCAAAGGAGTAATTGAGAAGCTTTCAAAGAATATTCCTCAACTCTATCTTTCTCTTCCTCATGGACTTTGCACATGAGATCCTGTTTCATTGTCCTCAAATTCCTGTAGCCCTCCTTTTGTTACCTCTATCAAACTTCTAAAATCATACATCATTTTCCCTTACCAAGGGATTCCATATCAGGGGTCCTGTTCTATGTTCTTTGGAATGCTCCTTCTTTTTAATAATACCAAAATCAGAAAGATCCAACAAAGAAAGAGAACTTTAGGACCAATTTCCCTTATTCATTTTATTTACTGGTGATATTTTCACACATGTAAACAGTGTTCATTGTCATATCCATCAATCCATCTTTCATCCTTACCATGGGTGTCTTCTTACCCACCTTTTCTAGTTCCTATTAATTATTATTTTACTTTCCAATCAAGGCTTTTGCTTGTTTCTACAAATGAGAAAGAATAAATTATGTTTTCATTCTGTTTGGCCCATTTTGCTTACCATAATATAGTTGAGTTTCATCCATTTGCTGAAAGTCATAGTGCCATGAGCCAGCCCTGGCAGTGGTGTTTCTTCATGGTTCTTCTTGAGGCATTGGAGGGAGGGAAGAGTGTTGGCGGGAGTAAGACTCTGTCTTACGAAATTCTGGAGTAAGACTGTCTTACTGAAGACTGAAAAGTTAAGGTTGCTGTATAATAAAAATGTTTACTTATCTAAATCTAGGTTGCTATGCTGCTGTAGCTGACCTGTCTTCTATAATCCTCTGAGAACAGAAACTGCAGTTTCTGGCTTTTTGTCCCCCTTCCTCAAACTGCTAAAGATTAGGTAAATTGTCTTTGTACTGTCTCTGCAGGAACGGCTGGGCTCTAACTTTCAGCCTGCTAGTGAGAAGTCGCAGGGAGAAAAATGAGACACTTAGAGAAGTGGTTAATGAGTTTATTACTAAGTTATAAAAAGTTTCTTATGTAAGCTATCCAAGAGGGAAAAGAGGAAAGATCCTAAGTGGAGAAAGGGAAAAATTCTACTAAGAGGGGAAAGGTAAAAAGTGAGGGAGAGAGAGAGAGAAAGTGAGGAGATGAGTTTTTCTCTCTTTCATCTAGGATCATCATTAAAACTTAAGTCATCTATTTGTCTATATAGCATCACTATAAGATGGTACATCTTCGTGGATCTGCAGAGATCTGCCCCAAAAGGGTATGCTATTACTTATTAATCATTATATATGCTTAATAATAACAGGAAAAACATATTAATAGCAGGAATCTTTCCTAAAATTAGTCCCTCACAGCCTTGCAAAATGAGGGTTCACCTGTTGCAGATTATATAATAATCTAAAGCAGGTTATTTCAGGATGATCACCTGCTAGTATATTATCTTGTCCCATTATGGCTACCGACATCTTAGGTTTCATTCTTGTAAAGGGTTAAATAATAAATCATTATATCAATAAATAACATGTTGACTCTATTTATTTATTCACTATTGATATATACATAGGCAGACTCTACACCTTAGCTATGGTATAGTACTTGGTAAACATGGGCATACAGTTAGCTCTTTTTGATGCATAATCTTTATGTATTCTTCTAGTAATGGTAGACATTGATCATATAAAATGTTTATGTTTCTATGTTTGTCTTACACTTTCCATAACAGCTTTACAAATTTACATTCCCACCAAAAGCATATAAGCATTTCTTTTTCTCATTCATCTATGTTAATATCAAAATATTTATTGACCATTTAAAAAAAATGTAAAAGAAGTGTTTATTTAGATAATTTGTTTGTTTTTAATGTTCCTTTTTATTTGATATATGATGATAATTTACTTTTTTAATTTTCTATATTCTTTATTTACATTCCAAATGATTTCCCCTTTCCCAGTTCCCCCCTGCCCGAATGTCCCATAAGCCCTCTTCCCTCCCCCATTCCCCATTTGCCTAAGAATTTCATGAATTCATTGTTTTTAATTGTTGAGTAGTATTCCATTGTGTAAATATACATAGAAAATCTCTGATAAAATTGAAGAAATATATAGAAAAACATGTTAATATTGATTATTTCATGGAAAAAATTATACAGAAAAATGGTAGGCATAAAAATATTCCTAAGTTGATTGAAAGTTGAATTATAAACATTTTCTGATAAAATTGAAAAGCTAAAAAAGAAAATATTTCTGAAAAAACTCAAGAAATATATAGAAAAACACATTAAAACTATTTCATGGAAAATTATACAGATAAGATAAGATGGTAGGCATAAAAATATTCCTAAATTGATTGAAAGTAGAATTAAAAATATTTTCTGAAAAAAATGAAGATTTACATGGAAACTGTCGCTGATAAAATTGAAGAAATTTATACAGATAAATTGGTAGGAATAAAAATATTCCTAAGTTGATTGAAAGTAGAATTATAGCCATTTTCTGATAAAATTGAGGATTTACATGGAAAATATTTCTGATAAAATTGAAAAAAGTATATGGAAAAACATTAAAATTGAAGTTTATCATGGAAAATTGTACAGATAAAATGGTAGGTAGAAAAATATTTCTAAGTTGGTTGAAAGTGAAATTAAAACCATTTTCTGATAAAACTGAAGATTTACATGGAAAATATCTCTGATAAACTTAAAGAAATATATAAGAAAACATGTTAAGACTGAGTATTTCATGGAAAAGTTATATAGATAAAATGGTAGGCATTTTCATAAGTATTTTGAAAGTGGAATTATAAACATTTTCGGATAAAACTGAAGATCTACAAGGAAAGTATTTCTGATAAAAATCAAGAAATATATAGAAAAGCATGTTAAAACTGACTATTTTATGGAAAATTATACAGATAAAATGGTAGGCATAAAAGTATGCCTAGATTGATTGAAAGTGGAACTATAAACATTTTCTGACACAATTGGAGATTTACATGGAAAATATTTCTGATAAAATTGAAGAAATATGTAGAAAAATGTTAAAATTAAAGACTATCATGGAAAATAATACAGTTAAAATGGTAGACATATAAAACATTACTATATTGAAAGAGGAATCACAATCAACTCCCTTAAGGAAATACAGGAGAACATGGGTCAAATGGTAAAAGCCCTTAAAGAGGAAACACAAAAGTCCCTGAAAGAAATACAGGAGAGCGTGGGTAAACAGGTAGAAGCCCTTAAAGAGGAAACACAAAAATCTCTTAAAGAATTACAGGAGAACACAAACAAACCAGTGAAGGAACTGAACAAAACCATCCAGGATCTAAAAATAGAAGTAGAAACAAGAAATCACAAAGTGAGACATCTCTGGAGATATAAAATCTTCATCAACAACAGAATACAAGAGATAGAAGAAAGAATCTCAGGGACTGAAGATACCATAGAAAACATTGACTTAACAATCAAAGAAAATGCAAAATGCAAAAGACTCCAGAGCCAAAACATCCAGGAAATCCAGGACACAATGAGAAGACCAAACCTAAGGATTATAGGTATAGCAGAGAGCAAAGATTTCCAACTTAAAGGGCCAGTAAATATCTTCAATAAAATTATAGACGAAAACTTCTCTAACCTAAAGAAAGAGATGTCCATGAACATACAAGAAACCTACAGAACTCCAAATAGACTGGACCAGACCAGAAAGTCCACCCGGCATATAAAAATCAAAATACCAAATGCACTAAACAAAGAAAGAATATTAAAAGCAGTAAGGGAAAAAGGTCAAGTAACCTATAAAGGCAGGCCTAGCAGAATTACACCAGATTTCTCACCTGAGAGGATGAATGCTAGAAGATCCTGAGCAGATCTCATAAAGACCCTAAGAGAACACAAATGTTAGTCCAAACTTTTATACCCAGCAAAACTCTCAATTACCATAGGTGGAGAAAACAAGATATTCCATGATAAAACCAAATTTACACAATATCTTTCCACAAATCCAGCCCTACAAAGTATAATAGATGGAAAACACCAATCCGAGGAGTGAAACTACACTAGAAAAAGCAAAAAAGTAATCTTTTTTCAACAAACCCAAAAGAAAGTAACCACACAAACATAAAAATAACATCAAAAATAACAGGAAACAACAATCACTATTCCTTAATATCTTATAACATCAATGGACACAATTACCCAACCAAAATTTGTTTATTTTTAAACTGATTTCTTTTATTAAGGTTTAAAAGTCCTTTGCACATTTGTACTTTGTGGTTGTCAAGGCACTATAGAATTTAGATTCATGTCTTTATTCTCTGTAGACCCACATGGACAGGAATAACGCCTGATTTCCCTTGGATACTGAATGAAGGTAGATAACTTATTGATTAAGTGAAATGAAAAATGAATGAAAAATATTGTTCAGGATTGCATTCTGTAAATTTTTGACCATTTTTATATTTTAACATCAACTATTATCTTAGAATAGTTTCTGATGAAAGCAGAGATTAGCACAAAAGCTTAGACACAGTGTATTTTTGAATATAGGCTCTAGAAAAAGGGCTGAGGGTGAAGAGCCATGATCATGGATGCTGGAAGATTTCTATAGCCATGTTTCATCATGCAATTCATTGCTACAGTGATCTATAGTCACACACAAAGATTATTGAGAGAAGTCAAAATATTCAGCTGAAACAGGCCAAATTTTTTGGTACTCTCAATGACTAAGGCTGATATGCGTATGGGTGATATCTAATAAAATGTTCCGTGATATGAGTAGCTTCTAGTGAAGTCAGAGAAGCCAAGTAGTAGGAGGATGTAAAGTTGAAGATAGAGGTTAGACTGACTAGTATCAGCTCACAGTTGCCCAGTTCCCATGCCTATTTGTAACTGGCTTCTTTGTGAATCTGAGAAAATAAATTTACAGCACATCAGTACTCTTCTTGTAAAACCTTGTTCAACTTTTGATCACCTATGCATGTGCATAGCCTGTGATGATTTAATCCACCAACTTAATCCATCAACTGTTTACTCATCCTAAGATAGCACACAGTCTAACAGAGTCATAAATACTCACATCCTGTGAGGCAAAGACAAAAGTCAGATGTAAATTGAGATGTGTGAAACATTTTGTCTTTGCTTTTATACAAAGAGAATAATTCTGCAATGAAAAGAAATGAAAACAGTTCAAAGGAACAGTTTGTTTAATGTCCAACTCCTTGAACCATTATATTAGGTGAAAGATAATTATATTTTCTTTACATATTTTATTATTAAAATAGTTTTGAAGAATGGCACTTTTCCTTTAGACTTATGGACTACCTTTCTCTATTAGTCTAACTATTGCCAATTAGAATGATTGGCTTATACACGCTTTCTTTACAAAACAGAAATACTCTGTAGTTACATTAAATGCCAGTGCTAGGTTACTGAAAGCACTACACTTTCCTGAAGCAAGTAAACAACAAACTATTATCCTATTTGTGGATATGTGCATGCACATGTATATAAATTCATATATATATAAAACTATATATCAATATTATAAAAAATTAAATTGATATATACAATCTCTCTGTATCATATATATGATATACATCATCCATATGTATATACATTTATACACATATAAAACAATATGCACACACACACACACACACACACACATCTTTGCCATAAATGTTATTGGTCCTAATCTCACTAATCTCATTTTTTTATTGGAAATTTTCTCATTGAAGAACTATTAGCCTATAAAATACCATGATTATCATTTTGTCTGATTGACAGTGTCCTTTGCCTTACAGAAGCTTTGCAATTTTATGAGGTCCCTTTTGTCAATTCTTGATCTTAGAACATAAACTATTGGTGTTCTATTAAGGAAATTTTCCCCTGTGCCCATGTGCTCCAGGTTCTTCCCCATTTTCTCTTCTGTTAGATTGAGTGTATCTGGTTTTATGTGGAGGTTAGTGATCCACTTGGACTTGAGCTTTGTACAGGGAGATAAGAATGGATCAATTTGCATCCTTCTACATGTTAACTGCCATTTGACCCATCACCATTTGTTGAAAATGCTGTCGTTTTTCCACTGGATGGTTTTAAATTCTTTGTTAAAGATCAAGTGACAGTAGGTGTGAGGGTTCATTTACGGGTCTTCAGTGCTATTCCATTGATCTACCTGCCTGTCACTGTACCAATACCATGCAGTTTTTATCATTGTTGCTCTGTTGTATAGTTTGAGGTCAGGGATGGTGATTCCACCAGAAGTTCTTTTATTGTTGAGAATAGTTTTCACTATTCTGGGTTTTTTGTTATTCCAGAGAAATTTGGAAATTTCCCTTTCTAACTCTATGAAGAACTAAGTTGGAATTTTAATGGGGATTGCATTGAATCTGTAGATTGCCTTAGGCAAGATGGCCATTTTTACTAGATTAACCCTGCCATTCATGAGCATGGGAGATCTTTCCATCTTCTGAGATCTTTAATTTCTTTCTTCAGAGACTTGAAGTTGTTGTCATACAGATCTTTCACTTGCTTGGTTAGAATCACACAAAGGTATTTTATATTATTTGTGACTATTGTGAAGGGTGTTATTTTCCTAAATTCTTTCTCAGCCTCTTTATCATTTGAGTATAAGAAGGCTACTGATTCCAACAGATTGGGAAAAGATCTTTACATCCGAGAGAGGGGTAATATCCAGTATATACAAAGAACTCAAGAAGTTAGACTCCAGAGAACCAAATAACCCTATGAAAAAATGGGGTACAGAGCTAAACAAAGAATTTTCATCTGAAGAATACTAGATGGCTGAGAAACACCTAAAGAAATGTTCAACATCGTTTATCATCAGGGAAATGCAAATCAAAACAACCCTGAGATTCTACCTCACACCAGTCAGAATGGCCAAGATCAAAAACTAAGGGGACAGCAAATGCTGGAGAGAATGTGGAGAAAGAGGAACAACCGTCCATTTCTGGTGGGATTGGAAGCTGGTAAAAAAACACTCTGGAAATCAATTTGGTGGTTCCTGAGAAAATTGGACATAGCCCTACCTGAGGACCCAGCTATACCGCTTCTGGGCATATACCCAGAAGATGCTCCAACATGTAATAAGGACACATGCTCCACTATGTTTGTAGCAGCCTTATTTATAATAGACAGAAGCTGGAAAGTACAGAGATGTCCCTCAACAGAGGAATGGATACGGAAAATGTGGTACATTTACACAATGGAGTAATACTCAGCTATTAAAAACAATGAATTCATGAAATTCTTAGGCAAATGGGTGGAACTAGAAAATATTCATCCTGAGTGAGGTAACTCAATCACAAAAGAACACATATGGTATGTACTCGTTGATAAGTGGATATTAGCACAAAATCTCAGAATACCCAAGATATAATTCAGAGACCACATGAAGCTCAAAAAGATGGAAGACCAAAGTGTGGATACTTTGATCCTTATTGGAAAGTGGATCAAAATACCCATGGCTCACAGCCAACCAATAGAGTGAACATAGGGTCCCCAATGGAGCAGCTAGAGAAAGGCACAAAGAGCTGAAGAGATTTGCAGCCCTGCAGGAGGAACAATAATATGTACCAACCAGTACCCCCAGAGCTCCCATGGACTAAACCATGAACCAAAGAGTATACATGGAGGGACCCATGATTCCAGCTAAATATGTGGGAAAGGATGGCCATTTCAGACATTAAGGAGAGGAGAGGCCATTGGTCCTGTGAAGGCTCCATTCCTAAGAATAGGGGAATGCAAGTCAGAAAATTGGGGTGGGGGTGAGCAGGGGGAAGGGAATGGGCTAGTGGGGTCTTTGGAGTGGTAGCACAGAAAAGGGATACAATTTGAAATGTAAATAAAGCAAATATGTAATAGAAAAAAGGAAAAAAAAGAAATATCTTGAAATTTCTGAAGGCTTTATTTCAAATAATTCTGATCTAACTTTCATTATACACATAATTCAAACGTAGGGCACTAATGAGCTAATTGTCATCACAGATACCATATGGAAAGACATGGTAATTAAGAGAAAAGCTTAATATCTTATGTTCAAAATCTTGTATATAATAGAAAGTCTACTTTTCACTTTAATTTGATTGTTTTCCTTTAATTTTCACAGTAAAGTTCAAGTTGATTGTCGAACTTTGAGTGGTATGCCAGATTTAGTAGCACACATCTGTAATTCCAGTGAAAATAAGCCAAGAACATCAGCATTTGTAGAAATGTTCTGTTTTACAGAGATCTGAGGACAGATGGGAAACATAAAACTCTCTTTGTCAAAAACAATAACAAAAAATTAAAAAAGAAATAATTTTTATATCTTGCTTCATTTTAAAGTAATTCATTGATATTGGGTTTACTGGATTCTTTATATGAATCCAACTTTTAAATTATTGTTTGAACTAATAAAAAAGCATTTTTGGTCCACTACATGCATTTACAGGAACACATAGATACACATATCTAAAAACTATAATTGAAGGCATAAGCTCTACTGGTCAGGAATTTATTCTATCATACAATATATTACAAGTAACAAGTACTAGAAACTAAGGGGTGAATATGCTATTAGTTATATTTGACATTACAAAATATGCTTGATTGGTAAAAAACAGGGTACCCTTCTAGCACAAATTCTTTGTTCTATTATAAGAGTATATGATGTCACAGGTCTTGGTTTTCATTGGTTATAAACTATCTCACTTTAATATGAACATAATAACTTTAGTATCTCAAAGTCTTTTTTAGCAGACACCTATGGGCTCTCAGCATCCCTCCCAGACTCCCCTATCTCATTAATATCTCTGGAAGCCTTCAAAGGCAGCTCATCTTAGATAATTAAGATGCTTACCACTGTGCATGCCCTTGTAACTATTTATATTCTCTGCAACTCCAAAGCTTTACGCTTATATTTATACCATCAGAGTAGATATAGAACTTTCTGTGTCCTCCACTTTTAGAGAAGCTGTAGGACAAACCCAAGTGGCTTAAAATAACTCCCATTTGTGCAGTACTACAAGATAGTGAAAGAAAATATTAGAACTAATATTGGTTGCAATATCACCAATGCAGCCAAAAGTAAAAAAGAAAACACATGATAAAAAAAACCCTATAACTCAAAACCTCTTAGAAAATCCTGAGATATTTAAATAAATCACAGCCAAGAGTCATGATGAGCAAATTTATCACAGCTAACTGTATTAGCTTCTTGTCAGTCTATGTAATGAGAGACAGCGTGCAGAACAGAGCTGAGAGGGACAGGGCTAGATGTAATTCCAATGACACTCCTCTCATGTGAGACATACTTCCTCCAACTAGGCCTACAACTTACTTTTGAGCACATCAAAATTATGTCATATTATGAATCCATCAATAGGTTAGTCTGCTCATTAGTTTAGAGCCTTCATGATCTAATTCTCTTTGGAAATGTCCTCACAGACACAGTCAGAGTTATGTATTAATAATTTCTTAGGAGATTCTCAGTACAATCCGGTTGACAAATGAATATTAAACAGAGAGGAAAGCGAATCTTTAAAGTAGTCAAGAAAATAGAATATTATATAGAGAAGTCCAAAGATACATGTAATGAGTTTAACAAGTTTAACAAGAGTTGGAAAGCACATAATGGAGAGGAGAGTAGAACAAGTTTCAAATTTTGAATGAAAGAACAATTGTTGACTTAGAATACACCCATAGGAAATTATCTCTCAAGAAAGAATTTAAAATTAAACCTTTTCAGACATATACTTGAAGAGAAGTATCACACCACCAGAAGTATTAGGACAGAAAGAGAATGATATAAGTTAAAATATTCACAGCAATATGAAGAACATTAGAAATGGTAAAGACATGAGGTTTGTTAGTTTTTAAATATTTTGGGAAAACAATTTGCTGAAATATTATCACTTTTAATGCCAGTTTTATAACCTATTTAGAGGCAAAGGCATACCAGTAGAACACAGTTCTGAAAAGGAAAAGTGGAAGGTCAGTTCTGATATAAATGTGTGAAGGTGTTTAACAATATATGAGGGCAAGCTTTTATTAGCTAAAAGCAACACCATAAACACTGAGGCAACTACATAGACGAACAGCAGTATACCAATGAAGAAGAGTAAATAAACATTTTAAAACCCAGTTGAAAGAATTAAAATATAAAAGATGAAAATTAACACAAAATAGGTAAGAGCAAAGAAACATATGTAGATACTGTATATAATCTTGAATACATTATAATCACATTAAGTACTAATTATTTAACATCCACTTTGAAAAATGGAGATGATAAGGCAGGATAACTGTCCACCTACCTCCTACCCATAATCAAAAAACTGAAAATGTATTTATGCAGGTAAGGTACAAGCAAGACATGAAAGTAAAATAAAATAGAAGTAAAATGTTAATCAAATAAAAAACGGCTGCAATCCTATTAGATAAAAATATTTGAAAGCAAATAATGATTTATTTTTATTATATTAAATACTTTTATCATACTGGTAAGAGAAAAATATAATCATGAAGCTGTGATGATTATGTTTGATCCATCACACGAGCAAGCACCAATCCCTGATACTATTAGTGATAATTTGTTCTGTTTGCAGACAGGAACATGTTATCTTCTGAGAGGCTCCACTCAGCAGATGACACAGACAGATAGATACCCACAGGCAAACAGTAGAAGGAGCTTGAGAACTCTTATGGAAGAATAGGAGAAAGGATTGTGTTCCCCAAAGGGGATAGGAACTCCACTGGAAGACCAATAGAGTCAAATAACATTTATCCTTCAGTTTTCAGAGTCTGAACCACAAACCAAAGAGTATACACAGGGTGGAACTAGGCCTCCCAGCTCATAGATAGCAGATGTGCAGCTACGACAGCTTTCACAATAAGATTTTTTTTTCTCTGTTGGAAGGAGTTGGATGTATGGAGAACAAGTACGAAGCTAGAGGGGGACTGAATGGGATTGGATGTATGGTCCAAAATTCACAAAGAAACAATAAAAACTTACCAAAAAAGTCCTCACTACTTTTGCAGAAGACCCAAGTTTGGTAACCAGTACCAATATAAATAGGGCAATTAACAGTTCCCTGTAACTCCAGATCTGAGGATCTGGTGCCTTCTTAGGCCTCTCGTGGTACCTGCCCCATTTATCAGCCCCATATTAAAATATAATCCTTAAAATACACATCAAATTTTGGACAAGTATCATCTACCCCATAGATTATATATATATTCCTTTCTATATATACTAGAGTAAATGAAAATGTCTATGTCTATGTGTATGTCTATAGGAGGGACATTTATGAAAAGAGTATAGAAAATTTGGGCAAATACACTTTTCTGAAAATGGCCAAGTTATTACTAAATCTCATTCAATAAAATAGAATGAGAAATGGGAACCTGAAATGTATTAAGGACATACATAGTATATTAAAGTATTTCCTACTGATCAAAGTCCAACATTTAAAAAGAGTATTTGCAGTCCAAATTGATATCTGCTGCATCAACCTTTTGGTTCAGTCTCTCCAGGACTGGGATAACAAGAAGGCCCCAACAAGAGCAGATTAAATGATACTGTCATCTACAACAGTCTTAACACTATGGCGCGTGATATTAAGCATCTCTCCATATTTTTTATTGTTCTGGTCATCTGCACAATTTATTTGATGAAGTATATATGTATGTACATACCATTCATGTACTGGGATTTACAAAAAGTAAAGATGTTTCTCGTAAAAACAACAGTTTTGTTTTGTTTTTAAGAAAATAAGTCATTCTGCTAAAATATGTATTTTATAAAATATATTTATATAGAATGTGCAAAATCCTAAAGAATTGATTATATACATAAATGTTTTAAAAATGGAGTACTTAACATTTAAAAAGATAATAGCACCAATTCTTTGAAAGTAAAGTGTACTTAACATTTAAAAAGATAATAGCACCAATTCTTTGAAAGTAAAGTGTGTTCTATATACAGCGTCATGTATATAGACAAGGTGAGTTTCATTTGAATATGGAGGCAGTATTTGCTGGACTATGTCTAATGTTTTTTTTTTTCCTGTTCCACCCCAGACTCTGCCTTACATAGTCAGCATGCTTTCTTCTACATCACCCTGAAAACCCTTTGAAACTATAAACCAGAATGAAGTCTTCTCTTCTTGAGTTGATTCTGTCAGAAATTTTCTTTCAGTGATCAGAAAATTAACTAAAAAAAAAAAAAAAACAAGAATAGGGAGGAATTTCTGATTTGAGGCATGTGAGAAAGAAATATTCCTCTAAGAATCCTTTGGAGGGAGTACAGGCCTTGCTGAAAAATTTAATTTCTAATGTCTAAGCAATCAAAACTCCATTAGAATGAATATCTTCAGTATCAAATTATTGATCTCACAGGGAACTGAGGCAGCCCTAAGGAGTCAATATAAATTCCAATCGATATCTTGTAATTGTTTTGAAATTTGTCAAACCAATCCTAAGATTCATACTTCATATATAAGACCTTCAGTATGCCGAATTACATGGGAAAAAAACATACTTTCTTTCAAGACTCCTCTAACATAGTTTAGATCTTGTGGAACTCTAGTATCTCTTTGTGAATTATAGAAATTGGGATCCACATATTTATCATTAATATTAACCCAATATGGGTCAATAACTGAGAAAGGACATGAAATTGTTACATTTCAAGCTAGCATAAAACCATATATATGTGTTTGAGAGATCAAGCAAAGATTTCTTAAAACTAGTTTCAAAAGTGAAGATAAAAGAAGAGCAAATTCATGTATTCATGTATTCACAAAAAAGTAAAGATATTTCTCCTAAAAATGAGAGTTTTATTTTACTTTTAAGAAGAGAGGTCATACTGGTAAATTATATATTTTATAAAATGTATGGATATAGAGTGTGAAAAATCCTAAACAGTTGATAAATAGACATAAATATTTTAAAAATTGACAAACTACTTAAATACTTTACCAAGTAAAATGTGCAGATGACTAACAGAAGAATGCATATGGAGAGATGCTCAATATTACTAGTTATAGAGATAAGTTTATTGTACGTAATATTATAATTAAGCTGCTCTTGGTGGAGCCTTCTTGTTATTCCAGGGGGACTGAGTAAAAAGGCACATATGCATCGTAGGTCAATTTGGACTACATGGTATATTCAAGACTATCTTGGCTTTACAGAGAAATTCTGTTACATAAGCAAAGTAAAATAAAATATAAATAGTAGGTAAACAAAAACAAAATGATACTCTTTATTTTATAATATATAAAAGGGGGCTTTGAATATTTCTACCACAAAATGGTACTTTTGTGAACACAGATGTATTAATTGGCCTGCTTAGATTTGATCATTATAAAAATTTTATATATATAATCTGCATATCATAGTTGTGGTGGTCTGAATGAAAATTGCCACTGTAGGTCTGTATGAAGTGTCACTGTTAGGAGGTGTGTCTTTTTTAAGGAGTTGTGGCCTTGTTGGAAGAGTTGTGTTTCAGTTCTCTTCCTGATGCCTGCTGACCTGCGTGTAAAACTGTCAGCTATCTCTCTAGCACCAAGGCTGCCTGCTAGTCACCATTCATCCCGCCATGATGATAATGAACTAAACCTCTGAACTGCAAGTCAGGCCCAATTAAATGCTTTACTTTATAAGAATTGTCTTGGTCATGGTAACTGTTTATGGCAATAGAGCCCAAACTAAAACACCTGTAGTTTATTACATAAAATTGTTTTCAATTAATAAAAATTCAATATCTACAGTGTCACTAAACTAATGTATAACAATAGAAAAGTAGCATTTAGTTTTCTGTTGCTGGGATGGGTGAGGTCACAAAGAACATGGAAAGAGGACTAACTACAGAAGATCTTTCAGTTTGTTATGCATCTGTCATTTTAATTTTAGCAGTCTTTTGGTATAGATACATATGTTTTGGTATAGATACATATTTATACTAACTACACTTTAATTTAGATTGATGAGTTTAATGATTTTCAATTATGCTTTAACAACACTGTTAAACATGAAAAAATAATAATTACAGCCTGTACACATTGTTGCTAGTCTTCTTTGCCTTATATTAACTGAGAATTGTTTTAGGCTGAATTTATTCCTTGTGTTGAAAATACTCCTTAAGGTACATGGGGCTTCATTGCTTTTGTTGTTAGTGGTAGAAAAAGAACAAGGCTGACACTACACATTCTTGGGACTCAATTGCATCTTTTCCTTCTAAACAGACACCAAAGAATTTGCCATCAATTAATTCACTTAGCTGGTGTTCATCAAGCAAGTTCACCCTACCCCATCCTCACAGTAGTCCTACCCAGAATTGTCTGATTCTAAGGAATTATCTGGTTCAGTATTTAGAGCCTGTCTTCCAGCAACACCGTTAAGGAAAAACTTCATGCCGTCGCAAAATTATGCTTGCAACTATCTGTTGTTATTTCCTAAATCAGCACCCATATTTCAGCCTTGACTAAGAACAGAGACTAATCAAAATCCATTTCTTGAGGTACTGTGTCATTTTTATACAAATAGCTTTTGTATAAGTGCTGTGTAAAAATGGTGAATTTGAAAGACATGCAATCACTCATTTCAAAGATTTACTTCATACCTACAAATTAATGTCTTTAGGCTCTATGACTCATCATATGCAGATTTATAGAGCTTTGAGGGCAGATTCCAATCCATAAATATTATCCCATAAAAGTGAGGAGTTTCTAGAAAGAAAACTGGATTAAACATTCTTGGGATTCAGTTTCATCTTTTCACTATTTACTACACAGTATTTTACTCAACAGATATTTATCAAATACTTTCCTGGGCCAGTATGGTGACACACTCTAGAGATAATATGCCAAATGTGTGTTGACATCATAATTTCTATTCATGGTAATGTATATAAACATCAATTAGATTCACAGAAACAGTAATGAAGCAGATAGTAATTTTGTGCATCTTCAAGTTACACCTGGGAAAGTTCCACAAAAAAAAATGCATTCTTTGTTATGAATGCCAGAAACACTGATATTTGTCTTAGTCCTGAAAGGTTTCCTTGGTCAGTTCAGCATGAACTGAAATTTTAAAAACCAGCCCAGATTCACAAGGAAAAGATGGGGTACAACCAGAGTTTAGGGGAACAGTCAATTGGAGCCTGATCCAGCAATTAGTGATTGGAAGAGTGAACAGCAACTATACCATTTCTATGACTACACCTCATACTGACTGTTCAACCTGAGAAGTAGAGAAAGGAGGAATCTCTGTGGCTCAGAGGGATAAATGAACATCTAGATCCCTGTGCAACCTCACAGAGCAATCCCCCACACTTCCCTCTGCCTGTGCTGGGATTTGAGTTAAATTATGTGAACCCATATTGATCAGACATTCACACTGATGTTGTTACAAAGTCCAGTATCAAATACTCTGGCTAATTTGTGGGTCTGTTTATTTACCTCAAAGGAAGAAATGAAAGCACGTTGAATAGGTTGAGTCTCTTCAGTGATGACATTGATCTACCATGGGTATGTAGAGAGAATGTCTTAAATATTGTATGGATACATCACTTGTCAAATAAAAGGCCTATGACTTATGGCTTAGAAAGGAAATAGAAGGTGGGATATCCAGGAAGAGAAAGAAGTCTGTGATAGAGCCAGATATGGGAAGACTTGTCCAGTAGAAGATGTCAGGAGAAAGACACATGGTACCTTAGTAAAGATAACCAACCACAATGCAGAATGCATATTAAAATAAATAGGTTATCTTGTTATGATTCTAATCCAAGAAAAGGCTAGATATATGTCTGAGGTATTTGAAAATATATTTGGATCTAAGTCTTATTTCTTGGAGCATTGGGATGAGAGGAGGAACCTGGGATAACTTCTAAGTGGGTAAACACTATATTTTCTCCTACCTAATAAAAATCTATATGAATTATTATCAATAAACTCTTGCTAAGTCAAAGAATTCTTTGTCATGGAATGAAGTTCTTAATTTTTAATCCTTGCTTGGGGTGGGAGGGAACTATATTAGTGTCTTTTAGAAAAAAACACTTCCTATGCCAAGAGACTTGAAAGGAATTTTAGCCTGTTTTTTTGAGGCATCTAATGACAAAATCTGCAATTAAGATCACTTCCACAAAATACTAAATGATTAATAATTTTAATAATATTAAACTGCTTTTAGTAGATTGCTAATGGCCTCAGAATGTGGATATAAACTGAAGCAACTGGCCATAATCACTTACAATGAAAATATGTGGCTTTGCATTACTTATCTTCCAAATGAAATATGAAATTCTGTCAACCAAATGTACTTAGGAATAATACAACAAAATACAGATATAAATTCACAGTATAATTTTCATGTTGGAGAATATATCAAGAACTTAGGGCTATGTGAACAACATGTCTTATTTATCTATAATTAATACCTAACTATTCATTTTTAAAGTGTGTCTTTCAGGCAACCAGATTTTGTATCTTATAAAAAATTTATATTAATCAATTAACTTATCTCTGAGAATATTTGCACTGAGAAATATAGTAATGTAAGATCTTTTTCCCCAAAAAAACTGCAAAAATAGACATAAACATAAATAAGCATATTTGCCACTGTTGTTGCTCTAGTTTTTGAGTGAACAGTTCAGTAGCATTTTGTGCATTCATACTGCAGTGCAGGAAAGATACATCATCATCTCACTCTCTGTGTATTATCAATGTGCACATGTGCTGACGTTGAGCACAGAAGACAATGTTGTATGTCTTCCTTGAATTTTCTCTGCTTTCTTATTGAGACAACCCTTTTCATTAAACATGGAGCTGTACAATTTGGCTAGGCCAGTTGGTTACTGACTTCAGGGATGTGCACCTCCATGCCTGACTTTTGCATGGATGGTTGAGATTTGAATTCATATTCTCATGTTTGTGTAGTAGACCCTTCATGGACTGAGTCATTGGCAATGACTCCCTCTAAAACTCTCTTCATTTTGTAAAATTTAAAACTCATTGAATATTTCAGTTGTCTACTGTCTCTCTAGCCTTGGAAAATACTATTTTCATATAATCATTTGACAGGTGATGAATTTATATAATATATAATATATTCTCTCTACAATAAATGGCCCCTGATTTGTTGTAGAATTACAATAAATGTTATTTATTAGAATTACATTCTAATTCTGATTTTCTGTACCTCTATATGACTTTATCTATATACCTCTTGTAAGTGGATTTTTACAGTATCTATCTTTAGAACAAATAGTGTTTTGACATGATTCTACTCTGACCACTTTTGGCAATACTTTGACTATCAAACCTCTATAAATAATTTAACCCTTGCCCCCTCTACGGTACAGGTCTTTAATTTGATACTGTTCTCAAAATCATGGTATCTTGCTTTCTCTCTGGACAAAGATTACCAAGGAAAACAGATATGGTTAATGAGCCATGGAAGTCAGTCTTATTGGCTCTCCTTTGAAAGGGACCAACTTCATTTCAGAGGCTTCTTTTTGTCCTTCTCATTTTTACCTTCCCTAACTGTTCTGATTTGAACACAGACATGCTGCCTGGCAGAAGAATAACCACTATATAGCTGAAAGTGTTAAGCATGTGTTAAGAGGACAAGCAGAAAGTGCTCTGTGGGTAATTAGCATCATGAAGACATTAGACTGCTACTATCCTTCTTTGAATTTTTTTATATAAGAATAAGAAAAGTCAAATATAACAAGATTCCTTACTGGTTTTTTAGTTTCTTCGGAGATTCTCATTTGGAATTGATTCTTCACATAGGTAAAGGCATATCTTCATCAGTTTCAGGTATATACATATAGTATAGATTGTAAGTTCTAACTTACATATAGTAAGATTGGGTTCTAACTCCCAGTCCCTCAGAGATAAGACTCAGGCTCAAAATATATTTACAAATATCTTGGCCATATAGCTAGGCTCTTCTCTAACTAATTATAATTCATTTACTTTAACCTACCTTCTGCTGCATGGCTGTTTACCACTACTTGGATACCATGCATCTGTCTCATCATATCCTCCTGGACAGATCTGCCACACCTGGCTCTATCTCAGAATACTTTCTTCCTCTCAGATGTTCCACCTACTATTCTACCTTAACCCATAGTCCATTGGTTTTTAAATTGACAGGTGATAAATTTATATAATATATAATATATTCTCTCTACAATAAATGGCCCCTGATTTGTTGTAGAATTACAATAAATGTTATTTATTAGAATTACATTCTAATTCTGTTTGAATTAGAATGTCTTGGCATCCCTACAGTGTGAAAGCAATGTGCAGTCAGAAAACATGGTGCTCCAAGTCTTAAATTTGGGTATCTTCTCAGGCTAGCTTTTTTGTGAGCTACATTAACTGAAATGAATCAAGCCACAGTTCACAGTCTTACATGGCTTCAAGGGATAGTTAGCTGATGCTGTATGGTGAATTGCATTGCTGAGCTACAGTGTTCAATAGGTGAAGGGTATTAAGTGGTTTTCAGGTTATTATATTTTCAACTTGCTGTAGGTTTATGAACTCCAGCCCATAAAATAAGGAATACAAGTATAATCTTGTCACCATTCACAGAAAACTGAATAACTCTTGCATTGGTAATAAATTTTTTGTGTCACTTGAATGAAAACAAAGATAACATGACTGTAAGCAACAACAATTTATCTGCTTCATTGAATTTCAGTTTCTTTTCATTTTATCCTTGACTGGAAGACAAGTTCCGAAAACTATATTATATACTGGATTTTTTCTAAAGAAATCAAAATAAATTACAATAGAGTGTTGGTGATGGCTGGTCAGGAGGTTTGGCTTTATCTATCAAGTTTCTGCTCCACAAAAGAAAACATAAAAAGGATATAGTAACATAATGCAAATCCACAACTTCTGCTGCATTCAAAATTCAAGTAAAGTTAACGTTTCTTCGGAATCATTGATATAATAGTGCCAAGCAATATTCTAGGCATTGAAGAGGAAATGCATAAAGTTGGGTAACAATCTATACAAATTCATTCTATTATCTACACAAAGATTTTGAGACAAAGAGAAATGCTGTTGACCCTGGAGAGAAGTCTAAGAAGTTAAAAGCCTGGGTTCATTCCCAACACTCATATAGTATTACAGACACTCACAAGTGTCTGTAACAGAGTCCTCTTCCTGATTCTGTGGGCACTGCATGGATGTTGTGTACAGGCATAGATGCAGGCAAAAAACCCAGATTTTTTTTTAAGAGGAAAAAAAAATACCAAAGGAAAATCATTTTATTTAGTAAGGCATTTGAACTCATACCATACATGGCCTTTGATAAATTTGATAATTTACAATATGACTTGATTTTAATAATCTTTTCTTTTCTTTCTTTTTTTGCTTGTTTCTCATTTCTTTGATTTTTCCTTTTTAGAGAGTTATATATAGCCCCACTTTGCCTAGAATTCACTATGGAACCAAGGTTTATTGTGAACTCCTAATTTTTATCCTTCCATGTTCTTAGGTCTGGGATAACAGGCTTGCTTCACCACAACTGACACAATTAGTATATTACCAATGATTGTGAGTCAAATAGTAAAGTGGACAATTGGGCAAGAGAGCAGAGTGAGAAGTTAATAATGCCTTATTGGTGAAGTATTACTGATAGTTTGATAGAGTTTGCAAGTGTCTGGCACTGACTACTAAGGCCATCTTTACTTGAGGAAAGTGGAGGAATCTTTCAAAGGTATTTTAGAGATAGTCAAAGTGGAAAATATATTATAATAACAATAAGACATTGTAAGATGCCAAGTACTCTACTAAGGCAGGGGAATAAGAGTTACTAGATAATAAAGATTCAAGGAATGAAGAGATTGCAATTGATTTGCAAGAAATATGTCTATTATCTTTTATGCATAGAAAGTAGACCATTATGTTTTTAACACAAGAGTGGCATGATCTTTTATTGTTGACCAAAATTGTCTTGAACAGTGGTATTTGGATGCCCAGGAACTCATTCTCTAGGAAACAAGGGGAATGGATTAGGCAAGAGGTTATTAAGGGCATAATTTCTTCCTAAAATGAAATTGGTGAAAAAGTGTGAATGTACTGGATAGTTGTTTCCATACTCTGTGATACTGGCCTTGATTGGGTGGGTATAAAGAATGATAGTTGAAAAGAGGAACAAAGTACTATTCACCTAATATATTTTAAATTGTAATATAATTTCACTTTACCTCTTTCCTTTCCTCCTACCAACTGTTCTCAAGAACTCCAAGGTGATTTGAATAAGAACAGCCCCCATAGACTCAAAAATTTGAAAGTTTGATAACCAGGGAGAGACATTACTTGACAAGGATTAGGATTGTGGCCTTATTGGAGCATTTATATTACTGGGCTTTGAGACTTCAGAAGCTCAAGTCACACTCAGAGATTCATGCTATTCCTGCTGTTTGTTGGTCCACGTGCAGAACCCTCAGCTACTTCTCCAGTAGTTTGTAAGCTGCCATGCTTCCCATCATGAAGATAATGAACTAAGCCTTTGAACTATCATTTAGCCCCAATTAAATGTTTTCCATTATAAGAGTTTCTGTAGTCATGGTGTTGCTTTACAGAATAAAAACTTTGACTAAGATATCAGCCCCACCCTACTCCCTTTCAAATTGATGGTCTCATTTTCTTTGATTGCTTTTGTAATTCACACGCACACAAATACATGCAGTGTTAAATAATTATAAAAGTACTGCCCTACCAAGCCTCTGCACCAAGTCCCTGGTAAAGCATGACTCTTAAACTTAAATAGTTAACCAAATATCTTTAAGTATATGAAACTCCCAATTACATAATGCCAATTTACAATGATAAAGTCTTATCTCAATATTTCTTTCCTCTCCAAAACACCAGAAATACATCTGAAGCCATCTGGATAGCCACATCTCCCTCTCTGCTCTGTTCTTCTGGTCGACGGAGCCTCTCTCTCTCTCTCTCTCTCTCTCTCTCTCTCTCTCTCTCTCTCTCTCTCTCTCTCTCTCTCTCTCCCTCCCTCTCTCTCTCTCCTTCCCTCACTTCTCTTAGCTCCTCTTCCTCTTTCCCCTCTAATCACTGGCCTCTCACTGCCTCAATGTGAATGGATAGGAATTACATTGCAAAAAATATAAATAAGATAAATGTAACTGTAAATATATACATATACGGCTCATCAAGAAGATGAGAAAATGAGTCATAATGAAATTAAGCATACAAATGAGGACAAAGGTAGAAAGAGAGAAATTTATATTAAGTTCCAGCTATGTGTTTTCTAAGATGCTAGCAGTGTTTAATATATGTATGTACTTCTAAATTGTTTATTTTGAGGAATTCCACATGAGATGATAGTACTATAGTGTCTATATTTTAGAAAATGTAATGTGTAATAGTAACTTTTACAATCATAATGTTTGGAAGTAATAGTTTACATTTTAATAATAATTTAAAAAATACCCTATTTCTCTTTTCATTTAAGACTTACTGGACTTAAGTAAAGTAATTTACCTGGGAATTACCCTCCCAGGTTATTAGATCTCAGCCAAATTACTTTAGCTTGATAGAAATTAAATTATTTCTTTAATAGCAGATAGAAAAATGTATACATGATGAAGCTTCACAAAACCCATAAGTTTTGAAATGATATTTCAGAGATATCCTTATCTGGTTCTTGAATATATCCAGGAAAATAAACTTAGAAAATTTAAAATGATTTATTCATAATAATTATATATTAGATTATTTATCACTGTGATAAAATTCTTAACATAAACAACTTAAGGAAGGACACATTTGTTTTGATTTCCATTATAAGAGTTCTCATTCACTTTATGTAACTTTGTAGATTCTGGAGCCACCAGAACATCATGGTCCAGAAGATACTGACATCGTGGCAGTCTGGAAGTAGACAGAGCAGAGAGAACCAACAGACAGAAATGATCTTTAAGCACAGATCCCCAGTGATCCCCTTCCTATACTCATTCTCTTATCGATCACAGGGCTTTGTCCATGCTTAAGCATGTACCCTACAAGTGAGGCTTGACCACAGCAACATCTTGAAGAGATTTCCTTGTAATAATTACAAAATGGCAGCCTATTGTAATGGAAAGGCAAGAAGGCTAAGTAGGCAGTCCATGCACTAAAATAGATGGTTTCCTTCTTAGTTTCTGGCACTTTTCTGGAGTTTTGTTACTTTAATGTTATAATTAAAACCAGTACAGTTTTTAAGTATGTACCTATAATCTGAAAGAAGAAATTAAATGTTGAACACCAGGTAACAACACACACAATATGTAGAGGAAAATAAATGTGTTTGCAACATAATGAACTGAATAAAGGACTAGAACATTGGAAGGATAGGTGGGGGGCAAACATATTTTCAATATCGTGTCACTTCCTTATATTTGATACATTTAATTTTTTTCTAATAAATCATTAGAAATATGATATTGGAATGTATTTTGCCTCCCAATATTATATTTTTACATAAATTATAAATATAAATTTTCCTGGTTTTCCCAAGCAAAATTAAAGTCATATTTTTTCCTACCTAGTTATCTTATCTAAGTAACATCGAGAAGCATGGTAGTCAAAAAGAATTACTTAGATATTTTTCCATTATGCATTTATTGCTTAACTATGCTCCCTAAATGATGAATTGCTGTTGCTTAATGGATTATTTACAAGCTCATCCCTGCTGTGGCAGTTCACTACTTTGCTCTACAGTACAGTGAGCTATTTTAATGTCTAGGATACCACTAGCTCATATATTTTTCGAAGCTTCAAATTGTTTGTATTTATTTATTTTTCTATAGGTTTACAGTACATCAAACACTGTTTTGTATAAAATCGGTACTTCTAAAATCATGTCGTTAAACAGAATTCAGTTCTGGTCATAATTACCTACTTTTATGTTTTGTATGCCACCTTAACTTCTAGTCGGCCTTGCTAACTCTAAAAGATTGCTCTTTCTTAATGGGCAGGACAAAATACCTGAAATTTCTGATTAAAATGGCAATTCTCAGTTCATGCTCAAAGTTCAAGATCATTTCTAGGTTTGCATACTTTATTTTTCCTTGCGAGAAATTTCAGATGCACAATAATATTGTGATAAAATTTCATTTTTAAATTTAGTGATAATCTACCAACTTCATTCCAAAATACCTGTCATGTTTTACATGACATGTCTTTAAGATATACCTTAAAGACAGTGGTTTTCATAGGTTCTCCAAAGACTTAAAAAGAGGTAATCTCTGAAGCCTCCTCTGGACTATCCATAAGGATAAGATGAACTTTCATTATAGAGCTGATGTGTTTATACACATGATTAAAAACCCAAATATGTAATAAACTATTATCAGCATGACAATAAGAAGCAGTTTGCTAAAGCAGGGCATGTTACAAGCTAAGTATATCTGAAAGGGAATATAACACATCTATGGAAAATTAAACCAGAAGATGTACTAACTGATTACACAGTTTTTGTTCGAGGATTTTGTCTAGAATATTTTAAAAATTTTAGCACATAGACTCTGTTTCAAGGAGCATATTTCTGTGCCTGGGAAAGAAATAGTCACTGGCACAGAGATACACCAAGTTACTAACAGAGACTTTCTGATGGATATACATGTGACTTTCACAGAAAATAATCAGTATTTTATTAAATGAAGATTTAAGAATGTTTTCAGGAGTTATCTCTAAATTGAGGAAAGGAAAACTCTTACTGCCTCACAGTCCAAGTAGCAGTCTAAAGGAAGTGTAAGTATCATGTAGGCACTCTCAATGAGCTAGAACATTCCATATGAAAGGAGTCACAGTGGGCTTGTAAGAAATCTCAAAATAAGGCAAGAAGGGAGAGGAAAATAGAATGTGTAATTTTGGCAGTCAGCTAGGAGGATTAATGGTAAGAAAACCATTTTGCCCTTAAACATCACTTTTCCTGCTAGCTCATTACAGACATATGTGATTTCAGTAAAGCTGATGTTGAAGCTGACTTGCTTTCATAACTCTGCAAGGCTATCTTCAGGAGCCTGTGTCTTATCATCATCTACACAGTTATTTCTTTTTTTATTTTATTTTATTTTTTTTACTTTCTTTTCTAAGTTTTTTTTTATTTACATTCAAAATTATTTCCCCTTTCCCGTTTCCTCCATCCCCGAAAGTCCCATAAGCCCCCTTCCCTCCCTCTTTTCCCCATTCAACCCCCTCTCTCTTC
Organism: Tokudaia tokunoshimensis; assembly: GCA_036184795.1. Lineage (NCBI taxonomy): Eukaryota > Metazoa > Chordata > Mammalia > Rodentia > Muridae > Tokudaia > Tokudaia tokunoshimensis. The sequence continues at coordinate 1,577,567 of BTHU01000012.1, read as the reverse complement.
TCTGTCCTGGCATCCAGTCTTTCCAGGACCAGGGGTCTCTCCTTCCATCTTCTTGGAAATCTATTGATATGCGAATTGTGTCTAGGGTATTCTGAGATTCTGGATTAATATCCCCTTATCAGTGACTGCATACCATGTGTGTTCTTTTGTGATTGGGTTACCTCACTAACGACGATATTTTCAAGTTCTGACCATTTGCCTAGGAATTCGTGAATTCATTGTTTTTAATTGCAGAGTAGTATTCCATTATGTAAATATACCACATCTTCTGAATCCATTCCTCTGTTGAGGGACATCTGGGTTCTTTCCAGCTTCTGGCTATTATAAATAAGGCTGCTATGAACATGGTGAAGCATGTGTCCTTATTGCATGCAGGTAAATCCTCTGGGTATATGCCCAGGAGTGGTATAGCCAGATCCTCCGGGAGTATCATGCCCACTTTTCTGAGGAACAACCATACTGCTTTCCAGAGTGGTTTTACCAGCTTGCAATCCCACCAGCAGTGGAGGAGTGTTCCTCTTTCTCCACATCCTCGCCAACAACTGCTGTCTCCTGTGGTTTTGATCTTAGCCATTCTGACTGGTGTGAGATGGAATCTCAGGGTTGTTTTGATTTGCATTTCCCTAATGACTAAGGATGATGAACATCTCTTTAGGTGCTTCTCAGCCATTAGACATTCTTCAGGTGAGAATTCTTTGTTTAGCTCTGTACCCCATTTTTTAATAGGGTTACTTGGCTCTCTGGAGTTTAACTTCTTGAGTTCTTTGTATACATTGGATATTAGCCCTCTGTCGGATGTAGGGTTGGTAAAGATCATTTCCCAGTTAGTTGGTTGCCGCTTTGTCTTTTTGACAGTGTCTTTTGCCTTGCAAAAACATTGTAATTTAATGAGGTCCCATTTGTCAATTGTTGATCTTAGAGCATAAGCTTTTGGAGTTCTATTCAGGAAATTCTCCCCTGTGCCCTTATGTTCAAGGTTCTTCCCTAGTTTCATTTCTATTAGTTTCAGTATGTCTGGTTTTATATGGAGGTCCATGATCCACTTAGAATTGAGCTTAGTGCAAGGAGATAAGGATGGGTCAATTTGCATTCTTCCTCATGTTGACCTCCAGTTGAGACAGCACCATTTGTTGAAAAAGCTATCGTTTTTCCACTGGATGGTTTAGCTCCTTTGTCAAAGATCAAGTGACCATAGGAGTGTGGATTCATTTCTGGGTCTTCAATTCTGTTCCATTGATCAACATGCCTGTCACTGTACCAATACCATGCGGTTTTTAAAACTATTGCACTGTAGTACAGCTTGAGGTCTGGGATATTGATTCCCCCAGCGTTTCTTTTACTCTTGAGAATAGTTTTAGCTATCCTGGGTTTTCTGTTATTCCAGATGAATTTTGAATTGCTCTTTCTAACTCTATGAACAAGTGAGTTGGGATTTTGATGGGGATTGCATTGAATCTGTATATTGCTTTTGGCAAGATGGTCATTTTTACTATATTAATCCTGCCAATCCATGAGCATGGCAGATTTTTCCATCTTCTGAGGTCTTCTTCAATTTCTTTCTTCAGAGACTTGAAGTTCTTGTCATACAGATCTTTCACTTGTTTGGTTAGAGTCACACCAAGATACTTTATATGGTTTGTGGCTATTGTGAAGGATATCATTTCTCTTACTTCTTTCTCAGCCTGCTTATCCTTTGAGTATAGGAAGGCTACTGACTTGCTTGAGTTGATTTTATATCCGGCCACGTTTCTGAAGTTGTTTATCAGCTGTAGGAGTTCTCTGATTGAGTTCTTTGGGTCTCTTAAGTATACTATCCTATCATCTGAAAATAGTGATAGTTTGATTTCTTCCTTTCCAATTTGTATCCTTTTGACCTCCTTTTGTTGTCTAATTGCTCTAGCTAGAACTTCAAGTACTATATTGAAAAGATATGGAGAGAGAGGGCAGCCTTGTCTAGTCCCTGATTTTAGTGGGATTGCTTCAAGTTTCTCACCATTCAGATTGATGTTGGCTACCGGTTTGCTGTAAATTGCTTTTACTATGTTTAGATAAAGGTCTCGAATTCCTGATCTTTCTAAGACCTTTAGCATGAAAGGATGCTGAATTTTGTCAAATGCTTTCTCAGCATCTAATGAGATGACCATGTGGTTTTTTTCTTTGAGATTGTTTAAATAGTGGATTACATGGATGGATTTCCTTATATTGAACCATCCCTGCATCCCTGGGATGAAGCCCACTTGATCGTGGTGAATGATCGTTTTGATGTGTTCTTGGATTCGGTTGGCAAGAATTTTATTGAGTATTTTTGCATCGATATTCATAAGAGAGATTGGCCTGAGATTCTCTTTCTTTGTCGGATCTTTGTGTGCTTTAGGTATTAGCGTAATTGTGGCTTCATAGAACGAGTTGGGTAGTGTTTCTTCTGTTTCTATTTTGTGGAACAGTTTGAAGAGTATTGGTATTAGGTCTTCTTTGAAGGTCTGATAGAATTCTGCACTAAAACCATCTGGACCTGTGCTTTTTTTTGTTTGTAAGACTTCCAATGACGACATCTATTTCTTCAGGGGTTATAGGACGGTTTAGATGGTCTATTTGATCCTGATTTAATTTTGGTATTTGGTATCTGTCAAGGAAATTGTTCATTTCCTCAAGATTTTCTAGTTGTGTTGAATACAGGCTTTTGTAGTAGGATCTGATGATTTTTTGAATATCCTCAGTTTCTGTTGTTATCTCTCCCTTTTCGTTTCTGATTTTATTAATTTGGATACTGTTTCTGTGCTCTCTGGTTAGTCTGGCTAAGGAATTATCTATCTTGTTGGTTTTCTCAAAGAACCAAGTCCTTTTTGTGTTGATTCTTTGTATGGTTTTATTTGTTTCTACTTGATTTGATTTCAGCCCTGAGTTTGATGATTTCCTGCCTTCTACTCCGCTTTTGTGTATTTGCTTCTTTTTGTTCCAGGGCTTTCAGGTGTGCCATTAAGCTGCTAGAGTATGCTGTCTCCCGTTTCTTTTTGGCGGCACTCAGGGCTATGAATTTTCCTCTTAGCACTGCTTTCATTGTGTCCCATAAATTAGGGTATGTTGTGCCTTCATTTTCATTAAATTTCAAGAAGTCTTTGATTTCTTTCTTTATTTCCACCTTGAACAAGTTATCTTTGAGTAGAGCATTGGTCAGCCTCCATGTTCATGTGGGTTTTCTTTTGTTTTTGTTGCCATTGAAGACCACCCTTATTCCATAGTGATCTGATAGGAGGCGTGGGATTAGTTCGCTCTTCTTATATCTGTTGAGGTCTGATTTGTGACCAATTATATGGTCGATTTTGGAGAAGGTACCATGAGGTGCTGAGAAGAAGGTGTATTCTTTAGCTCTAGGATGAAATGTTCTATATATATATATCTGTTAGTTCCATTTGTTCCAAGGCTTCAATTAGATTCACTGTGTCCCAGTTTAGTTTCTGCTTTCCTGAACGATCCATTTCAGAGAGCGGAGTGTTGAAGTCACCCACTATTATTGTGTGAGGTGCGATGTGTGCTTTGAGCTTTAGTAAAGTTTCTTTTATGAATGAGGGTGCCCTTTCATTTTGAGCATAGATATTCAGAATTGAGAGTTCTTCTTGGTGGATTTTCCCCTTAATCAGTATGTAGTGTCCTTCTGTGTCTTTTTTGATGACTTTAGGTTGGAAGTCAATTTTATCTGATATTAGGATGGCTACTCCGGCTCGTTTCTTGGGATCATTTGCTTTTGAAATTGTTTTCCAGCCTTTTACTCTGAGGTAGTGTTTGTCTTTGACACTGAGGTGCGTTTCCCGCATGAAGCAAAATGCTGGGTCCTTTTTATGTATCCAGTCTGTTAGTCTATGTCTTTTTATTGGGGAATTAAGACCATTGATATTAAGAGAGATTAAGGAATAGTGATTATTGCCACCTGCCATTCTTGATGCTATCTTTATGTTTGAGTGGTTATCTACTTTCGGTTTTGATGCAAGAAGGTTACTATCTCATTTTTTCCAGGGTGTTGTTTCTCTCTTTGTATTGGAGGTTTCCACCTATTATCTTTTGCAGGGCTGGGTTTGTGGAAAGATATTGTGAAAATTTGGTTTTATCATGGAATATCTTGGTCTCTCCATCTATGGTGATTGAGAGTTTTGCTGAGTAGAGTAGTCTAGGCTGGCATTTGTGCTGTCTTAGTGTCTGCATGAGATCTGCCCAGGATCTTCCGGCTTTCATATCTCTAGAGAGAAGTCTGATGTGATTCGGATAGGTCTTCCTTTGTATGTTACTTGGCCCTTTTCTCTTACTGCTTTTAATATTCTTTCTTTGTTTAATACATTTGATGTTTTGATTATTATGTGACAGGAGGTATTTCTGTTCTGGTCCAGTCTGTTTGGAGTTCTGTAGGCTTCTTGTATGTTCATCGCCATCTCTCTCTTTAGGTTAGGGAAGTTTTCTTCCATAATTTTGTTGAAGATGTTTACTGGCCCTTTAAGTTGCAAATCTTCACTCTCATCTATACCTATAATCCTTAAGTTTGGTCTTCTCATTGTGTCCTGGATTTCCTGGATGTTTTGGGTTACAAGGTTTTTGCATTTTGCATTTTCTTTGACTGTTGAATCGATGCTTTCTATGGTATCTTCAGCACCTGAGATTCTTTCTTCCATCTCTTGTATTCTACTGTTGATATTTGTATCTATGACTCCTGATTTCTTCCCAAGGTTTTCTATCTCCAAAGTTGTCTCCCTTTGTGATTCCTGTATTTCCTTAAGGTATTTTTGCATTTCCTCTTTCAGGATTTCTGCCTGTTGACCCAAGTTCTCCTGTATTTCTCTAAGCGATTTTTGTGTTTCTTCCTCATGGGTTTCCATCTGTTGATCCATCGCCTCCTGCATTTCTTTAAGCAGTTCTCGTGTTTTCTTTGTACAGGCATCTATCCGTTGATTCATTTCTTTAAGCACTTTTTGTGTTGCCTCCCTATGGGCATCCATCTGTTGACTCATATTTTTCTGCATTTCTTTATGCAATTTTTGTGATTCCTTTGAAAGTGCATCTAACCATTGACTCATTTCTTTAAACGATTTTTGTGTTGTCTCCTTGTGGGCCTCCATCTGTTGATCCATGTTCTCCTGCATTTCTATAAGCAATTTTTGTGTTTCCTTTGTAAGGGCTTCTAACCCTTGATTCATGGTCTCCTGTAATTCTTTATTAGATTTATTTGTGTCCTTCTTGTGATCCTCTAATAGCATCATGAGAAGTGATTTTAAATCCAGATCTTGTCTTTCGGGTGTGGTGGGGTAACCAGGACTTGCTGCTGTTGGAGAGTTGGGTTCAGATGGTGCCATATTACTTGATTTCTGTTAATAACATTCCTATGTTTGCCTTTTGCCATCTGGTTACCTCTGGTGTTAGTTGGTCCTGCTGTCACTGGCTGTTGGTTGGACCTCCTGTGAGATTGCAAAGCTATTTCTGGCCCCCCTGGATTACTAGGATTCCCCTGGCACCGATTTCTTGGACCTGCCCTGCTCCTGAGTGACTTTGGAGCCCTGATGTGCCTTGCCCCAAGAGATGTTATATTGGGGAGTCCCTGCACATCCAAAGGCTCAGCATAGTGGATTCCTGGAGCAGATGTCACCAAAGGGAGGCTGGTAGGCCCCTGCCCTACGCAGGGATGTGTGATATCTCCCGGGGAGTGGGGGTCCCTCTGCAGGGCAGAAGTCCCACAGCAGAGCTGGTGCGTCGATTACTGCAGACCTGCCCAGCTCTTGGGGCAGGTTACACACAAGCTGCCTGAGGCCCAAGTGATATTATGCCTGTCTTTCTCTGAGCCTGGCGCTCCCAACTACCTGGACACTGGAGCAAAGATGGCAGAGTGCACTCTGCATTCTCTAGGTGGCGCAGGTCACCCTGCAGGGGGGATGGCCCACAGCAGAGCTGGCGCCCAGACGACCACAGTGCTGTCTAGTTCTTGGGAGCAGATGGAAACTCCAACAGGCTATGTCCCAAGTGATGTTATATTGGGGAGAACCTGGGTACCTGTCTCTTCAGTGCAGTAGATCCCGGAACAGAGGTCGCCAAAGGGAAGCTGGTAGGCTCCCTCCCAGTGTGGGGGGGGTGGGGTCCCTCTGCAAGGCAGAAGTCCCACCGCAGAGCTGGCGCGCTGGTTACTGCAGATCTGCCCAGCTCTTGGAGAAGGTTACACACAAGCTGCCTGAGATCGAAGCGATATTATGCCTGTCTGTCTCTGAGCCTGGCTGTCCCAACTACCTGGACACTGGGGCAAAGATGGCGGCATGACACAGTTATTTCTTTGTGGGTTAAATAATTTCCATGAAGAACTAATTTTATATATCCATTTTAAGCTCTTTTGGGTTGGGAGTGTAGCTCATTTGTTGTGAACCTCTCCAGCATGTGTGAGACCATTGGTTTTATCTCTAGCATTCCAAAACAAACAAATAAATAAATTGATTTATTAATTACTTTTACAAGTAAATACATTCATACTAGTGACTGCTACTCTTAAAATATATAAATCATTGTAGCATAGTGAGGAATTATTTAACGTCTGAAAGCAAACTCCTCAATTTCAAATACCATTCAGGTGCCTAAAAGATGTGTTAGTTTGAATTAATTTACTTTCCTGGTGCCAAAACTCTTCATATACAATGGATTATGCAATGAGTTAATCATATCATAGGTTTTGTATAATAGGTTTTAAGTTGACATATATACACCCAATTCTTTGTATTTCTGTCTATATGTTTACATAGTAAACAAATATTCAGTAATGTTTTCTACATATATACATCAAGTAATGTGTGTATATGAATTTAGAAAGGTAAAAATAAATTTAGTTGGTTATTGCCTGGCACATTGGTAAGTACTCTCAAAAGCAACTTACTATTATAAAGATGTTTATCCCAGAAATACTAATTATATTAAGTATTTTGTGCAAAATAATGTAGTTTTGTTCAGTATGTTTGCTCCAATCTCTTCTGCATTTATTTTGTAATTCTTAGAATCTTGAAATAAGATATCTTCCTTTCAAGAACTAATTTTAAATACAAACTAATTTTAAATATATAACTATAAAGTAACAATGGTGACAGTCCCATCACTAGGTTCAAACGTGCTGGCAATTTTAGTACTAGAATATATCTGATTACTGGACACCCACTACTGAATATAACTGGTATCCCTATGTTAACAAATCTTAACTACATTTCCTAGTTCTCTGCCTGATACAGGTTCTTCACCTTTAGCATCTCTTATGTTTCTTATTAGCATCACCACACATTTAGTTGATCAGATCTAATCTACTCTTTGACTCTAGTCCCTTATATTTCAAATCCATTAGCAAAATTCCATTGATGTTAAGTACAAAATACTGCATATAGAAGGCAAAATGAGTCCTGCCTCTCCCTTGTTCCTCCTTCCACTTTGGTGGAAGCCACTATTGCCTCCCAACTTGACCCACTTGTATGCTGTCACTGCATCCTCCTGCTTCCAGGTGACTCTCCTCTTATTCTCTCCTCCATTCCCTGTTAGAATATTTTAGCAACATTTTCTGTATGGGCCACTTTTCTCCTCATTGTCTTCCCATTTGATTCACTTTTTTTCCTTCAGATCTTAAATCAGCATCAATCCCTAAGTCTTTTATAACCACAGCATTCAGCATTCTCATTTTCAATATCCTTGACCTATTCTAGTTGTGTTCATAACACTATTAGGAATTATATATTTAATATTTATTTGTTTAATATTTCTCTCTTGTAGAATAGAAATTAAACTCTATGAGACCAGAAGCATTGCATTTCATTTACTGAAGTGGTTCAATGCCCAGGGAAGTCTCTGACCCATGGTTGACAAGAAACAAATACTTACTCAGTGAATGAATTCATTATTGCTCATATGTTTTAAAGTCATGCTAATTATTGTGATCACAAAACTAAATAAGATGTTTGACTTATAAGCTCCACCAATCAGGATTTGTTTTTCTGTAGTTCTAAAACTATCTAACCATGAGTATTAAAGTGACTTGTGAAAAAAATCTGTAATCTTATTTATTTACTGTATTTCTCATCTCTTCTCTAGAGATTAAATAGATGGTAATTAGTGAGAGTAAATGTAACAAACAAAAATAGGAACCATAAAAAGGCCATTTTTATGTGTGTACTCTGTATATTACTGAAGTAAACCTTTATTTTTAAATATTAATTAGTTCCTTGAGATAATTAGGAAATTTCAATAGTAAGTATGACCCTTTTGTTTTCACATGGCTTTAGTATTGCCAGTAGTTTTTTGTGTGGCTAATGGCTGTTAACACAATTATTCTTTTGAGATACATTAAAAGAATGTTAAAATACCTTTCTATTTAGGATAGATAATCCTACAGAATATGCACACAGGTTTTGTAATTTGATTTACAAGCATTGATTGTCTGTCCCCTGGAAAGCAATGTTGTGAAAAGGGAGAGGAGAATAAAAACCAATCAAAATTCACAAGCTTGTGCTTTGATTTTATGCACAATTGTCATAGCGACAAGAACTGAGTGAGGTAATGTGATGAGATAGATAGGAGATTAGAAAAGCCATCGCTCACTTATGATTTTATTTCCCTTCTTCTAAGAGCTGAGAGAAACATATTAGCTCTTTATCTTCACCTCAATAAAGCAAAATCTGAACAATATTATCCTGCATGATTTCATGGAAGCGATTATAAAATGCATTGAAGAAAGACTCAGGGGAATAAATGTTAGAAAGACCATCAATTTGAATCACTTAAGGTGTGAATAAATGCTGCACAAGACCCATTTCAATAGGAGATAGAGACTTTTATTTAATATTCACAACTTTTCTATCAGTTCATCTGTGGTGTGATCTTAGGAAGCATGCCTTTTTTCATTTACCTCAAAGTTGTGAAAAATCATCCAGCTGCGTTTGTAGCAGGGGATGTCCTTGCCAGGCATCAATGGGAGGAGAGGGTCTTTATCCTATGAAGGCTAGATAGACGCTCCAGTGTAGGGGAATTGATGGTGGGAGGCTGGAGTGGGTGGGTGTTTGGAGCAACACCCTCATAGAAGCAAGGGAAGGGGAATGTGATAGGGGCTTTCCGGGAGGCAGGGAAAATGGGAAAGGAGATAGCATTTGGAATGTAAATTAAGAAAACTATCCAATATATAAAAAGAATATAAAAAAATCATAGACTTGGATCTTCAGAAGATTAGCATGGCCTCTGCATCCTGTCACCTCCTTTAACATTTTTACTTTTCTAAATATATGCCCAAGAATCTTAAATTCCTATGGCATGACATTATGCATCACACCTGCTAAAAAAAAAAAACAAAATAATCTTTGAAATAGTTGTATTTTTCATAGCATTCCATTGAGACTAATGGACCTTTTACAGCTTGACCACTTATCTTGGGAAATGAACACTGACATATGAGAAAAATATGTATTGAAAATGCAATTAAAGATTACACTCAAATTAAGAAATTAATACTTTTAAATATGTGTCTTAATTTTGTTTTTGTTTAAACAAAGGTGATATTTTTAATCACTTCAAATGATAATTAAAGAAATCTGAACTGATAAAAATTTTGCAAAAAAGCTGATTCTAAATTTCTTCACGTAGTTGTAAAAAGGAAAAGACAGAAGTCTTGTATCATACTGAGAAATGTTCTGAAGTGGCCTATCGTTAATAATTCATTTAAAATTTTCTGTCAAAACATTAGTCATATGTTTGCTATTAACGTCAGCTTAATCGGTGCTTTCATGTGGAAATCTCAGATTTTTGTGTGACACTGCCTTTTCAAGACAATGCCTCAAGAAAGAGGAGAGCTGGGGGTGGGTACATCTAATAAGAAATGCCTAATCATTTCTAATTACCATCTAAAATAAATGACACTCAAACAGAAAATGTGATAAAAAATAGATTAAAATAGAGCTATTGCTCATACAAGGTAGACAGTTTCTTCTCTCCACCCCCATTTCAAAGTCAGTCCCTAGCAGATACAAGGATTCAATGAAGTTAATGAAATAATTACTCAGATTCTTAGAAAGTTCTCAAAACTATGATGAGCAAATGATTACCTTGTACATGTCCTTTATACAATGAATGCAGAGTAAAAGCAAACAAAAAAGGGATCCTTCACTGGACTTATTATGGCTTTTACTTATTTTTTAAATTATTTTTTAACTTTTTTGTATTTTATTGGATATTTTATATATTTACATTTCAAATCTTATCCCCTTCCACAGTTTCCCTTTCAGAAACCCCCTATACTATCTCCCCTCCCCCTGCTTCTTTGAGGGTGCTCCCCCACTCATGCCTTTCCACCCTGACATTTTCCTACACTGAGGCATTGAATCATCACAGGACCAAGGGCCTCTCCTCTCAATGATGCCCCACAAAGCCATCCTTTGCTACTTATGTGGTCTGCATATTATATCTTGGGTAATCTGAAATTTGGGGCTAATATCCACTTATCAGTGAGGGCATTACATGTGTGTTCTTTTGTGACTGGGTTACCTCACTCAGGATGATGTTTTCTAGTTCCATCCATTTGCCTAAGAATTTCATGAATTCATTGTTTTTAATAGCTGAGTAGTACACTTTCTCTATCCATTCCTCTTTTGAAGTATATCTGGGTTTTCTCCAGCTTCTGACTATTATAAATAAAGCTGCTATGAACATAGTGGAGCATGTGTCCTTTGTAATATGTTGGAGCATCTTTTGCATATATGCTCAGGAGTGGTTATACTTGAATCCTCATGTAAAACTATGTCCAATTTTCTGATTTCCAGAGTGGTGTAACAGTTTGCAATCCCACCAACAAAGGAGGAGTGTGATGACTCTTTTACAGATATACATCTTGCCAAATGTATGGTTAAACCAACAAGATTGTTTTCTAAATATTCTGGTGCTGTGACAGTTTGGTAGTTTGTAGGATAGTTCAAAGAGAATAACACTTGAAATTTTAAAATTTGTCTCCAAATTGATTGTCCTATGTGGAACAGAAATTATTGTATGTGATTTTAAAAGTTATTTTGTTATCTGTGTTGACTGAGCTTCTTCTTAGGTGTATGTATTCAATTGAACTACTTTTCAAAGATTTATTTATTTTATTTTTATATGTGAAAATTTGGCCTGATTGTATTTATGTAAACTATGTATAATTCCCATGGAAGTCAGAAGAGGATACTGGGTCCTTTACAACTGCAGTTATTGAAGGTCATGAGCCACCATATGGATGCTAGGAGCAAAATTTAAGTCCTCTGAAAAAGTAACTTCTACCCTTAAGCACTGAGTCATGTCCCCACACAAATGCCAACCCAGGCTGCTATACCCAGGAAAACTCTCAGTCACCATAGATGGAGAAACCAAGATATTCCATGGTGAAACCAAATTTACACAATATCTGTCCACAAATCTAGCCCTACAATGGATAATAGAAGGAAAACACCAACAAAAGGAGGGAAACTACACACTAGAAAAAGCAAGAAATTAATCTTTCAACAAACGCAAAAGAAGATAACCACACAAACATAAAAAATGTATAAAAAATAACAGGAAGCAACAATCACTATTCCTTAATATCTCTTAACGTCAATGGACTCAATTCCACAATAAAAAGACATAAACTAATAGACTGGATACATAAACACGACCCAACATTTTGCTGCATACAGGAAACGCATCTCAGTGTCAAAGATAAACATTATCTTAGTGTAAAAGGCTGGAAAACAAATTTCCAAGCAAATGATCTCAGGAAACAAGCTGGAGTTCTAATATCTAATAATAATTCTATATAATATCTATAAATAATATCTAATAATGATTCTAATATCCAATAAAATAGACTTTCAAACAAAAGTCATCAAAAAAAAAACGTGGAAGGATACATTATACTAATCAAATGAAAAATCTACAAAGAAGAACTCTCAATTCTGAAGATCTATGATCCAAATAAAAGGGCACCCTCATTTGTAAAAGAAACTTTACTAAAGCTTAAAGTGCACATTGCACCTCACACAATAATTGTTGGTGACTTGAACATCCCAGTCTCCTCAATGGACAGATCAGGGAAACGCAAAATAAAGAGACACAGTGAAACTAGCAGAAGTTTTGGACCAAATGGATTTAATAGATATCTATAGAACATTTCATCCTAAAGCAAAAGATTATAGCTTCTTCTCAGCACCTCATGGTACCTTCATCAAAATTGATCATGTAATTGGTCACAAAAGAAACCTCAAAAGATATAAGAAAATCGAACTAATCCCATGCCACCTATCAGATCACTATGGAGTAAGAGTGGTCTTCAATAGCAAAAAAAAAAAAAAGCCCACAAATGCAGAACAATGCTCTACTCAATGGTACTGTGATCAAGGATGAAATAAGCAAAGAGTTCTAAAGACTTTTTAGAATTTAATGAAAATGAAAAGACAACATTCCCAAATTTAAGGGACACAATGAAAGCAGTGCTAAAAGAACAACTCATAGCTCTGAGTGCCTCCAAACAAAAGCTGGAAAGAACATACACTAGCAACTTAATAGTACATCTGAAAGCTTTAGAACAGAAAGAAACTAATACAAGAGGATTAAAAGGCAGGAATTCATCAAACTCAGGGCTGAAATCAACCAAGTAGAAACAAAAGGAACTATACAAAGAATCAACAAAACCAGGAACTGATTCTTTGAGAAAATCAACAAGATAGATAAACTATTAGCAAGACTAACCAGAGGTCACAGAGACAGTTTCCAAATTAGCAAATGAAATCAGAAATGAAAAGGGAGATATAACAACTGAAACTGAGGAAATTCAAAAAATCATCAGATTCTACTACAAAAGCCTATACTAAACACAACTGGAAAATCGGGTTGAAATAGACAGATTCCAAATACCAAAGTTAAATCATGATCAGATAGACCACCTAACAGTTCTATAACCCCCAAAGCAATAGAAGCATTCATTGAAAGTCTCCCAGCCAAAAAAGGAACAGGACCAGATGGTTTTAGTGCAGAATTCTATCAGACCTTCAAAGAAGACCTAACACCAATACTCTTCAACCTACTTCACTAAATAGAAGCAGAAGGAACACTACCCAACTCGTTCTATGAGGAGACAATTGCTCTGATACCAAAACAACACAAAGATCCAACTGAGAAAGAGAACTTCAGACCAGTTTCCTTATGAAAACTGATGCAAAAATACTCAATAAAATTCTTGTCAACTTAATCAAAGAACACATCAAAATGATCATTTACCATGATCAAATAGGCTTCATCCCAGGGATGCAGGGATGGTTCAATAAATGGAAATTCATCAATGCAACCCACTACATAAACAAACTCAAAGAAAAAAAACCACATGGTCATTTCATTATATGCTGAAAAGCATTTGACAAAATTCAGCATCCTTTCATGTTAAAAGTCTTGGAAAGATGAGGAATTCAAGGCCCATATCTAAACATAGCAAAAGCTATATACAGCAAACCAGTAGCCAACCTCAATCTAAATGGAGAGAAATGTGAAGCAATCCAACTAAAATCAGGGACTGGACAAGGCTGCCCTCTCTCTCCATATTTATTCAATATAGTACTTGAAGTTCTACTTAGAGCAATTAGACAACAAAAGGAGTTCAAAGGGATACAAATTGGAAAGGAAGAAATAAAATTATGACTATTTGCAGAAGATATGATAGTATACCTAATTGACCCAAAAAACTCCACCAGAGAACCCCTACAGCTGAAAAACTACTTCAGCAAAGTGGGTCGATATAAAATTAACTCAAAAAAATCAGTAGCCTTCCTATACTCAAAGAATAAATAGGATGAGAAAGAAATTAGGGAAATGACACACTTTGAAAAAGTCACAAACATTACAAAGTATCTTGGTGTGACTCTAACCAAGCAAGTGAAAGATCTCTATGAAAAGAACTTCAAGTCTTTGAAGAAAGAAATTGAAGAAGACCTCAGAAGATGAAAAGATCTTTCATGCTCATGGATTGGCAGGATTATTATAGTAAAAATGGCTGTCTTGCCAAAAGCAATCTACAGATTCAATGCAATCCCCATCAAAATCCAAACTCAATTCTTCATAGAGGTAGAAAGAGCAATTCTCAAATTCATCTGGAATAACAAAAAACCCAGGAGAGCTAAAACTATTCTCAAAAGTAAAAGAACTTCTGGGGGAATCAGTATCCCGTACCTCAAGCAGTACTACAGAGTAATAGTGTTAAAAACTGCATGTTATTGGTATAGGGACAGGCATGTAGATCAATGGAATAGAATTGAAGACCCAGAAGTGAATCTACACACCTATGGTCACTTGATTTTTGACAAAGGAGCTGAAACCACCCAATGGAAAAAAGATAGCATTTTCACCAAATGGTGCTGGTTCATCTGGTGGTTAGCATGCAGAAGAATGCAAATCGATCCATTCTTATCTCCTTATACTAAGCGCAACTCCAAGTGGGTCAAGGACCTCCACATAAAACCAGACACACCGAAACTAATAGGAAAGAAACTGGGGAAGGGCCTTGAGCACATGGGCACAGAGAACAATTTCCTGAACAGAACACCAATAGCTTATGCTCTAAGATCAAGAATTTGCAAATGGTACCTCATAAAATTACAAAGTTTCTGAAAGGCAAAGGACACTGTCAATCGGACAAAACTGCAACCAACAAATTGGGAAAAGATCTTTACCAAACCTACATCCGACAGAGGGTTAATATCCAATATATACAAAGAACTCAAGAAGTTAGACTCCAGAGAGTCAAATAACCCTATTTTAAAAAATGGGGTAGAGAGCTAAACAAAGAATTTTCACCTGAAGTATATGGAATGGCTGAGAAGCACCTAAAGAAATGTTCAACATCCCTAGTCGTTAAGGAAATGCAAATCAAAATAACCAAGAGATTTCACCCTCACACCAGTCAGAATGGCTAAAATCAAAAACTCAGGAGGCAGCAGGTGCTGGCAAAGATGTGGAGAAAGAGGAACACTCCTCCCTTGCTGGTGGGATTTCAAGCTTGAACAACCACTCTGGAAATCAGTCTGGTGTTTCCTCAGAAATCTTGGCATTATAGTACTGGAGGAAACTCCTATACCACTCCTGGGCATATATCCAGAGGATTTTCCAGCATGTAATAAGGACACATGTTCAACTATGTTCATAGCAGCCCTATTTATAATAGCCAGAAACTGGAAAGAACCTAGCTGTCCCTCAACGGAGGAATGGATACAGAAAATATGGTATAATTTCACATTGAAATACTGCTCAGCTATTAAAAACAATGAATTCATGAAATTCTTATGCAAATTGGTAGAACTGGAAAATATCATCCTAAGTGAGGTAACCCAGTCAGAAAAATATACACATGGTATGCACTCACTGATAAGTCGATATTAACCCAGAAACTTGGTATACCCAAGACACAATTCACAGATCAAATGATGTCCACGAAGAAGGAAGAACAATGTATGGATACTCTGGTTCTTCTTAGAAGGGGGAATAGTATACCAACAGAAGGAGAGGCAGAGACAAATTGTGGAGCAGAGTCTGAGGGAAAGACAATCCAAAGACTACCCACCTAGTAATCTATCTCAAGTACAATTACAAAACCCAGACTGTATTGTCGATGCCCACAAGTACTTGCTGACTGGAGCTGGATATAGCTGTCACCTGGGAAGTTCTGCTAGTGCATGACAAATACAGAGGGGGACACTCTCAGCCAGCCATTGAACTGAGCACAAGGTCCACAATGGGGGAGCTAGACAAAGTACCCAAGGAGCTGAAGGAGTTTGTAATGCCATAGGATGAACAATATATGAGCCCCCCAGTACTCCCAGATTTCCCAGGGACAAAAACTTCAACCAGATAGTACACATGGTCTTACCCATGACTCCAGATGTATAGGCAGCAGAGGATGGCCTTGTTGGACATCAAAAGAGAAGAGAAGCCCCTGGTCCTGGAAAGGCCAGATGCAGCAGTGTAGGGGAATACCAGGTCAGGGAAGCGGGAGGTGGTTGATTGGGGAACAGGGGGAGGGGACATAGCTTATGGGACTTTTGGGGGGGGGACCAGGAAAGGGGAAATCATTTGAAATGTAAATAAAGAATAACTCTAATAAAAAAAAAAGCATGGATCTAGAACCTCTATGGTAATCCATACAAGCTTCAAATTAGGAAAGGATTTAGAAACTGGATTACAAAGAAATTACAATACTAATGTCCCCTTTTCAAAGGGCAGACATTGAAATTCACATGATATCACTTTATGAGCTTTAAATATTTGCAGAATAAAATCTTAGATTGAAAAATGCTCACTTTTTAAGTATTAAGAGAAGGCCTGGAAATGATCAAGCTATTAAATATTCATGAAAAATTTGAAGATTTCTGGGCTTGTTTGCATACTTTGTACATCATCACATAAATAATCTATTGAAGGTGGCTGGTATTAGTCAAATATTTGCAAGGTTATTACAAACCTTTTCATGACCATTGAGCTGCCAGGTCAGATCAAGTGTCTCAAAAGTTGGATTTGTGTCTCATTCCAGAATCATATTACAGTAGATTTAATGAAACTGTGTCCACTGAAAGGGTAGGTATCGGTTTATTTATATTACAGTTAGGTATGAAACATTTAAACATAGATAGTTAGGTATGAAACATTTAAACATAGATAGTTAGGTATGAAACATTTAAACATAGATAGTTAGGTATGAAACATTTAAACATAGATTTAAACATAGATTGTTCACAAAAGCAATATGTAAAGAATTCCTAAAAACTTAGAACATTTATGGTATAAAGTAGTAAATGACTAAGAACATCATCAGGTACCTTTTCAGATCAAATATAAGATGGCTGTAAACAAGCATAATCATATTTAGGACATCTGTTTTCTTTCACTGATCTACAAGTGTGTTTGATGTCAGAACCATGATATTTTTATTACTATAGCTTTGTAATATATACATGTATATTACATATACATGTATATATATATAGTTTGAGATCTGTAATGTTAATCTTTTCATCAATATTCCTTTTGTTCAGGCTTACTTTTGCTAACAAAGACTATTTCTTACTTATAAATTGTATTGAATCTGTAAATTGGTTTTGGTAAGATAGCCATAATGTGAATTTAAAAATCTATGAGCAGGGTAGGTCTTTCTATATTTTAGTGCCTTTCTCAACCACTTTCCTCAGAGATTTAAATTTTTCTTTTTTCTTTTTTTAAAATTTCTTTACTGAATATTTTCTTTATTTACATTTCAAATGTTATACCCTTTCCTGGCCTCCCCTGAAGCTCTCTATCCCATCCCTGCTCCCCTGCTTCTGTGAATGTGTTCGCTCAAGCACCAACCCACTTGGATGAATGCTCACAGACAACCATTGGACTGAGTATGGGGTCCTCAATTGGGACCCAATGGAGGAGTTAGAGAAAGGACTGAACAAGCTGAAGGGATTTGCAACCCCATAGGAAGAACAATAATATCAACCAAAGAAGAGTAATTCATTCTTTTCATTTACTTAGTTTTATTTATGTATGTGTTTGTTTGAGAGAGGGTGTGTTTTTATGTGGTATGTGCCACATGAATTAGAGTACACATGGAGGCCAGAAGAAAGTTTTGGATTTCTGTAGCTGTAGTTACAATCTATTGTGAGCTGCTGACATGGGTTATATCTTCTGGAAGAACAATGAATAAATACTCTTAAGCTTTGGAGCATCTTTCCAGCCCAACTATTTGTTCTTTCACTTTCATTTCGTGACACATATGCTAATAGGTGTATTATGAATAGAATAGCTCTTTATATTTAGATAATTTGTTTTTTTAATGAAAAAGTAAACAAGAACATTTTAAGATAAAATTGAAGATTTACATGAAAATGTTTCTGACAAAATTTAAGAACCATAAAGAAAAACACATTAAGACTGACAATTTTCATGGAAAATTAAAGAGTAAAAAGGTAACCATAAAAAACATTACTATATTAATTCAAAAAGGAAGTAGAAAAATTTTATGATAAAATTGAAGATTTACATGGGAAATATTTCTAATAAAATTGTAGAAAAATATAAAATAACATTAAAATTAAAGATTATCTTGGAAAATCACAGATAAACTGGTAGGCATAAAATATTTCTAAGTTGATTGAAAGTGGGTTTATAAACATTTTCTGGTAAAATTGAAGATCTACAAGGATAATATTTCTGATAAAATTCAAAAAATATATAGAAAAACATGTTAAAATTGACTATTTCATGGAAAAATATACAGATAAAATGGTGGGCATAAAAATATTGCTAAGTTGATTGAAAGTAGAATTATAAATGTTTTCTGATAAAATTGAAGATTTACATGGAAAATATTTCTGGTAAAATTGAAAAACTATCTAGAAAAACATTAAAATTGAAGATTATCATGGATAATTATACAGATAAAATGGTAGCCATAAAAATATTTCTAAGTTGATTGAAAGTGGAATTATAAACATTTTTGACAAAATTGAAGCTTTACATGGAAAATATTTTTGATAAAATTGAAGAAATATATAAAAAAATGTTAAAATTAAAGATTATTATGGAAAATAATACAGTTAAAATGTTAGACATAAAAAACATTACTAAATTGAAAGAGGATTCAAAATCATTTTCTGATAAAATTGAAGATTTACATGAGAAATATTTCTGTTAGACTATGTTTTTTGTTGGGGAATTGAGTTCATTGATGTTATAAGATATTAAGGAATAGTGATTGTTTCTTCCAATTATTTTTGATGCTATTTGTTATGCTTGTGTGGTTACTTTCATTTGGATTTGTTGAAAAACGATTACTTTCTTGCTTTTTGTAGGGTGTAGTTTGTGTTGGCATTTTCCATCTATTATCCTTTGTAGTATGGGATTTGTGGAAAGATATTGTGTGAATTTGGTTTTTTCATGGAATATCTTGTTTTCTCCATCAATGGCAATTGAGAGTTTTGCTGGGTATAGAAGTTTGGGCTGACATTTGTGTTCTGTTAGGGTCTGTATGAGTTCTGCCCAGGATCTTCTAGCATTCATCGTCCCAGGTGAGAAGTCTGGTGTAATCCTGATAGGCCTGCTTTTATAGGTTACTTGACCTTTTTCCCTTACTGCTTTTAATATTATTTCTTTGTTTAGTGCATTTGCTGTTTTGATTATTTTATGCTGGGAGGACTTTCTGGTCTGATCTAGTCTATTTGGTTGTTCTGTAGGCTTCTTGTATGTTCATGGACATCTCTTTCTTTAGGTTAGGAAAGTTTTCTTCTATAATTTTGTAGAAGATATTTACTGGCCCTTTAAGTTGGAAATCTTCGCTCTTTTCTATACCTATAATCCTTAGGTTTGGTCTTCTCATTGTGTCCTGGATTTCCTGGATGTTATGACTCAGGAGCTTTTTGCAATTTCCATTTTCTTTAACTGTTGAGTCAGTGTTTTCTATGGTATTGTCAGCACCTGAGATTCTTTCTTCTATCTCTTGCATTCTGTTGTTGATGCTTGCATCTATGACTCCTGAATTCTTTCCAAGATTTTCTATCTCCAGAGATGTCTCAATTTGTGATTTCTTTGTTGTTTCTACTTCCAATTTTAGATCCTGGATGGTTTTGTTCAGTTCCTTCACTTGCTTATTTGTGTTCTCCTGTAATTCTTTAAGGGATTTTTGCGTTTCCTCTTTAAAGGCATCTCCCTGTTCACCCATGCTCTCCTGTATTTCTTTCAGGGATTTTTGTGTTTCCTCTTTAAGGGCCTCTACATGTTCAATCATGCTTTCCTGTAGTTCTTTCAGGGATTTTTGTGTTTCCTCTTTAAGGGCTTTTACCATTTGACCCATGTTCTCCTGTATTTCTTTAGGGGATTTATTTATGTCCTTCTTGATGTCTTCTAACAGCATTGTGAGATGAGACTTTAAATCCAACTCTTGCTTTTCTGGTGTGTTGGGGTATCCAGGACTTGCTGCGGTGGGGGAACAGGACTCTAATATTGCCAAGTAACCTTGGTTTCTGTTGGTAGGGTTCTTGCGCTTGTCTTTCGTCATCTGGTTATTTCTGGTGTTAGTTGGTCTTGTTGTCTCTGGCTGGAGCTTGCCCCTCATATGGGCCTGCAAGCCTGTGTCTTTACTCCTGGGAGACCAATTCTCTTCTGGCAGGGTCTGTGCACAGAAGGCTGTGGAGCTGTCTGGTTTCCTGCTGCAAATGGTGGCCGGAAGGGAAGACTCCTGTCCCAGCAGCTCCACTGATCATATGCTCTGTGCCCTCCTGGCTGTACCCCTCCAGAGAGAAGGTGGAGATCTCACCTCTACACTCAGAAGTGAAATTGGTGCTGTTAGATCACTCTCTCCTGACAGTCTAAGCACAGAAGGCTTTGGAGCTGCCTGGTTCCCTGCTGCAGATGGCAGTCAGAAGGGCCATGAACCAGGTAATTTGTTATCTATTATTTCACAGTAGAGTCACATTTCTGTGACCTCAATGTAGTTTTCAATTGCAGTAACATTACTTTGGTATTTCAGACATCATCACAGTTTTTGTTTTTTCAACACATATTCAAAAGCATTTTTTTCTTCAGCAAGGATTTAGTGAGGAACAGGTAGTACCCTTAGTTTTCATGTGTGTTATGTATGTTTATATTTATATATATATATATATATATATATATATATATATATATGTATATTTGTATATATATGTATAAATATATATGTATATGTGTATATATGTATAAATATATATGTATATATGTATTTGTGTTATATACATTCACACACACACATATATGACTCTTTCATTAACTTTTATGATATGAGCATTTTATAATAAAATTCATTTTTACAGTTATTGTTTATACCTTATATTTCTGTTTTTCCACTTTCTATTCTCATCTGAAATATTATAAGTTCAGGATGCTTTTAATGCACCCTACATCAGAGTATCACATTTCCCTCTTAGTTACTTTTTATTACAGTGATAAATCATTATGATCAAAATAATTTACCAAAAAAAGTATTTACTATTTACTTGGGGTTTAACATTCCAGAGAGATTTAAATAAATGACCATTATGGTAGGGAGCACGGCAACACACAGGTAAGAATAGTGCTATAGCAGCTGAGATCCACAAAGAGAAAGCAAAGTAAGGTACTAGAAATTGCTGGCTGTAGTCTTTTGAAAGCTCAATACCACCATCACTGATGCATTTCCTCAAAAGAAGCCATACCTTCTCATCCTTCTCCAACAGTTCTAATAACTGGGAAAGAAAAATTCAAATGTGAGCTTATGGATTCCATTCTCATTGAAACCACTACAGCATCTTAGTTCATGAAGAGGGCAAAACCAAAATGCTATAGCCTAAGAGACTAGGTTTTTTCATTTTAAACTAGTTTTTGATATATCCAAATGAGCTGTGACAATTTTATTGAGAACAATCAGACTCTTTATTGCCTTTATCAGAAACAGAATATGATGGCAGTTGCCAGGATCAATACAGTTGTAGTTACCAGGAGACAATTATGTTTGCAAGTTATATGGGGCACACAAAACTTATGTCTAAAACCAAGAGTCCTGTCAAGCTTCCATGTTTCCTAGACTTCCAAAGGAACCACAAAGAGGTCTGAATATTTCGCTGCCTGAGGGAGTGCATCAGTCTCTCAGAAACTGCAAAGCATATTGTGAAAAAAGAGCCATGTAATGTCACCTGGAAAACGCCTTTCAAGACAGCTAGTTCAAGCCAGTTACTCGATTACCTCCAAAAGACGTCTGAAAAGAAAGCAAAGAGCAAAATAATATGGAGTTGGAAAAATGGCTCAGAAGTTAAAAGCCCTGGTTCTTACAGAGCACCCCTGGATCATTATTCAGCAATCACACAGCAGTTCACAAGCTCTGTAACTCTGGTTCCAGAGAATCTAGCACACTCTTCTGGTTCCTATTGTCACTCAGTATTCCCAGCATGATAACCAAAATATCGTTCACCCAAAAGATCCATCTTCCCATACATGTGAACTAATAGTAGTTTAGGCTTACATAGACTTACATTTGTAAGCATGACAAAGTTTTGAGAGAGAAAAATCATCCTGTAATATATATTTGCCTTTAAGATTGAAGAAGACCTCAGAAGATGGAAAAATCTGCCATGCTCATGGATTGGCAGGATTAATATAGTAAAAATGAGCATCTTACCAAAAGTAATACACAGATTCAATGCAATCCCCATCAAAATCCCAACTCAATTCTTCATAGAGTTAGAAAGAGCAATTCAAAAATTCATCTGGAATAACAGAAAACCCAGAATAGCTAAAACTATTCTCAAGAGTAAAAGAACCTCTGGGGGAATCAGTATCCCGGTCCTCAAGCTGTACTACAGAGCAATAGTGTTAAAAACTGCGTGGTATTGGTACAGTAACAGACATGTAGATCAATGGAACAGAATTGAAGACCCAGAAATGAATCCACACTCCTATGGTCACTTGATCTTTAACAAAGGAGCTAAAACCATCCAGTGGAAAAAAGATAGCCTTTTCAACAAATGGTGCTGGCTCAGCTGGAGGTCAACATGCAGAAGAATGCAAATTGACCCATTCTTATCTCCTTGCACTAAGCTCAATTCTAAGTGGATCAAAGATCTCCACATAAAACCAGACACACTGAAACTAATAGAAGGGAAACTAGGGAAGAACCTTGAACATATGGGCACAGGGGAGAATTTCCTGAACAGAACTCCAATAGCTTATGCTCTAAGATCAAGAATAGACAAATGGGACCTCATTAAATTACAAAGTTTTTGCAAGGCAAAAGACACTGTCAAAAAGACAAAGCGGCAACCAACTAACTGGGAAATGATCTTTACCAACCTTACATCCGACAGAGGGCTAATATCCAATATATACAAAGAACTCAAGAAGTTAAACTCCAGAGAGGCAAGTAACCCTATTAAAAAATGGGGTACAGAGCTACACAAAGAGTTCTCACCTGAAGAATATCTAATGGCTGAGAAGCACCTAAAGAGATGTTCATCATCCTTAGTCATTAGGGAAATGCAAATCAAAACAACCCTGAGATTCCATCTCACACCAGTCAGGATGGCTAAGATCAAAAACACAGGAGACAGCAGTTGTTGGCGAGGATGTAGAGAAAGAGGAACACTCCTCCACTGCTGGTGGAATTGCAAGCTGGTACAACCACTCTGGAAAGCAGTCTGGCGGTTCCTCAGAAAACTGGGCATGACACTCCCGGAGGATCCGGCTATACCACTCCTGGGCATATACCCAGAGACTTTACCTGCATGCAATAAGGACACATGCTCCACTATGTTCATAGCAGCCTTATTTATAATAGCCAGAAGCTGGAAAGAACCCAGATGTCCCTCAACGGAGGAATGGATTCAGAAGATGTGGTATATCTACACAGTGGAATACTACTCTGCAATTAAAAACAATGAATTCACGAAATTCCTAGGCAAATGGTCAGAACTTGAAAATATCATCCTTAGTGAGGTAACCCAATCACAAAAGAACACACATGGTATGCAGTCACTGATAAGGGGATATTGACCCAGAATCTCGGAATACCCTAGACACAATCCGCATATCAATAGATTTCTAAAAAGATGGTAGGAGAGACCCCTGGTCCTGGAAAGACTGGATGTAGGGGAACGCCAGGACAGAGTAATGAGAGGGGGTTGAATGGAGAAAAGAGGGAGGGAAGGGGGCTTATGGGACTTTCGGGGATGGAGGAAATGGGAAAGGGGAAGTGATTTGGAAGGTAAATTAAAAAAATAAAATAAAATAAATAAATAAAAAAAATAATCAAAAAGTTCCTCATAAGTGAATTGGTGATATAACAGTTAAGGGTGAGATTTAAATGTTATGTTGCACAATTCACATATCAATAGATTTCTAAGAAGATGGAAGGAGAGACCCCTGGTCCTGGAAAGACTGAATGTAGGGGAATGCCAGGACAGAGAAGCTAGAGGGGATTGAATGGGGAACAGAGGGAAGGAAGGGGGCTTATGGGACTTTCGGGGAGGGAGGAAATGGAAAAGGGGAAGTCATTTGGAATGTAAATAAAAAAATAGAAAATAAAAACAAACAAACAAACAAACAAAAACATCCCAAATGTTATGTTGCTGACTTTGAAGATAAAGAACGTTGCCATTCATGAAGTGATGTGGGAGTCCAAGGAATCTAGAAAGGCAAAAAAGTGATTTTTTTTAATGTATTTACAGTCAAATCCAAAGCTGTATGGAAACTACACTAGATGGTCAAGAATCATTTTGAACTTCTGTTTTTTAGATCAGTTACTTGCCTCAATGTATACTATTTAATAATCATTGATCCCTAATTCAAGAAATTTGTGATACATGCAGAGGAAAATAATACATGGCTTAAATAACTTTGTGGATCAAATAGCTGTAGTCTAAATCTGTAATTGTTTCATTAATTTATTTGTTCACTTTACATCCCAATATCAGTCCCTTTTCCTGACAGTATCCTCTCATGAAGATCCTCCCCTATTCACCCCACCATTATCCTTTGAGAAGAGGGATCCCTTCCATCTGTCCACCCCCTGCATCTAAAATTACCACAGGACTAGTTGCATCCTTTTGCACTGAGGCCAAACAAAGTGGCCAACCTAGGGTAATGGGATCTACAGACAGGCAACAGAGTTAGGGATGGCTCTTGCTCCTGTTGTTAGGGGACTCTCCTTAAGACCGAGCTGCACATCTGCTACATAGGTGCTGGGTTCTAGGTCTAGTCTATGCTCCCACTTGTGCTAGTGGTTCAGTCTCTGGGGTCTCCCAAATGTCCAGGTTAGTTGCCTGCTGGTCTTCCTATGGAATCCCTGTCCTCTTTAGCTCCCTCACTCTTCAAAAAAAACCCCTGAGTTCCATCTAATGCTTGACTCTGGTTCTCAGCATCTATTTCCATCTTTGGCTGCTGGTTGGAGCCTCTCAGAGGACAGGTATGCTAGGCTTCTGTCTGTAAGAATAACGGAGTATCATTAATAGTGTCAGGGATTGATTCTTGCCCACAGAATTGGTCTCAAGTTGGGACAGTCATTGGTTGGCCATTCCTTCAGGCTCTGCTCTATTTTTCTCCCTGCATATCTTGTAGGCAAGATATATTTTGGGTCAAAGATTTTGTGGATGGTTGCTGTCCTCATCTTTCTACTGGGAGTCATGCCTAGCCACAGTAAGTGGCCACTTCAGGATCTATATACCCCGGTGCTACAAATTGCTAGAATTGCCCTCATAGACACCCAGGGGCCTCATGCTCCTACAACAAACCCTGCCAGTCCCAGGCGTCTGGCACATCCTAGAGATACAGCCCCACAACAAAGTTCTACTCTATCTCACTGTCTCTCCTACATGTAATCCCCACTTGCCCTGATCCCTTTCCCACCCAGATCCCTCTCTCCAGCCATCTCTGATATCTATTTTATTTTCCTTTCTGAGAATTATTCAACCTTCTTCCCTTGGGCACTCCTGTTATTTGGCTTTCCTTTATTTCTTTGAGAATTTGTCCACTAATACAGATCAAGCATTCACTAGGCTTCTTGCTTATTTCACACCTGGAAACACTGTGACTGATTAGTCAACATCAAAGGTTCATACAAGTCATTCCATGATAAAATTCACTTTGCCTGTGTTGAGCATTATGGTTTAGGCCTTTATGGGCATTCCTTTATCTGAGGTGCCCATTATAAGTACTATAATCTTACATTTAGTGGTTCAGTGCTTTCACCTGGCCCTGCTGCCTCAAGGCCCAATTAAAGCCATTGCACTTAATTCATTCTATTAAGCATGCACATCTCCAATCCTAAGGTCTGGAACAAGAAAGAGGGTGAAATGAAGTAGAATTGAAAACCAAGAAATTAACTCACACACCTATGGTCACTTGATATTTGAAAAAGGCGCTGAAACAATCCAGTGGAGAAAAGACAAATTTTCAACAAATGGTGGTGGTTCAACTGGTGGTTAACATGTAGAAGAATGCAAATTGATCCATTCTCATATCCCTGTACAAAATTCAAGTCCAAGTCGATCAAGGACCTCCACATAAAACCAGATGCACTGAATCTAATAGAAGACAAAGTGGGGAAAAGTCTCAAACACATTAGCACAAGGTAAAATTTGCTCATGCTCTGAGATCAAGAATTGAAAAATGGGACCTCATAAAATTGAAAAGCTCCTGTAAGGCAAAGGACACTGTCAGTAGAACAAAATGGAAAAAAAAAAACCAGGTTAGAAAAGATCTCTACCAATCCTATATCCAATAAAGGGCTAATATCTAATATATAAAAAGTACTCAAGAAGTTAGACTCTAGAGAACCAAATAACCCTATCAAAAAATGAGGAACATTGCTGGCAAGGTTGTTCAGAAAGGGGAACTCTCCTCCATTGTTGGTGGGATTGCAAGCTGGTAATCAGTCTGGTGGTTCCTTAGAAAACTGGACATTGTACTACCTGAGAACCCAGATATACCACTCCTAGGCTTATAACCAGAAGATGCCCCAACATGTAATAAGAACACATGTTCCACGATGTTCATAGCAGCCATATTTATAATAGCCAGAAGCTGGATACAACCCAGATGTCCCTTAACAGAGGAATGGATTTAGAAAACGTGGTACATTTACCCAATGGAATACTACTTAGCTATGAAAAACAATGACTTTATGAAATTCTTAGGCAAATGGATGGAACTAGAAGATATCATCCTGAGTGAGGTAACCCAATCACAAAAGAACACATATGGTATGTACTTACTGATATGTGGATATAGGCCAAAATTTCGGAATACTCAAGATTCAACTCACAGGTCATAAGAATCTCAAGAAGAAGGAAGACCAAAATGTGGATGCCTCAGCACTTCTTAGAAGGGGGAACAAAATATCTACAGGAGGAAATAAGGAGGCAAGGTGTAGAGCAGAGACTGAAGGAATGGCCATCCAGAGACTGCCCCACCTGGGGATCCCATATATAGTTGCCAAACCTGGATGCTATTGGGTATGCAGGGAAGTACTTGCTTACAGGATCCTCATTAGGCTGTCTCCTGAGAGGCTCTGTCAGAGCCTGACAAATACTGAAGGCGGGTGCTCGCAGCCAACCATTGAACTGAGCACAGGGTCCCCAATGGAGGAGTCAGAGAAGGAACTGAAGGAGCTGAGGGTGTTTTTAGTCATATTGAGGGGTGCAACAATGTCAACTTGCCAGAGTCCCCCAGAGTTCCTGAGGACTGGACTACCAACCAACGAATACATATGGTGGGACTCATGTGGCAGAAGATTGCCATGTTGGACATGAGTGAAGACTTAATGCCCCAATGTAAGGGAATGGAAAGGTGAGAAGGCAGGAGAGGGTGGGTGGTTGGGGGAGCACTTTCATAGAGGCAGGGGGAGGGGTGATAGAATATGGGGTTTCTGGAGGGGAGACCTGGAAAGGGAATAACATTTGAAATGTAAACAAAGAAAATTCCCAATTAAAAAAGTGAATATACCTACTTTAAATTAATCAAAAAGCTACCTTTGTTGTGTCCTATATTTTTGGATTTAGTTTATTCCTGTTGCAGTCAAGTTAATAATCTAAAATAGATGTCACAGAGCTTAAATGTGAATTTTGATATAATGCTCAGTCTATGGCATTGCAAGTTGATTTTGTATTTCTTATTTTATGCATTAGTTTTAATTATCTAGTTCCCCCATTCTGTAACTTGTAATCTTTCTATAGGGAGACACTTTGAAATCATAAATCAATCCATTTTTTATCAAAATCTTCCCTTAGAAAATTACATATTTAACATTAGATAAATAGATAGTTGGATGGATGAGTGATAAGAAATAAATGATAGACAGATTGGATAAATAATAGATGACAGACTAATAATCTTTCTCATATGCAAAATAAGCTATGATATGTTCTTTTTTGAACACTGTTCTCTTTTTATGAATAGATTCTAGAAATAGCTTTTGATGATGTATAATGTGATGCAACACTTATTTCTGATTTAATTTTGACCCAAATAAAATTTAGATATTTTTGTTTTCCCTTTTACAATCAATGTTATAACTAATGCAAACATTTATTTTTTTCATTTTTAGAAATATAGCAATAGAAATACTAAGTAAGAATGTATAAAAGTTGTAATCATAAAAAGAGAAAGAGATGAGAGAATATGTTCTACTGGGATGTGGGGGAAAGGGGTACCTCAGAGGACCCATGCTGAGGCATCCCTTCCCATTAAGAGACCACACAAACACCGGAATAGTGTAGAATACAGTTTATTCAGGGCATAGAGAAGGGAGTTAAGGGGGTAGTAGAGGCAGAGAAAGGCTGAGAGAGAGCGCGAGTTGAGAAGCAGAGGCCAGCCATGACCATGTGGAGAGAGGAGGGAGGGGAGGAGAGCCCAAGAGGGGGCAAGAGAAAAGCTGAGAGTGAGATAGAAAGAGATTAAAGAGAGAGAGGAGGGGCTGAGCAGACCCTTTTATAGTAGGCCAGGCCTATCTGGCTGTTGCCAGGTAACTGTGGGAAGGGGCATAGCTGGCTGTTGCCAGGTAACTGTGGGGTGGAGCTTAGACAGAATCCTAACAGACATACTAAAAGGTTTAAATTCATATGATGGTAAGGATCATTTTTAGTATATTAAAAGAAGTATTGATTGAGCAATTATGTCAGAGTGTGTGACATAACCATAATTCTAATATTCACACACCTTAAAATCTAGGAAGGGAAAGGGTCATTGTTCCAACAATCATAGAAATATATGAAATAGTAGAGTTAATTATGCTTTAGTTGAGCATACCTGCCTGATTTACTTATGTAAATTTAGAAAATATATAATAATTTAATGATATAGTGTGCAATTTTTCCCAAGACACACTGAAGTTAAATAGTATGCCTAAAGCTACAAAATATGTATAGATTGAATCAACATTTCAATTTTATTTGTAAAATCTGAATCCTACCTGGTAAATAGATTATAAAATCTTTAAGGGAAAATATATGGACTTAAAGGAGCACCTCTATTTAACAATTTCAAATGACTTATTTGATTTATAAGAGGGCTATAGGTCCTTCTTCCATCAAGAACCCTATATGGAAGGGCAATTATGCGCAACTCAACATATTATTGGTCCTTTTTTCTTGACTAATATATCCACAGTATATAAAGCATATATATTCTGTAGCCTCAAGCTCATCCAATCAATATTCTTGTTTGATAGTCTCATTGCTTCATCAGATACTTTTGCATGAGTAATTGCAGGTCACTTCTTATAAATTGGCTGAATTTACAAAGCTCACAATCTTGTCTATTCTTGCTTTAAAAAAATAGTGAGACAGATGGTAACAACAGTAGTACTAGTGATTGGCTTTGTCTTCAGCATTCTGGGTGGACTGTCAGTCAAGAAAATTAATTTATTTTAGTGATGATTCATTTTTTATCTCTCAAATGCTGTTCCTCAGTTGATGTTCAAGCAGTTCCATCTTCTGAAATATCTGCAAGCCCTTCTGCGCCACAACTTCTACATCAAAATGTCTTTGTTAATATATAAAATAAATTAAAATATATGAAGGATATTAAAAGTAAAATACCTTGGTAGGTTGTTTCTCATCAACACTAATTTTTTTCAATGTTTTTCTAGAGTTGAAATCACAATGTTAGTCAAATGCTACCTGTTTATATGCTAACTTTAATAAACATTACTGTTTTACCTCCAATACACTCTTTAATCTGACTTTAATAGAGTTTATTCCCTACACTGACAATGAACAATGCAATGTTTCATTTAAGTTTCAAAATGATGGCATTAAATCTACAGAAACATACTTTCTATTTTCTCTTTGATTGTCTTATCAATGAAGTCATTAGAGCAAAATACAATTTGATTCAACTTGATATGATGATGTTATGGAGTACAATGGGATGAGAAAGCAGTGACCTTAATTCTATCAATTACATGTACTACTTCATGTCAATGTTGGCTTCCATAAATCAACTAAGAGTATCTCTACATGAAGTTCAGAAGAAAATATTATTCATCGGTAGAGAGTCATTGTAATGCCATATAACCTGATAGTCAAATTCAGCTGCCTGCATTTCATCTACTCCCAGTTAAGGAATTCCAGCCACACCTCCCCCTACCTGGTGGAGCTGGCAGAGCTCCAGGAACAAGCCTTTGTCTTCAAAGGAGCTTCAGTTTCCTGCAAAAGGGGGTCATTCGCCATCTCCTGCAGAGTAGCAGACCCTGTGGAATTAACATCTTCCTGAGAGCTGTTATGGCAACATCTCTCAGCCTACTGACAAGACTCGCAGCTTTGGGAGGGAGGGTCACACCCACAGCACATATATTGTTGCTTTTATCCCCAAAGGAAAAAGAAAGATTTTGTACAGTCATGCACTAATGTCTCTGTGTGTTCTTTTCTCTCGACCCCCGTTGTTTCATTCTTCAGCTCTTCCTCCACGTAGAACCTGCTCATGAGCAATTCCCGGGAAGCTTCATTCATCACAGGGAAATCATAATAATGGCATGAGGTCTTCAAGATTAGAAGAGAATTATATTTTATGCAAGGATAGTGTCACAGTAGTTTAAAAATAGCTCCCATTGATGTAAGAAAGCAAATATTTAGTCTTACAAGTAATAGTATTCTCTCAAATATGTTACAAGCTTTGCTCACTTTTCTTTGGAGAATTTATAAACTAATTAAAATGATTGGATTTAGTAACTTCAGGATTCATTATGAAAGTTTGTAGGTAGGTGAACCAGATGGAACTTGGACCTCTACAGGTGTGCAATTCTATTGTGAAGGGAAAGCCCAAATTCAAATCTTGTGTTGGCATATTGGGCTGATTTCTGACAAGCAGGCAGCTGGTATTTGGGGTTGTGTAAGGAAACTTCAGTCACCAATATTTCTAATTGTAGTAAAATTTCAAGGAAACATTCTGGTTTGGTAAGTTTTATTTAACCAGCTCTCCAAATTTTATTAACTTTGCTGGGAATTGACTTGCAACGCCTTTGTTTTAATTCCAGTCATTTGATAACCTATAACAAAATCTGGGAAACTATAGACAGATGGGTAGAGAAGGACCCGAGGATTTGTACACAGATGTATGCTACAGAAGAAGGGAAGCTCAGCAGACAGCCATGGATAGAACTTGGAGCAGGTCCACAAGAAGAACACACAGATTCTGTTTTGACACAAAGGTAACATTTAAGAACAAAGGCCACCTGAGCATATGACACCCAGGCAGGCAACTCAATCTTAGATTAATCTGTAGAACTGACTTACCTGGGGAAGTGATGTTTCAGCACATGGACTTGGAGGAAGAAAAGGGCAATAAAGAAAGAAGTAAGCTTTGAGAATTGCTCTTTCTAACTCTAAGTCTACTGATTTGCTTGAGTTAATTTTATATCTGACCACTTTACTGAAGTTGTTTATCAGCTGTAGAAGTTCTCTGGTGGAGTTTTTTGGGTTGCTTAAATATACAATCATATCATCTGCAAATAGTGATAATTAGACTTCTTCCTTTCCAATTTGTATCCCGTTGACCTCATTTTGTTGTCTAATTGCTCTAGCTAGAACTTCAAGTACTATATTGAATAAATATGGAGAAAGAGGGCAGACTTGTCTAGTTCCTGATTTTAGTGGGATTGCTTCTAGTTTATCTCCATTTATTTGAAGATGGCTACTGGTTCACTGTATATAGCTTTTACTATGTTTAAGTATGGGACTTGTATTCTTGTTCTTCCCAAGACTTTTAACATGAAAGAATGCTGAATTTTGTCAAATGCTTTTCAGCTTCTAATGAAATGACCATGTGGTTTTTTTTCTTTGAGTTTGTTTATATGGTGGATTACATTGATGAATTTCCATATATTGAATCATCCCTGCATCCCTGGGATGAAGCCTACTTGATCATGGTGAATGATCACATTTTGATGTGTTCTTTGATTTGGTTGTCAACAATTTTTTTGAGTATTTTTGCATCAATATTCATAGGGGAAACTGCTCTGAAGTTCTCTTTCTTTGTTGGATCTTTGTGTGGTTTTAGTATCAACACAATGGTGGTTCTGTAGAACGAGTTGGGTAGTGTTCCGTTTGTTTCTATTTTGTGGAATAGTTTGAAGAGTATTCGTGTTAGGTCTTCTTTGAAGGTCTGATAGAATTCTGCACTAAAACTATCTGGTCCTGTGCATTTTTTGGTTGGGATACTGTCAATGACCACTACTATTTCTCTAGGGATTATGAGACTGTTTAGATGGTCTACCTGGTCCTGATTTAACCTTTGTATTTGGTATCTGTTTAGGAAATTGTCCATTTCATGAAGATTTTCCTGTTGTGTTGAGTATAGGCTTTTGTAGTAGGATCTGATGATTTTTTTTGAATTTCCTCAGTTTCAGTTGTTATATCTCCCTTTTCATTTCTGATTTTATTTATTTAGTAACTGTCTCTGTGCCATCTGGTTAGTCTGGCTAAAGGTTTATCTATCTTGTTGATCTTTTCAAAGAACCAGCTCATGGCTTTCTTGATTCTTTGTATAGTTTCTTTTGTTTCTACTTGGTTGAATTCTTTGGGAATAACAAAAAACCCAGGAGAGTTGAAACTATTCTAAAGAGTAAAAGAACTTCTGGGGAAATAAGTATCCCAGACCTCAAACAATACTACAGACAGTAGTGTTAAAAGCTGCATGGTGTTGGTACAATGACAGGCAGGTAGAACAAAGGAATAGAATTGAAGACCTGGAAATGAGCCCACACATCTATAGTCACTTGATCTTAGACAAAGGAGCTAAAACCATCCAGTGGAAAAAGATAGCCTTTTCAACAAATGGTGCTGGTTCAACTGGTGGTTAGCATGCAGAAGAATGCATATCAATCCATCCTTATCTCCTTGTACTAAGCTCAAGTCCAAGTGGATCAAGGACCTCCACATAAAACCAGACACAGTGAAACTAATAGAAAAGAAACTGGGGAAGAGCCTTCAGCACATGGGCACAGGGGAAATTTTCCTGAACAGAACACCAATACCTCATGCTCTAAGATCAAGAGTTAACAAATGGGATCTTATAAAATTACAAAGTTTATTAAGGCAAAGGAAGGACACTGTCAATAAGAGAAAACGGCAACCAACAAATTGGGAGATCTTTACCAAACCTACATCCGACAGAGGGTTAATATCAAATTTATACAAAGAACTCAAGAAGTTAGACTCCACAGAGTCAAATAACTCTATTAAAATTTGGGGCATAGAGCTAAACAAAGAATTTTTACCTGATGAATATCGAATGGCTGTGAAGTACCTAAAGAAATGTTCAACATTCTTAGTTATCAGGGAAATGCAAATCAAAACAACCCTGAGATTTCCCCTCACACCATTCAGAATGGCTAAACTCAAGAGACAGCAGGTGCTGGCGAGGATGTGGAGAAAGAAGAACATTCCTCCACTGCAGCTAGGATTGCAAGCTGGTACAATCACTCTGGAAATCAATCTGGCGGTTCTTCAGAAAACTGGGCATGATATTACTGGAGGACCCTGTTATACCTCTCCTGGGCATATACCCAGAGGACTCTCCAACATGTAATAAGGACACATGCTCCACTATGTTCCTAGCAGCCCTATCTATAATAGCCAGAACCTGAAAAGAACCTAGATGTCCCTCAAGGGAGGAATGAATACAGAAAATTTGGTATATTTGCACAATGGAATATTACTCAGCAATTAAAAACAATGAATTCATAAAATTCTTATGCACATGGGTGGAACTGGATAATATCATTCTAAGTGAGGAAACTCAATCACAAGAGAACATACATGGTATGCATTCACTGATAAGTGGATAGTAGCCCAGAGCTCAGAATACCCAAGACCAAATTCACATATCAAAGGATGCCCAAGAAGTAGGAAGGAGAGACCCCTGGTCCTGGAAAAGCTTGATGCAACAGTGTAGGGGAATACCAGGACAGGGAAGCAAGAGGGGGTTGATTGGGGAACAGGGGGAGGGGAGAGGGCTTATGGGACTTTCAGGGAGGGGGTGAGAACCAGGAAAGGGGAAATCATTTGAAACGTGAATAAAGAATATATCTAAGAAACAATAAAAAAAATAGAAAAGAAAAAAAAAAAGAAGTAGGCTTAGTGCCAAGAGTGAAATTGGCAAGGGAAACAAATTTTATATTTAGCTTTCAAAGTAGTCTACAATATGTTCAACATTCCTTTGGTGTAAATAAAGTGAAAGCTCATCTCTTTCAATAAGAGATTATTATGGAATGCTGTAGGTATTTATAAAGCGACTATTCCATTATGTGATTCTTCATGCTTGGATTTATTATCCATCTTGGTTAATAGGCTTGGCATAAACTGTATGTGAAAAGTTTTTGTTGTTGCTGTTGTTGTTGCTGTTGTTTTATTTTTTTTTTTGTTTTGTTTTGTTTTTAAGTAGAGCAAGATGAGCTCAAAGCCTGGTGAAACCACCTAATGCAAACCAGAAGGAAAAGTGGTGCACTAACTTGAAGAATAGCGGTGCTATTGGCTATGGTGATGATGACAAATTGAGCAGAGCAGCGAGTAAGTTTATGACCCTAGACATAGTTGGCAGACACCAGAAATATGAGGCGATTTGTGCACAGCAGGATAAGCAGGGACTGACGGGTTCAGCTGCTGTTTTAGATGATGACCAACCTCTGTCAGATGGATGTGTTTAATTGATACAGAAGTGAATACTGATGATGCAGAAATTCTTAGTTCATAGCTTTCAAAGATTATATTTATCTTTAGTGAATGGTTCTTTTTAAACATTACATTTTACATGTAAAAGTTGAAAATGTTTTGTCAGAAGTCTATGATAAAATGTGCCTCATCCATGAAAGGAAGACATCCCCATGAAAACTAAAATAAAAATAAAAGGCATGGTGGTTATGTTGAAGATGGCTGCGCAGTGGGACCATGCTATCTGTTCTAAAAAAGATTAGCCTATAAACCGAGCAAGCGTCAGTTCACAAAGAAAGAACTGCTGTCAGAACTCATGCTCATTGATGAAAATACATTTGATAGTAAAGTTTTCATATT
The DNA here is from genome assembly GCA_036184795.1 of Tokudaia tokunoshimensis. NCBI lineage: Eukaryota > Metazoa > Chordata > Mammalia > Rodentia > Muridae > Tokudaia > Tokudaia tokunoshimensis. Next base: position 1,542,492 of record BTHU01000012.1, on the reverse strand, counting down.
GGTCATGCAATAAGTACACATGATAAGTAAGAAGCTCACTGATGTTTCTTATTGTACAAAATGGTGATATATTGCTGCAAAGTAGAGTTGAATTGTTATAACATATAGTCCTCATAATTACTAATGATGCATTACTTTTCCAATCTATTTTTAATGGTTACCAAAAATATTTAAATTATAACTACTTTAATGTATTTCTACCATGTGATATTATTGAAAAGTGAGTTTGATACTGTAGTGAATATGTCTATATTAGAATTTATTTTTAGCTTGGATAATTAAAATCTGTTACCTTGTGAAATTTAACATAAAATAACTTCTCTCCTGACATAAATTAATTAGAAAATTTTGAAAGGTTTTTAAAATATTTAAAAGAAATATATATATATATATTTCTCTAATGTTATAGTTTCAGTATTTCAGTTCTTAAACTTTTATAGCCTAAAGAAGATTTGGAATGATTTCAAGGAAAAAAAATGATATTATGTAGTCCAGTACAAAATAATCATGCTGCAGTATTTAATCATGTCTATCATTTATGCTAATGTTCTATTTTTAGACTAGTGAAAAATTGAGAGTACATTGCCATTGTTTTATTGGAATTTGACTATAAAATGAGATGAATGAAGTTTTCAAACAGACTATAGATGATTAAGTTTAATGCAAAGTAAAATCTTTGATACTCTATTTATTAATAGGACTTCCTTTGAAAAAGTATCCCATAAGCATTTAAAATTTATTTTCTCATGTCATAAAGTAAAAGAATATTTGGAAATGTTCTTAAATACAAAAGTAGTCTGTTAAGACACATGCATTTTGAAAACAGTATCAATTTTTAAACAGTAACATTCTTCTAATGCTGAGAGGAGTTGGATTTCTTGGGAGGCATGTCCTGTTTCTGGAAGAGCAGATAGACTTCCAATACAATTTCTAATGACATGGAAATTTCCTAGTACATCTATATTTTTAATTAAAAAGGAAGTTTTTTTTAAGCAAACACAGATGTTTATGGTTCTGCTTGAATGACAGCATTTCTCTTTGACAAACATTATTTTTTGGAGAGTCATTAAAGGTCTCACTAGAAACAGCTCTACATTAAAAGGAGAGAATTAAAATTTAGGTTGAAGTAATTAAATCACTTCATAGCAAGTGGGGCTGAACCAGAGCTATGATTGGATCTTTTTCAGAGACTATAATACAGCTTACAAATGAGCTCAGCTGTTAGTATACACTGTTCAAATAAGGCAGTTTTCCTTGCATGTATGTATTCTCTTTCCTTTATAAAAATAAACCAATTCAATGTGTGTGACCGAAAAAAATTTAAAATTATATGACAAAACATAGTTTACAATGAGTTTTAGAGACACTCAAAAGCAAAACATAGGCAGGTTTTTTTGTTTTGTTTTGTTTTGTTTTAGTGAAAATCTTAACAACATTTAATGAGCAATTATGTTCTGTGAGTAACTAAGACCAGATTATTATGTGTTTTAGAACTGATATCTGGATCCCTTTCTTTTATAAAGTTTCATAATAATACGAATCTGGAGCATTTACTTCTGAATATATTGCAGAGAAATACCATTCATGGAAAATCTTGCCCATCTCTGACATTTTGGAATGAATCGACTCTTACATCCTTTTGTAAGTGTAAACTGGTTCATAAAATAAGCTCAAATGTTGGATTTCTAGGTAGATTCTTCTGTAAGTGAGCTTTTCTTGTTTTAAGCTTGCGCATCTTCCCCTTAGTTTGAAATTCCATGAAATTGTTACATTATCAGAATTTCAGACAACAGCAATGACTCACTTCCATGTCTTGTTATCACCAATCTCCACCAAATAAATCTGTTTATATATTCATATTCTTACACTTTAGAATGATCTAAGAGAACATGACTATAGGCAAACTTTGAGGTGTTTTATGACACAGTATAGAAAAATGATATAAAATAATAACAATGTGTTTTCTTGGAACAATACTTATGAATCTAGAGAGTAAATAATGAAGAAATTAAAGCAGAATAATCCAAAGGTTTGTCAATCTACACAATATAAATGTTCATATGGAAAAGTGAGTAAAGAGGGATAGGAAAGTCTACATGGATGTGTTTGTAAGCAATAATGTTGCCATAGATGCCAGATAAGGCAGTTCTCTGCTGCATATGTAGCAAGACCCATGGACCTGATCATGTTTACTCTGGTTGGTGATTTAGTCCTTGGGAGCTCTGAGGGGTTCAGTTAATTGATATGGTTTTTCCTAAGGTGTTAAAATCCCTTTCATCTTCTTTAGTTTGTCCCCTAACTCTTTCGTTGTTGTCCCTGGTCATAGTCCAGTGGTTGGCTCTACTGTATCTGTCTTAGTCAGGTGCTGGCAGAGCCTCTCAGAGGACAGCCATAACAGACTCCTGTTTGCAGGCACATCTTGGCATCAGCAATAATGTTGGTTTAGTGTCTACTGTTGGGATGGATTGCATGGTAGAGAGGTCTTTGGATGGCCTTTCCTTCAATCTCTTCTCCATTTTTGTCCCTTTGTTTCCATTAGAAAGGAAAAATTCTAATTAAACATTTTTAGATGGGAGGCTGGCCCCATATCTCAACTGGGGTTCTTGTCTATCCACTGGAGTTGGTCTCTTCAGGCTCTATCTCCCTGCTATTGGGCATTTCAGCTAATATCATCCCCATTGAGCTCTGAGAACTTTTCTCATTCCTGGCATCTGGGACTTATTAGTGATTCCCCCCTGGGTCCTGCTTCACACTGCTACATATTTCTATCCATTCTCCTGGCCTTCTGGATTTCTCTCCTGTCTATTCCCATACATGGTCCTGCCTCCTTTTTCCCTCCCCTTCCCCTCTCGCACCCAAGTCCATTCCTCCCTCTGCCTCCCATGATTATTTTATTCTATTTTCTTTTTTTTTATTTTTATTTTATTTTATTTTTTTAATTTACATTCCAAATCACTTCCCCTTTCCCGTTTCCTCCCTCCCCGAAAGTCCCATAAGCCCCCTTCCCTCCCTCTTTTCTCCATTCAACCCCCTCTCATTACTCTGTCCTGGCGTTCCCCTACATCCAGTCTTTCCAGGACCAGGGGTCTCTCCTTCCATCTTTTTAGAAATCTATTGATATGCTGATTGTGTCTAGGGTATTCTGAGATTCTGGGTCAATATCCCCTTATCAGTGACTGCATACCATGTGTGATCTTTTGTGATTGGGTTACCTCACTAAGGATGATATTTTCAAGTTCTGACCATTTGCCTAGGAATTTCGTGAATTCATTGTTTTTAATTGCAGAGTAGTATTCCATTGTGTAAATATACCACATCTTCTGAATCCATTCCTCCGTTGAGGGACATCTGGGTTCTTCTATTTTCTAAGTGGGATTGAAGCATTCAAACTTTGGCCTTTCTTCCTTTAAAGTTTCATATGGTCTGAGAGTTGTAATGTGGGAATTCTAGGTTTGGGCTAATATCCACTTATCAGTGAGTACATATCATGTATGTCTTTCAGTTCTGGATTACTTCACTCAGATCAATATTTTCTAGTTCCATCTATTTGCCTCAAAATTCATGAAGTCTTGGTATTTAATAGATGAATAGTATTACATTATATAAATAGACCATATTTTCTGTACTATTCTTACACTGAAGGATGTCTGGGTTGTTTCCAGTTCTAGTTATTATAAATAAGTCTGCTATGAACATAGTAAAGCATGTGTTCTTGTGATACGGTGGAGCATCTTTTCGGTATATGCCCAGGAGTGGTATAACTGAGTAATTCAGGTAAAACTATTTCCAATTTTCAAAGGAACTGCCAGATTGTTTTCCAAAGTAGCTGTACCTGTTGCAATCCCACCAGCAGCAGAGGAGTGTTCCTTTTTCTCCACATCCTCACCATCATCTGCTGTTGCCTGAGTCTTTGATCTTAGCCATTCTGATTTGTGTCAAGAGGAATCTCATGGTCCTTTTGATTTACATTTCCCTGATGACTAAAGAGCTCAAATATTTCTTTAGGTGCTTCTCAGCCATTTGAGATTCCTCAGTTCCTGAGAATAATTAGCTCTGTACTCAATTTTGTAGTTGGGTTATTTGGTTTTCTGGACTCTAATTTCTTAAGTTCTTTGTATATTTTGGATATTAGCCCTCTATCAGATGTACAGTTGGTAAAGATTTTTTCCCAATCTGTAGGTTGTTGTTATGTCCTATTAACAATGTCCTTTGTCTTACAGAAGCTTTTCAGTTTCATGAGCTCCCGTGTGTCAATTCTTCTTACAGCCGAGCCACTGGTGTTCTATTCAGGAAAATTTCCTCTGTGCTGATGTCTTCTAGGCTATTTCTCACTTTCTCTTCTATTAGATTCCACATATCTGGTATTATGTGGAGGTCCTAAATCCACTTGGACTTGAGCTTTGTACAAGAAGATAAATATTGATCCATGTGCATTCTTCTACATACAGACTTCCATTTAGACCAGCATCATTTGTTGAGAAAGCTTTCATTTTTCCACTGTATGATTTTGTCTTCTTTGTCAATATCAAATGACCATAGGTGTGTGGGTTTATTTCAGGTCTTCAGTGCTGTTCCATTGATCTACCTGTCTGTCTTTGTACCAATATCATGCAGTTTTTAACACTACTGCTCTGTGGTACAGCTTGAGATCAGGATGGCCATTCCCTCAGAAGTTCTTTTATTGGAGGATAATTGCTTTCGATATCCTGGAATTTTGTTATTCCATATGAAGTTGAGAATTGCTCTTCCTATCTCTGTGATGAATTAAGTTGTAAGTTTGATGGAGATTACATTGAATCTGTAGATAGCTTTTGGTGAGAGTGGCACTTTTAATATGTTATTCCTTCCGATCCATGAGCCTGGGAGAATCTCTCTATCTTCTGAGGTCTTCTTTGATTTCTTCAGTAACCTGAAGTTCTTGTCATACAGATCTTTCACTTGCTTGGTTAAAGTCACACCATGATATTTTATATTGTTTGTGATTATTGTTAATGGTGTCATTTCCCTAAATTTTTCTCAGCCCATCTATTCTTTGAGTAGAGGAAAGCTATTGATTTGTTTGAGTTAGTTTTATATTTGTTTATCAGTTGTAGGTGTTCTCTGGTAGAATTTTGGGAGTTATTTATCTATGCTATCATATCATCAATTAATAGTGACATTTTGACCTCTTCCTTTCCAAATTCTGTCCCTTTGACCTCCTTTTGCTATTTAATTCCTCCATTTAGAACTTTGAATACTATATTGAATAAATAGGAAAAAAGTAGGCAGCCCTATTTTGTACCTGATTTTGTGGCATTGCTTCTAGTTTTTCTCCATTTCATTTGGCTATTGGTTTGCTGTATTTGGCTGTTATTATGTATTTTTAGATATGTGCCTTTAATTTTTTTGATGCTACATAGATTTTATTTGTATTGAATATACAAGGAAGTTTATTGAAAAACATTGCACATGAGTGTCTAGAATATAACCAAAGTCTATAAAACAAGCAAAATCAATGAGTTAAAAAACATATTTAATACACTAAAAATTGTACAAACATATTTTGTCAAAGGTTTGACAATTCAGAATTGATCATTCAAAGTAGAAACCAGTGATCTACCAAGAAGAATTGGCCTGGAAGAGATATAGAGAACAGAGCTAGAAATCAATTGAGAGATTCTATCAGCATACAGAACTAAATGCAGAGATTCAGAATTATCATGATTGCTCCAAAATGAGTTCCAGAACAATGAGTGTGTGAAATAGAATAAACACAAATTTAAAATATAAAAGATTTGACACTTTCTATGCCAAAGAAAGAAAAGAATCTTTAACTCAGAAATATATGAGACAGTTGTGAACCTTGGTATAAATTGTGTTCTCTGTTAAAACAACAGCAACAAATATGCCAATATCCTATACTCCAATGTGATCCTGTGGAACAAGACTCCTAAGGGAAGGGGTAAGGTATGTGCCTTTAATTCCTGATCTTTCCAAGACTTTTAACATGAAGAGATGCTGAATTTTGTCAAATGCTTTTTCAGCAGCTAATGAAATGATGATGTGATTTTCTTCTTTGAGTTTGTTTGTATTGTGGTCTACTTTGAAGGATTTCCATATATTGAACCATCCCTGCATACCTTGGATGAAGCTTACATGATTATGTTGAATAATCATTTTAATGTGTTCTTGGATTCTGTTTTTAAGAATTTTGAGTATTGTGTATCTATATTCATAAGTAAAGTTGGTTTGACATTCTCTTTCTTTGTTGGATTTTTGTGTGGTTTAGGTATCAAAGGAACCATGGCTTCATAGGATGAATTAGGTAGTGTTCCTTCTGTTCCTGTTTTATAGAATAGTTTGAGCAGAGTTAAGCAGGACTTCTTTGCAGGTCTGACAAAATTCTAAACTAAAAAAAATCTAGCCTGGGCTTTTATTTGGTTAAGAGACTTTTAATGACTGCTTCTATTTCCTTAGGGTTTATGGGACTGTTTTGACAGTTTATCTGATCCTGATTTAACTTTGGTACCTGGTATACTTCTAGAAATTCATCATTTCATCTAGATTTTCCAGAATTTTTGAGTATAGGCTATTGTAGTAAGATCTGACAATTTTTTTTTTAATTTTCTCTGTTTCTGTTATGTCTCCCTTTTCATTTCTTATTTTCTTTTTTTTTAAATTTTATTTTATTTTCTAAGTTTTTTTTTTATTTACATTCAAAATCATTTCCCCTTTCCCATTTCCTCCCTCCCTGAAAGTCCCATAAGCCCCCTTCCCTCCCTCTTTTCCCCATTCAACCCCCTCTCGCTTCTCTGTCCTGGCATTCCCCTATATCCAGTCTTTCCAGGACCAGGGGTCTCTCCTTCCATCTTCTTGGAAATCTATTGATATGCGAATTGTGTCTAGGGTATTCCGAGATTCTGGGTTAACATTCCCTTATCAATGACTGCATACCATGTGTGTTCTTTTGCGATTGGGTTACCTCACTAAGGATGATATTTTCAAGTTCTGACCATTTGCCTAGGAATTTCATGAATTCATTGTTTTTAATTGCAGAGTAGTATTCCATTGTGTAAATATACCACATCTTCTGAATGCATTCCTCCGTTGAGGGACATCTGGGTTCTTTCCAGCTTCTGGCTATTATAAATAAGGCTGCTATGAACATAGTGGAGCATGTGTCCTTATTGCATGCAGGTAAAGCCTCTGGGTATATGCCCAGGAGTGGTATAGTCGGATCCTCTGGGAGTGTCATGCCCACTTTTCTGAGGAACGGCCAGACTGCTTTCCAGAGTGGTTGTACCAGCATTTCTTATTTTCTTAATTGGATACTGTCTCTGTGCCCTTTAGTTAATATGGTGAAGGGTTTCTCTATGTTGTTGATTTTCTCAAAGAACCAACTCTTAGTTTTCTTGATTCTTTGTACAATTCTTTTTGTTTCTAGTTGGTTGCTTTTAGTCCTGTGTTTGATTATTTTCTGCTGCTTACTCTTCTTTGGAGTCTTTGCTTCTTTTTGTTCTAAAGATTTCAAATGTGCTGTTAAGTTGCTTGTACGTGAGTTATCTATTTTCTTTGTAAAGGCTACAAATTTTCCTCTTAGAACTGCTTTCCTTGTGTCCTATAAGTTTTGGCATGCTGTGCCATCATTTTTCTTAATTTCTAGAAATTCTTTATTTTCTTCCTTCCTTCCTTCCTTTCTTCCTTCCTTCCTTCCTTCCTTCTTTCCCTCCTTCCTTTCTCCCTCCGTCCCTCCCTCCCTCTTTTCCTCCATTCCTCCCTCCCTCCTCCCTCTCTCTCTTTCCTTCTTCCGTGTTCAAGTTATTGAGTAGAAAGTTGTTCTATTTCCATGAGTATATTGGCTTTCTGTTGTTTTTGTTGTCATTGAAGACCAACCTTGGTCTGCTGTGATCTGATAAAATGCATGAGATTATTTCAATCTTCTTATTTTTGTTGAGTATGTTTTGTGTCTCGTTATATGGTGAATTTTGGAGGTTCCATAATATGCTGAGAATAAGGTATATTCTCTTATTTTAAGGCAAGTTGCTTTGTAGGTATCTGCTAAATCCATTTGCCTCACAACTTCTGTTAGTTTCACTGTGTCTCTGTTTAGTTTCTGTTTCCATTACCTGTCCATTGGTGAGAGTGGAGTGTTCAAGTCTCCCACTATGAATGTACGAAATTTAATGTGTGCTTGAGCTTCAGCAATGCTTGTTTTACAAATATGGGGGTCCTTGCATTTTGAACATAGATGTTCAGGATTGAGAGTTTATCATGGTGGATTTTTCTTGTGATGAGTATAATGTATCCTTCTCCATCTCTTTTGATAACTTTTGGTTGAAAGTATATTTTATTGGATTTTAGAATGACTACTTCAGCTTGTTTCTTGGGACCGTTTGCTTGGAAACATATTTTTCCAGTCTATAACTCTGAAGTAGTATCTGTCTGTCCCTGAGGTGTGTTTCCTGTATGCAACAAAATGCTGAGTTCTGTTTACATATCCAGTTTTTTAGCCCATATTTTTATACTGAGGAATTGAGTCCATTGATTTTTTGAGAGATGTTAAAGACCAATGATTATTGGTTCTTGTTATTTTTGTTGTTAGAGGTGGTATGTTTGTGTGGTTCTCATCTTTTGGGTGTGTTGTGAGATGATCAATTTCTTGCTTTTCTTGTGTGTAGTAATTTCCCTTCTTGTGTTGGGGTTTTCCTTCTAGTACCCTCTGTAGGGCTGAGTTAGTGGAGAGATATTGCTTAAATTTGATTTTGTCATAGAATATCTTGGTTTCTAATCTATGGTGATTGAGAGTTTTGCTTGGTATATTAGCCTGGGCTGGCATCTATGTTCTCTGAGGGTCTGCATGATATCTGTCAAAGATCTTCTGGCTTTTTGAGTTTCTGTTGAGAAATCTGTTGTGATTCTGATAGGTCTGCATTCTTGTTTTACTTGGCCATTTTCCCTTACCAATTTTAATATTCTTTCATTGTTCTGTGTATTAGGTGTTTTGGTTATTATGTGATGGGTGGTTTTTCTTTTCTGGTCCAATCTATTTGGTGTTCTATAGGTTTCTTGTATGTTTATGGTCATCTCTTTCTTTAGGTTAGTGAACTTTTCTTCTATAATTTTGTTGACAATGTTTACTGGCCCATTGAATTTGGAATTTTCACTCTCTTCTATTCATATCATTCTTATGCTTGGTATTTTCCTTGTCTTCTGAATTTCCTGTGAGTTTTGGGTTAGGTGTTTTTTGCTTTTTGTATTTTCTTTGACTGTTGTGTCAATATCTTCTCTGGTATCTTCTATGCCTAGAGATTCTTTCTTCTATCTCTTATATTATGTTGGTGATGCTTGAATCTATAACTCCTGATCTTTTTCCTGGGTTTTTTGTCTCCAGGGTTGCTTCCATTTGTGATTTCTTTCTTGATTCTATTTGCATTTTTAGATCTTGGTTGGTTTTGTTCAATTCCTTCACTTGTTCGATTATATTTTCCTGTATTTCTTTAATGGATTTATGTGTTACCTCTGTAAGGGCTTCTACCTGTGATCTCTTGTATTTCTTTAAGGGAGTTATGTCTTCCTTAAAGTTCTCTAACATCTTTATGAGAAGTGATTTTAGGTCACAATCTTGCTTTTTACTTGAGTCGGGGTATTCAGGACTTGTTGTGTTAGGATAACTGGATTTTGATGGTACCAAGTGCCATTGGTTTCTGTTGCTTATGTTGATGGGCTTGCCCCACACCATCTGTTTATCTCTGGTGTTAAATGGCTTTGCTGTCTCTGACTGAAGCCTGTCCATCCTTATAGATAGGTGTAGCTCTATGAGCTTGGTTAGAGCAGACCTTCTGGGAGGTAAACAGTGCTGTTGTTGAGTGTGGGCTGGGGTGCTCAACCTGCCCTGTGGCTGAGTTTTGGACTGGATGGAAGATGTGTCTCTCACAGTGAGGATAGGTCTCAAGTCCACTGGGCCTCGTGGGGTCCCAGATAGGCCAGGTACTGGGGCAAGGGTAGGTCTTACCTGTAATGCCAGGAGCCAGTCCTGGCAGGAGGTGTACATATTTCTTGTTGGTTCTTCTTGAGGCAGCAGAGGGGGAAGAGCATAGGCGGTGGGTAAGACTTGGTCATACGAAATTCTGGGGTAAGACTTTGTCTTACCAGATTCCAGAGTAAGACTTTGTCTTACAATATATTTAGGGTTGCTGTATAACAAAAAGTTTTCTTATCTAAGTCTAAGTTGCTATGCTGTTATAGCTGAACTGCCTTCTGTGTTTCTCTGAAGCCAGCGACTGCAGTCTAAGGCACTTAGCACTTCATCCTAAAACAGCAGGAGATTAAGTAAATGATTAATTGTTAGAGCCTTTTCCCTATTGTCCAGATGCCTCTTGCTTGTTGGGCTAGGGGACGTTTGGAGCAATAAACTTCTATTGAACCAGGAAAAGAGAATAACACTCACAAGAAGAAAAATTTTTACATAAATGAATATGCATAATCTCACATAAATTCATACACAACTTCAAGCATCCAGAGTTCTCATTTACAAATTCTCCCATACAAATTCAGTTGGGCCCAGCTTGCATGCATTCTTACAATTACATACTTACATACACACATCCATACGTACAAAGAACTCATTCATTCTTGATGAAAACTGTGCTCCAATTTTTATTGCATAGAGAAAGAAAAAGCTTCCACCATTTTAATGCTAAATGAATTAAAACCATGTTTGCAAGAAACAAGTTTTGTTTCTTTCAATAAGACTAAGTCTGTCTTGTCCTTACCATGAGACCTATTCTGTCCCAGGGTAAGGAGAAACCTGCCTGCTCCTTCTGATCTTTGCAGTGTCTTCTTTTTCCTTTTTCCTCTGCACTTTGCACATTGCTCTCTTAGTTTTTTTTATGTTACCTATAGTTTCTAAATTATTCCATTCTGCATTCTTCTAATCTTGTTCTCTTCTGGCTAAAAAATTTACCTCAGTTCAGTTCCTCTCTCAGCTCAGTTCTTCCCTCTGTTCCTCTCACCTGTTTGGTCTCTTCTCTTTGTCCTCAGCCCTTAAACATCTTTTAGAATACATGATCAGGTGTTTCAAAGTTCATCACAAGTTGAAACAAAAATTCAAATCATAAATTGAAGTAGAAGTTTACAACAGAGAATGTTTGCATGCATATCCATTAGGAGTAATTATCTAGTTAAATGTCCATCACTTGTCTCAACTTCAAAGTTTGACTGAATAAAATAAACAGATAATATGAGTTCATTGATTTTGTTATTATGCTTTTTAATATGTTCCTTTCTTACTAATTAATTTTTTACATGAGCACAGGTAAGCAAATCATGAGGCTAGATGGACTTCTGAAAATATTTTGTGTTCTTTTTGAAAATAACACTGCTGGGCGCTGGTGGCGCACGCCTTTAATCCTAGCACTTGGGAGGCAGAGGCAGGCGGATTTCTGAGTTCGAGGCCAGCCTGGTCTATAGAGCGAGTTCCAGGACAGCCAGGGCTATACAGAGAAACCCTGTCTCGAAAAACCAAAAAAAAAAAAAAAAAAAAGAAAATAACACTGAGTTTATCATATAGTATACAACTAACATTTGCATTTAATATTCTATCAGTCATCATATTGCATATTGTTTGATATTATTTTGATTTATATAAAGGCATAATTTATTTTCCTTAGAATGGAGTTGTTCAGTGAACTTTCATCTTATGATTTATATCATTGATTTTTGCAAAAGTATTCATCATCATGCATATTTCCTGTTGAATACTAAACAAGAGAAAGTTCCTGTAATTTCCCATGGTTTTCTTTGTGCTCAGCTGGTGGCAGCTATTCACTATATGGTTAGAATTTACATCTCATCTTACACTCAACACCTGGAATGCATACTTTTTTCTTCCTTCAATTATTAGAGCCAATCAGCATAATACACAGAGTATTTTGGGAAATTCCAACTTAACTACAGCTTTGTGTCTATTACACTAGCATATTGGAAATGGAGACAATGCTAAAGATTCTTTTAATTCTTTATGTATTTGGGAAGTAGATCTGGGAAGATGGCTCCATCCATAAAATGTTTGCTGTGCAAGTGTGATGGCTTGAATTTGGCTTCCTAAGCCCGCCCACAAAATACACACACATACACACACCTAAAAATAAACAAACAAAAACATACAAAGTGTTAATGTGCATCTTTTACTCCAGCACTAGAAAGAAAAATTATGCAGATCACAAGATCTCACTGTCAGGCAAGTCTGGCTAAGTTGTTGCCTCCAAGTATAATGAAAGACCCTGTCTCAAAAACTAAAGTGAAGAGCTGAAACTTCCTGGGAGTTGCACATGAGCGGGTTTTCAGTGAACAGAGAGCTGGGAAGTGAAATGGCGGGGATCAAGAAAAAGAGAACACACAGAGACATTAGTGCATGGCTGTAAAAAATCTCTCTTTACTTGGGGGATAAGGATGGCAATAAGTGCACTGTGGGCATGACCCTCCCTTCCAGGGTTGCAGAGTCTTCTCAGTGCTTCTCAGCAGGGTCACAGCTCCACTGTTCCTCAAGAAAGTTGATCCCATAGGGTCAGTTGCTCTGCAGGAGGCTGAGGTGTGACAAAAAGGCTTGCTCCCGGAGCTCGGCCAGCTCCGCCAGGTAGGGCGAGGTGTAGCTCACTGGGGGCTGGAGCTGAATGATAGCTGCCATGTGATAAAGCACTTCAATATAACTCTCTACATCTCTCCCTTCTTTATTAGTTTAAACAAGTGGATAGTAATCTGTCCATCACAGTGGGCCTTTACCCAGGGACTGGGAACAGAGGCCTAAATCCCCTCGTGGAGAACAAATAATTGTTTCCACATTTTAGATGGTTCTTGGTGTCCTCTGGAGGGGAAGGGCAGAGTCTAAAATTAGTGGGACTTCCACACAGAGTGTAAGATGGCTCAAAGATCAACACCAACCCCTATGCAAATCAGGCATGCTACCTGGGGACTCAGAAACTGACAATTAAATACTCCTTATGCAGTGCTTTGCTCTGCAACTCTCCTGATGCCCATGTCAGCTCCTAAGCACACACACACAGATCTGAGTTCTATGTGGCTCCATGAAGGAGATTCACTTGTATAGGCTTTGATACCAGAGGGTCAATTAGTCGCCAAATGCCATGCAAGTGTTTTAACAGACATGTCTGTTTCCAATTCAGGTAAGCATGGATGGAGACAATCTGCTTAAAATATAAGATAAAGAGTTAAAAAGAAACAATGTTCAGTTGCAAATTAACTTGTCTCTGGAAGGTCCAAGTTATTCATTTGTAAATTACCAGCTCTTAAAACACAAAGCTTAGCTTTCCAGTGTGGGGGGAAGTGGCCTTGAGAATCAACAGAGTCCTGTTACTTCTCAGAAAGAATGGAGACTATATTTGAAATAAACTCAGCTGATTGATAAAGATTATTAGCCATCTTCATAATTGGAATCCTCAATAATGAACTTATTTCTAGACCACTTAATGATTGAGTAAACTGATCACATTAAAGGAAGGAGAACACTCATTATAACACCTCTTTTAGATTAATTTTTTTAAGTCAGTTTTAACACTCTCCACTGTTCTCTGTCCCACAAGATCTCAAGCTTACAGCAAGGCAGTGTATTTTATCTGGGACATAGGCAATTAAAGTCACCATTGTCAGGGCACTCAGCAAGTTCACAGGTCAGCATTATTTTCAGCATGTCACACTCATCTCTCTAGCAGCTAGAATGCTTCTGCAGCATTCTGTGGAAAATACACAAACATGCCTTCTTCCCCATATTAAATAACTGATCAGGATCATGCCATATGACAATAAGTGGATCATTTCATCTCACATAGGCATGAGTATGCCTAGTTGTTGGATGCTATACACTCAGCAAGGAGTTCCTTGGCATCCAAATTTTTAAAATTTTCTTAAAAATATAAAGTATAATTTAAATAATATGCTCAGGGATATAATTTCTCTCTTTTTTGATTTTTATTTAGAAGATAGTTTAAAGGATTTACAATATCAAGTCCTTGAGAATTATATCACATTCAATTGTTAAAAACATTTCAAATATTTGAAGACTGTAATAAATATCTAGTTCCATTATTTGTTTTAATCTTAGTTGGAACACTAAGAATAGACAATAATATAGGCAATGTCTATGTAAGCATAGAAAATAAATGTAGCAACTTTAGTTGCTTTTCCTGTTAAAAGGATAAAATTATTCTCAAGCCATTACCATTTTGATGATGTTTAAATCTTCTGAAGCAAGAAATACTTAAAAAAAATTTTAAAGACCCATTGGTAAGAACAAAGGCCTGTTATAAAATTTTATGAATAATATACACTGAAAGATTCAAAGTTTAGCTATTTGTAATAAAGCAGAGACAAAACATTTTTTTTTTCATAAGATAAGGCTATCACCATTTTCTGACTCTTTAGAAGTAAATGCTTTTACAATGATCTGGATCCACAAGGCAAAAATAACCTTTTAAATCTTTAATAATTTTGTAGGCCAAATTTTAATGCCTTCATAAGTTCTACATAACCTCATTGATCTTTCATAGATCTTAAATTTGAACTGTATTTTAAACCACACCTGGATAAATCTCCAATGTAAATACTTTCTAATCTGAGCCTATTGTCTAAAGCCAGACCCACACCTGCCTATGTAGGTCAGTAGCATACAGCCAGCCAATATTTGAGGTAATTTGACGGCTCACATAAAGATTTTACTAAAATCTCACTGAAATCTCCTTTTTAATCTTGGAAAAATTTTACCTTAAAAACTGTATCTAATAAACTTGTGAAAAAGTAGCAACAGGCCTATACTGCCCACAGCTCTTTTTAACCTTTATCACTCTAGAAATTATCTTTGAGAATCATGAGCCTTTAATCAGAAAGCAAACTGCAGTTTTTAAATGTAATTTTTAACTTTCTCTTGTAATATTAGAAAATACCTACAACTTTGAAAAGTAAAGCCCAATTTTAAACCATCTATTCCCTTTAAAATCAATGGCAAACACATACTTGCACACTTTAAAGTATTTCTGCTAGCTCTCATGTTTGAATGAATGACAGTGTAACTTATAATATCTTATTAAGAAAACATTATTTTAAATCTTATCTCTTATAAGACTAATCTCTTAGGATCAGATCCACATAAAACATTATGCCAATCTGGACGTATCATAGAGGCCTGTATTTCCTGGGTTGAGTCATGCCACGTGTTGCTTAAGATGACTCCAACCTGAATTACCAGTTTTAAGCTAATTTTTTGTTACTGACATTACATCTTTTAAAAAACTTATAAGCCAATATTCTATATTCAAAACACTTAAATATACTTATATCTTTAATAACAATTAGTAACAAGTATAAAGCAACTACACAAATCTTATAAATTTAAATCAAACACATTTTTCTTTTTTCTAGCTGTAATTTTAAGAGAAAAAGCACTTTGGACCCAATAACCACAATTATATAGCTTTTTTTAGGATAAATAACCATAAACTGAGACTGCATTAAGAGATGGACCACCAGCAGATAAAGTTTTTACCATTTTTTCTTTTCAACATGAAGCATAGAACAGCCATTCAAACAACGAGAAACAAATTGACACGTGGACAAATTGGTGCACCAAAAATGAACAAAACACCTACACCAAGGACATATAGAGCAAGGGAAGTGCGCTTTTTACTTCTTGTGCCTAGGAGACTTTTAAAATCCATTTTCCTTCTGTCTTTCTCATGTTTCTAAAATCTGCTTTTCTACCCTTTTTTTCGTTTTTGTTTTTTACTCATTTTATTTTATTTTATGCCCTAATTTTCTCTCACCTGAAGTACAGTTCTAGACTGCGGACAACTTGCCTAACAGAATTCCCAGTTTCACATCACTGTCACCCCTAGTTGATCCCAGCGTCTGGCTGTGCTGATTCATCTAGTATTGTCGTATCCCTTCTTTCTGCCCCTTGCAACTATAGCCTTCAATATCAGACATTTTTAGCACTAAAATTAATGCCCTATGTTGCTTACCGGGCCCTGGATAATTAACCTTCATTCTGTTTCCATGGAGCTCCACCTACGAGACAGTGTTCCTCAGTAGTTCTCTCCTTTTCCATGTCCCATGTTTGAGGCGCCATCTGAAGCTTCCCGGGAGTTGCACACGAGTGGGTTTTCTGTGAAGAGAAAGCTGGGAAGTGAAACGACAGGGGTCGAGAGAAAGAGAACACACAGAGACATTAGTGCTTGGCTGTACAAAATCTCTCTTTACTTGGGGGATAAGTGCAGCAATTTTTGCGCTGTGGGCATGACCCTCCCTCCCAGGACTGCAGAGTCTTCTCAGTGCTTCTCAATAGGGCCTCAGCTCCACTGTTCCTTGAGGAAATAGACCCCACAGGGTCTGTTGCTCTGAGGGAGGCTGAGTTGTGACAAAAGTCTTGCTGCTGGAGCTTGGCCAGCTCTGCCAGGTTGGGGGAGGCGATACTTTACATTATTAAGAACTCAGAAATTAGGGCACTTTCCAAGGTCACTGATGAAGATTTTTATTCAGAAAAGGTATCAGGCTGTGACAATACAATCCAAAGTCTATGTGTGTGTTGCTCCTTTTTCAACAAAGAAACTATTAGTAGCAGTCTGGACCTAGGCTTATAATCTCTTAGTTTAATAAAGACAGACTTTCTCAGTGGCAGTCAAGCTTACTCTCCATATATGACTAACTTCTATTATGCATGTGCTATTTTTTTGCCATTCTGTCACTGAAAAATAAATTCTTGATTGCTTTTACATAATTTACACAGGCATGAAATAGCATGATTTCTAACCAGTACTTTATTAATTATACCAAATCAGGTATTTATATCTATCCACAGATATTTTTCTTTAAATTGTATTCAATGACTCAAATTCTGTAAAAATTACAAACGTCTTAAAATATCCTTTTCATCTCTATAAAGTGGACATCAATCTGTTGGCATGACACAGTAAGTCAGTTGTTAAAGAAAAGACAAAGGCAAGGTGGTGTCATCTTGGTGCATCATTAATTATCACTATCAACCTGATCACCATTAATTATCATTGCCTCCTCTGATAAGGATTATTATCTCTAAAATTATTTCCAGATTAGACATTCAGCCAATCAATGGTTCCTAATCTTGTAAGTAATACCTTGGAATTGAACTCTATCCTCAGTAATTTCAGGCATGCAGGCAAATTGCAAAGGTAGTACAATTGCCTCCTATAAAAGCTTTCATTCTTTCAGTTAGCATTGCCAATTAAGATAAATGACATAAATAATTTCGGCATCAATATTTAAAACTTAAAAGTCTAGTGACTAATTTTTGTAAAACTACTCCTGTCTGACATTTCTGTTTGTTGCACATGAAAATTAATTGTCTAATATCATAGTAGCCTAAAGTAAAAACACTAAAGCAAGTAGTTGTATTATCTGATATAGTTTTATAATAAACTGGACTTCATTTATAAATCTTAATAAATTAAATTGGGCAAATACTCTAAATTTAAAATGCTAAAGGAAAAATATAGTCATTTAATAACAGCTCACTGATATTTGTAAGTCTTTGGTCTAGAAAAAGTATGTATGGAGGAAACAGCTGTAGGATAAGATTCTTGAATAAGCTTAATGTTTTCTTTGCTCAGTTTTAAAATTGTGGATTGCATTGTCAAGGAAATTTGCCAAATCTTTTTCTATATCTTTTCTTTAATAAGGTACATTTTAAGTGCACTTCTGCCAGACAATGGAAACAAATATAAAGAAAATTTTTTTATTCTTTTAAATGTTTTGAATTGTTTAATTGTGCTGAATACTCTAAATTCAAGGACTATCCACCACAGTCTCAAATTGTTGTACACAAGATTGTTTATCACAAGATTCTTGTGTGTTTGCCTTCTGCTACAGTGATTATCTATTGCATATTGATTTGACTCACTTTCCAAAACCCAGTTAGTTAAGAGTCACCACAGCAACTGTCCATGAAAAATTGGCATGAAATGAGTAACACACTTCACAAACACCAACAAGAGCTCTTTGATGCTAAAACTGTTCACTGTGCATGAACTTGGGCCAAATGTGAGCTTTCTTCCAGCTCTTGTAGGTTTTAGTCTCCACACACTTTGCTCTGCATATGAAACTGAGTTCTGGACCTCTTCCAAAGAGTTTGGGATATGTCTTCGGTGCTAAATTGGATATTATACAGCATTTATGCCAAAAAATATTCAGAAAGAATAGGAAGTATGAGATTGAATGACTGTGGGTAGAATATAATCACATTTCCTTTTGGTATCTGAAGGTTCAATGTCTATACAGCCACACACATCTGCTCCTAACCTGTTGGCATGGTCTTGCACTTTGGCTGTTTATTATGCACATATCTCTGATCCTGACCTCATAATTATTTGTAATTTTCACTTTACATTTTATTTCCAGCTAATTCAAGACTGTCAGAAAAATAATTATTACAGTTTGTGCAGACTTCTATACTTACTTCATATATCAAATTGGATATATGTCTACCTCCAGCTCCAGTGTCTTATGGATATAAAACTAGCTTCTATATAAGAGCATTATGTGAAAGAGAAAACACTTCAAACTATCATTTACTGATCTGTATGTAGTTTTAACTGGTTTTCTTAGTTTTAAGAACTTGCATTCTTTTTCTAGTTAAATATCTTCTATCTCCAAGGATAAAGCAGGCTAACATTGCTGAGCCAGATTACAAATACTAATGTTAACAGAAAACTAGGCATGACACTCCCAGAGGATCCAGCTATACCACTCCTGGGCATATACCCAGAGGCTTTACCTGCATGCAATAAGGACACATGCTCCACTATGTTCATAGCAGCATTATTTATAACAGCCAGAAGCTGGAAAGAACCCAGATGTCCCTCAACGGAGGAATGGATTCTCTGCAATTAAAAACAATGAATTCACGAAATTCCTAGGCAAATGGTCAGAACTGGAAAATATCATCCTTAGTGAGGTAATCCAATCACAAAAGAACACACATGGTATGCAGTCACTGATAAGGGGATATTAACCCAGAATCTCGGAATACCCTAGACACAGTTTGCATATCAATAGATTTCCAAGAAGATGGAAGGAGAGACCCCTGGTCCTGGAAAGACTGGATATAGGGGAATGCCAGGACAGAGAAGCGGAGGGGGTTGAATGGGGAAAAGAGTGAGGGAAGGGGACTTATGGGACTTTCGTGGAGGGAGGAAATGGGAAAGGGGACATCATTTGGAATGTAAATAAAAAAAACTTAGAAAATAAAAAAAAATCAATTTTTGGTGAAGTGAGGTGAGGAAGAGAGGGGAGATAGTAAAGCGAAGGACTAGAAATAGTGTGAAAATGGATGAAGTACATGATTCTCTTGAAATAGATTGTCCTTACAAAATACAACATAAAACACAATGAATTACGCCAATAATTTTTTTAATGAGTGACTCAAATACTGAGATTGTAGAGATTTGATGATTCATTTATTCTGTTGACAAAATATATTTTAATCAATAGACTTAGAAATACATGTGAAATAATACTTGGAGATATTTGTTCTTATAAATTTCCTCCAAATGAGTTAGATATAGTGATGCACACCTTTAATCACCACACCTTGGAGGCAGAGATAGGCAGATCTCTGAGTTCAGGGCCAGTCTGGTTTATAGAGGGAGTTCCAAGGCAGTCAGCGCTTTACAGAGAAGCCTTCTTTCAAAAACTGCTAAATAGAAACAAAATTCCAATAAATGAAAAACAAGAAGACAGTTTGGTATTGCTGCTATAGAAAGGCAATGAACTAAAAAATTTTAGTTGTACAGGGAAGAACCTGTACAACTTGTAGTGAAAAGTTCAGTACAATACTTGAAAGCAAATAATAATGTGATCCACATGGTTACATATTATATCATCACAGAAGTAATGCTAACTCAAAAGTGTATAGTGTATATGGAGAGATGGGTCAGCTGTTCAGAGGGATTCCTGTTTTTCCAGAGGTCTAGGGCTTGGTTTCCAGTATTCATGCACCCAGGTCTTGTCTACCAGGTCACAATTTTCCCATACTCCAGCCAGTTACAGGGAATAATCTTTAAATGGTCACTATAAGACTTCACATAGCTCCCCCTCTCTCTCACATATACACACGTAAACATAAAGAAAAGTGCTAACACTAAATGCATGCATTTTATATAAAATATTATTCCAATCAAGTTGTGCAAAGGGGAAAATAATTTAAATACACTAGTAGGACAAAGGACAGTTGTTTTATAGTAGTGAGGTTTCCTCTAAGTTTTACATGTTTCTTTTTATTTTTCTATTTCTTCATGCCCCAATGATGTATACAATTTACCATTATAGCTTACTACAATTTTTTTTCCTTAATCATTAGAAGTGAAATGTAGACCTGATGGTATACACCAAGGTCTGAAAGTTTCTGAAGACGTACTATGAGGTACAACTAACATTTCATAACTGGAAATGCTTTAAATGAACTTTTTTCCATCTCCAGGATAAAAATAAAATTCTAATTATTGTAATTGAATATTTAAGTTTTCATAAAGAGTGTTTATGTTTCTTTTTTCTTTCTTTTGTTTTTGGTTCGTTGTTTGTTTTTTTATTGAATCATTTTTTCTTTATTTTTTATTAGATATTTTCTTTATTTACATTTCAAATGTTATCCCCTTTCCTGGTTTCCCTTCTGAAAACCACCTAACTCATCACCCCCTCCCCCTGCTTACCAACCCACCCAGTTCTGCTTCCCTGTCCTGGTATTCTCTTATACTGGCTCAAGGAGTCTTCTCAGGACCAAGTGCCTCTCCTCCCTTTGATGTGCAATAAGACCACCTTCTTGGACTAAGGACCTTGCCTCCCATTGTTGCCTGATATTGTTCTTCCTATGAGGTTGCAACCCCCTTCAGCTCTTTCAGACCTTTCTCTAACTTCTCCTTTGGGGACCCCACGCTCAGTCCAATGGTTGGGAGTGAGCATCAGCCTCTGTATTTGTTTGTTTTTTTAAATGTAATTTTTTTTTTACTTATTCAATTTACTTCCTGCTCACTGCTCCTTCTTGGTCACCCCCTCCCACAATCTTCTGCCATTTCCCTCTGCACTTCTCCTCTGAAAGGATAGTGTATGTATGTGTGTGTGTGGGGGGGTGCTGATTATCTCCCAGACCCTGGCACTTCAGGTCCCTGCAAGTCTAGGTGCTCTTTCTCCCCTTGAGGCCAGTGAAGACATCCCAACCAGTAGAACCATATTTCACAGAAAGGCAACAGCTTTTGGAATAACACTTGCTCCAGTTGCTCAGAAACCACATGAAGGAAAAATGCACATCTAGTACTTATGAGTGGGGAATTCCAGCCCATGTGTGTCCTTTAGTTGGTGGTTCAAACACTGAGAGCTCTAAGGGTCCAGGTTAGTTGACTCTGTTGGTCTTCCTGTGGAGTTTCTATCCCCTTCAGGGCCTTCTTTCCTTCTATTCTTCAATAAGAGTTCCCAAGCTCCATCTACTGTTTGGCTATGGGTGTCTGTATCTCTCTGAGTCAGTTTCTAGGTGGAGACTCTCAGAGGAAAACATGCCTCTGTTTACAAGCATAACAAAATATCATTAATAGTGTTAGTGTTAGTTGGCCATTCCCTTAGTCTCTGCTCCCTTTGGCCACACCCATATTTTTTTGTAGATAAGATAAATTTGGGCTTGAAATTTTGTCAATGGGCTGGTGTCTCTATCACTCCACTGGGGTTCTAAAAAGAATGGGATCATATGTTATCCTATGCTATATATATATTAATTGTAACTAAATTCTTACAGTTTAAAAATTCTTACAGTTTTTTTAAATGTGGTAATTAATAGCCTTTGCACTGCTCAAATATTATCAGAAGCCATTTTGGTCAACATTATTTCTTACACTCTACATGTATTGTAAAGTTATTTGGTGGTATTTTTTGTATTGCTCTATTCATACATCTTACCCCATTGAATGGCTAAATTACATTTGATAAGGAAAATACATAAACTGGCTGGATACAATTTATTGACAGTAAATAATTTGTGTTATTTAATGTTCAGTGAATATTTTAGGATTTTCTATTGCTCTGATGAAACACCATGACTAAAGCAGCTTGGGAAGGAAATGTTTTATATAACTTTATCTGACTTTCATGTCACTTTCATTGTGGAAAAATCAGTACCAAAAATTCAAGCAGGGCAGGAACCTGGAGGCAGAACCTGGTACAGAGGCAATGGGATCGGGGGGGGGGGGGGGAGAGGGGGGACTGATTACTGGCTTCCTCCTGGTTTGCTTATCCTTAGTTTTTCCATAACACAGGAACATTTACCCCAGGGTGATAACACTCAGTATGTGTTGAGTCCTTCCCCCACCTATCACTAAGAAAAAACCAATCAACTAGTCCTTAAGGAGGCATTTTCTCAATCAAGTTTCCCACCTCTTAGATGAATATAGCTCTCGTCAAATTAATATAAAAGTACCAGCAGCACAGTAGGAATAAAGGAAACAAAATTAGGGTCACTTAAAAATTTAAAGTTGTTTCTAGAATAAGCAGCTATAACTTCTGTAATTTTTTAATCAAGATTTTTTTCTTTTTGCATACATCCAGGCAAAGAAACAAATGAGAGAAAGAAGATGACATTCCTTTTCCTTAAAGATACAGCAGTTCACTTCTTCACAAATGTCATTGAGCAGAGTGTACTGTCTTCAACAATAGCCCTTGTCAAATGTAACTTTAGATGACATAAAATATACCTAAGCTGTAATGAGATATTTTATAATTTTTGCATTGTGTTTGAAAACCGTTTTTCGAGCCCAGTGAGATCTCGGGAATTGCTCATGAGCAGCTTCTACGTGGAGGGAGAGCTGAAAAGTGAAACTACGGGGGTTGAGAGAAAAGAAGACACAGAGACATTAGTGCATGGCTGTACAAAATCTTTCTCTATTTCTTTGGGGACAAGAGCGACAATATATGTGCTGTGGGTGTGACCCTCCCTCCCAAAGCTGCAGAGTCTTCTCAGCAGGTCTCCGGAAAGCTGAGAGATTTTGCCATAACAAAGATCACATGGTCTGCTACACAGCAGGAGATGGAGACTTGACTCGCAGGAAACTGTAGTGCCAGAGGGGTTCTGACATCTGTCAGGTGGGAGGAGGTGTGGCTGGAATTCCTCAGCTCCTTGTAGGTGAAATGCAGGCAGCTGAATTTTGCCTAGAGGCTATATGGCTCACTACATCTCCTCCTTCCTTATTAATTTAAACAAGTGGATAGTAAATCCGTCCATGACGGCGGGCGATTGACCAGGGCAGGGAGCAGGGGTCTAATTCCCCTCGTGGAGAACAAATAATTGTTTCCACCTTTTAGACGGCTCTTGGTGTCTTTTGGAGGGGAGGGGCAGAGCCTTAGATTAGTGGGACATCCCCACAGAGTGCATGGTGGTCAGAAGACCGACACCAACCCCTTTGCAAATCAGACTTGCTCCCCAGAGACTCAGAACCAGATACTTAGATCCTCTCTGTGCAATGCTTTGCTGTACACCCCCTGATGCCCATGTCAGCTCATAAGCAGACACACATAGATCTGAGTTCTATGTGGCTCCATGAAGGAGATCCACTTATTTATAAATTTTGATGCCGGAGTCATGTAATTGCCAAATGCCTTATTAGTCTTTAACAGACAGCCTGTTTTCAATTCAGGTGAGCCTGGATGGAGACAATCTGCTTAAAATACAAGACAAAGAGTTAAGCAAGATACAATATTCAGTTGCAAATTAGCTTGTCTTTGGAAGGTCCCAGGGATTCAAATGTAAATGAGTAGCTCTTAAAACACAACTTGACTTAAAACAGCTTAACTTCCCAGTGTGAAGGGAAATGGCTTTGAGAGTTAACAGAGACCTGTTACTTCTCAGAAAGAATGGAGACTATATTTTAAATTAACTCAGTTGGCTGATAATTATTATTAGCCATCTTCATAATTGGAAGCTCCAATATTGGACTTATTACTAGACCACTTCATAATTGAGTAAACTGATCACATTAAAGGAAGGAGAAGAGTCATTATAACTCTTCTTTTAGATTAATTTTTTTTAAGGCAGTTTTAACAGTCTCCACTGTTCTCTGTCCCACAAGATCTAAAGCTTACAGCAAGGCAGTGTATTTAATCTGGGACATAGGCAAGTAAAGTCACCATTGTCAGGGCACTCAGCAAATTCACAGGTCAGCATTAATTTTGGCATGTCACACTCATCACTATAGCAGCTAGAGTGCTTCTGTAGCATTCTGTGGAAAAACATAAACATGCCTTCTTAAACATTATGCACAGGGATACAATTTCCCTCCTTTTTGTTTTTTATTTAGAAGATATTGTTTAAAAGTTACACAATATCTAGTCCTTGAGAATTATATCACATTAAATTGTTAAAATTATCTCAAATATTTGATGACTGTAATAAATATCTAGTACCATTATTTGTTTTAATCTTAATTGGAACACTAAGAATAGACAATAATATAGGCAATGACTATGTAAGCATAGAAAATAAACGTAGCATTTTTAGTTGGTTTTCTAGTTAGAGCAGTTGCAACTAGAAAGCCTGAAAATGTATCATTAGTCACATGCACATATTTTAATTTTCTAAAATCAGAAATATGAGTACCATTCATTTGGAATAATTGATTAATTCCTCTAGAAGTAACACCATTATGTGGTACAGGAGAAGTTGAGGACACCAAGAACAAGGCTCTACAATTTGATGTGCACAGTTTCTAAAAATATAAAATTATTTTTAAGTCATTACTATTTTGATGATGTAAAGAATATGATTGTATGGCCAATTGTTCCTATGCAAGGCCTATAGTCTGCCTGGGATACAAATCTCTCCTGCCCTGGGATGAGCTCTTAAATGTTCAGAGGACAGTCATTTGAAGGAACAGTATCTTCTCTTGACTAGAGTTGCATTTGCATACATTATTGCAAAATTTAAGAATTAGCAGTATCTAAAAAAGGAACAATTTCAAGCAATTATAAGCCATGAGCTATATATATTTATTGGCTATCAGTATATAAGTTAAAGGCTTGATTGTTAACATTTTAAAAATAGTGGCTACAACACCCAAGTCAATTAATTATCTGTGTTGAAGCAGGGGGAAATTCAAAAAGAATAAACATGTAATCCAATTGCATGAGCTTCACTCCCACAGTAGATGCATTCTTTATAGGATGCATGTTAACAACTTGTCTTTTGGAAAACAATTATCAATTTTGCCTAAAAGGCTTGCCATGTAGTAGACCAATTATCAATACTCTGCAATGACCAATCTGGTTGCTATTTGAAACAAGGAACAAATGTTTCATCAGGTTCTTAAGACATTCTTTTAAAACACCTAACACACCAATATCTTTATCGGAGGATGTTAAAACTTTACTTGGAGATGAAAAAAGGTGATTCTACATTAATGTTCCCTTTGCCAAGGAATGGCAGTCAATACATAATATAAAACCTTCTGTAAATGCTTTTACAATTATCAGGATCCCTAAAGCAAAACAAAACCTTTTAAATCTATAATAATTTTGTAGGCCAAATTTTAATATCTTCATAATTACTACATAGCCTCATTGATCTTTCATAGATCTTAAATTTGAACTATATTTTAAACCACACCTGGATACATCTCAAGTGTAAATACCTTCTAATCTGAGCCTATTGTCTAAAGCCAGGCTCACACCCGCCCATGTAGGACTTTAGCCTGCAGCCAGCCAATATGGTTATTTGAGGGCTCCCGTAAAGACTTTACTAAAATCGCACTGAAATCTCCTTTTTAATCGAGAAAAAAAATTTACCTTTACCACTGTATCTAATCAACTTGTGAAAAAGTAGCAACAGGCCTATACTGGCCACAGCTGTTTTTAAACTTTATCACTCTAGAAGTTATCTTTGAGAATCATGAGCCTTTAATTAGACTGAAAACTGCAGTTTTTAAACATAATTTTTAACTTTCTTTGTAATACAGAAAGTACCTACAACTTTGAAAAGTAAAACCCAATTTTAAACCATCTATTCCCTTTAAAATCAATGGCAAACACATACTTGCACACTTTAAAGTATTTCTGCTAGCTCTCATGTTTGAATGAATGACAGTGTAACTTATAATATCTTATTAAGAAAACATTATTTTAAATCTTATCTCTTATAAGACTAATCTCTTAGGATCAGATCCACATAAAACTTTCCGCCAATCTGGTCGTATCTTAGAGGCCTGTATTTCCTGGGTTGGGTCATGCCACATGTTGCTTAAGATGGCTCCAACCCTGAATTACCAGATTTAAACTAATTTTTTGTTACTGACATTACATCCTTTAAAAAACTTATTAGCCAATATTCTATAGTCAAAACATTTAAACATACTTATATCTTTAACATCAATTAGAAACAAGAATAAAGCAACTACGAAAGTCTTATAAATTTAAATCAAACACATTTTTTTTCCTTTTCTCTAGCTGTAGTTTTAAGAGAAAAAGCACTTTGGACCTAATAACTACAATTGTATAGCTTTTTCTAGGATAAATAACCATAAACTGAGACTGCATTAAGAGATGAACCACCAGCAGATGAAGTTTCTACCATTTTTTCTTTTCAACATGAAACATAGAACAGCCATTCAAACAACAAGAAACAAATTGACACGTGGACATATTGGTGCACCAAGGACGAACAAAGGACATACACCAAGGACATGTAAATCGAGGGAAGCGCACTTTCTATTTCTCCTTGTGCCTAGGAGACTTTTAAAATCTATTTTCTTTCTGTCTTTCTCATGTTTCGTTTTCTCTCTCTCTCTTTTTTTTTCTTTTTTTTTTTTGGCTTTTTTGTTTTTTAAACTTTTTATTTTATTTTATTTTATGCCCTAATTTTCTCTCGCCTGGAGTTCAGTTCTAAACCGCGGCCAACTAGCCTGACAAAATTCCCGGTTTCACATCACTGTCACCCCTAGTTGATCTCAGCGTCGGGCTACGCTGATTCACCTAGTATTGCCGTATCCCTTTCTTTCTGCAACTTGCAACCATAGCCTTTACTCTATGTTGCTCACCGGGCCCTGGATACTTAACCTTTATTTCTTCTTTTCCGTGGAGCTCCACCAACAGACAGTGTTCCTCAGTAGTTCTCTCCTTTTCCACGCCACACGTTCGAGGCGCCATCTGGATCTTCCCGGGAATTGCTCACGAGCGGGTTCTACGTGGAGGGAGAGCTGAAAAGTGAAACTACGGGGGTCGAGAGAAAAGAAGACACAGAGACATTAGTGCATGGCTGTACAAAATCTTTCTCTATTTCTTTGGGGACAAGAGCGACAATATATGTGCTGTGAGTGTGACCCTCCCTCCCAAAGCTGCAGAGTCTTCTCAGCAGGTCTCCGGCAGGCTGAGAGATGTTGCCATAACAAAGATCACAGGGTCTGCTACACAGCAGGAGATGGCGACTTGACTGTAGTGCCAGAGGGGCTCTGACATCTGTCAGGTGGGAGGAGGTGTGGCTGGAATTCCTCAGTTCCTTGTAGGTGAAATGCAGGCAGCTGAATTTTGCCTAGAGGCTATATGGCTCACTACACAGTGAGATGCTTTGGTGGGTAAAGACTACCAAGCCTGATGATCAAGACCCATGTAGTAGAAGAAAAGAAGCAACTCCTGTGACCTATACATGTGCACCATAGTGATCATGTATATACACAGAAGTACACACACACACACACACACACACACACACACACACACACATATATATATATATATACACACTAAATTAAAATCTTAATGGAAAAATTGAATTTGAAAGAATAAAAATTCAAAATAAATATATTAATTTCATATTATAATGCTAACATTTTAGATATAGTAATTACAATTCCACCCATAGAGTTATACCTTCCCCTTTACAGCTTCTGAAATCTGTAGCTATCCTGAGCACTTTAAATTACACACAAAATTTGAATATAGATCATTGGAAGTTACGGTTTAGACAGTTGCTATAGTGGCCAAAGACTGAGGGAGAACTGCAAGTCTCTCATCAGACTTAAAGAGGAAATGTCGTGTTTATATTGGAGCTGTGCTAAATCTCTAGGAGTTTGAGGGCTTGTTAACCATGACAGGAAACAAAGAAGAGGAGCAGGGCAGACAGCTATATTTTCAGCAATAAAATTCTTTCTAAGATGACAAATTTATCACAAAAAAAAGCATAGCTTCATGTTTTATGACTAGAAGTTGATGAGAGAAAATTTATCATGGATATTTTTCATTTCTTCCCTCTTGCAAATGACACGGTGACTTTCACCCTTCTGGAATCCTTTTTGTTTCTTCGTTTTTTCATTTGATGTGGGGGTTGGCTATGCAGTACTGCCATGTACCAATGGATAGACAAGTATCCTTTTAGCCATGGTAAAAATAGGTTTGCTAAGCCCCGAGTTTATCAACTACAGTGCAACAGACATTTATTGTGCTCTCTGGCAATTTTCACATAAATCATATTTGGGCCTCTAGGAACCAGAGTAAATAGATGGAATGTTTGGATATTAGCTCTTTTGTAAACAATATACTATTGTTTGTTTGTTTGTTTTTTGATCCAAAGATTTCATGTCTTCTACTAGCATTTCGGAAAGTGAAACACATAGTCTTGTTAGCTTGCAGGCAGTTGAGACTCTATATCATTCTTAATAAATGTATCCTGAATTTGTAATGGTATATTATGTAACTTTAGCACAAACATATGCTGTCTGCTAATAATTTAAATGTGCTTTAAAAGCTAGGCAGTTCTGAAACATCTATTATTTTATGATATGTACAATTGCTTAATTTATCTGTACTCCATTTTCCTCATCTCTAAAATAAAATTTATCTCATAAATTCATTACAAAGATGGCATGAGATAATATATTTAAAAGCTATGAAGAGTGCCAGAATTATAGTTTTCACTTAATAAATATTATCTATACCAATTAGAGAAGGAATTATAACTAAATGCAGCAAATACAAAATTGCATTTAGCAAAATATATAGCAATTTGTTTAATATGGATAAGGACACATGGCTGGCATAGTGTAAAAAATCCTTATTTGGGATAGTGGAGCCACATGTTTGGTATTGAAGATGACATTTGGCCCTAGAAACAAACAACTGACAGGATCCTCAGAAACTCCTAATTATACTCAGAAGAAATTATTATCAGCTGGGGGCTTTCCTTGAGAATCTTGTGATTTAATTACTGAAAGTTAAATATTGGATTTAATCTAAGGAGGTTTATTTATGAGTATTTTACTTTCGCCCTCCATCTACTTTTCTTGAAAATTGTTCTCTGTGTAGGTAGGACTACCTGGCAAATACTTTCGCCCTCCATCTACTTTTCTTGAAAATTGTTCTCTGTGTAGGTAGGACTACCTGGCCAAGAGGCAACAGTGCTAGCATCTTATCACTGCATAACTGACTCTCACTACAGGAGAAAACAGTTTGTTGTCATGCAATAATAGGGCCCAGTCTTTTCACTTCTGTTGCTACACTCCCCTATATGAATTTCTGTACGTAAGAGACCATGGGTTTATTGATTTGAGAAAAGAGAGACATTGAATTCCTTATTTTCTGCCAGAGACTTTATTATCTGAAGGCTGAAATATTCTTGAGCGATTAACTCATAACAGGGCTTAGCAAAAAGCATGAAACAGAGGTTGAAACAAAATTATTTTCTGACATTTCATGAGCAAAAGACCCCCCAGACTAACACATTAGCTTAGCTATCCTAAATCAAGTGCTTCAGCTTTATAAATGAGCATTATTCTAAGCGATAATGTAGTATGTCCATTTCTGTCACTGTTAGCAGGTGAACACAGATGATACAGGAGATTGTGGGGACAAATGTTAGCCACTTCCATCTGGATCTGACTCAAGTAGGCAAAATAGGTGGTCTTTGTCTGAAGAGAAAAATCACCTGCAATCTGAGTACCACAAACCTCTAAAGGAGTGACCTATTTCCTCCCTGAAGGCTTTAGCATTTTTAGTATCCTTGGGAGATGGGCTTCTTAGGGTCTTCATCTCTGTTTATATCACTTATCTGTTCCATTAAAGTCATTAACTTATTCATCACAACTGCTTTAAAACTCTGATCTGCTAATGCCCAGTTCTGTTGGTCTCCATGCATGCTTTGTCTCTTCAGACCTTGTTGGCAGCTTTACAACATGCCTCACGATGTTCAGTTGACAGCCAGATAACACAGGAAACAAAAGAAATCAAGTCAAAGAAGTAACAAGTCTGGAATTATTTGCTCATTTTGGCAAGAGTTTGATGTGCTTAATGTTTACTATAGCTTGAAATGTGAGATGCTAAAACCTCCCTCAGGACTCTTGTTTTTGTTTCCTTGGTTCTCCATTTCCCCAGAAACCCCTATTCAAAAAGTTTGTGGGTTTTTTCAGCTGTAATGCTCTCTTAATTTAGGAGTCTGGTTAAGGTGCCAGTATGGTATCCCCAGTGAGCAGGAACATTTTATGTTTCTGGGATCTAATCTTGGGATTTAGAGTTTTTTTTTACAGCTTTCACTATCTTTGGTGAATTGAAAGGATAGATGGAAGAGCAGCTAGGACCTTGCCTTTTCTCTGATCACTTAGGTACTAGGAAAACACAAGTTCATTAGGCTCCAGCAAGTACTTTTATTAGAATGCAGGCTTTTGCTATTGTTTGTATCTGATTATATTTAAACATTTAATTCTGATTACTTAAAGCCCACATAGAAAATAGAGATCTCTCTCTTTCTCACTCTCTGTTCCTCTCTCTCTGTTCCTCTGTCTCTCTGTCTTTTTGTCTCTCTCTTGCTCTTTTCCTGTCCCTTGCTGTCTTTCTCTTAAATTTGTTCTTCTCTATTATATTACATCTTGCCCACAGTTTTCCCTCCCTCTACTCTTCCCAGTCCCTGTCCCCACTGTCCCTCTTCCCCAGATCCACTCCTCCTCTCTTTCTCTTTAGAAAAAAGAGCAGGCCTCTTTGAGATATTAACTGAACGTGTATAACAAGTATAAAACTAGGACTAAACTCTCATATCAATGCTGATCAAGGCAACCCAGTAGGCGTAAAAAGGTACTAAGAGTAGGCAAACGTCAAAGATACCACTATTCCTACTGCTAGGAGTCCCACACAAACACTGTTAGACAATCATAACATATATACAGAAGACCCAGTCAGTCCCATAAAGGTCAATGAATGTAGCTTTGTACTGTGTGAACCCCAATGAGCCCTGCTTAGTTGATTCTGTAGACTGTGTTCTCATGGTATTCTTGACCACTCTGGCTCCTAAAATCCTTCCTCTTCCTCCTCTGTGGGTTTCTCTGAGCTCTATCTAGTGTTCAATTGAGGGTCTCTGCATTTGTTTCTCTTAGGTGCTGGCTGAAGCTTCTCTGAGGACAATTGGACTAGGCACTGATTTATGAATATATCAAAATATCATTAGTAATCATTTCTTTGATTTTTGTTTTCTTTGCCAGTCTTGTTTGGGTCTATCCTAGGTCTCTGGGCTACACAGCCTCTGGGTCCTGTGTGTGTCAGGTTTGGTCTCTCTCTCATGACATGGGACACAAACTGGACCTGTCATTGGTTGACCACTCACACAAGTTCTGCTCCACCATTTTTCAAGCACATCTTGCAGGCAAGACAAATTGTAGGTCCAAGGATTTGTGGTTGGTTTGATGTCCAGTCTTACCACTGGAAATCTTGTTCTGGATGCTCTATTAGAAGGGGGTCATTGCCGGAGTCACACTTGTAAGGAGATTCCATGGCATTGGGTTTCTTCATCATTCCACAAATGCCCCCAGTTCCAGTTGTTCCTCCCAGTACTCTCTCCTTCCATCTCCACCTGTGTCTTGAACATGGGGGATCTTTCCATCTTCTGAGATCTTCTTCAATTTCTTTCTTCAGAAACTTGAAGTTCTTATACAGATTTTTCACTTGCTTGGTTAGAGTCACACCAAGATATTTTATATTATTTGTGACTATTATGAAGGGTGTTGCTTCCATAAATTCTTTCTCAGCCTCTTTATCCTTTGGGTATAGGAAGGCTACTGATTTTTTGAGTTAATTTTATAGCCAGCCTCTTTTCTGAAGTTGATTATGAGGTTTAGGAGTTTTCTGGTGGACTTTTTGGGGTTACTTATGCATAATATCATATCATCCACAAATAGTGATACTTTGACTTCTTCCTTTCCAATTTGCATTCCCTTGACCTCCTTTTGTTGTCTAATTGCTCTGGCTAGGACATCAAGTACTATATTGTAAAGGTA
The DNA here is from genome assembly GCA_036184795.1 of Tokudaia tokunoshimensis. NCBI lineage: Eukaryota > Metazoa > Chordata > Mammalia > Rodentia > Muridae > Tokudaia > Tokudaia tokunoshimensis. Next base: position 1,510,198 of record BTHU01000012.1, on the reverse strand, counting down.
AGGAGAAAGTGGACTGCCTTGTCTAGTCCCTGATTTTGGTCTGATTGCATAAGTTTCTCTCCATTTAGTTTGATGTTGGCTACTGGTTTGTTGTATATTGCTTTTACCATGTTTAGGTGTGGGCCCTGCATTACTAATCTTTCCAAGACTTTTGTCTTGAGGGAATGTTGGATTTTGTCAAATGCTTTCTCTGCATCTAGTGAAATGATCATGTTTTTTTTTCTTTGAGTTAGTTTACATAGTGGAGTACATTGATGGATTTCCATATATGGAAGCATCCCTGTATCCCTGGGGTGAAGCTTACTTGATCATGGTGAATGATCATTTTGATGTGATCTTGTCTTCAATTGACAAGAATTTTATTGGGTATTTTTGCATCAATATTCATAAGGTAAATTGGTCTAAAGTTATATTTCTTTGTTGGGTCTGTGTGGTTTAGGTATCAGAGTAATTGTAGCTGCATAGAATGAATTGGATAGTGTTCCTTCTGCTTCTCTTTTGTGGAATAGTTTGAAGTGTTTTGGCATTAGGTCTTCTTTGAATGTCTGATAGAACTCTGCATTAAACCCATCTGGTTCTGGGCTTTTTTTATTTTATTTTTTTTATTATTATTATTTTTTTTTGGTTGGGAGACTATTAATGACTCCTTTTATTTCTTTAGGGATTATGGGACTGTTTAGATAATTTATCTGATCCTTATTTAACTTTGGTGCCTAGTATCTGTCTAGAAAATTGTCCATTTCATCTAGATTTTTCAGTTTTGTTGAGTATGGGCTTTTGTAGTAGGATCTGATGATTTTTTTGTTTTCCTCAGCATCTGTTATGTCTCCCTTTTCATTTCTGATTTTGTTGATTTGGATACTCTCTGTGCCCTCTGGTTAGTTTGGCTAAGGGTTTATCTATCTTGTTGGTTTTTTTCAAAGAACCAGCTCCTGGTTTTGTTGATTCTTTATGTCGTTCTTTTTGTTTCTATTTGGTTGTTTTCAGTCTTGTGTTTGATTATTTTCTGCCATCTACTCCTCTTGGGTGTATTTGCTCCTTTTTGTTGTAGAGCATTCTGATGTGTTATCAAACTGCTAGTGTATGTATGCTCTTTCCAGTTTCTTTTTTGAGGCACTCAGAGCTATGAATTTTCCTCTTAGCGCAGCTTTTATTGTGTCCCGTAAGTTTTGGTATGTTGTGCTTTCAGTTTCCTTAAATTATAAAAAGTCTTTTATTTCTTTCTTTATTTCTTCCTTGACCAAGTTATTATTGAGTAGAATGTTTTTCAGTTTCCATGTGCATGTTGGCTTTCTGTTGTTTTTGTTGTTATTGAAGAACAAACTTATTCTGTGGTGATCTGTGAGGGTGTATGGGATTATTTCAATCTTCTAATATCTGCTGAGGTCTGTTTTGTGTCTGATTATATAGTCAGTTTTGGTGAAGGTACCATCAGGTCCTGGAAAGAAGGTATATTCTTTTGTTTTAGTATAAAATGTTTTTATACTAAGAACATTTATAATATATATATATATATATAATCATTTTGTTTAATAACTTCTGTAAGTTTCACTGTGTCTATGTTTAGTTTCTGTTTCCATGATCTATTCAATGTTGAGAGTGGGATGTTGAAGTCTCCCACTACTATTGTGTGAGGTGTAATGTGTGCTTTGAACTTTATTACAGTTTCTTTTATGAATGTGGGTGCCCTTGTATTTGGAGCACAGATGTTCTGAATTGTGAGTTCATCTTGGTAGATTTTTTTCCTTTGAGAAATATGAAGTGTCCTGCCTTATCTTTTTTGATAACTTCAGGTTGAAAGTCGATTTTATTCAATATTAAAATGGCTGTAAGAGCAAGAATCGACATTTGGGACCTCCTAAAGCTGCAAAGCTCCTGTAAGGCAAAGGGCACTGTCAATAGGACAAAATGGCAAGCAACAAATTGGGAAAAGATCTTTACCAATCCTACATCTGATAGAGGGCTAATATCTAATGTATGCAAAGAACTCAAGAAGTTAGACTCCAGAGTGTCAAATAACCCTATTAAAAAATGAAGTACAGAGCTAAACAGGGAATTTTTGACTGAGGAAACTTGAATGGCTCTGAAGCACCTAAAGAAATGTTCAGCATCCTTAGTTATTAGGGAAATGCAAATCAAAACAACCCTGAGAGTCCACCTCACACCAGTCAGAATGGCTAAGACGAAAAGCTCAGGGTACAGCAAATGCTGGAGAGGATGTGGAGAAAGAGGAACACTTCTCCATTGCAGGTGATATTGCAAGCTAGTGAAAACACTCTGGAAATCAGTATGGCAGTTCCTCAGAAAATTGGACATAGTACTACCTGAAGATCCAGCTATACCAATCCTGGACATATACCCAGAAGATGCTACAACATTCAATAAGGACATATGCTCCACTATGTTCATATGCTCCACTATGTTCATAACAGCCTTATGTATAATAGCCAGAAGCTCAAAAGAATCCAAATGTCCTTCAACAGAGGAATGGAAACAGAAATTTTGGTATATATACACAATAGTGTACTATTCAGCTATTAGAAATAATTTGCTAGTGTAAGATTGCTTCAATTTCTTTTTGAATGCATTTTTATGCTATGAAATTTCCTCTTACCACTGTGTTCATTGTCTCGGTATGTTGTACCTTCATTTTCATTGAGTTGTAAGAAGACTTTCATTTCCTTCTTCATTTGTTCTTGGACTAGTAGAGACTTGTTCAGTTTCTATAAATTTATCAGTCTTTTGTTGTTTCTGTCATGAAATCTGCCTTTTATCAAGGATGTTTGGATTGGACTCAGTGGGTTTTTTTCAGTTTTCTTGTATCTGCTGAAATTTACTTTGTGACTGAGCAGGTGGTCAATATTGGAGACAGGGAAACTTTTCTCTTTACCCAAGAACCTTCCCAGACTTCTGAATCTTAAGCCTTATAAAAGTATGTGAACATCTTCACATATGAGACCCAAAATTTTTCATTCCTGATCTCCCACACTGGGCATTCAGTATTTATATAAGCAAATTTTGAAGCAGTGGGCTCCTGGCAACATCTTGTATTCACAGTGAACTGTCATTCTCTTTTAAATGAGCTCACATAAAACTATAAAGTGATCTAAAAGTAAACATTGAATGTTATTGCCTAAAATATTCACACCTTTGCACTGTAGAATAGAGAAATCCAATCTCTTAATAGGAGGAAAGAGGATAAACAATAGGGAGCTGTGGCTATACAGTGGTTAGGTTCAGATTTGGATCTGTTATGGTGAAAAACATGCGAAATCTACAATGGGGAACAGACACAAACACACTACATATGACAGCTTGGGGCTCTCTCTGTTCCAAAGATGTGGTCCTTCTGAATCCAGAACTGGCACAAGCCTGGACTCCAAAAAGATGTGGAATATTAATATTCATTAATAAAGGCTGAATTTTCCATAGCTGAGACCTTGAGAAAAATGCCTGGTAATTTTTTGAGCAAAAGTTAGGAGATTCCTTATGTCTACTGGTATCCTTGACATAGTACAGGCAGAAATGGTGATACATTTTCTGCTTCATAAAGTTTCCATCTGGGTTGAGGAGATGGCCTCAACTGTTTATGCCAGTGCTTCTCAGATAGTTGTAAAAATATCATCCTTCTCAAAATATAGATTGTTGGATAATTCTCATGCAAGTGTTCCGCAGATTAGAGCCAGCAACAATGTGAATTTTTGAATGACAAGCAATCACTGCCACCTAGTATAATGTCTGTAGGAATCCAGCTAGCCTGCATGAATGTGGATGAGATGAGACAATAGACCATGAAAAAAATACATAATCCAGTGAACTGAACTGCATAAACCATAAGCTTGTAAAATTTCGGATAAAAGATATTGGTATGGGTCAGATTAGTCAATGAAAGCATCAAGAAGTGGATAGTATTGGGATGGAAACTGCATTGTGTTTCTACCCAGACAACTCTAGATTTTCTAGATTTGAATTACAAATCTATCACTTAGTAGCTATTTAACTTTTTATGTCTTTTATCTACTGATTACATAGTAAGTGTTTTGTAGTTCTATTCTGAATATGAAAATGCCTGCCCTGAGCCAGGCTGGTGGACTTACTAAATCTATGCCAGCTATGTTCCTCCCAAGAGGGGACTATATATAGGGAGAGATATATACTTTTACATCTACAAAGGGTATTATCATTGTTCAACTGGTTCTCTAAATTTGTGTTATTTATTGCTCAAATTTCCCACGTAATTGTGTTTCAAATATAACTATGGTAAAATGAGGGTATTCCAGGACACAGAGAAACTTAGAATCAGAATTCAAGGCTGATCAGGGTAAGGAGAGACTATTTGAGGTATGCAATTTTGATTATACTGATTAAATGGCCCTTTCTAAAAGATTATACATTTCTTCAAAATTGTTCCTCAAAGCTCCCAGAGCATCAGATAAGATGTTCCAAACATTAAGATTCCCATCTAACTCCTGAGAATTGCTTAGTTTATAGTCTGCTTTAGGCTTGTACATTAGCACAACAAAAGCTGAGAACTGACCTTAGCATTCCATTGGCATTTTGCATGTTATTCCCTACTTGTTATTTACCAGATGAAATTAGGATCAGAAACAAAAGGAAGCAAAAGACTAAAATGTAAATTAAAATTTCATAAGAACAACATTTGTACCTGCTCTACCTTTTAATGTCAGCTCTGACTGCCTCCTTAGGCAGTTGGTCACTGATGAAGAAGCCTGATGTTAGCCAATGACAATGTCTAAGAGTCTAGCTTTTTTCCTTTGCCTCCTTGTTACTTGGGATCTGTACATTACTTCTTCAGAACCCTTGGTTGATGAACACAACCACCCTTGTTACACTTCATTGAGGTTTCTAACATGCTTTGTTTTTTCTAGTAGGAACGCATCCTGATTTTATTTTTCCCCATGCAGTCTCTGTGCTCAGGAATACAGGCTGCATATGGCTTTTGGGATACCCCCAAGTCTTTCTCTTGATCTTTGATGGTGATATTCTGTGTGGAATCATTGCCCTTTTTGTTTCCTTCCTCTCCAGCAATGTGACTAGCAAAATATTGAATCTCTCAGCCACATTATTTAAGTCAGTCATTTTCTCCAATACGAACATCATTTCTTAAAGGCATCTTTTATGTTCTGTAGGGTTATAGTCCTGCTACCATAATTTTAAAGACTTTAACTTGATTTTTCGTGTGTGAATTATTTGTTTTATGTTGAATTGTCTCTATTTTTTATATGTAAAGGCACACACATTTTATGGAATTACAATCAATTTTTATTTTATTATTATCTGAGTTCTTTTTTTTTTCTTTTGTGTTGAGTAATCATTTTTCCTGGTGAGGCTTTACAAATACTTTATCTTTGCAGGTATGAAAATGACTGTTTTAACTCATTTACATAACTCAAAATATAGAATTTTAATATAACCTACTCTCAAACAACTCTATAGTGCATCTAGATTTTTGTTTGTAGGGAATTTTTAAGTGTGGGTGTGGGGGATGTATTCTGGGTAGATACATATGAATGCTGATGTATTCTAAGATCAGCATTATTGGAATCCCTGAAAATGCAGATAAAGGAGGTTGTGAGTTCTGGAAACCATACTCTGGAGAGCATTCTCCTACACGATTTACCATCTTTCTGCATTTAAGGTTGTGTAGTCGAAGTCTGATGTGCAGCCTTATTCTATTGCTTTTAGTTGGTAACATAAATCTCCCTCACTGCAACTCACTCTACAGCCTTAGCTTCAAAGTTTCGACTTGTTTCAGATTTATTTCTCAAACCTCTTTACCTTTCAATTTTCATTGTTCCTTAGCTCATGAGTGGTTCTTTTCATCAGCTCTATTTGCTCTATGTGGTTTTCATTTGCTTTGTTGAATGGATTAAACACTTATACTTTGCTCTCCAAATTTGAGGAAGACTTCATGTCTTTTTTGTATTCAAAATTGATCATTCACTTTTGTTGTGTGACATTTCCCAGCAGGCTATGAACATGAATATATTCTCCCTGACAGTCCAGCGACATAATAAAGAGTTAATTCCATCCAGTTGAATTTTGTAAAACACTGATTTTATTGGGATTATTACAGAAACATAAGTGAGGAGTTATTTACAGAGACCTTGGAGACTTAAAGGCAGCTGCATCACACAAAAACAAAGTCAACTACAGCATGGATGGCAATTCAAAATAGTCTCTACCTTCCCAACCTGAAGACATTTCCACCAGTAAATCTCCTCTACCACCATTTATCATGTATTACATACAATTTATAGTGGTATCCATATATATTGTTATAAGAATAAATCGTTGAAAGACAATAGTAATATGTTAGAAAATCCTTGCCTTTTGGAGCTGGCTAAAGTTCATTTGTACACACAAGCTTTTTAGTAATTAATATAATGTTTCTATTGGACCCACATTTTTACTATTATCTTTGCATAACACGCCATAATTTCCCATGTTCTGTTGTATATATGCTCTGCTTTTCTAGATTTATTTATTTTTTTCCCTCATAGATCACTTTTCTCTTAAAAAACTTTTCATTCTGGTCTCTAGAATAAATCACTTTAACAAATTCCTAGTGTTATGCCACGTGGGATTTTGTTTTGATTTGTTATATAGTTTATAGTTATTTCTGTTGAAAATGAAATACAATGCAACTTATATCTAATAAGATGAAGAGGTAGAGGGGAAGGAGTAAGAGAAGGAGAGGAAAGGAGGGGTAGAAGGAGGGAGAAGAGTGAGTGGAAGAGGAAGAGGATGGAAGAAAAAAGTAAAAAGAAAGGAAGGGAGAAATACAGGAAGGGAAGAAGGAAGGAACAAAGGAAGGAAGGAAGGAAGGAACAAAGGAAGGACCTCTTGTGTTTATATAATTTAATAGTTGAATATACCCAGGCCTAGATTTGACTTCAGGTAGGGACTTACTCCATTTGCCATTGTGTAACACTCCTTTCTTGTTTAATGGTAGATGTGATGAGTAATATATCCAAACTTATGATCCTTGGTAGTTTGTGTCTTCCATGATCACAACACTTAGTTCAATGGAAAGAATGTTCAAAAGCCAAGTCTTATAATTGAGCCTCCTTGCATCAGAGTAGCCTAACATGAGGAATAAATCCATTTCTAGTGTGGTTACTAAGGTCAACGGTATGTGATTGTCCTTACTTAGGTAAATGTCTACTCACAGAACAAATTAGAAGTGGTTCAAAATGAAGCTGAATTTAATATGAAATCATGAAAACACGTTTACTGGAATTGTGGGGAATATATTCTTGCCAAAGGGGTAAAGCAACAAGTATAACATATTTACATCTAATGATAATTTTACTACATTTGTCTCTTTTGTGTTTATTTGTTTTCTATTAGTTCACACAATGTATTTCTAAATATTCTTTCATAGGTGCTACCATTTTATTAGAAATTTTCTGATTTGGACTATGCCTTTTGAAGTTTTAATTGTTGGTTTGATATAATCTAAGATCACCTGGGAGAAAAAAAATTTCCTGATGAATTGCTTAGGCCACACAGTTTGCAGCATACTGTCTTAATTACAATAACAGTAGGCACCCATTTCCCACCCATTGTAGGGAACAGTATTAATGGACTTAGATTGTGGTCTGCATAAATAAAGAGAAGATGCTGAGCATAAGTAGGCATATGGGCATTTATTTTCTCTCTTCTCTTAATGGTAGATATGAATAGCTGCTTGAAGTTCATGTCTTGATTTCCTCACACTGATGTACTTTAGTGTGGAATGATGATCTAAAGTGAACCTTGTTTTTCATGACAACACAAATAAAGTTTGGATGGACATTTGTTCTGTCATAAGCCTGACTCTATGTTTTTTAACCCTTTAGGGTAGTTTTTGGAAGAAATGTGGAAGAAATAATCCTTTTACATAACAGGCCATTCTTGTGGTGACTTGGTGATAAGAATGCTGATAGAAATGAAGGAAGTAGGGATCTGGTGAGTTTTCACAGAGAACATTTTGCCAGGAACTGGAATAGGAATCTTTTGGGTTATTTTGTTTGTCTGTTTTGTGTTGTTGTTGTTGGTGGTGGTGGTGGTGGTGGTGGAGGTGGTGGTGGTGTGTGTGTGTGTTTGTGTGATATTTTGCCTAAGTACCTAGTTCTGCCTGTGTTTTGGGAGTTTCAGTATGGTTGAATGTAAATATAGTGTTTGATTTGCAAAAATAAATAAATAAATAAATAAATTAAATAAATAAGCAGGATAGCATTTAGAGCAGTGCTGAAGATGTAATGGAGCATCATCATTGTGGAAAAACCTGGGTCAACTGGAAAGTGTTTCCTTAATGTCAACCCACATATTCTTGTACAATGGTGGTTTAATATGGGTTTTCCTACTACTTGAGCTGGCATCAAAATTTGATATTGTAGGCATTTTTCAATGGCACTGGTTTTAAATCATAAAAGATAATAGATTAAGGGAGTCATGATGAAAGATCAAGAAAAGGTAGTATGTGGCAGGGTTGGGGTTTCTGCCAAGAGTCCCTGAGAAGACATTCCTTTAAACTCTGAAAATGAACCCTTGGCTGAAATTGAGACTTTTACATACTGGAAATGCTAGATGTTTGCTAAGGGATAGGATATGTTTGAAAAATTGCTCCCAGATACCTGAAGCTTTTTTGGCAGTATTAAGAGATATGGTCTGGTTGGCAGTATCCCACTGACGTCAGGCGTTAATGTTTCTAAAGCCTATCCCATTCCTAGTTATCTTTCACTGTCTGTGGTTCTCTTGGTCCCTGCCATGATGCTCATTGACTCTAATTCTCTGAAAATTTAAGCTGTCAGTAAATTTTTCTTTTTAAAAGTTAACCCAGTTTTGGTGTCCTATCATGGTAGTAGAAATGTAACTAAGGCAACACACAAGTGTGGATGCATCCATTTTCTCCTCAGTTGCTTCAAGTTCCTGATTTGACATCTCTACAGAAGACTGTAATAAATAGTTATGAGCTAAATAAAACCTTTCTACCCTAATGTTTTTTTTGGGGGGGTGTTGTCAGAACTTAAAATGGAAAGGATATTAGTGTGGAATATTACCTACAACTGGGGAAAAGGTAGAAATATAAAGAATCAAGAAGCCATCTTCAGTTGGAGCTGAATAATTCTTACATCACAGAACATGTGAATGACTAGCACAGAAACAACTCATAAAATGATTATTAAAGTGGGTACAATAGCAGTTTAACATGCACTTAGATTTTATCATTGACTCTAGAAAAACACAGTCTATTTTATATTCAGGCACAGAGTCCAATAAACCAATGTTTGGGGACTGAGTTGACCTAATCTCTCACAGTAAAATTCTGGTTTAGTTAAATATTTTGGTTGTTCTTGTCTTATCAATAGCCCTAATAAAGTCTACTAAATATCTAAAAACAGTCTTGGCAGTAAACTAATATCATTATATTTTGTTCTAAGCCAATATTCATTTTTCTTGAAGGGATATATATATATATACAATATGCAGAACAGTTAAGGATACACATAGAAATCTGTCTGACATAAAATGTTGCAGTCTTAATTAATAAATGTGTTTCCTTACCTCTTCTTTAATACCTGATTAATTATCTTTTCTTCACAATTAATGTGACCCAAAGCAAATTTTAGCACTTATTATATAAGTAACATTGTCTCATTGAAATGACATATTAAAAACAAATAACACTTTAAAGACCAAACTCAAAATATTGTGTTTGCCTAGAACTATTTCAATATGGTTTTACTTGGTGTAGATGTGTTTATTTTATTTTGTGTATGATTCTGCAGGCATGAATCTGAAAGAGCTACTCTGGATATCACTGAGGTAATATATTCATATGAGAAACAGTGTCTGAATAAAGAGGAGCTCATCAAGATGATCAACTCCTTGCAGTACAAAACATTGCATATTTTCCTGGACTGTAATTATCTGAAAAAAATGAGTATAAAATAGTTAAAAAGATTGAGTGATGACTCTACTTTAGGCAAAGCAGATCTGTGAACATCAAAATATTTACATTAAGATCATCCCTAAATTACTTTCATTTTTGTAAAAAATATTTGTCCCATGGTTTAAAACAGTAAATTATTTAAATTCATAATTCAAGTATTATAATAACTGATACAGGTCTTGGCACAAAAGTAACATAACAATCGAAAACTTTTCTAACATATTTTTACAGTGCTGTTTTAGTCATATTTTTGACTATGTGAAAATATCTAAGTAAAAGATGGGATTTTTATTGGCTTTGACAGAGGTTTCAGTTCATGGTCAATTGACCCCATTGTTCTCGACCTGTGGATTGTGAAAAGCAAAATATCATGGCAGAAAGATACAGTAAAGGGAAAGTTTTTCACCTCAAAGGAGGCCAAATGGGGAGAGAACAAAAGGTTCTGAGGACAAGAAATATACTTCAGAAGCATGCTCCAGTGACCTCTGGCTTTGACTGGACTACCTTCAAATAATCCTTTGATCTTTGAATTCATCAGCATACTAATTGAAGAAGCCACTAGTACCTTAAGGATATTTCTTAATTGTTCCACCACTTGGGGACCAAGCCTTCAATACAGGAGCCTCTTAAGAACAATTTGTATCCCAAACATAACATTTTGCATGGAAATGTAGCAGTGGCTCACTGTTGAAGGAGGACAATAAAGCAAATCAAGTCCCATGCAGAGGTCATGCAACAGTGAGAGAAAGATGCTGACTAATCTGCAGCTACAATGGCAGTCTTATCTGAGGATTCAGGTTGAGCAAAATGCTGAGTGGCTTCATTCATTCCAAGTCAGCAGGACAGAGGCTGAGAGGAAGGGATCAACCAAGAAAGGGCAAAGTGATTTCTGTAACTTGATATATTTTGGTATTCCATTCTTATATTCTCTAGCTGTGATAATAAAAGTGGTAAAAAAAATAGTATAGGGACAAAACTATTAAATTTTATAATATCTTTCTTTTATAAAAGTAAGAATTTCTGAAAGTAAAATAGTGTTTTTAGCAAAGCTATTTCAATATTTGTAGATGAAAGGCAAAGTGCCAACTAGAAAATATACATATAAAAATTACAAAACAAACAAACAAACAAACCACAAAAAACTCTGCCAAAATAATAGAACTTTCATAGCCTTCTTTTGCTTTATATTTCCTGTAAATACCTGTAATAAAAACCAGTTCCTAAACACTTAGGGAAACACTAAGACTTCAGTTCTCCATAGCAATGTCCATTGCTATGTCACCTTAAACCAATGGTTCTCAATATGTGGGTAGAGATTCCCTTCAGAGTTGACCAACCAACCCCTTCAAAGAAAACAGATATTTGCACTACAATATATAGCAGTAGCAAAATTACAGTCTTGAAGTAACAACACACAGTTTTATGGTGGGGGTCAAGACAGCACAATAAACTATATTAAAGGGATTCAGCATTAGGAAGGTTGACTACCACAACTTAAAACTATAAAGATCTTGCCTGCTCACCTTGGTACCAGGAAGCATCTTGGATCCAATATCATACAGAGAATAGCTCTTTAGACAGCATATTACTCAAAGTAGTCCCTAAGTAGAGACAGAGGAAGAAGCAGATTCAAACTGGCTTTCTGGAACAACAGTCTGGAGTAGCTGGCAGCTGTTTGCATTTATCCCAGACAGACTCTTTTTGCTCTGCAACTGGTCCCTACAGCACCTTGTAGATATGTCATCTAGAAAAATAAAAAAAACTGATTACATGTATATATTGATGTATATATTATATGTAAAGTAAGTAAGAAAACTGTGTAAGCTCACATTATGCAAGAGTATCAGGATGAATAAAAATACATATATAAATACACACATATGTGAAACCCAGACTGGTCTCAAATCTGCAAAAATCCTGCTGCCTCAGCCTTAAAAGTGTTGAGATTATATTCTTTCCTCTTATCTTTTAATTTCAAAATATCAACTAAAATGAAGCTACACTTTAAGTATACTATCATTATACTACCATTATCTGTTGCTGTATATGCACTTAGATAACTTTGTCTAATAGCTTCCAATCCCTAAAAACTTCAATCTTAGAGAATATGTGGTTCAATAGTGATTTATTAAGGGGCTACTATATATCACTATGTTTGTGGTGTCTGTATTACATCAAGATCAGGAATACAGACAAATGAATAAATACCTAAAATAAGTAAGGCATGTGCAAGCTCACATTATGGAAGAGCTCCAGGATTAATATAAATACACATACCAGAGAAAACAGAAACAAAAGCTAGCACAGCAGTCCTGTTAGGATAATTCACCAATAATAACTATCTTGTTTTTTTGAAAGGAAAGCAAAAGACTGAATCTGTGAAGGAAAAAGGACTGTGTATGGCTACAAAACTGCCCAATTTACAGCAAAGAACTATATAGGGTCTTAAGATTTTTCATACCCACTCAATGTTTCATCCACTATAACTATTATTTGGTAAATTCTTTTAATATCTCAGACACTATTTTGTAACCCAAATGTATCCTTCCAACAGGGTAAAATAAAATTCTGTGATATTTTTCCCATAACACAAAATAGATGTTGGTTTCTTTGCATTGTAATAAAGATAATGGAATAGATATTAACTCACATATACCTGAATGCAGAAAGCAGGAGGTATTATGAGATGATAGGAGTGTTGACTGTATGAGGACTCATGGAACAACGTAGATGTTATCAGTGATAATGATAGTAGAGACAGATGGAGAAAGTAGGATGGAAGGAAAAGCATAAAAATATGTGAAGTATTTATTATTTAACAAATGACCTGAAGCAAAGTGGATGCTACTGTGAAAGCTGCCTTTAGGTCACCGGCTCAGAACCACACTAGACTATGTGGTCTGGGTTCATCATATTGTGACATGATGGTTATGTCTATGATGGCCTTTCATATCTGCTCATTGCTTAGTTATTAGCTAGGGAAAGTATATCATCCCTAGCATATTGAGTACAAATTGTAGGACAAGATTTAGAATGTGTATGCATACAAGATCGTGACCAGGGTAAATCTAGAGTTCAAACATATGCAAAATCATTTCTGCTTTTGTCTACTGGCACAATTAATTCATGTGGTAGGGAGAAGAACATGTCATATATTCTAGGGAGGAGTTGCAAAGTATTATGTGAACTGTTGTAATCTCACATCTGAGAAATGAGTCAAAGAAGAAAAATAAGATGTAAAAAATAAACTATATACTATATATACAATAAACTATACTACATATACATATATACTCTATATATTATATATTGTATATATATATTATATACAATATACTATATATACTATATACTATAAATAAACAATATACTTCTGAACATAATTTTACTTCCAATATCATGGATATGTTTCTAGGCACATTAAAATAATATTTAGAGCCAATGGTGGTGGCGCATGTCTTTAATACTAGTACTCTGAAGGCAAAGGGGGGCACATTTTTGTCATTTCAAAGATAAGATGTGCTACATAGTGAGTTCTACGACTGAAAGGGCTACATAGAGAGACTGTGTCTCAACATAAATATAGAAAGAAAGGAAGGGAGGAAGGAAAGAAGGAAGAAGAGAGAAAGAAAGAAAGAAAGAAAGAAAGAAAGAAAGAAAGAAAGAAAGAAAGAAAGAAAGAAAGAAAGAAAGAGAGAGAGAGAAAGGGGCAGGGAGGGAGAGAGGGAGGAAGGAAGGAAGGAAGGAAGGAAGGAAGGAAGGAAGGAAGGAAGGAAGGAAGGAAAGAAAAGAAAGAAAGAAACTATCAACAAGTAAGAATTTTATGTGAAAAATAAAAGGTTTTCTACAGACCTTTTGAGGCATTTACTACTTCACTTACACTTTGATTCTGAAGCAACCACACTAGGGAATTAGTGATGAATTTAAGGAATGATCTTTTGCTTTCTAGCTTATAAGCATATAGTGTCCATGGAAGCTAGAAGATGGTTTTGGGTGTCCTGAAGCAGGAATTACAGGTGTTTGTATGAGTGCTGAAATCTCAACTTGAGTATTATAGTACAGCAGTATGTGAGCATAACTACTGAGCAGTCTCTCCAGTCAACAGAAAGACAGCACTTTTATTAACTACATACAGAAGTCAGTTATAACTCTCATATCTATGATTGAGGAAACATAAAGGAAGGGGGAGGAGAAAGATGTTAAAAGATATAAGACCACAAAGTCTGCTGTGAACTTATTTCACCTAGAGATAATAAATGAAACTAGAACACCAAGGTAGATGGATTTGACAATATGGAAAGAGGAAAATGCTATAGGGTTTCCACTTCAGACAAAGAACTACAGATAACCAGTGACTTCTGAAAGGAGAATTAGTTTCTACCACTTTGTTTCATTGTCCAAAGAAGTGTTGTCAGCTTTGAAACCATGTATATCCACACTCACACAAAAGCAGACTCTCCAGGTTATACACATACACACACAAACAAATGTATATATGAAAATAAAAAGAGGTTATCAGTTTGAAGGAGTAATTGTGAGTGGTTCAAAATAAGCTAATAAGAAAATAAAAAAAAGTTTATTCATCAGCCTTAGTTTCTTACTTTGAAAAAAATCTATGAAAATATACACATATAGTGGAAGGAAAAGGATAAAATCAGTTTAAGACCTGAAATAGAATAAAAAAGGAGAAGGAAAAAAAACTGAAACAGGAAAATCTGGAAATCTAAAATTTAAGAATTCAATTGGGAACCTACAAGACAAGGCTTATGAATAGAATACAAGAAATGGAACAGGAATCTCAGACAATGAAGAAAAGATGGATTAAATGGACATACAAGTCAAAACATGTCAAATCTAAAAAATAATGTTTCACAAGACATCTAGGAAATATGAGACACTATTAAAAGAACAAATCTAAGGAATAAATAAATCTATAAGAATAAATCTATGGAAAGAAAAAAGAAAAGAAATCCAGGTCATAGTCACAGAAGAATATTTTAATCCAAAACCAAATATTAAAAGAAAATTTCCCTAACATAAAGAAGGAGGTGCCTATGAATTTCAAAGAAGCATATAGAACACCAAGTAGATAGAAACAGAAAGTCTATCTGAAGAAAGTCACCTTAGCATGTAATAACAAAAAGATTGAATGTATAGAACAAAGAAAAGATATTAAAAACTGCAATACAAAGTAACATATAAAGGTATACTTATTATAATTACACCTGACTTGTCAATGGGGACTCTAAAATCCATAAGGGCCTGTACAGAAGTGCTACACACTCTAGGAGAACATAGATGCTAGCCCAGAAAAAATTTCAATGTCTATAGGGACAAAAATAAGACATTCCATAGTAAGACCAAACTTAAACAATATCTTTCTACAAATTCTGCCCTTATGGAAGGTGCTAAAAGGAAAACTCTGATCTAAAGAGGTTAATTACATCCATGAAAATACAGAATAGATAATGTCACACCAGCAAAATCAAAACAACAACAGCACACATATAAAATAACACCACCAACACCAATACCATCAACACCAACAAAACATATTAACAGGAATCAACAATTATTGATCATTGATTTTTTCAATATTAATGGTCTCAGTTCCCCAATAAATAGACACAAATATAATGATGACTGAAAAAATAGAATCTATTATTTTGTTTTATCCAAGAAAAATTCTTTAATATCAAAGATCCATATCCTCTCAATGTAAAAGGATAAAAAATGATATTCCAAATAAATGAAACTAAGAAGCCAATTGGTATAGCTATTTTAATATCTGACAAATAGACCTTAAACCAAAACTAGTAAGAAGAGAGGAAAGGGCACTACATACTCATTAAGGAAATATATGCCAAGAAGACATTGCAATTCTTAGCATTTATGCATCAAACACAGGGGCAACAAAGAAACACTACTGCAGCAGTTTGTAAAAGAAACACTACTACAGTTTAAATCACATATTCATCCTCAGAAAACATTAGTAACACATCAGTAATACTTTTCCTCTTGCCAAATAGACAGATCATCCAGATCAAAACTAAATAGAGAAATGTTAGAGGTAACTAATCATATAACCCAAATGGACTTAACAAATATTTACTACATATTTCATCCAAACATATACATACACACACAAGCACATTCATATACACATACTCATACACACAAAATGCTTTCTTTTCAACACCTCATGAAGTTTCTACAAAACTGACCACATACTCATATAAAATGAAAGTCTGAAAAGATACAAGAAAATTGAAATAACTCCCTGCAGCCTATCTGATCACCATGGGTTAAAGATGGATACCAACAACTACAGAAATAACAGAAATCATATAAACTCATGAATTCCAAATATCTCACTACTGAATAAAAAAAAGGTAAGGTGGGAATTAAGTAAAAACATTCTAGAATTGAATGAAAATTAATAAACAACACTACCAAATTTATGGAAAATCAAGAAAGCTGCTTTAAAAGGAAGTTAATAGCAATAAGTGTCTACATAAAATAAATGGAAAGATCTCATACTAGTAACATAACAGCAAAACTGAAAGCTTAAGAACAAAAAGAAACCATACCCAGAGGGAGTAGAAGGCAAACAAACAATCTTGGGGATGAAGTAAAACATAGAAAGAGCAAACAAGCAACTTGAAAGGAGTTAATTGGCCTCAGCTAGGCTGACTCCATGATAGACTGGAAACTAGCAGTTTGGGAGACCAGCCCTGAGTTTCTACTTCCAGAACTGGGCAAGTCAGTTACTGGAACAACTACAGGCTTATTTCGAGAGATACTCCTTCCCAACTTGTGAAAGTACAGTTAGCCAAACTTGTGGACAAGAGGTCAAGGTCTTCTCCTCTTTGACAAGAATAGTTATTGTGAATCACAGTATCACCCAGACCCCCAAAGAAAGAACCCAGCAATCATGATATAGATCACTACCCCTCCCTAATGTCCCTTTTCTAGATTTAAAACTCAATCTGTGAATTCAGTCAAGGTCCTTCCATGGACTTGGGCCCCTGCATGGAGGAATTTGCTCAATATATGCTCTTTGCACACTATTTGAGTCTGGGGTATCATTTTTCAGTGATTCATGGACCCTAAAAAAAAAGCAAACAAACAAAAAGATATAAAGAATCAATGATATAAAGAATTGGTTCTTTGAGAAAATGTAAGATTGACAAACCCCTAGTCAAATTAACTAAAAGCCATAGAGAAAAACCCAAACTAACAAAATTAGAGAAGAAAAGGAACAAACAGCAGACAGTGAAATAGCCCAGAGAGTCATAAGCATGCTTTAAAAACCAATGCTCCAACAAAAATAGAAAATCTAAAAGAAGTAGGTAATTGTCTTCAATAGTTACTTACCAAACTTCAATAAAGATCAAATAAGCCATTTAAACAGACGCATAACTCCTAGTGAAGTAGAAGCTGTCTTTAAAGTCTCCCAACCAATAAAGGCACAGCAATAGATTATTAAGCACAGAATTCAACTAGGCTTTCAAAGAAGAGTTAATATTAATACTCTCTAAATTATTCAACAAAATAGAAACAAAAGACCCTCAATTTGTTTTATGAGGTCCCAGTTAGCCTGATTCCCAAATTACTTAAAAAGACCAAACAAAGACAGAGAATTACAGACCAATATTTCTTATGAACTGAGATGCAAAAATTCTCATGAACTACTTCCAAACTGAAGTCAAGAACACATTAAAAAGATCATCCAACATGATAAAGTAGGCTTTATCCCAGAGATGTAGGGATTGTTCAAAATATGTACTGAAGGGACAGAAAATGCAGCCTAGCCCTCCAATGGCCTCAATAAGTCAGAAGTTTAGAAATACCTTCTCACTCCTAAGTAGCCATAAATACCTCAAATTCTAGACCCTGCTCTCTGCCAGTGAAGTTGGTAAAAGGTCACACTTCTTGCTATTCCAGAGATTGCTTTCTGTATAGAAATAGGTGAAAGGGCATAAGACAGACCTTTGAATACGTGATTCTGGCCTAATAAGATAACAGGAAATGAGCTGACTATCCCCTTATCTGGCTTCTGTAAATTGCTGACACCATAAAGGAAAGATAACATGGTGAAACCACTTATCTGTAAATTGCTGACACCATAAAGGAAAGATAACATGGTGAAACCACTTATCTGTAAATTGCTGACTCCATAGAGGGAAGATAACACGTTGAAACTTCTGGTTCTATCTAAACTGTAATTTGTTACCCCCACTCAAGTGCGAACCTCTGAGACTATAGTAAACTGGTTGGTTCACGAAGCATGGGCTTAGATGTTTTAAAATGATTGGCCTAGAAACTATAAAATGGTACAAATCAATTGGCCCTCGCCACGTGGGCTCTGGATGCTATGAAATGATTGGCTTGCAAGGCACGGGCTTTGTTGTAACCATATAAAAACTGCCTCAATTCTGCACTCGGGTCCACAGTACTCTAGCCCTGCATGGCGTACAACTGTGCACCCCAGTGCGCTTGGTATTAAAGTTCTCTTGCTGTTGCATCAAGACCGTTTCTCATGAGTGTTTCAAGGTTTGTGAGTCGAAGCGTGGGGGTTCCTCTCCCTTTGAGGGCCTTTCAGTACAACAAACTGAAAAAGAAGAATGACATGCTTGTCTTCTTATGTTTGGAAAATCATTTGATTAAATTAAAACTCCTTCATGATAAAATTCCTGGAAGACTTAGGGATACAAGGAACATACCTCAACATAATAAGAACAGTTTACCCAAGCCCATGGCCCTCATCAACTTAAATGAAGAGAAACTCAAGGCAATTTTATTACATTTAGGAACAACACCAGTTATCCACTCTATTCAGATCTACTCAGTATAGTACTTATCTTGGCTAGGTCAGTAAGAGGAATGAAGAAGATTAAGAAGATATAAATTGGAAAGAAAAGAAAGTCAACGTATCTTTATTTCAAGATGACTGTCTACATATATGACCCTAAAATTCTACTGAGAACCTCCTCCAGATGATAAGACCTTTCAGCATAGTATTAGGATACAAAAGTAACTCAAAAAATTCAGTAGACTCCCTATATACAAATAATAAAAATACTGAGAATAAAATCAGTAAACAACATTTTCACATAATAGCCTCAAATAATATAAAATATTTCATGGTTATTTCAACCCAACAAGTGAAAGACCTGTATGAAAAAAATTGAAGACACTGAACAAAGAAATTGAAGAAGATATCAGAAGATGGAAATGTCTTTTCTATTCATGGATTAATAGGATTAATGTTAAAGTGATCATCCTACCAAAATCATCTACAGATTCAATGCAATCATCATGAAAATTCTTCACAGATCTAGAAAGGACAATTTTCAGCTTCATATGGAAACAGAAAACACAGAATGGCTAAAACAATACTAAATAAAAAAGAACTCCTCAAGGCATCAACATCTTTGACTTCAAAATGTACTTCACAGCTATAGTAATACAAACAGCATGGTACTGGCACAAAAAGAGAAATGCTTATATCAGCGGAATTGGATTTAAGATCCAGATAAAAATCCATGTACTTGTCAGTACCTAATTTATAGTAAAGAAGCCAGAAATATATACTCTGGAAAATAGCATCTTTGACAAATGGTGTTGGTCAAACTGGATGTCTGCATATAGAACAATGCAAATTAATTAATGTTTCTGAAACTGCATAATGCACAACTTACAATGGAGCAGTAACATAAAATGAGATACACTGAACCTGACAGAAGAAAAAGAAGAGAATAGTCTTACACTAATTGCCACAGGAAAAAGCTCTTGGGTAGAATACTATTGGCACAGTTACTAAGATCTGAAGTTAGTAAATAGGATCTCAGGAAGCTGAGAAGTTTCTGCATGACAAAGGACACCGTTTTTAGAACAAAGTTGCAACTGAAGGAATGGGAAAAATGTTTTACCAACTATACATCCAATAAAGGACTTATACCCAAACTATAGAAAGAACACAAAAATTATATGTCAAAATCCAAATAAGCCTATTTAAAAATGCAATATAGATGTAAACAGATAATTATAAAAGGAATCTTAAATGACTGAGAACCATTTAAAAATATTCAACATCCTTATTTTGCAAAATATATGTATCTAATATTGTGCTTGCTTTAACTGTGTTTTTTATTTTCTATATTTTTTTATTTACATTTCAAATGATTTCCCCTTTCCCGTTTTCCTCCCTCCTCAAAAGTCCCATAAGCCCCCTTCCCTCCCTCTGTTCCCCATTCAACCCCTCTCACTTCTCTGTCCTGGTATTTCCCTACATCCAGTCTTTCCAGGACCAGGGGTCTCTCCTTCCATCTTCTTGGAAATCTATTGATATGTGAATTACATCTTGGGTATTCCGAGATTCTGGGTTAATATCCCCTTATTAGTGACTGCATACCATGTGTGTTCTTTTGTGATTTGGGTTACCTCACTAAGGATAATATTTTCCAGTTCTGATCATCTGCCTAAGAATTTCATGAATTAATTTTTTTAATTGCAGAGTAGTATTCCATTGTGTAAATATACAATGAATCTTCTGAATCCATACCTCCTTTGACGGACATCTGGGTTCTTCCCAGCTTCTGGCTATTATAACTAAGGCTGCTATGAACAATATGTAAAATTCATTCATGATTTCTTATTTGTGATGTTTATGATTTCCATATTTCATCTTTTATGTGGTCACTTTAATTTGTTTGAATGCTCTACTTCCAATGTGACAATATATCACAATTATTCATTCTGTTAGAAGATTATTTTGTTGTTATCCATTTGCTATGAAAACAGCCCACAGCAGCTGTGACATATATATGAAATATTGAAACACTGAGGTGCAGATATTAATAGATACTGTCAAATTTAATAGATATTATCAAAGTGATTTCTGAATTTTTGAAAACATTCTTATCAATACATCAAAAGAGATTGTTTTTCTTAACAAAACATAATGGTATAAGTCTTATTTTTAATTGTAGCTATTTGCTAAGTTTTTAAATAATAGAATTTTAACTTTAATTTTGCATGACCCCACCCATGTCAGGGTTAGGAAATGTTCCAATATTAACAGGATTCTAAATTTTCTCACATGGGTGTGTCTCTTCTAGATAACTCTATCTTGTTATCATCGTTTCATTAATCTTAGCCTAGAGTAGTCCTGTTCTATACTCCCTGTCTCAGTCTGCCATAGTTACTATTTTTTTCCAGTGTGAATTTCTGAATTAAATGGTCAAAATTTATATAACAAATAAAAACATAAAGTAAAAGCAAATAAAACATCTTATGCTTTGTATTAAAATGGAATTAAATTTTTAGATATAACGAACAAAAAGTTCCAAACCTTTTTGTCTTCCAAATCATGAGCAAGTAAATTTTGAATTAAGGTTTTTTAGTTCCTACATATAGGTTTGCAACTATTTTGAAAAAAATAGTGACGAATTGATATTTTGAAAATACTGTTGGTGCTAACTATTAATACCCATTCTCCAAATATAGTTTTACTATAGAATACAACTAAATTTTTATTTAAACTTGAAAGCCATTGAAATAGACCCCTTTCTCATGGCCAGTTTTGGACTTCAGCTCTGGCTTTTCTGGTAAAACCAAATTTCCAGGTTATCCTTACTTACCTAGCTCTAAACTCCATAGCACTCACACAGAATTTATCTTATAGACTCAGGTCAAATCTCTCAATAATTGCTACAATTTTTAGCAAACATCTTAGAGTTTGGGTTCCTCCAGCATGCTCTCCACATAATGAAGTTGCACTTTCACCAGAAGCCTGTTATGCTCTTCAGGGAATCCCAGTCCTGCAAATATCAGCTTTTCTTCATGACCCATTAAATTCTAGGCTTTCTAGTGGAACCGATAACTCACCAATGACCTCTCCCATTGACAAACCTTAGCTTCTTTTCATAAATTTTTCAGTTAAATGGTTTATTTTGCTGATAAATCCAGCACCATATGAGCGTCTCTGATACATTATCTAATTTGATTGCCATGTTGAAAAGCAGCATAAGCTCCTTTTAGACCAGAGTTACCATGTGCTAACCCAGAGGAGATACTCCCTTAAAGATGTTACCTCAATGCACTTCTCTTAATCACAGCTGATCTTTCAGTCCAGCTAAATGTACCAGTTGTCTCAGAAAAGCAAATATTTCATTGCAATGGTTTGGTGTCTCACTAATCACAGATCATTCTTCAGCCCCAGTTGACCAGAAACCAAATATATTTCTTTCAAAAATAACACTCAACATCCTCACCAGCATGAGCTGTCACTTGTGTCTTTGGTCTTAGCCTTTCTGACAAGTCTAAGATGGATTTGCATTTCCCAGATAGTTATGGATGTTGACCATTTCTTTAATTGCTTCCTGGTGGTTTGAGATTTCTGTTGAGACTTTTATGTTTAGCTATTCACCTCATTTTTTTTTCAGTTAATTTTGTATGTAACCATTTTGTGGAAGGTGTTTATCAGCTATAGGATTCCTTTGGTAGATTGCTTGGGATCACTTATGTATACTATCATATTATCTGAAAACAGTGATAGTTCCACTTCATCCTTTCCAATTTGTATCTCCTTGAACTTTAATTGTCTTATTGCTCTGGGTAAAACTTCAAATGCTATATTGAACATATTTGGAGAGAGTTGATAGCCTTGTCTTATCCTTAACTTTAGTGAGATTGCTTTGAAGGATAATCATGCTATAGAAGCTAAGTAATAAGGAGGGGACAAGGTGGTGATACATGATTCCCACTGAGAAGATGAAACAGAATAGACACTGAGTTAGATGAGAAAGGGTACGGGAAAGAAAGGTGAGTGAAAGTAGGAACAAAAGGGATCAAGTGTGGAGAGGATGGAAGTAGAGAATACTGAGAGAGACAACTTGAATTGGAAGATATATCTGGAATGAGTTAGAAACTTATGGTTATAGAAACTGCCAGGAACCAATAAGTTTGACTCTAGGTAAAATGCCTAGTAAAGAGAGAATACCTGGCCTGAATGGGCCATCTCCAATGACTAGGCAAGAAAGATTTTCCATAGGGGGATTGAGACACAATCCTGGTAGTGGACAATCAATGCCTGGTTCAACTTGAGACCCATACTGTGAGAGGGAAGCCTTCCCCAGTACTGCCCTTGGTGCCTAAAACCAGAGGCTGAACAGCCCAGAGACTCACAATAGAAACAAGCATGAATGCCAAATAAATAAACACATAGATAAATAAGTCAATAAAATGATTGCAAATCACAATTTGTTATACTCATAGATTTGTTTCTATACCAATTGTCATCAAAGATGCTTCATCCAGCCTCTGACAAAAACAGATGCAAAGACCCACAGCCAAGCATTAGGCAGAGCCTGTGAAGCCTGGAGAAGAAGGGGAGGAAGCACTGTAAAAGGCAGAGGGTCAAGGACATCACAAGAAAACCCACAGAATCAACTAACCAGAGCTCATAGGGACTCACGGAGACTGAACCTCCAAGCGGTGATCCTGAATGTGATTGACTGATCTAGGTTCTTCACATATATGTTACAGTAGTAGCTTGATCTCATAGTGAGGTTCTTTATAGTAGAAACAGGAGCTGTCTCTGATTCTGTTGCCTGCCTTTGGGACCCTTAGGGCTACCTTGACTAGCCTTAGTAGAAATGGAAGTACCTAGTCTTATTATAACTTGATATGCTATGACTAGTTGACATCCCTTGAGACAGGCTGCTTTCTGAAGAGAAATAGAAGAGAAGTGAAGGCAAGGGAGGTGAAGCGAGGGAAGGGATTTGAAGGAGAAGATGGAAGAAAAGCTATATTTTGGATATATAGTAAAATAAAAATAAACTATTATCATCAAAAAAAAAATCACCAATGCTCAAGATGGAGTCTTTGAGGGATTCTCTAATTTCTTTCTGAAACATCACAAGCCAGGCCTCCATCATCTATATTTTTCTCTGCACTTTTGTCTTCTAAGCTTTCAACATGCATTCAAATAAGCTTTGAACACTCATTTGCATTTACAGCCCAAAGTTCAAAGCACTTTCACCCCTTCCCCACAACATGGCCAGATATGTCAGAGTGATTTTATGATAAACAATATAACCAAAAAAACAGGAGTATAAAAGATATATTACAGCTTATATCTCTAGTGCATTGTGAAGAGAAGAAATGTCAGGAATTCAAGGCAGGAACCTGGAGGCAGGAACTGAATCTAAGGCCATGGAGGAGTACTTCATGCCCCTTTCCTATTTTTGGTTAATTCAATTACTTTTCTAATAGGACCCATTATCACCAACTACAATAGACTGTTCCCTCCCACTAACCCCAACCTTTAACTCAAATTGTAATTGTAACCAGTCAATCATTAAAAAATGCCCCACAGTCTTGACTTGTGTCAAACCAGATGGAGATAATTTCTTAATTGTTATTCTTCCTTCCAACATGACTATACCTGTGTCAAGTTGACAAAAGAATAACCAATACATAGTATTGGGTGCTAGACTCGTCCATGATATTTGTGTATATCAGTCATTGATTTCTATTAAGATACCATGGGTAGCATGTGACAATTACAGCTTATTAAACAAAAATACTTATTAGGTAAAGAAAATTTATAATTCACATTCAAAATATTTCCATTTATTAAATTTCAAATAAAATGGGCTCTGTTTCAGAGTTTTCAATTTAGGAGTATTTGCTTTAGGGCTCTTCTATATTTGAAAGCTCCAGAATGCAACAGTAATTATATTGTGTGTCTCCAAAGTCAACTAGTTGGATTATTTCATTTTCCTTGCATTTCCACTAACCTAGTTTTTATTAGAAGAAGTTGCTCTTCTTCAGATTCTTGGAAGATTTTAGTGAGGATTTAAGACATCTCATGTGTATCATCTCGCATTCAGTGATCTTATTCTAGTCAAGAGTGTTTCCCAGGAGCAATAGGCAATTAGCAGAATCATTAACTATTTCAAGCCAAAAGAGCATAACTTGCCTTGCTGAATTAATAGTGAGTAAATTAGTATTCGGTTGATTAGTGAGTGTTTCAGAAGTAAGTTTGCTCACTTGTGGGAGAAAAAGACCTGAGTTGTTTCACTTGGAGGAGGGTACTAACTAGGTTTATCTGATAGATGATCTATCAATGCTTAGAAAAATACTTTGCATCAGAAGCAGCTACATTCTCTGAAGAAGAAAGAAACAGACACATGGGATGCAAGTCACATATATAAAGTGTTTATGAAATTTAAAGTTTAGAGTTTATTATGATACGTTCACCACTATTGGTATACACCTGAAGTGCACATTGAGAGAAAGTAAGATTCCACTAAATATTCTGCCTTATGCCAGTTGCAGACTTTCCTCACTAGTGGCAACCTTGAAAATTTCCTTGGATTGACAATTAATCCAAAATTCTAAGCGGGAAATGGATGTGTAACTTTTAGATTCATAACACATTGAGTAAGTTATAAAACTTCAGAGAGTTGAATAATAGGGTCTTGTACCACATGTGAAACCAGTTTTGGAAATATTTGATATGCTGAAGTTATATAGATAATATTACTTGAATCAGAATGTTAGATAATTATCATCTTTGGTTCTCATAGTTAATTAGAGGAAACATATATCCTCTATCCACCTCATCTATGTAGCATTTAATAACTATTCCTATGATTACTACTTCTAAGTGCTATACATTCCATAATATTCAGTGGTTTCAGATATTGTTGTTGTAAATAAGCTAGCACAACTTCTAGTGTATACTAAATTTAGCATAATGGGTAGCTTTTAGAATAATAATATTTTATCATTCATATATTCTGATGCATTACTGAAACCGTTTCCATACTTCTATGATTCTGGCTTGAATTGTGATCTACAAAATTAATTAAATAATTTTAAAATTAATTTGGCATCATAAAAGACTAAATGGATTTTTCTTTTAAAGTGCATTTGTTGCTCCACCATCTTTGCTTAGGTGACAGACCAGACGGGGACTCCAGGTACACAGAGATAGCCCAAGTATAACATCGCTTGGGACACAGCCAGCTAGGGTTCCACCTGCGCCCAAGAGCAGGGCAGCTCTGTGGTCGTCTGTGCTCCAGCTCTGCTGTTGGACATTTGCACTGCAGTGTGACCCATGCCTAGAGGGAGCCTCACAGCCTCTGCCATCTTTGCTCCAGTGACAGACCTGACAGGGACAAGCAGGTACACAGAGACATCCTGAGTATAACATCACTTGGGGCAAGGCACACCAAGGCTCCAACGGCACCCAGGAACAGGCCAACCCCTCAGCAATCTGAGCCAGGGAAAACCCGGTCAACTAGGGGTGCTGAAATAGCCTTGCAGTCTCACAGGAGGATCAAACACCAATGAGTGACAGCAGTACCAACTAACACCAGAGATAACCAGATGGCAAAAGGCAAATGTAGGAACATTACTAACAGAAATCAAGGCAATATGGCACAATCCAAAACCAATTCTCTGACAGCAGCAAGTCCTGGATACTCAAAGAAAACAGAAAGGCAAGATTTGAACTTAAAATCACATCTTATGATACTATTAGAGGATTTCAAGAAGGACATAAATAAATTTCTTAAAAAAATACAGGAGAACATGAATCAACAGGTAGAAGCCCTAACAAAGGAAACACAAAACTAGTTTAAAGAACTTCAGGAGAATATGGTTCAACGGATAGAAGCCCATAAAGAGGAAACACAAAAATATCTTAAAGAATTACAGGAAAACACAAACAAACAAGTGAAGGAACTGAGCAAAACCATGCAGGATATAAAAAAGGAAGTAGAAACAAAAAATAAATCAGACAACTTTGGAGAAAGAAAAGCTTGGGAAGAAATCAGGGGTCATAGACAAAAACATCAACAATAGAATACAAGAGATGGAAGAAAGAATCTCAGATGCCGAAGATACCATAGAAAGCACTGACTCAACAGTCAAAGAAAATGCAAAACGCAAAAAACTTGTAAATAAAATCATCCAGCAAATCCAGGACACAATGAGAAGAACAAACATAAGGATTATAGGTACAGATGAGAGTGAATATTTACAAATTAAAGAGCCAGTAAATATCTTTAACAAATTATGGAAGAAAACTTCCCTAACCTAAAGAGAGAGATGCCCATGAACATTCAAGAAGCCTACAGAACTCCAAACAGACTGGACCAGAACAGAAATACCTCCTGGCACATAAAAATCAAAACACCAAATGTACTAAACAAAGAAAGAATATTAAAAGCAGTAAGAGGAAAACGTCAAGTAACACATAAAGGAAGACCTATAAGAATTACACCAGACTTCTCACCAGAGACTATGAAAGCTAGAAGATCCTGGGCAGATCTCATACAGACTCTAAGAGAACACAACTGCCAGCCCAGATTACTATACCCAGCAAAACTCTTAATCACCATAGATGGAGAAACAGATAGTTCATGATAAAACCAAATTTACACAATATCTAGCTACAAACCCAGCCCTGAAAACGAAAATAGGTGAAAATCACCAAAACAAGGAGAGAAACTACACCCTGGAAAAAGCAAGGTAGTAACCTTCTTTCATCAAATCCAAAAGAAGATAACCACTCAAACATAAAAATAACATCAAAATTAACAGGAAGCAATAATCACTATTCCTTAATATCTCTTAATATCAATGGACTCAGTTCCCCAATAAAAAGACACAGACTAACAGACTGGATATGTAAACAGGACTCAGCATTTTGCTGTATACAGGAAAAACACCTCAGTGTCAAAGACAAACAGTACCTCAGAGTAAAAGCTGGAAAACAAATTACCAATCAAGTGGTCCCAGGAAACAAGCTGGAGCAGCCATCCTAATATCAGATAAAATTGATTTTCAACCTGAAGTCATCAAAAAAGACACAGAATGACACTACATACTGGTCAAAGGAAAAATCCACCAAGAAGAACTCGCAATCCTGAACATCTATGCTCCAAATGCAAGAGCACCTTCATTCCTAAAAGAAACTTTACTAAAGCTCAAAGCACACATTGAACCTCACACAATAATTGTGGGTGACTTCTACACTCCACTCTCCACAATGGAAAATCAGGAAAATGGAAACTAAACAGTGTCAGAGTGAAATTAAATTGTCTTAACAGTCCATATATATATATATATATATATATATATATATATATATATTGTGTGTGTGTGTGTGTGTGTGTGTGTGTGTGTGAGAGAGAGAGAGAGAGAGAGAGAGAGAGAGAGAGAGAGAGAGAGAGAGAGAACATTTCATCCTAAATCCAAAGAATATACCTTCTTCTCAGCACCTCATGTACCTTCTCCAAAATCAACAATATAATTGGTCACACAACAGAACTCAACAGATATAAAAAGTTTGAACTATCCCCATGCCTTCTATCAGATCATTGTGGAGTAAGGGTAGTCATCAATAGCAAAAAAAAAAAAAAAAAAAAAAAAAACAAATAAAACAGAAAGCCCACATACACATGGAAGCTGAACAATGATAACTTGGTCAAGGAAGAAATAAGAAAGAAATAAAAGACTTTCTAGAATTTAGTGAAAATGAAAGCACAATATACCATAACTTATGGGAGACAATGAAAGCAATGCTAAGAGGAAAACTCATAGCCTTGAGTGCCTCCAAAAAGAAACTGCAGAAAGCATACACTAGCAGCTTAATGGCACACCTGAAAGCCCTGGAACAAAAAGAAGCAAATACACCAAAGAGGAGTAGAAGGCAGGAAATCATCAAACTCAGGGCTGAAATCAATCAAGTAGAAACAAATAAAACCATACAATGAATCAACACAACAAGGACTTGGTTCTTTGAGAAAATCAACAAGATAGATAAGCCTTTAGCCAGACTAACCAGAGAGCACAAAGACAGTATCCAAATTAATAAAATCAGAAACGAAAAGGGAGAGATAACAACAGAAACTGAGGATATTCAAAAAATCATCAGATCCTACTACAAAAGCCTGTATTCAACACAACTAGAAAATCTCGAGGAAATGAACAATTTCCTTGACAGATACCAAATACCAAAGTTAAATCAGGATCAAATAGACCATCTAAACCATCCTATAACCCCTGAAGAAATAGATGTTGTCATTGGAAGTCTTCCAACCAAAAAAAGCACAGGTCCATATGGTTTTAGTGCAGAATTCTATCAGACTTTCAAAGAAGACCTAACACCAATGCTCTTCAAACTATTCCACAAAATAGAAACAGAAGGAACACCACCCAACTCATTCTATGAAGCCACAATTAGGCTGATATCAAAACCACACAAAGATCCAACAAAGATAGTATTTCAGACCAATTTTTCTTATGAATATCGACGCAAAAATACTCAATAAAATTCTTGCCAACCAAATCCAAGAACACATCAAAATGATCATTCACCACAATCAGGTAGGCTGCATCCTAGGGATGCAGGAATGGTTCAGTATAACGAACTCCATCAATGTAATCCACTTCATAAACAACCTCAAAGGAAAAAAAAACACGTGGTCATTTCATTAGATGCTGAAAAAGCATTTGACAAAATTCAGCATCCTTTCATGTTAAAAAGTCTTGGAAAGATGAGGAATTCAAGGCCATATCTAAACATAGTAAAAGCAATTTATAGTAAACCAGTAGCCAACATCAAACTAATTGGAGAGAAACTTGAAGCAATCCCACTAAAATCAGGAGCTAGACAAGCCTGCCCTCTCTCTCTCTCCATATCTCTTCAATATAGTACTTGAAGTTCTAGCTAGAGCAATTAGACAACATAAGGATTTCAAAGGGATACAAATTGGAAAGGAAGAAATCAAACTATCCCTATTTGCAGACGATATGATAGTATACTTAAGTGACCCAAAGACCTCCACTAGAGAGCTTCTAAAGTTGATAAACAACTTCAGCAAAGTGGCCAGATATAAAATCAACTCAAGCAAATCATTATCCTTCCTATACTCAAAAGATAAATCGGATGAGAAAGAAATTAGGGAAATGACACTCTTCACAATAGCCACACATAATATAAAGTATCTTGGCGTGACTCTAACCAAACATGTGAAAGATCTGTATGACAAGAACTTCAAGTCTCTGAAGAAGGAAATCGAAGAAGACCTCAGAAGATGGAAAGATCTTCCATGCTCATGGACTGGCAGGATTAGTATAGTAAAAATGGCCATCTTGCCAAAAGCAATATACAGATTCCATGCAATCCCAATCAAAATCCAAACTCAATTCTTCATAGAGTTAGAAAGAGCAATTCTCAAATTCATCTGGAATAACAGAAAACACATGAGAGCTGAAACTGTTCTCAACAGTAGAAGAACTTCTGGGGAAATCAGTGTCCTGGACCTCAATCAGTACTACAGAATAATTGTGTCAAAAGTTGCATGGTATTGGTGCAGTGACAGGCATGTAGATCAATGGAATAGAATTGAAGACCCAGAAATGAATCCACACTCCTATGGTCACTTGATCTTTGACAAAGTATCCAGTGGAAAAAAGATAGCCTTTTCAACAAATGGTACTGCTTCAACTGGAGGTCAGCAGGCAGAAGAATTCAAATCGATCCATTTTTATCTCCTACTAAGCTCAAGTATAAGTGGATCAAGGACCTCCACATAAAACCAGACACACTGAAACTAACAGAAAAGAAACCAGAGAAGAGCCTTGAGCACATGGGTAGAGGGGAAATTTTCCTGAACAGATCACCAACAGCTTATGCTCTAAGATCAAGAATCGACAAAGGAACTTCATAAAATTACAGAGTTTCTTTAAGGCAAAGAACATTATCAATTGGAAAAAACGGCAGCCAACAAATTGGAAAAAGATCTTTACCAACCCTACATCTTACAGAGGGTCTGATTTACTCAAAGAACTCAAGAAGTTAGACTCCAGAGAGCCAAATAATCAGATTAAAAATGGGGTACAGAGCTAAAGAAAGAATTTTCACCTGAAGAATATCGAATGGCTGAGAAACACCTAAAGAAATGTTCAACATCCTTAGTCATCAGGGAAATGCAAATCAAAACAACCCTGAGATTTCGCTTCACACCAGTCAGAATGGCTAAGATCAAAAACTCAGGAGGTAGCAGGTGTTGGTGTGGATGTGGAGAAAGAGGAACACTCCTCCACTGCTGGTGGGATTGCAAGCTTGTACAATCCCTCTGAAAATCTGTCTGGTGGTTCCTCAGAAATCTAGGCATGATACTACTGGAGGACATTGTTATACCACTCCTGGGCATATACCCAGGACTCCCCAGCATTTAATAAGTACACACGCTCCACTTTGTTCATAGCAGCCTTATTTATAATAGTCAGAAGCTAGAAAGAACCCAGCTGTCCCTCAACAGAGGAATGGATACAGAAAATGTGGTATATTTACACAATGGAATACTACTCAGCAATTAAAAACAATGAATTCATGAAATTCTTAGACAAATGGTCAGAACTGGAAAATATCATCCTAAGTGAGGTGACCTAATCACAAAAGAACACACATGGTATGCAGTCACTGATAAGTGGATATTAGCCCAGAAACTCGGAATACCCAAGACACAATTCACATATCTAATGATTCCAAAGAAGAAGGAAGGAGAGACTCCTGGTCCTGGAAAGACTGGATGCAGCAGTGTAGGCGAATACCAGGACAGAGAAGTGGGAGTGGGTTAACCTGGGTAGGGGAGTGAAGAGGACTTATGCGACTTTCAGGGAGGGGGGAACTGTGAAAGGGGAAATCATTTGGAATGTAAATAATGAATATAGAAATTTTAAAAAATGCATTTGTTATTTTATTTGGTTATGTTACTTGAGTAATGAGTTTGAACAATATTAAATATATTTATCTAAATACTCATGATTTATATTTTGTAGACTTTTCTACATTTATATAACCTGTTTTCCTTTCCTTCTATGAATTTCAAACACTTTAAGAAGCAGTAGCCACATTTATGGAGAGCGAAAGTAAAAAGCATTGTATTCCTCTAATAATTTCTAAAATTTTAACGTATTTTAATTTTACAAGCAAAATGTTGGATATTTCTAAGTGGGTAACTATCCAGCTGATATAAGAAAATCAAGTAAATGGCATTTGTGTTTCTACTTTGAGGAAAATAAGCCACTGTGGAACTAGATATTTTATTTGGATTTGGATTCATCAGTATAGCCTTTAGACATATATAGCTGATTCAACATGCTCTAACTACGTGGTTATAATTGCATTTAATGGATGGAACCACTTATGCATGAAATGACATGATCATTTGATACTGAAATATATAAGGTTTAGTTCATGCTGTATTTTAATTTTGGTAGAGACTATAAAATATTTCTTAATGTTTAGCAACCCAGAATCAAATTTAGTGACTTTGAGAAGATAATGACCCATATGCTGATAATTCTATGGATCAACTGTTTAGCCTATCCTCAAAGAAAATGGTCTGTCCCATGACAGAGTAACTGGATGTACTATTGGAGATGCCGTTACCTTATGATTAAAACTCTGGATTCCATGGTCTACATCCTGTTTGCTTCTGGAACTGGACTATATGGTTACCTTAGGATATCCTTCTGTCATCTGTTCATGATGGCAGAGAAAGGTGAGAATGATGGCCACAAAGCCACTCTGTCTGCTTTGTATTTAGTCACTCAATTAAGTTACAAAATAGAATAATCTCAGTCAAACTGCAAAGGGGTGTGAAAACTTGAAGATCTCTCTCTCTCTCTCTCTCTCTCTCTCTCTCTCTCTCTCTCTCTCTCTCTCTCTCTCTCTCTCTCTCATGCACGCACGCACGTGTGCGTGCACACACACACACACACACACACATACACACAGAAACAAATGCAAACAATCTACTACAACTGAATTTAATGAACTGTAACTGGGTATATGCCTGTCCTAAGAAATAATGAAGATGTGACTAATTCTTAGAAAAAGTTAATATCGTTAGCAGGAAGGGGGTTGTTCGTGCCATCTGTTCTTAAATTTCTACACTATGCCATGAGAATTACCTTTCCTTTAAAGTTCTTTAAAATCAGGATGGGCATCAACCAGAAATTCAGTTTCTACTTTTCGAAAAATTAAATTACTTAATTAGTCTCTGAAAGAAAGTTGATTGATATGCTCCATTACAAAGAATTATCTAACATCTCTTAAAATACTTTCCTTTAAGATTTATTCAATTTTAGTTCATCTTATTAACAATCTATAATTAAACATTTTTTTGAGTTCAAAATATTTTAAGTCCTCTATCTCAGCCTTTTCTTTATTGTCTGGAAAATTCTGCTTCTGTAGTTCTACTGTGTTCTAATAATAATTTTCATTCTCTGATTTCATTTTCAAAATTAAGAGCTTTAAATATAATCAAATTCTCCTAGATTAATGATAATGCTTTATTTATTTACATTTGCAAAGATTATTTTACTACTTTATGGTATACCAGTAGGTTATTAATTATAAATTAATCATTATACTCTATTATCAAATAATTTAGGGTAAGCATTCAGGTGTTAAATATAGCAAGGGACATTGCACACTCTCTTTTATAATGACTTTATACTGGAAACCTGTAATTCCTACTTTCCCAATTTATTTTACAACTTCCCTTTCTTTCTCTCTTTGTTAGAAAGACTAAAATTCAGCCCTAGACTACATTTGTGTGCATCAGAGATTGTAACAAAGTGGGCGAAGTCAAGGGAATTATCAATATGTGTATCTTTCTTAACTGACATTCTTTTCAATGTATAGCTCTGTTGGGGGAGAAAGCTCTTATCCAGTCTTGCATTTGTGTGCTCTTATATGCAGTTATGGTCATAAAAATATGTAGTGCAAGAACAGAAATAACCAGAGTTGAAAAAGCAGTGAAAATATCATTTATTCTCAGTAGAAGAGCTATAATAGAAATTGTGTTCATGTATTTTTTGTCAGAACATTATCAAAGACAAAGACAAGTGTGAGCCAAATGATATTAGATATTATAAACTGAATAGAAATGGCCAAGTTGACACTGGCTTCTCTCAGTTCATGAGTGTGAATAACATGAGGGTATTTTTTTTCAGTTTTATTCAAGACAGGGTTTCTCTTTATAACCCTGGCTGTCCTGGAACTCACTTTGTAGACCAGGCTGGCCTTGAACTCATAAATCTGTCTGCCTCTGCCTCACAAGTTCTGGGATTACAAGCATGTACCACCACTGCCTGGCAAGTTTTATAATTGTCTTTCTTCAACACACTATAGGTTTGTGTTGATCAAACTCACACAAATTACCAATTCTCCCTTAAAGCTTAGCACCCTCCTTTGAACATAGAATTAAATAAAATAGATTGTAGTGACCAAAAATGAATCAAAATACTACTGCAAATCTAGAAGCTTGGTATGAAGAAAAGGCACTTCATATTCACCAGTCTCCTTTGGCTGGTTTAGCTCCAGACCTGAGGCCCCTCAGTCAGTCATCTTTGGCTTAAAGTTGTAATATTTACCTCTCTCCAAAAAAGTTTCTCTTTGTAGCAGATGGAGACCATCACAGAAATTGGAAGAGTGGGGTATTGAAATCTGCCACTATTATTGTATGAGTTTCAATGTATGCTTTGAGCTTTAGTAACTTTTCTTTTACAAATGAAGGTGCCCTTGCATTTGAGGCATAGATGTTCAGAATTGAGAGTTTATTTTTTGTGGACTTTTCCTTTGATAAGTATACCATGTCCATCCTCATCTTTTTTGATAACTTTTGCTTGACAGTCTATTTTATTGAATATAAGAAAAGCTACTCAAAGACAAAAAAGAAAGAGTGGCTCAAGGTAGTCTTTGTCTTTTTCACTGAGATGTGTTTCCTGTATGCAGCAAAATGCTGAGTCCTGTTTATGTATCCAGTGTGTTACTATAACTTCCTAGGAGTTGCACACGAGCAGGTTTTCCATGAACGAAGAGCTGGAGATTGAAACAACTGGGGTTAAGAGAAAGAAAAAACACAGAGACATTAGTGCATGGCTGTACAAAATCTCTTTACTTGGGGAATAAGAGCGGCAATACTTGCTCTGTGGGTATGACCCTCCCTCCCAGGGTTGCAGTGTCTTCTCAATACTTCTCAGCAGGGCCTCGGCTCCACTGTTCCTCGAGTATGTTGACCCCATAGGGTCTGTTGCTCTGTGGGAGAGTGAATTGTGAAAAAAGACTTGCTCTGGGAGCTCTGCCAGCTCCACCAGGTGGGGGGAGTCTGATGCTGAATGATAGCTGCCATGTGATAAAAAACTTCAATATGACTCTCTACATCTCCCCCTTCTTTATTAGTTTAAACAAGTGGATAGTAATCTATCCATGACTTTGGGCCTTTACCCAGGGAGTGGAAACAGAGACCTAATCCCCCTCGTGGAGAACAAATAATTGTTTCGACATTTTAAATGGCTTTTGGTGTCTTTTGGAGGGGGAAGGGAAGAGCCTTAAATTATTGGGATATCCACAAAGAATGTAAGGTGCTCCAAAGACTGACACCAACCCCTATGCAAATCCAGCATGCTCCCTGGAGACTCAGAAACCGACAATTAAATCCTCCTCATGCAATGCTTTGCTCTGCAACTCTCCTGATGCCCATGTCAGCTCATAAGCACACACACATAGATCTGAGTTCTATGTGGCTCCATAAAAGAGATCCAATTGGATAGGCTTTGATGTCAGAGAATCAATTAGTCGTCAAATTCCATGCAAGTGTTTTTTAACAGACACGCCTGTTTCCAATTCAGGTGAGCCTGGATGGAGACAATCTGCTTAAAATACAAGATAAAGAGTTAAGAAAGAAACAATGTTCAGTTGCAAATTAGCATATCTCTGGAAGGCCCAAGGTATTCAATTGTAAATTAGCAGCTCTTAAAACACAAAGCTTAGCTTCCCAGTGTGGGGGGAAGTGACTTTGAGAATAAAGAGAGACCTGTTACTTTTCAGAAAGAATGGAGACTATATTTGAAATAAACTCAGTTGGCTGATAAAGATTATTAGCCATCTTCATAATTGGAATTGCCAATATTGGACTTCTTTCTAGACCACTTCATGATTGAGTAAACTGATCACACTAAAGGAAGGAGAAGAGTCATTATAAATCCTCTTTTAGATTAAATTTTTTAAGTCAGTTTTAAGACTCTCCATTGTTCTCTGTCCCACAAGATCTAAAGCTTACAGTAAGGCAGTTTATTTAATCTGGGATATAGGCAAGTAAAGTCCCCATTGTCAGGGCACTCAGCAAGTTTACAGGTCGGCATTATTTTCAGCATGTCACACTCATCACTCTAGCAACTAGAATGCTTCTGCAGCCTTCTGTGGAAAAAACACAAACATGCCTTTTTCCCTATATTGAATAACTGATCAGGATCATGCCATATGACAATAAGTGGATCCTTTCATCTCACCTAGGCTTGAGTATGGCTAGTCGTTGGATGCTATACACTCAGCAAGGAGTTCCTTGACACCCAAATTTTTAAAATTTTCTTAAAAATATAAAGTATAATTTAAATAATATGTACAGGGATACAATTTCCCTCTTTTTTGTTTTTTATGTAGAAGATATTGTTTTAAGATTTCATAATATCTAGTCCTTGAGAATTATATCATATTCAATTGTTAAAAACATCTCAAATATTTGATGACTGTAATAAATATCTAGTTCCATTATTTGTTTTAACTTTAGCTGGAACACTAAGAATAGACAGTAATATAGGCAATGACTATGTAAGCATAGAAAATAAATATAGTATCTTTAGTTGCTTTTCCTGTTAAAAGGATAAAATTATTCTCAAGCCATTATCATTTTGATGATATTTGAATCTTTTTGAAGC
Organism: Tokudaia tokunoshimensis; assembly: GCA_036184795.1. Lineage (NCBI taxonomy): Eukaryota > Metazoa > Chordata > Mammalia > Rodentia > Muridae > Tokudaia > Tokudaia tokunoshimensis. The sequence continues at coordinate 1,473,420 of BTHU01000012.1, read as the reverse complement.
AACAAATACTTAAAAAATGTTTTAAAAAATCCATTGTTAATAACAAGGGCCTGTAATAAAATTTTATGAATAATATACACTGAAAGATTCAAAGTCTTAGCTTTTTGTATTAAAGCAGAGACAAAACATTTTTTCTCACATAAGATAAGGCTATCACCATTTCTTAACTCTTTAGAAGTAAATGCTTTTACAATGATATGAATCCACAAAGCAAAAATAAGCTTTTAAATCTTTAATAATTTTGCAGGCCAAATTTTAATGCCTTCATAAGTTCTACATAGCCTCATTGATCTTTCACAGATCTTAAATTTGAACTGTATTTTAAACCACCTCTGGATAAATCTCCAATGCAAATACTTTCTAATCTGAGCCTATTGTCTAAAGCCAGACCCACACCCACCTGTGTAGGACAGTAGACTGCTGTCAGCCAATATTGTAATTTGAGAGCTCTCATAAAGATTTTACTAAAATCTCATTGAAATATCCTTTTTAACCTTGGAAAAATTTTACCTTTACAACTGTATCTAATAAACTTGTGAAAAAGTCACAACAGGCCTATACTGGCCACAGTTCTTTTTAACCTTTATCACTCTAGGAATTATTTTGAGAATCATGAGCCTTTAATCAGAAAGCAAACTGCAGTTTTTAAATGTAATTTTTAACTTTCTCTTGTAATATTAGAAAATACCTACAACTTTGAAAAGTAATGCCCAATTTTAAACCATCTATTCCCTTTAAAATCAATGGCAAACACATTACTTGCACACTTTAAAGTTTGTCTGCCAGCTCTCATGCTTGAATGCATGACAGTGTAACTTATAATATCTTATTAAGAAAACATTATTTTAAATCTTATCTCTTATAAGACTAATCTTTTAGGATCAGATCCATATAAAATATTATGCCAATCTGGACGTATCATAGAGGCCTGTATTTCCTGGGTTGGGTCATGCCACGTGTTGCTTAAGATGGCTCCAACCTGAATTACAATTTTAAACTAATTTTTTGTTACCAACATTACATCTTTTAAAAAACTTATGAGCCAATATTCTATATTAAAAACATTTAAACATACTTATGTCTTTAATAACAGTTAGAAACAAGAATAAAGCAACTACACAAATCTTATAAATTTAAATCAAACACATTTTTCTTTTTTCTAGCTGTAGTTTTAAGAGAAAAAGCACTTTGGACCCAATAACCACAATTTATACAGCTTTTTCTAGGATAAATAACCATAAACTGAGACTGCATTAAAAGATGGACCACCAGCAGATGAAGTTTTTACCATTTTTTCTTTTCAACATGAAACATAGAACAGCCATTCACACAATGAGAAACAAATTGACACGTGGACAAATTGGTGCACCAAGGACAAACAGAAGACATACACCAAGGACATATAAAGTGAGGGAAGCACACTTTTTTTCTCCTTGTGCCTAGGAGACTTTTAAAATCCATTTTCCTTCTGTCTTTCTCATGTTTCTAAAATCTGCTTTTCTATCCTTTTTTTTTGTTTTTGTTTTTTTACTCTTTTTATTTTATTTATTTTATGCCCTAATTTTCTCTCACCTGAAGTACAGTTCTAGACCGCAGACAACTGGCCTAACAGAATTCCTGGTTTCACGTCACTGTCATCCCTAGTTGATCTGACCATTGGGCTACACTGATTAATCTAGTATTGTTGTATCCCTTCTTTCTGCCCCTTGCAACTATAGCCTTCAAAACCAGACATTTTAAGCACTAAAATTAATACTCTACGTTGCTTACTGGGCCCTGGATACTTAACCTTCATTCCGTTTCCATGGAGCTCCACCTACGAGACAGTGTTCCTCAGTAGTTCTCTCCTTTTCCATGTCTCACATTTGAGGCACCTTCTGTAGCTTCCTGGGAGTTGCAAACGAGTGGATTTTTCATGAACGAAGAGATGTGAAGTGAAACGACAGTGGTTGAGAGAAAGAAAACACACAGAGACATTAGTGCATGGCTTTACAAAATCTCTCTTTACTTGGGGAATAAGAGTGGCAATATATGCTCTGTGGGTGTGACCCTCCCTCCCAGGGTTGCAGAGTCTTCTCAATGCTTCTCAGTAGGGCCTCAGCTCCACTGTTTCTCGAGGATGTTTACCCCATAGGATCTGTTGCTTTGCGAGAGGCTGAGGTGTGACAAAAGGCTTGCTCTGGGAGCTCTGCCACCTCCACCATGTGGGGGGAGAGGTGTAGCTCACTGGTGTCTGGAGCTGTATGATAGCTTCCATGTGATAAAGCACTTCAATATGACTCTCTACATGTTACCCTATGTCTTTTTATTGGGGAATTAAGTACATTGTTGTTGAGAGATACTAGGGACCAATGATTGTTTATTCCTATTATTTTTGTTGTTAGAGGTGGAATTATGTTTATGTTTGTGTTTATGTTGTATATGTATGTTTTCTTCTTTTGGGTTCATTGCGAGAGGATTAATTTTTTGCTTTTTCTGAGATGTAGTTTCCCTCCTTCAATTGGAGTTTTCCTTCTAGTATCTTCTGTATGGCTGGATTAATGGAAAATATTGTTAAAATTTGGTTTTGTCATGGAATATCTTGGTTTCTCTATCTACAGTTATTGAGAGTTTTGCTAGGAATAGTAGCCTTGTCTGGCATTTTTGTTCTCTTGGGATTTTATGACATCTGCCATAGATCTTCTGGCTTTTAGAGCATCTGCTGAGAAATCTGGTCTAATTCTGATAGGTCTGACTTTTGAGTTACTTGAGCTTTTCCCCTTACTGCTTTTAATATTCCTTCTTTGTTCTGTGTATTTGGTGCTTTGATTATTTTGTAGCAAGAGGAATTTCTTTTCTGGTCCAGTATATTTGGTGTTCTGTAAGCTTCTCATACATTTGTGGGCATCTCTTTCTTTAGGTTAGGGAAGTTTTCTTCTATAACATAAAGATTTAAACATGCCTTTGTGATATCAATATTTTTAATGCAAGTTATAGACACTGACAGATAGTATGATTGTGAGGTTTTTTGTTTGTTTGTTTTTTTGTCTCCCAAGATACCTCCTCTCATTGCTGGATTAGTTATAATTTTATGGTCATGTGGAAATCTGCATGCTAAACATTACAACCTTTGGAACAATGTCTCTGAATAAACTAAATCCATGATTCTAAATCTAAGGGACCTGATGAGACTATACCTGTTCTAAAGGAAGTCAGATTCAAAAAGCAGGAAAGAGAATGCTGAAAGATTTCAAGTCTTTCTTTCAAACCTCTGAATGTAACTAAATTACTTTCTAGGAGATGAACTTTTTAGTATGGGAATGTATGATTAAGGGTCACCCTAATAGGGATCTCTCCTCAAAGGGAAAACAGAGATAGACCATGGGTGCTCTCCCAGCACTATTCATCTGCATGTTGGGATGAATTAATATTCTGTAAGTACAGTGATATTTCCAAAAGTACCAAAGGTCTGAAAGTCAGAGGGAGGTTATTGTGTAAGGATCCTTGGCTCTGAAGTTATGAGTAGTTATGAAATGCCATGTATGTTCTGGGAACCAAATCAAGTCCTTTGCAAGGACATCAAGCATTCTTAACCATAAGCTGTCAGGAGCCATAGTGAGACAAGCAAATAAATAGCAGGTGATCATCCTGTGATGGCCTGCTTCAGGTTATATAATCTGTGACAGGTTTGCCCTTATTAAGCAAGGCTATAAGGGATTCATTTTAGGAAAGATTCCTGCTATTAATATGCTTTTCCTGTTATTATTAAACATATATAACAATCACTAATTAATAATACACCACTTTGGAGAAGATCTCTGCAGGTCCACAAAGATGTACTCTCTTGTAGTGATTTTATATAGACAAATAAATGACATATGTCTTAATCACAATCTTATATGATTCCTAAAATTATATCTGTAATTATTAAGCTCTTTTATAGTGGGGCAGCTATTAGGTCTTTTTCCCATAGTCAAAACTACAATGAAAACTTTGCAAGACTCCCAAGTTTCACTGGTTAATTGCTCTTAGATAGTAACCAGACTTTCTCCTACTCAGCACATTGCAAAAGGTTGTAAAAACAATTAACCAAAGGTCATAAAAAGGGAACTAACAATTTATTCTAGGTACTACGAGAGAAAATAAAATATTGCCTGGGTTTATCTATACAAAACTTCGCTAATAACCTAGTTATGGTTTTAAACCTTCAGTGAACCTGCAGAGCTGAGACAGGTGATGGATGTTTAGCCAGATTATTACTCCTAATGAATGCATGAAAACATTCTCTGTTGTAAACTTCTATTTCAATTTATTATTTGATTTTGTGTGTGAACTTGTTGTAAAAATTTTAATATGCAATTATGTATTCTGAAAGATGTGTACTTACTGAGGACAAAGAGATGATGAGAGAGAGAGAGAGAGAGAGAGAGAGAGAGAGAGAGAGAGAGAGAGAGAGAGAGAAAGAATTTTTTGCCTTTCCCCACTTAGAATTTTTTTCTCTTTCTTCAGCAGAATTTTTCCCTTTCACCACTTAAGATCTTTCTGCTTTTCCTCTTAGATAGCTTTCATAGGAAACTTTTTTTTTTTACAACTTAGTAATAAATGCTATAATCATTTTCTAAGTGTCCCCTTTTCTTCTTGCTATAGCCCAGAAGTTCCTGTTGAGATATAACAGTGACCAAACTGCTTAATCCTGTTAGGCTACAGGTGTTAATCACCTAAGCCAGAAGTCTTTTACTCTTAGAAAGAGCAAAAAAGTTTTTAGGACTTTTTAGAAGTTATCCTCAGCATCTCAGTACAGTTAGAGAGTTAGAAAGCCCTGAGAACCTCAGACTTTAAAGTCATCACCAGAGTCCTACTCTGTGACTCCACTACTATCTTCTCTGGGCCAGGAAGCTCCCGGCAACAAGCTTCTTCAGGTTGTATCCCCCAAACAAGATTTTGACTATTTGAGAATTTCATATATTTAGATCGAATACACCCCATTACCTTCCCTCCAATCACTCTCCTATTCTCTCTACACTTTATTCTCTCAATTTTATGCATCCTTTACAAATAAAATATCCATAGTCCTCTAAGTGATGATTATTTCAACAAGTATGATGGACATCCACTGGATTATCCATAGCCTGTTGGGACACATCCTTGAAGAATACCAACATTTCCTCTTGTTGCTGTTAACTGCAATAGCTCTTGACTTAGGGATGGAACTTCATGAGTCTCTTTCCTCATCCATACTTGGAATCTTAACTTGATTAATCATCCAGACATTCTGTATGTATTCTATATATAATCACAGCCACTGTGATTTTATTTGTGCAGCAACACTGTAATGTCCACTAAGTAATAATTTACTGCAGATATCTACTAACTATAGTTATTACAGTTCTTTTTCTTTTGTCTGCTTTTCTGAGATGATTCCCAAGTCTTATGAGGGCAATATATTGGATAGCTGCTATATTTAGATCTGTGTACTCAAGAGTCTCTTATTCTCTACAATTCAACTATTTATGTGTCTCAGTAGTAATTATTATCTAATATAAAAAAGTATTAGATGATGAAGATTGAGATATATACTTCTATATGGAAATAAAGAAAAGTACTTAGGTGCTAATTTATTAATATACCTATTTAGCAGAACGAAAAGCCTAATACCAAGTATGATCTATCTATATTTGAATTATTCCTCAGTGGGAACCATATACTCCTCGTTGTAAACAATACAAGCTATTTTCGTTTCTCTTGGTTACCTTCTAGTACTTGATAGTAAGTCTCTATTGCTGAAAATACCCCACATGGCCAGAAGAAAGGAACTACAGAGAAATCAAGCTGCTACCTTCATGGAATTCTCACTGGCTAGTTTTTAGGTCTACACAGTATTATGTACATTACCAGGGGTAAAAATAATAGACTTACACAGCTTTGAAACATGGGGTTCACACTAACAACCAGCTTGGTAAAAGACTTACTAGTGTGATAATTACAAACCTCTTATGCATAATTCAAGAAAAGTATTGTTGATTCTTAATTATTTGGAATCACCAATTAGTGTAAATATAGCTTTGTTTTGATATGTATTATATCAAAACATTCTTTATAAATTCTTGTCATCACACATGTGGTAAATGTTTGATTCTGGAACTTAAGTTCTCCTGCTATTGCAAGTCCTTACAGCTTTTTAAGTAATTAACTAAGGTTAAGGGATACTTTCTTAACTGTGATTTTCAGTGTGCTATTAAGAATGACAGCTTCCCAATATAGTGTTCTTCTTTGTATAGACAACACCATGTTTAAAGACCAAACAAAGGAAGAGAAACAATCTTACAGCTTTGCCCTTTGACAAGAACAGGTATTCATCCTTCAGTGAGAATAACTAAATTAGGTGAGCTTACACACTTACCCTATGCAGCTATCTGCAGAAGCAGCAGAACCCTGGCACTCAATATGCCACAGTTCCAGCTTTCCACAAGCTATGTCAGAAACTTATAACTATCTTAATAACTGTACATTTTAATAACGGTACATACAGACTTTGTGTCATTTATGCATAACATCCTGCTCCAATTTATTGTCCACATTATTAAAATGAAATTTCATAGCTTTTTGGTCTATAACATTTAAACTAACTTATTAAAAAAAATCTCCATATCGAGTATATTAGTAAATACGTTATCTTTTTCTCCAACTTAAATGTGGAATTTATCTGACAGAGCAGTTACTGCTTTGTTGTTCTGTGTCTCTCTCTGCAGTGCTTTTGCGATTAGATCAGGCAGTCTTGCATAAACAAATGGTTTGTGGAAGAGAAAGAACATATGCCTAGGCTAAGCCAATAGTGGAGATAGGTTGTGAAGTGGGATTTCTATGTTTCTTCCCTGCAACCTCAGTGCAGAGACTGCTGGAGGGGAGCTACTGTGGAATCAGTTCTCAATTGTCTGCTAACCCATCTGGATAAATGTGTTTGTTTTCCCAAGCAGCTGAAGAACTCTGAATGGTAAAACCTCTCTTCCTGAGGTGGTGAGTATTTCCCTAGGGTGACATCTGGAGCAGGCAGCGCAGATGTTGCCAGGTTGCCCTAGCAGGACAATGGGAAGACACATGGCCAGACGAAATGGACCAGAATGTGAGTCTATTGGAGTCTGGGGATCTGAAACAGAGCACCACATAATGCAAATCATCTCTCTGAGCACTGTCATCACATGCTGCCTGTGGATGGCAAAAAATAAATAAATAAACAAATAAATAAATAAATGAATAAATATATAAATAAAAAGAGAAAGCTTCACAAATAGGTACCAATAATCAGCCAAATAGGTACAGACTGATATATACTCAGAGAGACATCTCGGTATACACACAGGATGAAGCACAAGATTTTAGCACAGACAGAAAACATGATCACTTGATCCACATTTCTTCTTTCATAGATAAAAAGTGAGATAAAAAGTGGGAACTACTATTCCAGTGAATTGAGTTACTGTCCTGCATATAGCTTACTGGAGAAGTATGGCTAGTCAGTACCTGGAATAAAAAGGTAGAAAGAGTCAGCATGTCTGTCATCTGAATGGTTCTGTAAAATCTGTCAACTCAAATATTGTATTAAGGGAAATAAAAAGGAAGGGCTTAAGTATAGGACCCTTAAGCTCTTGAAACAGACTGAAAAGGCCTTTAGATCTATTGCCAAAAATGAATAAATCTCCACTTGTTTTTATACTGATCCACTGCTTTCAAAAGCAATGTGGGATCTGAAGATTTAAAGAACAAGCATTCAGAGTGGTTGTACCAGTTTGCAATCCCACCAGCTATGGAAAAGTGTTCCTCTTTCTCCATATCCTCACCAACATTCATTGTCACCTGGGGTTCAGTGTGGAGTTTTCTCAGAAAATTGGAAATAGATCTACCTGAAGATCCAACAATACCACTCTTGGGAATATACCCAAACGATGCCCCACCATGCCGTAGGGGTACGTGTTTCACTATGTTCATAGCGACCTTATTTGTGATAGCCAGAAGCTGGAAACAACCAGATGTACCTGGACAGAAGAATGGATACAGAAAATGTGTTTTATTTACACAATGGAATACTACTCAGCTATCAAGGAGGGCACCCTGAGTTTGCAGGCAAATGGATGAAACTAGAAAATATCATCTTGAGTGAGGTAATATAGACCCAAAAGGACATGCATTACCATGTACTCATTAATAAGTGGATATTAGCCCAAAACAAAAAAGTACAAAATACCACAGATACAGTCCACAGTACTCACAAAGGTCAACAAGCTAAAGTATCTAAGTGAGGATGCCTCAGTCCCACTTGGGAGGGAGAAGAAAGCAATCACATGTGGTGAGGGAGGAAGGAGCCTGGGAGAGAAAGTGGATGGCATTTGGGGAGCGGGGGAGAGGGGGACCTGATCTGGTATTGGGTGAGGAAAAAGGACTGAAGCCCTGAGGGCCAGCAGAAAGAATGGAAACAGACAACTTTAGGAGGTAGGAGATTGGGGACATCCTCCAGAATGTACCAGAGACCTGGGAGATGAAAGACTCTCAGGACTTAGATAAAATGTCCTCCAATATGGAGAGAGAACTTATAGAGCCCACCTCCAACAGAAAGTCAGACCATCAAATGAGGAAGGGGGTTGCCATTCCACAGTCAAAACTCTCACCCATAATTGTTCCTGTCTGAAAGAACTGCAGAGATGGAAAATGAGATGACCTGAGGAAAAGAAGGTCCAGTGACAGGCCTAAAGTGGGAATCAGCTCAAGGGGAGGTCCCAAGGCCTAACACTATTACTGAGGCTATGAACTACTACCGAAAGGGACCTAGCATGTCAGCACTCTGGAAGACCCAACAAGCAGCTGAAAGAGTCAGATGCAGATATTTGCACCCAACCAATGGACAGAAGCTTCTGACCCCTGTGCTTGAATTCGGGAAAGGCTGAAAGAAGCTAAGGAGGACCAGAAGTCTCAATTAATCTGCATGCCCATTATTGCTCAAACACTGGACCACCATACAAACAGCATATACCAGCTATTAGGCCCCCAACACATAAACAGCAGTAGACTCCTGGGTCTGTATTCAATCAGAGAAGATGTACCTGGGCTAATATCTACTTATCAGTGAATGCATACCATGTGTGTTCTTTTGTGATTGGGTTACCTCACTCAGGATGATATTTTCCAGGTCCATCCATTAGTCTAAGAATTTCATGAATTCATTGTTTTTAATAGTTGTGTAGTACTCTATTGTGTAAATATACTACATTTTCTGTATCCATTCCTCCATTGAGGGACATCTGGGTTCTTTCCAGCTTCTGGCTATTATAAAAAGGGCTGCTACCCAAGACACATTTCATATATCAAATGATGCCCAAGAAGGAGGAAGAACAAAGTATGGATACTCTGGTCCTTCGTAGAAGGCAGAACAAAATACCCACAGAAAGAGTTACAGAGATAAAGGGTGGAGTAGAGTCTGAGGGAAAGACCATCCAGAGACTACCCCATCTAGGGATCCATCCCATATACAGTTATAAAACCCAGATACTATCATAGATGCCCACAATTGCTTGCTGACCAGAGCCGGATATAGCTGTCACCTGGGAGGCTCTGTTAGTGCATGAGAAATACAGAGGGGGACACTTTCAGCCAGCCATTCAACTGAACACAGGGTCTCCAATGGAGGAGCTAGAGAAAGGACCCACGGAGCTGAAGGGGTTTGCAGTGCCATAGGGAGAACAACAATATGAGCCACCCATTATTCCCAGAGCTCTCAGGGACAAAACAATCAACCAGAGAGTACACATGGAGTTGTCCATGGCTCCAGATACATAGGCAGAAGAAGTGATGAGAGGCCCTTGATCCTGGAAAGGCTTGATGCCACAGTGTAGAGGGTTACTAGGGCAGGGAAGCAGGAGAGGGTTGATTGGGGAATGGGGGCAGGGGGCAGGGGAGATGTCTCATATGATTTTCGAAGGTGGGGAACCAGGAAAGGAGACAACATTTAAAATGTAAATAAAGAATATATCTGATAAAGAAGTAAAAAAGAGAAGATGCACCTAACCCTCAAGAGACTGGAGGCCCCAGAGAGTTTAGAGTTCAGGTGAGGTGGGAGTGGGGACATCCTGTGGAGGCCAGGAGAGGGGAGAGGTATGGGATGTGGAACAGTCAAAGGGTGGACTAGGTTGAGGGGAGATAAATTCTGGAGTGTAAATAAATAAATAAATAAATAAAGTGCAAGCATTCAAGACAAAAAAGCAGAACTAAACCAAAGCTCAGAACTGAGAAAAACAACAACATGCCACCAAAATGTGTTTCTCAGAGTAAAGAAAACTAACTGTTTTATCACCTGGCACACAAAAGGTGCTTCTTGGAAAGGTAGCCATGCCATTGTCACACAAGGTTAAAAAAGAAATTCAATTAAGTATAAAAGGGCAGTGCAGTTCTTTTCATTTTCAGGGGGCATTCAAAAAATCATTACTTATTTTACATTTTCATACTTATAATGAAGTCTCCTTGAACATACAGCATGCACTGGTTTATAGACACAATTTCATTCAAATTTTGAAAGCACAAAAAACGCCAACAGTTGTCCCGTTTTATAAATGTGTAAACAAAGGTTCGATAGATTGTTTTCTATGCTACACAACAAGAAACAATAGAATTTGAGATTAAATAAATCATGGAGGATATCAGAATGCTCCATTGTTCTCCCAAACACTACTACAATCTGTAAAGAAAACATTTCCATCCTACACAATTTAATCCACAACAATGGGTATACCAGTATGTGACACCTAGGTGAAAACAGCAATTCTACCTGCTTTTCCTCATATGCTTTTGGCTGTGGAAACAATGCCTCTCTTTTGGGAGCAGTCATTCACACTGAACTGCAAATGAAGTGCTAGCTGGAGTCTGATCTCACCTGTTGTACTACCCCTGAGCTAGCCCTTAAGTCCTCCTCAGTACTAAGTTTTACAGTCAGAAATCTTGCTGCTTATCTCACTTTCAGCCCAATTCTGAGGAACAACTATATTGATTCTTCATTTGAATCCACATGTGGGTTTTCTCACTTCAGTTGAAAGCATTTGAATGTTGCAAAAATTTCAAGTCTTTTTATTTCAGAGATGTGCCACATTCCTGTGTATATAGATTTGTACTGATTTCTTGTTTATTCTATTTCCCTTCACACAGAATTATTACAAACATTATTAATTGTAAAGATTAATCAATGCCTCACAGAATGGCAAATTATACTCTATGATACTGTAAGACTCTGGCCAGCCTTAGCTGTGTGACCCCCTGAGTAAATAACAGGGAGCCTGGAATCTATACAAAAAGCAAGAGAAAACTATTGTTCCAACCAGTTGGAGACTTCCTTCACCCAAAGGAGAAGTGGCAACCCCTTCATAGCCCATTTGGTCAGTCTTTATAAGATATCCTTTGTCTTTAGGTAGCAAAGGTTGGTCCAGCCTATAGATTGTGTTTACATGCTCTGAGCCTCCCCCACAGGCAGGTGGCTGGTGGTCAGTCCTCCCCACCCTTCCCCCCAAACCCCCATGGTCTGAGGAATGTTAATTAGCCTCCCCTTTCTAGAGGGGATGAATCTGGTGGGATTTTCCAAAAGGTCCTGAATTGACCTCTTCATTTCCCCCATTTTCATTGTGCATCCTTCAATCCTGAAGCTATTGTGGATAGTTATGCAGCTCATATCCCTGGTACTCTGTACTTAGCTCTTGATATCTTTGTCTCAGGACCATCAACTGTACTGTACCTATACAATCTTAAATAAAAGCAACTAAGCGATTTAGAATGTAAGGGCCAAAGGTCAGAAGCAGGAGCAAAATGATCAGGGATCCTAGCAATGCAGAAATCAAGGTAGTAAACCAGGGGTAGCTGTGAAACCAAGACTAGAACCATCCTTGGACTTGTTCCCTTTCTTTCTCTTGACTAGTCCCTCTCGTACTTTTTCCATAGAATCTTTAACTATCCCTGAGTGGTCAAAGTAAAAGCAACACTCTTCCCTTAGGGCTACACAACGTTCTCCCTGTTGTAAAAAGAGTAAATCTAGACCACAGAGGTACTGTATGACTACTTCAGAAAGGGAGGTTAGGAACTCTTGAATGCGGGTGATAGATTTTTTTGATCCTTTCTATGTCTAAGTCTTTGTCAGCCTTGAGCTCTTGGTAACTTTTGCCTTATAGTACCAGGGAAGAATTCCCTGTTGCTACCTCTACTGTACCCAGTTCAAGTAAGAGAGACACTGTCAAAGCAGTGATGGGTTCTCTTTTGGAACAAGAGTTCCCACCCAATCTATCTAACATTTGTTAATAAGGATGGTAAACCAGCCTGGGCACCAATTGAACTAATACACAAAAATCTCTAGATATATTCAGGACACTGAGGTGTACACAGGTAGTAGGTCCAGTCAAGCAAGCCCACCATCCGTTCTCAGGTAGAATGACATATGAAGCAGTCTGGGCAGGGGGAATAAGACATACTGCAAAAGGATTAGTTGGAGGAGGGGACATGGCCCAGGCAGAGTCCCACGCCAGTCACTGCCTGTAGGGTGAATCATTCACTCAACTCCTGGGCTCATCAGCAGGAAGAGAACTTGTTAGACATGCTAATATTGGGGCAAATGAAGGCAATCACTTCATAATATGGGGGAACTATATCATAGCAAACCCAGCAAGAATGCGTCACTTTAGGTCTGCATTCATTGAGTACTAGTACTAGTAGGTGTCTCCTGAGGTCTCACAAATCCAGGCATTAGAGTAGTTTTCCAGGCTCCCCCACTGATGGGCTAATAACCTGGGTCTCTCATCTTGGGGGTATAGATAAATTGGGACCTCGAGCAGGTGATTTCTTAATTGGGGATGTCTGCATCCTTTGCCCCTTCCTTCTAGCCCCTTTCCTGGGTGTGGCATTGGTGAGTATGAGGCTTTCCCATGACATTCTGGCAAGCCCTCCCCCGCCCCCTTAACTCTTGGTTCAGGATGTCCAGCTGCCAGGTCACAGAGGTCAAAAGTTAAGGGACGGGCACCAGGTGAAAGGGGGTGGTCTTGGCTACCTCCTTGCCTGTTAGGGTTGATGTTACAATCCAAGTCAGTCTGGCAGACTGATAAGGGCTCGATCCAACATTCAGCCCTTTATGCCTTATCAGAGTCAAAACACCCATCAGGGTCAGGAAATTCTTCATCCTTGGTGGCTTGCTGAATGATCTTGAATTTTAAAGAGTAGCTTGCCTTCTTCATGCTCTAAGATGGGAGTCGTCCTCAGGGGGTAGACAGGTCACTAATTCCAGGTGAGAAGTTTGTATCCAAACAGCTATGCCGTCCACTTTTATGGCTGTAAGTGTCATCAGCAACACCAAGTAGGGGCCCTTCCAGCTGGGTTCCAAGGACTGGTCAATGTTGGTGAACATAGACAGACTTTTGTCTTTTATTAGATATTTTCTTTATTTACATTTTAAGTATTATCCCCTTTCCTTTTATCCTCTCCAAAAACACCCTATCCCATCCCCCACCCCCTTCTCACCAACCCACCCACTCCCACTTCCCTGTCCTGGCATTCCCCTATTCTGGGACATGGAACCTTCTCAGGACCAAGGGCCTCTCCTCCATTTGATGTCCATCAAGGCCATCCTCTGCTACATATGCACCTGGAATGATGGGTTCCTCCATGTATACACTTTGATTGGTGGTTTAGTCCTTGGGAGTTCTGGGGGTACTGGTTGGTTCATATTGTTGCTCCTCCTATGGGGCTGCAATTGCCTTCGGCTCCATTGGTCCTTTCTCTAGCTCCTCTGTTGGGGACCTTGTGCTCAGTCCAATGGTTGGTAGCCTGATATAACTTTCTCTTGAGAGGTTCTGCCAGTACCTGACAAATACCAAGGTGGATGCTCTCAGTACCCAGACTCTTGCAAGAAATCCAAAAGTTCAGACAGTCTTACAGACTCAGACTTTGACAAACAGCTAGACAAACAAACAAACAAACAAACAAACAACCCTCAGTGCCTGATTGAGACCTCTGATTCACTGCTCTGGTGTATCCACACAGGAGGTGGATTCCTGGCCAATGCACCAAATGTAAAACTCTGGAGAGCCTTAGCTTACGGGGTGCCCCCTGAATAAACAACAGGGAGCAGGGAATCGATGCAAAAAGAAAGAGGAATTCATTGTTCCAATGTGTTGGGGTCTTCTTACACTTGAAGGAGAAGTGGCAAACTCCATAGTCCATTTGGTCAGTCTTTATAGGACTTCCTTTGTGTTTAGGTGGCTAAGGTTGGTCCAGCCTGTAGAATGTGTTTACATGCTCTGGGCCTCCCCTGTGGTCTTAGGAATGCTAATTAGCCTTCCCCTTCCAGAGGGGAGGAGTCTGGTGGAATTTTCCAAAAGGTCCTGAACTGACCTCTTCTATAAAACGTTTTGAAGAAATCTAAATCTAAATTATACCATTGAATAAATTTCACCCACAGGAATGAAGGATATGTGTTAACTAGAAGGGATCAAAATCATTTGTGTGTGTTTGTGTATGTGTTTCTGTCCCCATGTGCACATCTTCATTTAACTATGCTCCACCTAACACATATTGTTGTAATCAATAGAAGGGTATTCTGGGGGCTTGGAGTGATCTAATCTGAAATTAAATGCACCGTTATAAAGAAGTAAATCATGTATTCTTTCAAAGAGGAGTGCTGGATCTATCACAAGTTATCAAGAAAAATGGAGCCCAGATGATGTCATGCAGAGTAAAAGATAGCTTTGATAAAGGAGGTGGGACACCTAAAAGTGTGGTTTGGAAAGACGGTATGACACAGCAATATGCTGTGTTAGGAACTGAATATTTATTTTCTTCTGAGTTACAGAGACACAGTCCAAAGGAAAACTCCAGATTGCAATCACTTGGAGGGAGCCTGAACACAGTAGGTTAAATCACAAAGGGGAAACATCCCTTTTGATCTTTCTTCCCTGGAGCTCCAGGTCCTTGCTAGTTTCCCATTGGTTGACTTTTTGCGAAACCAGTTGTCAAGGTAGCATAGAAATGTTAGCTTGTAGAACAAAGTTTCCTGCAGTACAGAGCAAGAAGCTGAGAATGATAAGATAAAATAATAACTGAATAACAGAGTTAGGAGCACTGTTATCTTGCACAGAAGACAAACAATTTCTTTGGATAAAGACACAAAATAATATTACTCTTTAAAATTTAATTACTCTCTGTTTTCATTTCACTCATTTTTTTGTAGGTTACACTTTATGAATTTGTCATTTATAGAGGCCTTCATATCATTTAAAATTTTCAAGTTTTTAAAATCTTTATTCATTTTTATTTTATGTACATAAGTGTTTGCTTGCAAATATGTCTATGCTCTATATTAAATGGCTTGTGTCCACAGAGGCCAGAGAACATCAGACCTACAACTAGAGATAGAAATGGTTTGAGCTGTCATGTGTATTGGCACTTTGTCTAGGCTCTGCCTCACAGTTACCTGGCAATAGTCAGGTCTGCTTGACTCCCTCTCTCCATTTTTCCCACCCTCTCCACATGCTCATGGCCAGTCTCTCCTCTTCCTCCTTCTCCTCTTCCTTCTCCTCCTCCTTCCTCTCTCTCTCTCTCTCTCTCTCTCTCTCTCTCTCTCTCTCTCTCTCTCTCTCTCTCTCTCTCTCTCTCTCCCTCTCTCTCTGCCTCTCTCTCTTCTCTCCCTCCCTCCCTCTCTCTCTCTCTCTCTCTCTCTCTCTCTCTGCTTTTCTCTCTGCCTTTCTCTCAACTCCCCTCCCTATGCCCTGAATAAACTCTATTCTATATTATACTGTCCTGTGGATGGTCTCTTATGGGGAAGGGATGTCTCAGCATGGTGCCAAAGAGGCACCTCCTTTCACTACACCTGACTCGACCTCCACCAAACATATTTCTTCTCTCTTTATTCCACAAAACACAACAATGTGTATGCTGGCAATTGATTCCACGTGCTTTGGAGGAGTTGACAGTTCTCTTAACTAAGGGGTCAACTTTTCAATCCTGGCACCATTTTATTATTTTTAACCATAGGGGTGTAATTTAACCCTTTCAATTTTCTTGGTAAATGTCCTAGGCTGCTTAGAATTTGTGGTCCTTCTCTTTCAGCCTTCCAGAAAGCTAGGACTGTGTACTTGTATCTCTAAAGCACATTTAAAGGGCTCTTAATGATTATTTGCTGCACTTTACCCATTTTAAATAGTATATCAAGGAACTAGAAGTTAAATGCTTTATCTAGCTTGACCAGAATTTTTAATGTCAAAACAAGAATTACATCTTTGGACTGTTTAGCTTCTCATGTATATGGTTTTCTTTTCACTATACCATATTGTAACTATCCTATGAATCATTTTGTTTATAATTTTATCCTTTCAAAATGTTATTAAAGGCTAGAAATGACTTATTTTACATGGAGAAATAAATGATATTTAAAATATTCTTACAGAGAATAAATGCATTTCTTCAATTAAAGGGTAGACAATTAAAGTTTAATTTCATATTTGATGTGTGAATCACTAAGGTTAATTTTTCTGTGAAGTAGACACTGGACAGGGAATTTGCTTAAAGCATTCCATTTTTTATGTCTTCACCTCATCTTGTGCAGTTCATTTTTCTAGATAGTTGTTTTCTTCTTCTGAAATTCTCCCAAGTTTCATCTATTCTTGAGAAGATAATATTATTAGGATTAGGATTCCTTATATGAATAAATGTTCCTAGGATTTAAGATAAATAATATGAAGAATTAAAGAACTGAGAGACATAGACACATTAGATGTAAAGAAAAATATTCTATACTGAGAAGATTAATCAGAAAGTTGAATGTAGAACTCATATTTAATAGGGATTATAAACTTCTTTTCCCAGACCTCGGAGTTCTCTGAGAAAGTATAAGATGTTCCAAAATTTTCCAGACAAAGGGAATATTATGTATTTTTTGGAAGTTTATGCTATCTGAAAAATTGGGACAATTATTTTAAATGGTTGTCCTTTAAATGAGGCAGAATTTATCAATTAGTAGCTTTCCATACTTACTCATAATATGAAAAACTTCCTAGGAAAATAAAGTGTTACCCATGTTTTCCTTCCATGACACGTACTCTTTGTGAATCCACCTTCCTTTCAAAGGTGTTTGTTTTCCCTTGTTGGTCTTGGCTAATGGAGGGAGTTTAAAGCATCCCCTTAGTACTTTTGCTAGAAATAATTTCTAGACATTTAAATTCATTTATTATCAAACATGACAATTAGTTTTGTTTTGTCTATAACAGATAGAGTTAATGCATGCAGTAATAGCTTTAAAATCTTGTGCCAAGGAGAGAGTCAGTACAATAATGAGACTTCTGGGTGCTTTTAGAAAATCAAATCAAACATATACTACAAGTCTCTGGAGACACAAAGTAGACATAAACTTGCAAAGGTGCCAATTAGGGATTCCCAAAAGAAGATTTAAGATGTCTCCCATTGAGGAAAATGTAAAACAGGAATTAGAATCAAGAATGCAAATTCTCAAAAACTTTACCAAAGTCTCTAAATCTCAGAACAATTTCTAGGACTTTCTTTACAACTTTTTGCCATTGGTAGGAATATGGACGTCAAGTCAGGCCACATATTTGAATATGCAAAACTTATAGCAGCAGCTTACATTGGAGGAACAAATGTGCCCTGTGTGTAGTCACATATACATCCTGTGTTGTGGTTTGAGTAAGAAATGTTTCTTATAGACTCAGATATTTGAACACTTAGAATCCAGTTGGAGACACTAAATATGAAGGATATGGGAATTTTATATAGTGGAGACTTTGCTAGGGAAGTATGTCACAGAGAGCAGACTTTAGGGGCTTATAGTTTACCTCACTTCCTGTTCAGTATCTTTGCTTCATTTTTGTGTTGAAAACAATCATCCAAATTCTTCTATGACTTCCTTGTGATTATGTCTCTCTCCCTCTGGATCCACAGCTCAAATAAACTCCCTTTCCACTAAGTTGCTTTTGGTTTAGTGTTCTGTCAAAACAGTAGAAAGCAGATATAAAATACTTTTCATGTGGGGATGCTGTTGCATATGTGTACATTTATGGCTTGAATTTAATGATTAGAAAATATATCAAATGGTATAATTCACATTTAAAATGTCTAAATGGAAATTTTGTATGTACTATGAACTTTTATGGAATTTTTCTCATTTAAAAAATCAGAACAGCTGTACTACAAAAAAACTGCATGGTATTGTTACAGTGACAGGCATGTAAATCAATGGAACAGAATTGAAGACCCAGAAATGAATCCACACTCATATGGTCACTTGATCTTTGACAAAGAAGCTAAAACCATCCAGTGGAAAAAAGATAGCCTTTTCAACAAATGCTGCTGGCTCAACTGGAGGTCAACATGCAGAAGAATGCAAATTGACTAATTCTTTTTTTTTTATTTTATTTTATTTTTTTAATTTACATTCCAAATCACTTCCTCTTTCCCGTTTCCTCCCTCCCCGAAAGTCCCATAAGCCCCCTTCCCTCCCTCTTTTCTCCATTCAACCCCCTCTCGTTACTCTGTCCTGGCGTTCCCCTACATCCAGTCTTTCCAGGACCAGGGGTCTCTCCTTCCATCTTTTTAGAAATCTATTGATATGCGGATTGTGTCTAGGGTATTCCGAGATTCTGGGTCAATATCACCTTATCAGTGACTGCATACCATGTGTGTTCTTTTGTGATTGGGTTACCTCACTAAGGATGATATTTTCAAGTTCTGACCATTTGCCTAGGAATTTCGTGAATTCATTGTTTTTAATTGCAGAGTAGTATTCCATTGTGTAGATATACCACATCTTCTGAATCCATTCCTCCGTTGAGGGACATCTGGGTTCTTTCCAGCTTCTGGCTATTAAAAATAAGGCTGCTATGAACATAGTGGAGCATGTGTCCTTATTGCATGCAGGTAAAGTCTCTGGGTATATGCCCAGGAGTGGTATAGCCGGATCCTCCGGGAGTGTCATGCCCAGTTTTCTGAGGAACCGCCAGACTGCTTTCCAGAGTGGTTGTACCAGCTTGCAATTCCACCAGCAGTGGAGGAGTGTTCCTCTTTCTCCACATCCTCGCCAACAACTGCTGTCTCCTGTGTTTTTGATCTTAGGCATCCTGACTGGTGTGAGATGGAATCTCAGGGTTGTTTTGATTTGCATTTCCCTAATGACTAAGGATGATGAACATCTCTTTAGGTGCTTCTCAGCCATTAGATATTCTTCAGGTGAGAACTCTTTGTGTAGCTCTGTACCCCATTTTTTAATAGGGTTACTTGCCTCTCTGGAGTTTAACTTCTTGAGTTCTTTGTATATATTGGATATTAGCCCTCTGTCGGATGAAAGGTTGGTAAAGATCAGTTCCCAGTTAGTTGGTTGCCGCTTTGTCTTTTTGACAGTGTCTTTTGCCTTGCAAAAACTTTGTAATTTAATGAGGTCCCATTTGTCTATTCTTGATCTTAGAGCATAAGCTATTGGAGTTCTGTTCAGGAAATTCTCCCCTGTGCCCATATGTTCAAGGATCTTCCCTAGTTTCCCTTCTATTAGTTTCAGTGTGTCTGGTTTTATGTGGAGATCTTTGATCCACTTAGAATTGAGCTTAGTGCAAGGAGATAAGGATGGGTCAATTTGCATTCTTCTGCATGTTGACGTCCAGCTGAGCCAGCACCATTTGTTGAAAAGGCTATCTTTTTTCCATTGGATGGTTTTAGCTCCTTTGTCAAAGATCAAGTGACCATAGGAGTGTGGATTCATTTCTGGGTCTTCAATTCTGTTCCATTGATCTACATGTCTGTTACTGTACCAATACCATGCAGTTTTTAACACTATTGCTCTGTAGTACAGCTTGAGGTCCGGGATACTGATTCCCCCAGAGGTTCTTTTACTCTTGAGAATAGTTTTAGCTATTCTGGGTTTTCTGTTATTCCAGATGAATTTTTGAATTGACTAATTCTTATCTCCTTGCACTAAGCTGGATTCCAAGTGGATCAAGGACCTCCACATAAAACCAGACACACTGAAACTAATAGAAAGGAAACTAGGGAAGAACCTTGAACATATGGGCACAGGGGAGAATTTCCTGAATAGAACTCCAATAGCTTATGCTCTAACATCAAGAATTGACAAATGAGACCTCATAAAATTACAAAGTTTTTGCAAGGCAAAAGACACTGTCAAAAAGACAAAGCGGCAACCAACTAACTGGGAAATGATCTTTACCAACCCTACATCCGAGAGAGGGCTAATATCCAATATATACAAAGAACTCAAGAAGTTAAACTCCAGAGAGGCAAGTAACCCTATTAAAAAATGGGGTACAGAGCTAAACAAAGAATTCTCACCTGAAGAATAGAGAATGGCCGAGAAGCACCTAAAGAGATGTTCATCATCCTTAGTCATTAGGGAAATGCAAATCAAAACAACCCTGAGATTCCACCTCACACCAGTCAGAATGGCTAAGATCAAAAACACAGGAGACAGCAGTTGTTGGCGAGGATGTGGAGAAAGAGGAACACTCCTCCACTGCTAGTGGGATTGCAAGCTGGTACAACCACTCTGGAAAGCAGTCTGGCGGTTCCTCAGAAAACTGGGCATGACACTCCCGGAGGATCCGGCTATACCACTCCTGGGCATATACCCAGAGGTTTTATCTGTATGCAATAAGGACACATGCTCCACTATGTTCATAGCAACCTTATTTATAATAGCCAGAAGCTGGAAAGAACCCAGATGTCCCTCAACGGAGGAATGGATTCAGAAGATGTGGTATATCTACACAATGGAATACTACTCTGCAATTAAAAACAATGAATTCACGAAATTCCTAGGCAAATGGTCAGAACTTGAAAATATCATCCTTAGTGAGGTAACCTAATCACTAAAGAACACACATGGTATGCTGTCACTGATAAGGGGATATTGACCCAGAATCTCAGAATACCCTAGACACAATTTGCAAATCAATAGATTTCCAAGAAGATGGAAGGAGAGACCCCTGGTCCTGGAAAGACTGGATGTAGGGGAACGCCAGGACAGAGAAGCGGGAGGGGGTTGAATGGGAAAAAGAGGGAGGGAAGGGGGCTTGTGGGACTTTCGGGGAGGGAAGAAACGGGAAAGGGGAAATGATTTTGAATGTAAATAAAGAAAAACTTAGAAAATAAAATAAAATTAAAAAAAAATCAGAACACTGAGGCTATCCTAAATTGAAGGGTGAGACTACATCTGTTAGCTTTGTTAATTTTGTGAGTACTTCAGCACATACTATGTGAGTCTCTGGCCCTCACTCAATTCATGCAAGGCAGTTTCCACCACAGGTTGCAGAGCAGCTTTGTTCACCCTTGTCCTGCTATATTCTTGATTTACCTGTTCCCACACCCGTCTTCCTTGTCTGAACTGTTTATATCTTCCAAGCTTCAGTGTCCATTTCTATTTATGTTGGCATTCTCCTCTTTCCTATACCCAAAACACAGGAACATGGTGTATATTCACACCCTGATTGACTGAATGTTTTCTTATTTGGCCACTTACCATTTTAGTATTGGGAAATGACTTCATGGTGATCTATTACTTTGTACTGATTTTTACTTCCAGTTTTCTAGACTAGACTCCATTGTTAATAGATTTAAAAAAAAAGTATTCAGAGAAAGATTTAACTTGTATGTATCAGAAAATCATATGTTGGGTAGTATGACTAATCACAAATATTTTAAGACAGCTCCCCATTGTACAATATATACATCTCACTGGCTTGTATCCTTTCTCAGTATTATCATTCTTTGAGTCTAAAATTTTAATTTCAAGAGTTGTGGTTAAAATAAAGAAAAATTTCACAGAAAGGGTAAAAGAACCTCTAATAATGACCAGTTTGATTTATAGCTTAGTTTACAGATTAAGCATAAAGTCACAGAGCATTGAGACAGAACAAATAAGTTGCAGATAAAAAAGAGAAGATGGTAGGAAAGGACACTGGGAACATTCAGAGAATGAGGTGCTACTAGGAGATTGTTATGTTTCTTAGCCAGTGCTTATGTAAAATATCAATATATAGAAAAGTAGGACTGGAGAAGGAAGGGTTAATGAAGGATTTTTCTATCAAGTTAGCCAAGCACAGTATAATTTAATGTATAATTTATAGTACAATTTAATGAACTCACAGTAAATACTGGATTGTTATGTTTTAGAGTAAACTCATTCTATACTCTGTTTTCTCAGCTAATATATTTTTATTTAAGAAACTCTGTAAATAAGAATGGAGGAGACACTCAGCATGTTATCTGGTTAGTTCAAGATCTGGGAAAGAGAAGGTCCATATACTTAGTCACACAAAGTTTTATTTTTTTCCCCTCTCAGGAGCAAGTGTTCTCATAGGTTGACTATAGAAACAGTGATAAAACATTATAACAAAAGGGACAACAAGTCTGTTGAATGTTTTCTAAACTTTAGTAATATTTTGTCTCTGGAAGAAAGAACTCCCATTAGATAAGTTCTTGACACGCCTCTATTTTTGCTGAGAAATTTATCACTTTAGATTAGATGTTCATGATCCAATCTCTGAGACATGGATTTTCTCAGGAATCTAGACTTCACAGTTTCTCATCCAGTTATTGTTCCATTCAGTTGAAATGTGAATTTATAGTAAAGGAAAGTTCCAAAGGGAAGGTTATTTTCCAGTGAAACTTTAGAATGAACACAAACACAAACACACATACACATACACACATACACACACATATGCACAAACACAAACAAGTATGCTTTCATAGATCTATAAAATATGCATGTGTGTTTATATAGAAACACAAACACACACATATACATATATGTGCTTATACAAACCCACACATATTCATGTGTTCTTGCAGAGATGTACACATAAACTCACACACACATACACACACACAAAATTTCCCTCTCCTGTGATAGAATTTATATTATAGGATGTTTTATGTGAACTTAATTTGCAATAATTTAAGAGATCTGAGATAACTATCACTCTCTTACATTATTATATATTTAAAATATGTTACAAATACTAACAAAATAAAAAGTACTTCCTGAGAGTTTGAGCATATTTTAAACTTTTCATGCTCTTGAAACACTGTTTTCTTGATCTTTATGACAGTTGTTTGAGGAAGAGAATAAAGAGTATCATCCTGTTTTGCATAAGAGCAAATAACAGTAATAAGGTTATTCTAAGATGGACCAATATGTGGCAGGTTTTGGTTTAGAACCATTCCTCCTGAAACCATGTTCAAAAGGAACAGGAGTTTAATTTTGTGGTAATGATTTATAAATTTACACCTACATATGTTGACTGTCATTTTCTTTAACAATTATTATCCATATTTTTTGTGTGTTTATGCAAAGTATGTGCACATGAGTACAGTGCCTACAAGTTATAGATGTCTCTTTTGTATCCCGTAAGTTCTCGAGTTACAGGCAGCTATGTGATGCTTGATTTGAGTGCTGGTTTCCCTTCAAAAGTAATGTGTGTTCTCAACCATGAAACAAACCATCTCTCCAGCCTCCTCCTTTTCTATTTGTTGTCATAATCTGTGCATATATTCAAAGTGTAATGATGCAGAAGAATGTGATTAAAAAAAGCATTCCACCATTCAAAGGCAATTATTATTGTTCATTGGAAGATATTTATTCCACATGTATAAAATAGTATAAAAGTGATAAAACAACACAAACACTAAATATATTCTAACATGCTCTGATGTTTGATCCTTGATCTTATGACTTAATAATACCTGTGTGGCAAATATCACTTCATTTGGAAGGAAAGACAGTAACAAGGCCCTCATGATTTGATAGATGAGCTGATGTTATATGGCACAGAAAGCCCTCTAAGGTACCATATCTGACTCTGAAAAGATATTTAATAAGAGTTATCACTGCTCTTTAGATTGCTTTTCACATACATATGTATGATAAATATCAAAGAGATATTTATAAACTAGGGACCTTTTAATCCATAGTCCAAATTACCATGAGTCCTTTTCACCCAATGAACAGCTTTGGGTATCTCTTTAGATCAACTATTATCATGACAATTTTTTCAATGGCCTTTTTTTGCTATTAAATGAGTGTGCCTAATTTGTTCAATGTCTCTTTATTGACAACCATTTAAATTGATTCTTATAGTTCATTATTACAAGTAATTCTGAAAGAAATGCTTAAATATATACCTGCTTGACTTAGATGTTCAGCTATTTCTTGAAAATTAATTCTCATAAGTAGTATTGATTCTTCAATAAGATATGATAGCTAGCGATGTGGTTCTTCTATAAAGTGCAATATTTCCAGTTCAAACAGACTATAGATTTTCATTTGGGGTGCTACAACAATGTTCCATAAACAAAGAGGCTGAGAGACTCTTTTGATTATCTCTCTCTCTCCCTCACTCACTCTCTTTCTTTTTTCCTTATTATTTTTGAAACAGATTATTACTATTTCCTAAATCTCAATATACAGAATAGACTAGCCTCAAGCTTGAAGTTACTTTCCTGCTCCTGCATGCACAATGTTATGATTATATACATGCATCAGCATGCCTGGCTATTTTTGTAATGTCACTTATTCTATTTATAAGGCTTCTACTCTCATTATAAAATTTCCTCCACAGTCCTACCTTCAAATACCATATATAACACTGGATTTAGGGTTCCAACCTAGGAATTGGAGATGATGCCCAGTTCATTGCACAAAGTAAAAGAGCAATAATTTCAATGGTACATTAGGCATATGAGTGGAAAGGATTCCATTTCAAATAATATAATAAATAACTGCAGTAAGAACATTATTTACCATACTACAATCAACATTACCAAGAGTGTGAATCTTTCTTTTGTTACATTCTATCATAAATAGTCGATCAACTTAGTTCTCACCTCAAGCCTAATGCATGGAGAGTCATCTTTTTGTCTTTTATTAGAGTAAAATTATCTGTATGGGTAGCAGGCAGTATAACCAAAAAACATAAATAAATAAATAAATAAATAAATAAATAAACCGAGACAAAAATTAGTAAGAAAAATAGAAAAATAATAGGAAAAAAAGGAAAAGCTTCAGAGAAAAAGCAGTGAATCTACTTCTAGCATTTGGAATGTTCCTATAACATTTACATAGACAGTGAACAAGCAAGTTGTCTATAACTGACAGGCATATCACAGTGAATCCATCATGAGTGTACATATTCCAGCAGAGGAATTAGAAGTATAATTTACTATTTTAGTATATAATTTCCCTGACCCCTTCCCCAATTTGGGAAGGAGACTAATAAAAGGGAATATAGGGTTGAAGAGTTGACTCAATGGTACAGACCACTTGTTCTTGCAGAATTTTGGGTAAGATTCCTAATACTCATTTGGTGGCTCACAACAGTCTACAACTCAAGGGGATCCATACCTGCTTCTGATCTATGTGGGTACCCAGGGAGCACACACATGGAGGACAGACATACATATAGACAAACCTCTCATATACATAAACTAAGTGAACCAAAAATTATAAATATATATATATAAATATATTTTATTTATATAAATAAATATTATATATATATAATTTTGTTTTATATATATATAAAACAAAATTTTAAAAATAAGGGTCATTCATTTGAGAGAGCAAGGGAGTTACATGAAAAGGGTTGAGGAAATGATGTAATTATATTTTAATTTTTCAAATGTAAAAACAACAGAGTTGTTGAAATGAAAGTTACCTGTTTTTGGCAGAGTGCTATTTCTCGATATTATAATTCTGTTTTTCTCAGGAACACACCTATAATAGCACATAAATCTTCATAGAAATTAGGGGTGTCTGTCTACTTTTAAAGATGACTCCCCTGTAGTACTAATGCTAAGTCAAGTGCCTTTCTCATGCTAGATATGGAAGCAGTTCTCCACTATAACCATGTTAACTATAATGAAGGAAAAATTCCAAAGAGCCATTCAAGTGTCACATGATACCTAAGCATTCTATTGAAAACAATTAAGTCTAATTTTAATCCAGGAACATGGCTGCTTTGGCAAGGGAGCATATCCAAAGATATGATCTGGTTGGAATGTAAACATGCCCAGAATTATAGTATAATCTTGTCAAAAATACAAACATGCCCTTAGTAAATACATTTAATCTCTAGTGATGAAGCTAAGATTAGTTTGTAGAAAAATGTAGTCATATTTGAAAGTTTCATCTAATTGGAGGGCAGACAAAGAAATGAATCAGAGAAGGATTTGACAGAATGAGTCAGAGATAGGATATGCCCAACTCACATGATTACAGAAAGAAAACAAGGCTATTTAAAAGAAGTGAGAGAGAAAAAAGTGGTGGGGTGTGGTATATGGTGGGTGGTGTTTGTGTATGGCAGTTTTACTGGGACAGTTTTACAGAGAAAGTTATAGAGATACAAAGCTAGACACAGATAAAGCCAGAGAATGAGAAGTAACCAGAAAATTAGAACATATTTTCAAAGTTATTATGAGACCAGGTAGAGAATTCAATTAGAATCTGAGAACAACTGGATTGAGTTAATATTCTTGGAAGATTAGATTGTACAGAGGCAAGAACCTTCCAGGTCTAGGCCTAGGTATAGTGAGAATAGAGAAGGAAACTCTCTAGGCTCAACTGAAGCAGTATATTAGGACACTTTTGCAACAGCTGTCCATCTCATCACGTCATCTGAGGAAATCAAAGTGATATTTACAATGGATACTTTCATTTCATCAGAGGCACAGATATTCTGAGAAATCAAGAAGTTTATGTCTCCTAGCTCATAGCTAATTTTTTATTTAATTCAATTATCCATAGCAGTCACTCAGCTAACTGGTATAGACACATCAGCAAGTTGTTCTTTCCTTATTTTTTTTATAAAGACAACATTTAATTGAGGCTGACTTACAGGTTCAGAGGTTCAGTCCATTGTCATCAAGGCAGAAACATGGCAATATCCAGACAGGCATGGTGCAGAGGAGCTGAGGGTTCTACATCTTTATCCAAAGGAAGCCAGGAACAGACTGGGCATCCCCAAGCTTCCAGGAGGTAGATCTCTAAGCCCAACCCCACAGAGACACACTTCTTTCAACAAGGCCACACCTTTTAATAGTGCTACTCCCTGGGACGAACATATACAAACCACCACACTAGTCAAGTTGTCAGTGAAGGTTGTGATGACTTAATCCTGGTGACCAACTTGACTACATCTGGAATCAACTAAAACCCAAGCAGCTGAGTCAGTCTGTGAGGAATTTTCTTGGTAAAAAGATCCACATCTAAATCTGGGCCACACCTCTTTATAGCAGCCCACATCAAAAGGCATGGAAGAGGGAAGATTTTGCTTATGGCCTGCTTTTGCACCCACTCAGTGGCAGGGTCATCTGTTCTTCCCTGTTGCTTGAACCTTCTTCTTCTGGCTTCAAACATAGATAGAAAAACAGCAGCTCTCTAGGAATCCTCCAGGACTCCAGCAGCACAGGTCTGATTGAGAAATGGACTTCAGTCAAAATGTTCCATGTTACTGATGGTTGCTGTGGACCAAACAATAATGGACTCTTGTCTTTTCTGTCATGAGATATCCACTGTTGGACTATCATGAGCACAGCCTATAGACCACTCAGATAAATTGCCCCAACACACACACACACACACACACACACATACTTATACACACAAATACACACTCACACACACTTACACACATACGCACAAAAACACATACTCACAGACACATGTATTTATTCTATCAGTTCTGTTCCTTTTTTTATTTTCTAAGTTTTTTTTATTTACATTCAAAATAATTTCCCCTTTCCCATTTCCTCCCTCCCCGAAAGTCCCATAAGCCCTCCCTCTTTTCCCCATTCAATCCCCTCTTGCTTCTCTGTCTTGGCGTTCCCCTACATCCAGTCTTTCCAGGACCAGGGGTCTCTCCTTCCATCTTCTTGGAAATCTATTGATATGCTGATTGTGTCTAGGGTATTCCGAGATTCTGGGTTAATATCCCCTTATCAGTGACTGCATACTATGTGTGTTCTTTTGTGATTGGGTTACCTCACTAAGGATGATATTTTCAAGTTGTTCTTTAGTAGGAAGGCCTCCATAACATAATGCCTCAGAGTAGGTTCTTTAAATTCCAGAGAAAGTTAGTTAATGATCATTTGTCAGGTTGGTTTCTCTGTGACCTTTATTTTTTGTCTGCAGCTTGAGCATTTCAGTATGTCTTCACACCTGTGGTAGTAGGGGTAGTATTTGACCTTGTTTCTTTACCTTCCTTATAAACTCAATCTCCAAGTATACTCTTATTCTGAGATATAGAAATTAGAATATGAAGATGTGAACATGTCAGTCCTAAACCAATAAATACCTTATCTATAAATTTCTTATTTTACACATTTTAATCTGGAATGAAGATCAAAGTACCATTTCTCCCACATACAAATTGTACTACCTGCTTATTCTCACTTATTATTGAACAACCTCTAAACACTGCAAGTTGAATTTGAAAATTACTTATAGTTCATGCTACTTCAGTTTGCAAATATAACATGTAGCATCTAAATTTCAAATCCTTTGCTTTTGAGTCTTGTTACCAGTATAACTGTTTTACCTCTGTTCCAGTGTACTCTGTTAACATGAGATATATAGATTTGCAGATCTATTCTTGCTCTGAGCATAATTATTTTTGCTGCCAATGGTCAGTTTATAACAAGAGCACACCATACACCAAACAGACATGAGTCCCATTTGTCCTTGATCTATTAGGGTCTTTCCTATAACTTTCTCCTCTCATTAGGTTTTAGTTTATATACTTTAATTTTATGAAAATTTTAATTTACCTAAAGTTTTATTATTGTAGTCATCTTGCCTTGAGCAATGAACATAATCAACTCTGTAAAATATTCATAGAAAATTCTCAAATAAACCACACTAACCTCCTTTTAGTAACTTATTCATTGTTATTCATTATGTTTTATATTTTGTTTACTAAGAGAGAGCTCCTGATTTCTTTAGACACATCTCCATAGATTTCAGAGGGAACTCTTAAGATCTTGAATTGTTGTCTAATATTTATATGATTTCTTTTTGAAAATAGCAAAATTGTTATGCATTCATCTGCCATATTTACACGATTCTTCCTCACTGATAATTAGCTTTTTCATTGAGGAATAGGTTTTCAGTTTGAAATCTTAAATGCAAAGAGTGGGTATAAGAACATGACTTTACCTAAGCAGTTTCCTTAGGCTTCATAATGATCAATTATTGACTTATTTGGTTTGCATAATAACAGTGCTCATTTATCTTATTCTCATGGCTACACTGTTTCATTATCTCATAGGCCTTTGCAAGTCAAGCCCTTATGACTCTCATTCTCACTTAGTGTTTAAAATATTTGCAACTTTTATTTTTTTATTTTCTATATTTTTTTATTTACATTCCAAATGATTTCCCTTTTCTTGTTTCCTCCCTCCCTGAAAGTCTCATAAGCCCCATTC
Organism: Tokudaia tokunoshimensis; assembly: GCA_036184795.1. NCBI lineage: Eukaryota > Metazoa > Chordata > Mammalia > Rodentia > Muridae > Tokudaia > Tokudaia tokunoshimensis. Next base: position 1,443,933 of record BTHU01000012.1, on the reverse strand, counting down.
CCTCTCCCTGTTCCCCATTCAACCCCCTCTTGCTTCTCTTCCTGGTATTCCCCTACATCCAGTCTTTCCAGGACCAGGGGTCGCTCCTTCCATCTTCTTGGAAATCTATTGATATGTGAATTGTGTCTTGGGTATTCCGAAATTCTGGGTTCATATCCCATCATCAGTAACTACATAGCATGTGTGTTCTTTTGTGATTGGGTTACCTCACGAAGGATGATATTTTCCAGTTCTGACCATTTGACTAGGAATTTCATGAACTCATTGTTTATTAATTGCAGAGTAGTATTCCACTGTGTAAATATACCACAACTTCTGAATCCATTCCTCTGTTGAGGGACATCTGAGTTCTTTCCAGCTTCTGGTACAACCACTCTGGAAAGCAGTCTGACCTCAGAAAAGTGGGCATGACACTCCTGGAGGATCCTGTTATACCACTCCTGGGCATATAGCCAGAGGCTTCCCCTGCATGCAATAAGGACACATTCTGCACTATGTTCATAGCACCCTTATTTATATTTGTAACTTCTTACCATGACTTTTTAAGTACACTCACATAGCCTCTACTTCTTGAAGTGCAATACTTCTCTTTGCTATTCAAAAGCTATTTCTTTGAGTGTTTCCACTTTAACCTTGACTTATACAAGACTGTCACCATTGAACTTTGTAAAAAAAATAGTATTTCTTTGAAACAGTGTTTTCTTACTGTCTTGAAAAATGCACCACCTTCATGGCCTTATATCAAAGCAACCACTTAGTAAGATTTTTGACCATTATATGATACATTCATTCTAATATGTGCAATTCCTTGAAGATTTTTATTCTTCCCTAGCATTTCTAATAGTTTCAAAAAACATAAATGTGAGATATTAATTTTCCTGAATCAATATAACAGAGGACTAGGGCCCTTTCCCAGGGTCTATCATAGGTTGTTGTTAGTGTTATGTTAATAATTCTTTCAAATTTAATTTTATATTAACTTATTCTTATCCAGTACGCTGGGTACCTAATATGTGTACTTTGCTCTTTCCTGCTGGTTCCACTTTCCTGGATTTTGTAGGTGTTTCACCATTTAGTGTCCTGACTCCCTTAGATGCCTCTCTTTTTCTAATGATACATAACTTGAAACATAATTATTACTCTCTTGGTCAGAAAGGGAGAGTAAAGATCATATTGTAATGGTGAGAAAGAGAACACACCCATCTCATGAGTCAGATACTTCTGTCCTGCTTCTAAGGAAATTCTTGCTCTCCAAAGACTCAGATATTCTGCTTTGGTGACTTTTTCCAATACAGCAAGGATCTATAATGTATTCCTAATGTATTCCCCAAAGCATTTCAATAATCCTGATACACATTTGAGTGAAATTTCATCATCTGATGTCCTATCTTAATTTATCTTTGCTATTTTTTCCAGCATTACACCAGAAATGTATGTAGGAGTTCTTAGCCCTCAAATCAAAAGTACTGATGATATCTTCACTCCTGGCTATTGATCCATTTCTAAAGCCCTTTGTTCCAGGCACTATATTTATGCAAAGATCATGGATTCAATTCCCTGGCAAACAGATTGAAATAGACCCTACAAGATGTGTGCAGTGAGTTTCTGGAAGTAATCACAGTAAAAGCATCTGTCAAGGGTAAGAATCAGGACAGAAATGGTTAAAAAGAGAAGCAATGAAAAGAAAATATTAACTGAATTGTGTAGGTTCTGGTCTGAAGTGCCTCTTTCATGACCTTTTGAGTTGAAGGAATAGATCAGATCTCAGAATCTATACCACAGCTGGGTGCAGAGAAGAATAGCACCCTTGTTTGGATCAGTCTCCTTCAAGTGTACACTGTTTTGGGGTAGGATTTCCATAATAAATTACCAATAAGTTAAAATCCTGAGCAGAAGGAAGAACAAGCATTGCTGTCCTGCAGAGAAGTACAGAAAGTCCGTACATTTCTGAAAAAAAAAAAAAAGAAGTTTAAAAATTGGTATTCCTGTGAAATTCAGAAAAAAAAACTGCTCAGCAGATCTTTGATCTCATTTTAATCATGGGATATGACATAGAATCTGGGTACAGAATTAACTGATTCCAAGGGAGGGCTTGACAGAAACAGTGTTCCTATGAAACTCGAGGCTCTAGGTTAAGGAAAAAGGTAAAAGAAAAATGACTGAGAGTCAAATTTTTCTCATTAGGACAAAGGTACATCAGAGTTATGAAAGTGAAAAACAAGAGTGAATTTATGACTACAAAAAGGTTTATTAACTTCATTGATAAAACAGACACTGCATCACTGAAACTTGAAAAACAGCAGTTAAGGAAATGTCAGTAAACTCATTTCATTCATAGTGGAAGAGCCAACATAAAATTTATGAAGTTTTAGCTTATGTATTACAATGGTTTTTGCAGAATAAAATACTACATATTGAGTTTGAGCATATGATAGCAATTATGATAAACAAGAATAAACAATGAAAGCAGCAGAAAACTTTAGAGATTTGAGATTAAATAGGCCAAAGAGGGAAATAGAGTTGGGTGAAAGGGAATATTGATTTATTGGGTGTATATTCATATGTGGCCACACATGATGAGGAATGCTTGTGTATGGATTCATTGGTTTGAAGAACTATTTGAAAAATATTTGAAATAAAAGATCTTTTAACAATGGTGGTCTTTTACCACAAATCTTTGGCATGAACTGAAGTAAATTTGAAAAGAATTTTTACAATTTTCTTTGTGATTACACAACAATAATTTCAAGACTATTTTCCTTGGGAATCTGAATGTTAATTACTAAAACTCCAAAGCTAATTATATTGTTATGCTAGTGGAACTGTAGCATGGATGAGAAGTCTTTTCCATTAACAGGTTCCATTTGTAGGCAGTAAAATTCTACTTTCACCTTAAATATTTCTTCTCCTCTTTCCCACTCCCATGCTGTCAGAGAGAAGCAGTAATTCAACTAAGATATTCCTTTGAGGAAGTTCTTTTAAAAGAGTTTATATCAATAGAAAATATTTTTTCAAGGATTATTCAAACCATCTGTAAACTACAGAGATCCCAAACATACAGTGATGCTTTATTCCCATGGTTTCCAAGAGAACTGAGATTCATGACTAGGAATATTATATTGAATCACAAACATTATTGTTGTGAAGGGTGAGCATCTGACACCTACACTTAGGATGCTGTTCTAATAAGCTGTGAAATGTGTAGGGAGATGTGAGGCTTCTAATATACACACATTTTCTATATACAGAGGGAAGACAGTGTATCAAACATCTTACGTCAAAGCAATGGCAGCTGTGGCATTTAACAATAGCATATTTAGGTAAACAAGACAGCAAATTTTCCTAAATATAATGTCACAAATTCAAATAGTAGTATCTTTGAGTGGGTTATTAAAAATGTTTTCATCTTTGCTTTTTCCCCCTAACACATGAAGGGAAAATAAATACACTCAAGGAAACTTTTTAACAAAATGCAAATGGGAATATGTCAAGAGAACCCAAAATCAAGCTGACAAAAGGAAGGTGTTCTTGCAATATATTTTGCAAATCACAGAAAGAGTATACAGTCACACATTTTAGAAAATAGAATAAAAATACTAATATTAACTTCAGGAAACAGTTACATTATGACCATGGATGAGGTTAGTGACATTGAACCATCCTTAACTTCCATACTTAGAATATATCAAGCATATATTATGCTTCTGATGGAGAAAATAGAATTTTCACAATAAGTACAAATCTCTGCTGATAGCATAGTATTTAATGGTAAAGATCCACAGCAAAATGTTTTTAAAGTGTACAAATCCTAAATTATTTGTTTGCAAGGTACCTTCAACAGACACTGGGCCAATTTTAATTCTCTTGTTTATTAATAGTATTGATTTTGTACAAAATACTTCAGTTTTTAATGCTTAATTTTCTAATTACTTTGAGGTTTAGTTGATCTAGCTGTTTAGTGAGCATTACATTGATAACATGACATTGTGAGGGACTAAATAATGTAAGAAAATTTCCGTCAATCAAGTGATTCAAATATAATTTTTATGTTCAAAGTAATACATAATCTTATTCACTGGAATTTAAAAGATCATTTATTACCTAGTATTTGTGTGTATATTTGTATAAGTGTATGTGCCCATTATGTTTATGTATATGTACCTCTTAGTTATGGTTTCTATTGTTGGGAAGAAGCACCAAAATCAAAACACATGTTGGGAAAGAAGGAATTGATTTGGCTTACACTTTCAGACCACAGAACGTTCAGTATAGGAAGTGAAGTATTACTGGAACCTAGAGGCAAGATGCTGCTTACTAGTATACTTGCCTTGGCTTGTGCAACACGCCTTCTTCTTTTTTTTTTTTCTAAGTATTTTTTTATTTACATTCAAAATCATTTCCCCTTTCCCGTTTCCTCCCTCTCCGAAAGTCCCATAAGCCCCCTTTCATCCCACTTTTCCCTATTCAACCACCTCTTGCTTCTCTGTCCTGGCATTCCCCTACATCCAGTCTTTCCAGGACCAGGGGTCTCTCCTTCCATCTTCTTGGAAATCTATTGATTTGCGAATTGTGTCTAGGGTATTCTGAGATTCTGGGTTAATATCCCCTTATCAGTGACTGCATACCATGTGTGTTCTTTTGTGATTGGGTTACCTCACTAAGGATGATATTTTCAAGTTCTGACCATTTGCCTAGGAATTTCCTGAATTCATTCATTGTTTTTAATTGCAGAGTAGTATTCCATTGTGTAAATATACCACATCTTCTGAATCCATTCTTCCATTGAGGGACATCTAGGTTCTTTCCAGCTTCTGGCTATTATAAATAAGGCTGCTATGAACATAGTGGAGCATGTGTCCTTATTGCATACAGGTAAAACCTCTGGGTATATGCCCAGGAGTGGTATAGCCGGATCCTCCGGGAGTGTCATGCCCAGTTTTCTGAGGAACCGCCAGACTGCTTTCCAGAGTGGTTGTACCAGCTTGCAATCCCAATAGCAGTGGAGGACTGTTCCTCTTTCTCCACATCCTTGCCAACAACTGCTGTATCCTGCTTTTTTGATCTTAGCCATTCTGACTGGTGTGAGGTGGAATCTCAGGGTTGTTTTGATTTGCATTTCCCTAATGACTAAGGATGATGAACATCTCTTTAGGTGCTTCTCAGCCATTAGATATTCTTCAGGTGAGAATTCTTTGTTTAGCTCTGTACCCCATTTTTAATAGGGTTACTTGCCTCTCTGGAGTTTAACTTCTTGAGTTCTTTGTATATATTGGATATTAGCCCTCTCTCGGATGTAGGGTTGGTAAAGATCATTTCCCAGTTAGTTGGTTGCCGCTTTGTCTTTTTGACAGTGTCTTTTGCCTTGCAAAAACTTTGTAATTTAATGAGGTCCCATTTGTCAATTCTTGATCTTAGAGCATAAGCTATTGGAGTTCTGTTCAGGAAATTCTCCCCTGTGCCCATATGTTCAAGGTTCTTCCCTAATTTCCTTTCTATTAGTTTCAGTGTGTCTGGTTTTATGTGGATGTCCTTGATCCACTTGGAATTGAGCTTAGTGCAAGGAGATCAGAATGGGTCAATTTGCATTCTTCTGCATGTTGACCTCCAGTTGAGCCAGCAGCATTTGTTGAAAAGGCTATCTTTTTTCCACTGTATGGTTTTAGCTCCTTTGTCAAAGATCAAGTGACCATAGGAGTGTGTATTCATTTCTAGGTCTTCAACTCTGTTCCATTGATCTACATGCCTGCCACTGTGCCAATACCATGCTGTTTTTTAACACTATTGCTCTGTAGTACAGCTTGAGGTCCGGGATACTGATTCCCCCCAGAGGTTCTTTTACTCTTGAGAATAGTTTTATCTATCTTGGGTTTTCTGTTATTCCAGATGAATTTTTGAATTGCTCTTTCTAACTCTATGAAGAATTGAGTTGGGATTTTGATGGGGATTGCATTGAATCTGTATATTGCATTTGGCAAGATGGTCATTTTTACTCTATTAATCCTGCCAATCCATGAGCATGGCAGATTTTTCCATCTTCTGAGGTCTTCTTCAATTTCTTTCTTCAGAGACTTGAAGTTCTTGTCATACAGATCTTTCACTTATTTGGTTAGAGTCACACCAAGATACTTAATATGGTTTGTGGCTATCGTGAAGGGTATCATTTCTCTTACTTCTTTCTCAGCGTGCTTATCCTTTGAGTATAGGAAGGCTACTGACTTGCTTGAGTTGATTTTATATCCGGCCACTTTGCTGAAGTCGTTTATCAGCTGTAGGAGTTTTCTGGTGGAGTTCTTTGGGTCACTTAAGTATACTATCATATCATCTGCCAATAATGATAGTTTGATTTCTTCCTTTCCAATTTGTATCCCTTTGACCTCCTTTTGTTTTCTAATTGCTCTAGCTAGAACTTCAAGTACTATATTGAAAAGATATGGAGAGAGAGGGCAGCCTTGTCTAGTCCCTGATTTTAGTGGGATTGTTTCAAGTTTCTCTCCATTTGGATTGATGTTGGCTACGGTTTGCTGTAAATTTCTTTTACTACGTTTAGATATGGGCCTCGAATTCCTGATCTTTCCAAGACCTTTAGCATGAAAGGATGCTGAATTTTGTCAAATGCTTTCTCAGCATCTAATGAGATGACCATGTGGTTTTTTTCTTTGAGATTGTTTATATAGTGGATTACATTGATGGATTTCCTTATATTGAACCATCCCTGCATCCCTGGGATGAAGCCTACTTGATCGTGGTGAATGATCGTTTTGATGTGTTCTTGGATTCGGTTGGAAAGGATTTTATTGAGTATTTTTGCATCGATATTCATAAGAGAGTTTGGCTTGAGATTCTCTTTCTTTGTCGGATCTTTGTGTGCTTTTGCTATTAGCGTAATTGTGGCTTCATAGAACGAATTGGGTAGTGTTCCTTTTGTTTCTATTATGTGGAATAGTTTGAAGAGTGTTAGTGTTAGTTCTTCTTTGAAGGTCTGATAGAATTCTGCACTAAAACCATTTGGTCCTGTGGTTTTTTTGGTTGGAAGACTTCCAATGACCACTTCTATTTCTTCAGGGGTTATATGATGGTTTAGATGATCTGTTTGATCCTGATTAATTTTGGTATTTGGTATCTGTCAAGGAAATTGTCCATTTCCTCGAGATTTTCTAGTTGTGTTGAATACAGGCTTTTGTAGTAGGATCTGATGATTTTTTGAATATCCTCAGTTTCTGTTGTTATCTTTCCCTTTTCGTTTCTGATTTTATTAATTTGGATACTATCTCTGTGCCCTCTGGTTAGTCTGGCTAAGGGATTATCTATCTTGTTGATTTTCTCAAAGAACCAACTCCTCATTTTGTTGATTCTTTGCATGGTTTTATTTGTTTCTACTTGATTGATTTCAGCCCTGAATTTGAAGATTTCCTGCCTTCTACTCCTCTTTGGTGTATTTGCTTCTTTTTGTTCCAGGGCTTTCAGGTGTGCCATTAAGCTGCTAGTGTATGCTGTCTCCCGTTTCCTCTTAGCACTGCTTTCATTGTGTCCCACCCTTATTCCATAGTGATCTGATAGGAGGCATGGGTTTAGTTCGTTCTTCTTATATCTGTTGAGGTCTGATTTGTGACTAATTATATGGTCGATTTTGGAGAAGATACCATGAGGTGCTGAGAAGAAGGTGTATTCTTTTGCTCTAGGATGAAATGTTCTATATATACATATATATATATATGTATATATATATATACATATATATACATATATATACACATATATATACACATATATATATACATATATATATATGTATATATATATATAAAATCTGTTAATTCCATTTGTTCCAAGGCTTCAATTAGATTCACTGTGTCCCTGTTTAGTTTCTCCTTTCCTGAACGATCCATTTCAGAGAGTGGGGTGTTAACCTCACCCACTATTATTGTGTGAGGTGCAATGTGTGATTTGAGCTTTAGTAAAGTTTCTTTTACGAATGAGTGTGCCCTTGCATTTGGAGCTTAGATATTTAGAATTGAGAGTTCTTCTTGGTGGATTTTTCGCTTGATCAGTATGTAGTGTCCTTCTGTCTCTTTTGATGACTTTAGGTTGAAAGTTAATTTTATCTGATATTAGGATGGCTACTCCGGCTCGTTGATTGGAACCATTTGCTTGTAAAATTGTTTTCCAGTCTTTTACTTTGAGGTATTGTTTGTCTTTGGCACTGAGGTGTGTTTCCTGCATGCAGTAAAATGCTGGGTCCTGTTTATTTATCCAGTCTGTTAGTCTATGTCTTTTTATTGGGGAATTGAGACCATTGATATTAAGAGAGATTAAGGAATAGTGATTATTGCCACCTGCCATTCTTGACGGTATCTTTATGTTTGAGTGGTTATCTACTTTTGGGTTTGATGCAAGAAGGTTACTATCTCATTTTTTCCAGGGTGTTGTTTCTCTCCTTGTATTCGTGGTTTCCACCTATTATCCTTTGCAGGACTGGATTTGTGGAAAGATATTGTGAATTTTTTTTTATCATGGAATATCTTGGTCTCTCCATCTATGGTGATTGAGAGTTTTGCTGGGTATAGTAGTCTAGGCTGGCATTTGTGCTCTCTTAGTGTCTGCATGAGATCTGCCCAGGATCTTCTGGCTTTCATAGTCTCTGGTGAGAAGTCTGATGTGATTTGGATAGGTCTTCCTTTGTATGTTACTTGGCCCTTTTCTCTTACTGCTTTTAGTATTCTTTCTTTGTTTAGAACATTCGGTGTTTTGATTGTTATGTGACGGGAGGTATTTCTGTTCTGGTCCAGTCTGTTTGGAGTTCTGTAGGCTTCTTGTACGTTCATCGGCATCTCTCTCTTTAGGTTAGGGAAGTTTTCCTCCATAATTTTGTTGAAGATGTTTACTGGCCCTTTAAGTTGCAAATCTTCACTCTCATCTATACCTATAATCCTTAGGTTTGGTCTTCTCATTGTGTCCTGGATTTCCTGGATGTTTTGGGTTACACGTTTTTTGCATTTTGCATTTTCTTTGACTGTTGAGTTGATGCTTTCTATGGAATCTTCAGCACCTGAGATTCTTTCTTCCATCTCTTGTATTGTATTGTTGATGTTTGCATCTATGACTCCTGATTTCTTTCCAAGGTTTTCTATCTCCAAAGTTGTCTCCCTTTGTGATTTCTTAGTTGTTTCTACTTCCTTTTTTAGATCCTGGATGGATTTGTTGAGATCCTTCACTTGTTTGTTTGTATTTTCCTGTATTTCTTTAAAGTATTTTTGCATTTCCTCTTTCAGGATTTCTGCCTGTTGACCCAAGTTCTCCTGTATTTCTCTAAGCGATTTTTGTGTTTCCTCCTCATGGGCTTCCATTTGTTGATCTATTGTCTCCTGCATTTCTTTAAGCAGTTCTCGTGTTTCCTTTGTAAGGGCATCTCTCCGTTGATTCATTTCTTTAAGCACTTTTTGTGTTGCCTCCCTATGGGCATCCATCTGTTGACCCATATTCTTCTGCATTTCTTTATGCAATTTTTGTCATTCCTTTGAAAGTGCATCTACCCGTTGATTCATTTCTTTAAGCGATTTTTGTGTTGTCTCCTTGTGGGCCTCCATCTGTTGATCCATGTTCTCCTGCATTTCTCTAAGCGATTTTTGTGTTTCCTTTGTAAGGGCTTCTAACCCTTGATTCATGGTCTCCTTTTATTCTTTATTAGATTTATTTGTGTCCTTCTTGTAATCCTCTAATAGCATCATAAGAAGTGATTTTAAATCCAGATCTTGTCTTCCGGGTGTGGTGGGGTATCCAGGACTTGCTGCTGTTGGAGAGTTGGGTTCGGATGGTGCCATATTACTTTGATTTCTGTTAGTAACGTTCAAAAGCACTGATGTGCCTTGCCCCAAGTGATGTTATATTGTGGAGTCCCTGCACATCCAAAGGCTCAGAGTATTGGATTCCCGGAGCAGAGGTCACCAAAGGGAGGCTGGTAGGCTTCTGCCTTGTGCAGGGGTGTGTGATCTCTCCCAGAGGATGGGGGAGGGGGCGTCCCTCTGCAAGGCAGAAATCCCACAGCAGGGCTGGCGCGCTGGTTACTGCAGACCTGCCCAGCTCTTGGAGCAGGTTACACACAAGCTGCCTGAGACCCAAGCGATATTATGCCTGTCTGTCTCTGAGCCTGGTGGTCCCAACTACCTGGACACTGGAGCAAAGGTGGCGGAGTGCACTCTGCATTCTCTAGGTGGCGCAGGTCACCCTGCAGGGGGGATGGCCCACAGCAGAGCTGGCACCAGATGACCACAGCGCTGTCCCGTTCTTGGGAGCAGATGGAAGCCCCAACAGGCTGTGTCCCAAGCGATGTTATGTTGGGGAGAACCTGGGTACCTTTCTCCTCAGTGTGTCAGATCCAGGAACAGAGGTCGCCAAAGGGAAGCTGGTAGGCTCCCGCCCAGTGCGGTGTGTGTGTGTGGGGGTAGTTCCTCTGCAAGGCAGAAGTCCCACAGCAGAGCTGCCGCGCTGGTTACTGCAGATCTGTCCAGCTCTTGGAGCAGGTTACACACAAGCTGCCTGAGACTCAAGCAATATTATGCCTGTATCAACCTGCCTTCTTATAGAACTCAGGACTGCCAGCCCAGGAATGGTACTATCCACAATGTACTGGTCCCTTCCTCATTCGTCACTAATTGAGAAAATGTCATTCTTCCTATGGGGCTGCAAACCCCTTCAGTTCCTCCAGTCCTCTCACCAATTCTTCCATTGGGGATCCTGTGCTCAGTTCAAAGGTTGGCTGCTAGCATCTGCCTCTGTTATCTGTAAGGTTCTGGCAAGGTCCTTCTAGAGACAATCATAACAGGCTCCTTTCTGTACACACTTCTTGTCATCCATACTAGTGTTGGGGTTTGCTGACGGTTTATAGGATGAATCCCCAGGTGGAACAGTTTCTGTGTGGCCTTTCCTTCAATCTCTGCTCAACACTTTGTCTTAATAATTCCTCCGTGAGTATTTTGTTCCCTTTCCCCAACTTTGGGCTTCCTTCTTCTTGAGCTTCCTATGATCTGTGAATTGTAACTTGTTTATTTTGAGCTTTTGAGCTAATATCCACTTATCAGTGAATGCATATCATATGTTCTTTTGTGATTGAGTTGCCTCACTCAGGATGACACTTTCTAGTTCCATCGATTTCCCAATTCATTGTTTTTTTTATTAGCTGAATAGTACATTGTGTATATATACTACAATTTCTATATCCATTCCTCTGTTGAATGACATCTGAGTTCTTTTCAGCTTCTGGTTATTATACATAAGGCTGCTATGAACATAGTGGAACATGTGTCCTTATTACATATTGGAGCAACTTCTGGGTATATGCCCAGGAAGGGTAGAGCTGGGTCCTCAGGTAGTACTGTCTAATTTTCTGAGGAACCTCCAAACTGATTTTCAGAGTGGTTTTACCAGCTTGCAATCCAAGCAGCAATGGAGAATTGTTCCTCTTTCTCCACATCATCTCCAGCATCTGCTGTCCCCTGAATTTTTCATCTTAGCCCTTCTGACTGGTGTGAGGAGGAATGTCAGGGTTGTTTTGATTTGCATTTCCCATATGACTAAGGATGTTGAGCATTTATTTAGGTACTTCTAGGCCATTTGATATTTCTCAGTTGAGAATTCTTTGCTTAGCTCTTTACTCCAGTTTTAATAAGGTTATTTTATTCTTTGGAGTTTAACTTCTTGAGTTATTTGTATATATTTGATATTAGCCCTCTATCAGATGTAGGATTGGTAAAGATCTTTTCCCAATCTGTTGGTTGCCATTTTACCCGATTGACAGTGTTCTTTGCCTTACAGAAGCTTTGCAGTTTTTACAATCCCATTTGTAGATTCTTGTTCTTAGTCATTGATGGTCTATTCAGGACATTTTTCCCTGTGCCCATATATTCTCCTCTATAAACTTTAGTTTATCTGGTTTTATGAGGAGGTCCTTGATCTACTTTGACTTGAGCTTTGTACAAGGAGATGAGAATAAATCAATTTGCATTTTTCTACATGCTGACCTCCAGTTGATACAGCACCAGTTTTTAAAAATGCTGTCTTTTTTCCAGTAGATGATTTTAGTTCCTTTGTCAAATATCAAGTGACCGTAGGTGTATGGATTAATTTCTGGGTCTTCATTTGTATTCCATTGTTCCTCCTGCCTGTTTCTGTATGAACACCATGCTGTTTTTATCACTATTACTCTGTAGTAAAGCTAGAGGTTAGGGATGGTGATTCCACTAGAAGTTCTTTTTGTTGTGGAGCATAGTTTTCACTTTTCTGGTTTTTTTGTTATTCCAAATGAATTTGCAGATTGCTCTTTTTAGTTCTATGAAGTATTGATTTGGAATTTTGATGGGGATTGCATTGAATCTGTAGATTGCTTTTGGCAAGACGACCATTTTTATTATATTATTCCTGCCAATTCATGAGCATGGGAGAGCTTTCCATCTTCTGAGATCTTCGATTTCTTTCTTCAGAGGCTTGAAGTTCTTGTTACACAGATCTATCACTTGCTTGGTTAGAGATAAACCAATGTATGTAATACTATTTGTGACTATTGTGAAGGCCATCATTTCTGTAATTTCTTTCTCAGCTTGTTTATCTTTTGAGTAGAGTAGGCTACAAATTTGTTTGAGTTAATTTTATATCTAGCCACTTTCAGAAGTTGTTTATTTAGCTTTAGGTGTTCTCTGGTGGAAGTTTTGGGATCGTTAAGTATATAATCATATCATCTGCAAAGAGTGATATTTTGACTTCTTCATTTCAATTTTTTATACCTTTGAATTCCTTTTGTTGTATAATTTCTCTGGCTAGAATTTTAAGTATGATATTGAATAGGAGAGAGCGGGCAGCCTTGTCTGGCCCCCAATTTTAGTGGGATTGCTTTGAGTTTCTCTCCATTTAGTTTGATGTTCGCTACTGGTGTGGGTGCTGTATATTGCTTTTACTATGTTCAGGTATAGGCCCTTGAATTCCTGATCTTTCCAAGGCTTTTAACATGAAAGGATGCTGAATTTTGTCAATTGCTTTTTCAGTATCTAATGAAAGGATCATATTTTTTTTTCTTTGAGTTTATGTGGTGGATTACATTGATGGATTTCTGTATATTGAACCATCCCCGCATTCCTGGGATGAAGCCTACTTGATCATGGTGAATGATTGTTTTGATGTATTCGGTTGGCAAGAATTTTATTCATTGAGTATTTTTGCACCAATGTTCATAAGGGAAATTGGTCTGAAGTTCTCTTTCCCTGTTTGGTCTTTCTTTGGTTTAGTTATAAGTGTAATAGTGGCTTCATAGAATGAATTGGGTAGTGTTCCTTGTGTTTCTATTTTGTGCAATAGGTTGAAGTGTATTGGTATCAGACCTTCTTTGAACATTTAATAGAATTCTCCACTAAAGCCATCTGGTCCAGGACTTCTGTTGGTTGGGAGACTGTTAATGACTGCTTCTATTTCCTCAGGGCTTATGGGACTGTTTAGATGGTTTATCTGATCCAGTTTTAACTTTGGCATGTGACATACATCTAGAAAATTGTCCATTTAACCTAGATTTTCCAATTTTGTTGAGTATAAGCTTTTGAGGTAGGATTTGATGATTTTTTTCAATCTCCATGTTTTCTGTTGTTTCGTCTCCCTTTACCTTTCTAATTTTATTAATTTGGGTAGTACCTCTGTGCCCTCTTGTTAGTCTGGCTAGAGGCTTATTTGTCTTGTTGTTTTTCTCAAAGAACCAGCTCCTGTTTTTGTTGATTCTTTGTGTAGTTCTTCTTGTTTCTATTTGGTTGATTTCCTCCCTGAGTTTTATTATTTCCTGCAGTCTACTCCTCTTGGGTATATTTGTTTCTCTTTGTTCTAGAACTTTCAGGTGTGCTTTCAACCTGCTAGGGTAAGCTCTCTCCATTTTCTTTTTGGAGGCACTTACAGCTATGAGTTTTCCTCATAGCACTGCTTTCATTGTGTCTCATAAGATAAAAAAAAACAATAAAAAACATAAAATAAAGATAAAAAAGTAAAAATGAATAACCAAAAATCTTCGGATTTTATGAATTAGATGAGATTGGACTTTCCTGTTGCTTCTGAGAGGTAGCACAGGCTAGTGTTATTCTTAAGATTCTTCAGATTTCTGCCTTAATACTTGATATTTGTCTAGATATCGTACCATTACCATTCATAAAATGTGTTAAACAAATATCCCATTAATAGAGTTGTGCTAATAATCAAGCATATATTACATTGAAATAAATTTGGGTACTTTTCACTGTATTAACATTGCTCCTATTTAAGAACTACAGAAATAATAAGAAACAGTTGAGTGGATGTTTTCAGCAAATTGATGTGCAATCATGGAATTTTATTAATTCATCATAAAGATACTCAGATCTAAGGTTTCTAATTGGATTTATGTTCTGGAGGTATTCTAGTATTTTAGAAAGCACTGACATGAATGAAGAAGACTTCTTGGGATGAATTTCTCCTCCTATGTCAAACTATGAGTCTTTGGTACTGAGTTACACTCAAGAACTCAGCTGATGCCAAACAAGTAATATTTATCACTATTTAAAAATAGTGATGTAAATACTATTTTTATATAACTTAATACCCTGCCTTTCTCCAAGTGTAACTGGCAGCCACATCCTACTTTGTGGGGAATCAAACCAAGCTAAACTAAGATGTGTTCTTCAATCAGCATTCTTCATGTCATAAGTTTGTATCTACTTAATTAAATTGTGGATTTTCACTAACTTTAGTGTTTATGTACAATTTCTTTGCATTAATAAATAATAATAAATAATTTGTCTTAAAATACCATAAAATGGTGTTTCTTATTTGTCTAGTGATATAAGCTATATCATTAAAGATATTAAAACTTGTCACACTTACATTTCACTTATCAATAATGTGGTATTGTAAAGTAGCCTCTGTAAAATTTTCAAATGTGTTCATGAGTACAAGTCAATAGTGTTATATGAACACAGTCAAATATCCTACTGTTCTGTTTTCTAAACAGCACAAGTTATAATTACAGTTTCAGATTGTTAGCAAGAATTTCCTGTCTACCAAGGAATTGGTAACTACCTCTACCTGCATCTGAGAATCATTTAAGGCCACAAGCATAATTATAGATTTACGTATATGTCATTTTCAATATCAGAATAGGACAAAAGACTAGTTCTGAGATTATTTGAGCAAATCATATTATAATTACTGGCAAACAGTATGAAGCAGTATCAATTGCCTAAGTTGAAAGGGATGCAAGGACAGATGGAACGTCAGAGGGTACACTTTGTTAGTCATGAAACACAACTCAGCAGAGATTTTGTTAGCAAATGTCCAAAATGAAAGGTTCATAATTACCTAAATGTACTCCTCTTGTACACAGAAGCAACTTCTGTGAAATTTTGAAATTACCAAATGTTATAAAAGAAGTTGAGTCACAAAAAGCGTGGAATAACTGTTTCTAAGAACATTAGATTTGCTTTAAAAATTCTATCAAGAATGAATGCTTCAGATGTTATACATAATATGCACTACATATTTGAATATATACGTACATGTTTATGTATCTGTTTCTTTGGCTCTAATGCAGGATGGACTTCAATTGACATGAAAACTGCTCAGATTTTTCCCTATTTCTCTACTTTTTCGTTTCTGAGGACTGGTATCCAAATAAAAGATATGTTAAGTCTAAAGCAGACTTAAAAGTTAATACTACGTATAGGAATGAATCATGGCTTCATAGCATACTATTTGAGACTATAAAATAGTTATTAGCTCCCTTGTCAAGTATCCATTTCTTTATCATTGTCTTAGGTTAAAAGTACATGTTCATATGATTTTAAATAAGAATTGCATGAAAAATCCGTCTGGAATCATTTGCAAAACATAGGTAACTTAATAATTAGTATTTGTCATTAAGGAAGGAATTATGACTTAAAAAATCACCTCATATATTTATTCCTGTTTTTTTCTTCCTTTCCTCCTTTCCTTTCTTCCTCCCTCTCTCTTTCCCTTCCTGTTCCTCCCCCTCCCACTTCATTTGTTCCTTCCCTTCTTCATTGATATTATGAGGTGTGTATATGCTACATACACACTCTTATCACTGAGCTGTACTCTCACTGCTGTTTGGAAATTTCTTACCTGTAGTTTTTATGTTTTTATTCAGAAGGATACATACATTAATAGGTTCATGGGTATCAATAATTATTTTTCTTCTTATGTAAAGGTAAGTTGTTTTAAAGAGCAATTGTATCAGAGATTTTTTCCCTTTCTGTCTTTTTCAAAATGTGTTTGTTGCACAGGTTCAAGAGACATTCTCACTTATTTGTTTATTTGTGTGATGCTGAACCCAGAGACTTGTTATGTAAGATCCCAGTTCTACCACCAAGCCTTCTATTTTTTGGAGGGAAATCTAGATCCAGGTTTCCCTGATCTACAGCCACTTCTATCATATATCACGTTATACTCATGTAAGGTATATTCATCCAAAATGATAGACGGTGGTTTTTCACAAATGTATCTGCTTTAAAGATAGAAAAATACCCCACTTTCATTTTGTACTTGCTGTGGAAACTTACAACGATTTGTCTATTTCACACTCAAATCATCTTTGGCTGTCTCTGAATCACAGGAGGCAGGTGATTGCTTCCATGGGATAAATTTCTCTGCCATCACTCACCTACCTTCTTTTTTGTAGTTCTGGAGGTTCATTTTTCTGAGAAAGTGAGAAACTTGCCATCTGCTTAGTGTTCATTTCCAAGAAATAGCAGAAACATTTTCTGCCAATTTTAGCTATCATTAATTTTCACTAATTGTTTTTTAAACTTTAAACACATAATGCTTCATAATTCAAATAGTTCCGAATCCACTATTTTCACATTGTCTCAGCAACTTAAAAGCACTAAGATTTTATTCATGTGACATTGATTTACATAGGAGTTATTTTTATACAAAATGTATAAGAATATGTATACGGAAATGTAAGTATGCCATTATTTAAATTCCATGTGTATATGAAATTAATTCAACATAAAGTTATTATATTTATTATGAAATTTTGATGCATTCAGGTAACATTTTTCTATTCTAAGTAGAGATTATCATTCTACAAACTTAGCATATGTTTTAATGTTCATTTTCTTATTTAGTTTTGTAATATACCTAGGACCTCATGCATGCCAATTAACCATTCTATTACAGAACTATATCCCAGACCTACCTCATTTATTCTAGTCATAATGAACTGTTACTAAGTCTATCTTGGCTGACATGTATTCATACATTTGTTTTCCCTTCCACGGGAAATAAATATAAGAGGGAAAGGGAGTAAAAGCAAGAATATAAGATCTGCAGTTAATTGACAAGGTCTACCCTATTACTTTTTAACCTCATCATTTTTCTTTTAAATGCACATGAAAATACTATGCTTTGTTAAGTGCTAGCACTTACTTAATGAACCAGGGTCTCTTGATATGGTTGGTGGGAATTAAAAGTAGTCCAGATTGGTGGGGTCTCAGCAAGTCTAAAGCTGAGACAAATTTATTCTAAGAAAACAGACTTTATTCACTTAATACAGAATACAGTGGTGATTGCTATGATATAATGATGGTTATAAGCTGTATTAGTTTGGGTTTTACTGCTGTGAACAGACACCAATGACCAATGCAAGTTTTATAAAAGATATTTACTTGGGACTGGCTTACAGGTTCAGAGGTTTAGTCCATTGTCATCAAGGCAGAAGCATGGCAACATCCAGGCAGGCATGGTGCAGGAGAAGCTGAGGGTTCTACACCTTTATCCAAAGGAAACCAGGAACAGACTGGGCGTCTTCAGGCATCTAAGAGGAAGATCTCTAAGCCCAACCCTACAGTGACACACTTCCTCCAACAAGGCTGCACCTTCTAATAGTGCCACTCCCTGGGACAAGCATATACAAACCATCACATAAGCTGTACAAATTATATGAGATTAATGTATAACAATAATTGTTTATGCTTCATTAACTTCGAAGAAACACAGAGAAAGAAACACAGGTGGCCTCTGTGTTTCACTGCCTGAGAAAGTGCCTTGGTTTCTCATCAACCAAAAGGCACATAGTGCATCAGTAGTCATGAACTCCAACCTCAAAGGTCTTTGACATCTGGCTATAAAGTCATCTAGTCCAGGCTAACTCCATGATTCCCTGCAATTCCTGGCCAAGAAGTCATTATAATAGATACTGGTGATGTGATCTGAAAATTCCACACCACATCTAAGTGCAAAATCTAAGTGAATCATTGAGCTACTAACACGGAATGAATTCATCTTTATAGACCCAACTGGAACATCCTAGATATATAGAGAATATGGTTTTGTTGTTATTGTTGTTTTGTTTTATTTTTTGGTTTGTATAAAGTACTTGACAATATGTATTCCATAACCTTTCTGCACAGGCATATTATTTGATATTTAACACTAAATGCAACTTCCAGAATGTGGTAAATCTCAATAAATATTGAGATTCTGTTCTTCAGTTTTTTTTTTAAACTATGGGTTTAATAGAAGAGATTTCTAAGTATTTATGTACCTGTTTGAAATTTTTATGTGCTTTGTACATGAGAGAATAGAAAAATAATACACATGAAATAAACTATCCTACCTCTACTCTTTTTCTCATATCAGGAGAACATTTTTGCGCACTGTCTTGATAAATGAGCATCTGACATATTCCTAAATATTTTTATGTGATTAGAAACATCAGATTCATCATGGGTTGAATCTAGGTGAAATTGCTCTCCCGCTTTTCCATGTTCTTGTGAAAGTAGATGGAAATCTAGTGAGTAAATCAATTCACACATTGTATTTATAAATTTAAAGTACTCACCCCTTCGAGTACACACTCATTGGGAGCTTTTGTTTAATTTTGAGACATAAAATTCGCTTTGTGGATAATTGGGAAATATTGTTTAAAGAAATGCTCAGGACCATTAGATATAACTGTTTTTTTCAATATTATAAGCTTCAACACACATACATTGCCTTACGAAGTAGGTCAGAATCTCAGTGATTAAATAGCCTATTTGCAATGGGAATTTTTTAATGCATGTAACCAACAGCATGTAACACTGTACTGCTAAACAATACAACCAGGAGACATGAATGTGTGAAAAGGGATTTCACCCATCTGGAGGTTACTCACCAACTAATGATGGTAGCTTATAGGGGTTCTTATTTTGACAAATTTTGCTTTCAGGTGGCAAAACAAGTCGTCCCTTTTGCACTGGGACTTTAGAACGTAGAATCCTGGCAAAGCTTGATCTCCTTCTGTACATGCAGAAGCAGAACTGGGAGCTAGCATTCATTTGTAATTTCCTTGGGGATAAAGTAGGCTCAATTATCAGCATGGAAGGTTGCTGTCTCTGGAAAAGCTAAGGATGATGCCTACTGAATTTCCTCACTTATTATGCATCAAGAAGTGGACATTGACCTTCTGTGAGTATAGCTTCAATTTACTGGGTAATGAAGCAATTTGCTGTCAAATTGTTTCATCAGACTGTATTAGTCACTTGGGATACAGTGAAAGAGGGTTTTAATTTTATTATTTTCATGGGACTAGACTATTGTGGCTGAATTTAGTTTAGGGAAGCAAGTACACATGCATTTTCTGCAGATTTCTAATTTAGGGATTTTTTTTTTAAAAAAAGCAGTGATGGGATATACAGGCATAATTTATTTGATTATAAATAACCCTTTATGCTTGACAGGAAGGCAAATTTGAAGTAGTATCTTTCAACCTAAATAGATTGTCAGGGAAAAAAAGACTTGTCAAGAGAATTCTCTTTACAAAAGAAGCAAGATTCACATCCCCTTGCAAGTGGTCCCACCCCTAGATATGGCTCAATTTATTTTGAAGAAGTATTTACCCAAATGAATCCAATTCTAGAAAAAAATGACAGTTCTACCTGGGAGAGTTTCTCTGAGTTTATATCTATTCTATAAAAGTTAGTCCTCCATTCAAATGAATATAAACTTCTGCATCCTATTCCAATCTGAACCCTACTATTCCTTTGTTTGTTGTATAGGACTGCTCCAAATTAGAAATTAACAGTAGTTGTAGGCCATGATCTCATGTGACACTTCCACATGTTTTCTATATTCGAGAAAGAATTAACAAAACCAATGCAGATGGAGAAATTATCTACCTGATGAAACCTCTGTTATAGTCTTTATCAAATTATATCCTGAGAGAATTACAAAGTCAAAAGTTTTATAACTTCAATTCTTTTTCAATTTTTTTCTTTTCAAAAAGATTTATTGTTTTGCAATTCAATATTGGCATTATTTTATTGATCTTTAATATGAAAAATATAGAAACATGCTTATCATAAGCATTTATCTTATAATTCCACTATTGAAATACATGTATGTGTCAAGTTACTCAAGATTTCACATTTGTGAAGGTGAATATGTGTACGGGTGCACTCATATGGTATTTCTGCATACCTGTATGTGCATACCTGTATGTACATGCCAGTAGACAACTTTATGTTTTGTTCTTTAGGCACTGTCCAACTTGTTCTCTCTGTTATGGAATTTGACCAAATAGAGTAAACTACATGATCAATGAGCCATGATCACTGTCTTTCTACCTTCAACACTGAGATTATGACATGCTCCGTGTTTTTGAAAAACTGTGTCCTCAGGATAGAAAACAGGACTAATGTTTACTAGTCAAGTACTTCCAAGGAATTAAATGACCATGCTGTCCTTTAGATGTGAATATGCTGAATTATTTAATTATTTAAAATCCACAGAATAAAATCACATTACATTACAAAAAAGCTGTAAAAATAATATTTTTATCAAATAAGACTAATTAGAATGTCTAGTTCCTTAACATTATTCAGTAAGTTTGCATGCAATGTAAGAGTTAAGTATTCACATGTCAATGTATATTCCATTTTAGCCAATATTTTATGTTACTTTACATTTTATAATGATCTTTTCTGACTTCTGTTGAAATTGTATCAAATAATTTTGTAGATATATATGACATATATTTTATCCAAGGTCATTTACCAAAATGATATTATTCTTAAATGTAAAGATGCCATAGATTTTACAAAGAAGATGGGAGAAACAGACTGGCTCAGGTTTTTCTCAGTTTTATGTTTTCTTCTGTTCTAAAATCTACTATCCATATATGTCTTAACTTGCAGAAGGACTCTGCATTTTGAGAAAGAATTTCTGCAAGTCTATTGATATGGCATAAAGTGTTTGACAGACATACATATTTTAGGTCAATTATTTGGTGTAGTGTCAATTTACAAGGTAAATATGAGATATAACTGGGCATGTTATTTTATAATAATCTTCTTTCATAAGAAATGGGCTAAGCATGCTTTAAAATAGTCATAAAAATTGTACTATAACACACATACAATCCAGAACATAGCTCTCTGTTACCATTATGAAACATTATATATTTGGCAGTGTGTTTGTGTTGCTATGCAACAGCTATACACAGTAGTAATAAGTTGCACTATAATGTTGTGCTGACTATGATGTCATTGGTAGTAGCTAGTTCAGTTGCATTATAATCTGATGATATCACTGCCATATACACTCCTGGAATTGATGAAACTGTTATGTGGCATGTAATTGTATTTATTTCAATAAAATTTTGATTGCTAAACTTTCAAGTTTAGAATAATATTTCCTCTATGAAATTTATTGTTAGCCTCTCTATTTGCTATATAAGTGTCTCATATTTCCAACAATGCAGCAGACATGAGTTCAGGTCTACAATGAACAATTCACTTTTGATTCATTTTTGGTAGCTCCTGCGGTAACTCATATTTTTTTTTAAAAAAAACTATATTTAGTTAGACATTAGACTAGCTGGATATGAATAATCAACCATACATATGAACAAATCTCAAAATAAATTATGGCTGCCAAGATGTCTCAGTGAGGAAAGGAAACTTGAGTACAAACCTGTAAATTTGAGCTCAATCTTAAATATGTACACAGTGTAAGGTGAAAATCAACTCCTAGAAGACAGGGAGATGCTTGCAAGATAAATCATCATATTCACAATAGATAAAAATTGTAAACATTCTGATATCTATCAACCAAAGAATTAATAATAAAAATGAGACATATTTGCACAATGAAATATTAATCCAGTGTTTTAAAAATGAAATTGCCTGGTATCTTAGTTTTTTATGTTTTATTATATTCATATTATTACATTTTAGGGTTTTTATTGCAGCAACAAAATACCATGACTTAAAATCAAGCTGGGGAGGAAAAGATGTATTAGGCTTATTCTTCCATATCATTGTTCAACACCAGAAGAAGTCAGGACAGGAGCAGAAGCAGGTCAGTAATCTGGAAATGACACAGAAGCCATGGATGTATGCTGCTTACTGTCTTGCTTCTTATGGCTTGCTCAGTCAGCTTTGTTAAAACCCACAACCACCAGTCCCTTCTTCATTGACCACTTATTAAGAAAATGCTGTGCTGCTGGACCTTATGTAGGCATTTTCTCAATTGAGCCTCCTTCCTCTCTGATGATTCTAGTTTGTGTTAAGTTGACATAAAGTTAGCCAGTAACACCATGTAAATAGATGGGCATGGAAACAATCATTGTGAATGAAGAAGATGAGATCCACATCCATTTTCTCTCATGCTAATTTGAGTATCTATATTGGTCACAAAATCTATAAGGAACCAGTGTGTGTGTGTGTGTGTGTGTGTGTGTGTGTGTGTGTGTGTGTGTGTGTTAGATGTGTGATAACCCAGGGGCAATATAAGGCATAGGTATAAAATGTTAAATGAAGAAAAGTGTTAATGGAAAAGCATGGCAAAGGAGGGAAAATGGGGAGGGATAACTGACATCAAAGACATTTTGAAAATGTCAAATGAAAACATGCTACTGTAAAAGCCTCTAAAATTGTACATACACATGCATATAAAATGAATCAAAATGAAGTTGCCCTGAAATGGTGCAATGATTACATTTCTAGCTACCACAGAATAAGAAATAAAAACCCCAGTGCCTGGAATAAGTTACCGCTTTTGGAATTGTTGGCAAGTGAGTTTTCATAGATACTGTTCTGAATATTGCCGACTACTGAAAATGTTCTGTGTTAATCTCCAGAGCTTTACAGGAGAACTGAACTAAAGATATCAACTACTTGAGACATATTACATGGAGAACCCAAGTTTGAACCTACCTGGACCCTTCATCTCTATATGCTAGCTTTCATAACATGGGTATGTAATGTGCATATTACTGAAAGAGAAAATGAATTACTGATCACTCCAAGATGTGAATGCTGCAAGCAACAATAGTGAATAATCTGGCGAGAAGTTCTCTGGTTCAACAGTGTAACAATGATACTGGAATAACCATCATATAATCGGATTTATGTCACATTCTATAATTTGAAGGTCATACTTGGCACTGTAAATCACTATGAAGAATGTCTATATCATACCCCACATTTTTTCTAGATTGCATATTTTTGGTGTTGTTGTTTTGACAACTTGATAAAAACTGGACTCATTTTGGAAAAAGCAATGTCAATTCAGGTACTGCATCTATCATATTAACCTCTAATCAAGCCTATGGGACATATTCTTGATTAGTGACTGATGTGGTAGAGTCAGTACCCTGTGATGGTACCATCTCTGGGCATGTTGTTCTGAGTTGGATAAGAACGGAAGTAAGGGCTGGAGAGATGGCTCAGTGGGTAAGAGCACCTGACTGTTCTTCCAAAGGTCCCGAGTTCAAATCCCAGCACCCACATGGAGGCTCACAACCATCTGTAAAGTGATCTGACACCCTCTTCTGGTGCGTCTGAAGACAGCTACAGTGTCTTTGGAAAAAAAACAAAACAAAACAAAACACTGGGCATTGAAACGTGTTGTTTAAAAAAAAAAGAAAGAAAGAACGGAAGCAAAAGAAGCCATGGAGAGAAAGCATGGAAGCAGCATTATTCTGTAACCTCTGTTTCAACATCTACCTCCAGATTTCTGTCATAAATTCTTGCCTTGATTTCATAATGGACTTCAATTGCAAGCTTAAATAAACTCATTCCTTACCAAATTGCTTTTGTTCATAATGTTTAGCACAGCAGGGGAAAACAAACCAAGACACATTCCTTCTTTTCAAATCTCATGGATCGTGTAAGATGAGAGTACAGAAGACTTGTAAAAGCCATAGATGAAGGAAACTGGTTTTGGATATAGACAGGTAATTGCACATATAAATTCATAGCAGTTGAGAGAGCATGCATAAGACTTAGGCCAGACAAAATTCTAGAAAAAAGGAATTTGTAGCTAAAGAGCTATTAAAAGTTCATAACTGCTGGTAGGGGGATAGTCAGTTTTTGTTAAGGAGTGTGTTATCTGATGGTTATACCACACTTTCATGGGTGCATGACCAATATAAATTTTACTTGATAGGTTAAAAGAAGGCCCAAAGTTCAAAATTAGGTGGGTAGGAAAGAAGGCTTTGATCTGAGAGGTTCTAAAGATGAGTGAATTTGATCAAAATATATTATACAAAATTCTGAAGGAAATAATAAAAATCATGAAAAAGTGATAATAAATAAATTAATCAAAAATAAACTAGAAAGTTAAATAACTATTTCAAGATTAACTAAGATGTTAATAAATACTTTTACAAAGAATCAGAGCTCTGATCAGTATTATAATATTATAAATATAAATACAATGTGAAGAATTTATATAAACCTTGGTAGTTGTTTACTTTAGAAGAATCAACATTTTAATTGGCATGCAAATAGAAATTCCTCATATGTATGCATTCTTTATTCTGATACTGATAATCATTCATTGGTTATCTTTTTTTTAAAGTAAGAACTTACTATTTTCTATCAATTAACTTTCCTATCACATTGGATAAATAAAAAAATATATATATACAGACTATTCTCATTTAAGTCCAATGATGAAGAATATATTTCTAATTTTGGTAACCCAAATATTGCAAAAATTTTGTGTTAATGCATATTTATTATCTAAACATGGTGGTGCATATTGATAATCACAGCTCTTAGGAGTTTGAGGTTGGAAAATCCTCAAGATTTTTGCCAGCTTGGTTGACATAGTAAAAGCTTCCTTAAAATAAATAAATAAACAAATGAATAAATAAACAAATAATGTCCAGTGTACTGGCTGGTTTTGTGTGTCAACTTGACACAGGCTGGAGTTATCACAGAGAAAGGAGCTTCGGTTGGGGAAATGCCTCCATGAGATCCAGCTGTGGGGCATTTTCTCAATTAGTGATTAAGGGGGAGGTCCCCTTGTGGGTGGTACCACCTCTGGGCTGGTATTGGGTTCTACAAGAAAGCAGGCTGAGCAAGCTAAGGAAAGCAAGCCAGTAAGAAACATCCCTCCACGGCCTCTCCATCAGCTCCTGCTTCCCAACCAGCTTGAATTTCAATTCTGATTTCCTTTGGTGATAAACAACAATTTGGAAATGTAAGCTGAATAAACCCTTTCCTCCCCAGCTTGCTTCTTGTTCATGATGTTTGTGCAGGGATAGAAACCCTGACTCAGACATCCAGGCTAGCTTTAACCTCACAATTATATGCTTGCCTTTGCCTACTATGTTCTAGGATTAAAGTTTGTGGAATAATATTCTGATTCAAAAGTTACACTTTTGTGCTTAAGACATTCAAAAATCACTACACACAAAGAGCAAATTAGAGTCTATGACTTATTAAATTTTATTAAAAGATACAAAAACGGGTGAAAGAGTTATAGGATATAATCTGGAAAATATTGTGGGTTAATATGATCAACAAACATTTTATGAAATTCTCCAAGCATTAATTAAAATTATAAATAAATTAGCAGACAGATATTTTCTGTATTCATGGCAAATATTAAACAATAAATGTTGATTTCTGCTTTTAAGATGTGATTCTGTTTTACATCAGGGATTTTTACTTTATTTATAAGTGATTATTAGTCTCCGCAGAGGGCAAAATATTTTGTGCTCACAAGATAAGCATCAGAGAAACTAGGAATGTTAGGCATACAGGCTTGTCCAAAGAAAGGTGCATGCATACTTGTTTTCCACCCTAAGTCTGGGAGTAAATGTTGTTAATAACCTGGTGACATTTTCTATCTGTAGACCCAGGTCATGCCCAAATCCCTCAAACCATTTATTCTAGATTCTCACTCTCTAGGCTTTTATCTTTATCTTTACTTCTCAATCAATAGAACCTATCCTTAGAGAGGATGTCGCATACACTGTATGGATTCATGAACTTTATATTGTTATCTGTATGATGGGATTGAGTTAATTATTACTAGAGAACAATTTTTCCAAAATTGTACTGTAGTTAAGTATGTCAAAATAAACTGTCAGGCTCTGGATGTTTGAACTAGCATGGTTAAGTAAGTCATGCTGAACCAGATTCCCTTTCTTGCCCCTCGAGGTTCATTTTCTGCTTTCCTTATAGTTCACATAGATTCCCACAAGGCTTCAAAAAAGATAAAATTTTAATCTATTTTATTTGCATTCATAAGTACAAGCATTCATGTGTAAATGAGCTACTCTGAAGAAACATATTTTATAGGAGATATTTTTCACCTCTAGATTAAGGTCTGGAAGTAATGATCCCATCCCAGTAAAGGGATAATGCCTGTTTTGATGCTGAAAGTATGCTTCAGAAAAATGAGCTGGCGTTGCTTAATCCCTACAAGAGAAGATCAGACATTTGGACCTGAAAAGAAGGAAAATAAACTGAAGTGTAGCAACTAATATTATTCATTGATATGTATGTTTTCTTTTTATTTCATATAATTGTTTATTGCAAAACTACAGAGTGGTTCTTCATATTTGTTAGGAAATACATTTTCATTCATTCACAAGACTTGTCATTAATCATCTTACAGCCAAATGAGGATACTTGCTGTTTTTTCCCAGGGAATGCCCTTTCTTCTTCAAACAATAGATATTATTTGAATATAACATTATATTAAATACAAAGGTAAAATACATATTAAGTATAATATAAAATTAATATTATCTGAAGAAATATATATTGATTTCATCTCTATAAAAGTGTTTTAGGGAACTTCATTGTCCAGATTGTCCTGAGCTGTGGGCTGTTCTCTGAGCCCCACTCTTTGACCATGGCTCTGCCTGCTTTCACCAGGCCTTTTGTACCAGGAACATTCATCTTAGATCCCTTACTGCCCAAGTTTCCTGCCTGTCAAGTCCTCTGAGAACTATACTGAGAAGTGCACTGTTCTGTTAGTACCATTGTCTACCTGAATGCTATGTATCCACGGCCTTCTGCAACTTAAACACTCAGGTTAGGCCCACCTTCACAGAAACCTGCTACACATGGAACATCCAGGGACTACCTGATGACTAAAGACCAGCATAAGAACACAATCAAAAAAGATCAAGTATAATATGACACCTCCAGAGCATAGCTGGCTACTACAGGAATCCCTAGATATCCTAATACAAACAAAGCATGACAGATGAAATCATCACCAACAGAATACAAGAATTAGAAGAAAGAATCTTAGTCATCAAAAATACTATAGAAAAAAAGATACACCAGTAAATGAAAATGTTAAATCTAAAAATTTCCTGACATAAAACATCCAGGAAATATGGGACATTAAGAAAATACAGAACTTAAGAATAATAGAAATCAAAGAAGGTGAAGAGTCCAAAGCTCCAAGGACTAGAAAATATAATCAGCAAAGTAATAGAGAAAAAATTCCCATCTTAAAGAGATGCATATAAACTACAAGAAGCTTATAGAACACTGATTAGATTGAACAAAGAAAGAAAACCAAATAATAATCAAGTACTAAATGTACAGAATAAAGAAAGAATATTAAAAGCTACAACAGAAAAGGGCCAAGTAACACGGAAAGGCAGACATATAAGAATTGTACCCAACTTCTCAATAGTAACTCAAAAAGCTAGAAGGGCCTTGCAGTCACTGACAGATCACAGATGCCAACCTAGTAAAACTCTCAATCATCATATATGGGAAAAAAACCAAGATATTTCAAGACAAGACCAAATTTTAAAAATATTTATCCATAAATCCACCCCTACTGAAGATACCAAAAGGAAACCTCCCACCCAAGGAGGATAACTATACCCAAGAAAACACAACAAATAAATAACTTCACACAAGAAAATCCAAAAGAAGGGAAACTTACACACACACACACACACACACACACACACACACACACTTCCCACCAATATTGAAATAAAAGGAATTAACAATCATCATCAGTTATAAATGTCTCTCAACACCAATGGAAACAATTCCCCAACAAAGATACATAAGCTACCAAAACAGATGAGAAACTAGGATCCAGAATTCTGCTGCATATTGGAAAAACACCTCAGCAGCAAAGACAGACTTTATCTCAGAGTAAGGTGCTGTAAAACTGTTTTCTAAGCAAATGGACCCAATTCACAACATCTGTATCAGTGAAAGCAAGTGAAAAGACATGTATCACAAAAACTCCAAGCCTCTGAAAAAAATTGATGAAAATATTAGAAAACGGAAAGGTCTCCATACCAATGGATCAGAAGGATTAACATTAAAAAATGACCAAATTATCAAAAGCAATCTACAGATTCCATGCTGTTCCCCTCAAAATCCTAGCAAAATTGTTTGTAGACCTTGAAAGAGAAATTATCAACTTCATCCAGAAAAATAAAAAACACAGTATATTTAGAACAATCCCTTGCAATAAAAGAAGGTATCATAATCCATGATTTCAAGCTGTATTATAGCACAATAGTAATAAAAACTACACAGTATTAGTGAAAAAAAAACAGACAATTTAATCAATGGAATGGAATAGGATATCCCAAAATAAACCCACATACCTATGAACACTGAATTTTTGACAAAGAAGCCAAAACCATATAATGGAAAAAAGAAAGCATCTTCAAAACGTTGTACTTGTCTAACTGGATTTCTGTATATAAGAATGCAAACAGACCCACACCTATCATCCTTCTCAAAACTCACACCATGCCCAAACTCAAGTGAATCAAAAACCTCAACATAAAACTGGGTATACTAAATCCAATAAAAGCAAATGTGGGTAACTGGCTTTAACCAGTACAGGAGAAAAATTCCTGAAACAATAGTTCAGGCCCTAAGACCATAAATAAATATATGGGACTTCATGAAACTTAAATGCTTTTGTAATGCTAAGAACACCTCAATAGAAGAAAATGGCAGCCTACAGAATGGAAAAGATCTTCACTAACCCTACATTCAACAGAGAAATAATGTCATAATAGATAATATATAGGCATAACAGGTAACAGTTCTATGTGAACACCAAGTTATACCACTGCTGGCCATTTCACCCAATGATGTCCCAGTATACTTCAAAGACACTTGATCAACTATGTTCATGGAAACTTTATTTGTAATAGAAACTGAAATCAGCCTAGATGCTCCTGAACTGAAGAATTGATAAAGAAATTATGGTACATCTACATAGTGGAATGTTATTCAGCTTTTAAAAACAAGAACATCATGAAATTTGTAGGTAAATTGATGGAATTAGAAAATATCCTGAATGAGGTAACCCAGAGCCTGAAAGACATGCATGTATTCACTAATAAGTGGACATTATCCATAAAGTACATGACAACCATGTTACAATCCACAGACTCAAAGAAGTTGAGTAATGAGGAAGATCCAAGGGAAGATGCATCACTTTCACTCAGAAGGTAAATGAAAATAGTAATTGGAGGTTATGGAGGGAAAGAACTGGATAGGAGAGGGAGTGAAGAGGGGAATGGGGATGGGGATTTGGTTTGGGCAGAGGAGTGGTGGGAGAGTGAGGATGTAAAGCAATGGGCAGCATTTCTGAGACTAGATGGAGATCTTAGATGGGGGTGGCTCCTGAGTGTCTATGGGTTGTGATTCTGGCTGAAACTCCTAGCAGCTGAGGATATAGAGACTCAAGTGGTCATCTTCTGTAGTCAGGCAGGATTTCCAGTAGAGCAAGGGGAACACCAACATATCCACAATGACTTTGACCCAAAATTTATTCTGTCTACAAGATGCACAGAGATAATGAGGTATTAGAGTTTGTAGGAACTGCTAACCTATGACTGGCTCAATTTGAGACATATCCCACGTAAGAGAGCCAACCCCTGACACACTATAAATGATATTCTGCTGTGTTTGCAGACAGAAGCCTAGCAACACTATCTTCTGGAAACCTTCAATGGAAATGGATGCAGAGCACCTTTTGGAAGAGTGGTGAATAGGATTGAGTAAGCTGAGAATTTCATGAATTCATTGTTTTTAATTGCAGAATAGTATTCCATTGTGTAAATATACTACATCTTCTGTATCCATTCCTCTGAAATTCTTAGGCAAATGGTCAGAACTGGAAAATATCATTCTTAATGAGGTAGCCCCATCACAAAAGAACACACATGGTATGCAGTCACTGATAAGCGGATATTAACCCAGAAGCTCAGAATACCCAAAACACAATTCACATATCAATTGATTTCCAAGAAGGAAGGAGACACCCCTGGTCCTGGAAAAACTGGATGTAGCAATGTAGGGAAATACCAGGGCAGAGAAGCTGGAGGGGGTTGAATGGGGAACAGTGGGAGGGAAGAGGGCTTATGGGACTTTCAGAGAGGGGGGAACCAGGAAACGGAAAATCATTGGGAATGTAAATAAAAAGTATAGAAAATAAATTTAGAAAAAAAGGATTGATTGCCTGGCAGAGGGACCCCGCACTGGGCGGGAGCCTACCAGCTTTCCTTCCGCGACCTCTGTTCCCGCAGACTGCGCTGAAGAGACAGGTACCCCAAGCTCTCTCTCCCCAATATAACATCACTTGGGACACGGCCTGTTGGGGCTTTCGTCTGTGCCCGAGAACGGGTCAGCGCTGTGGTCGTCTGGGTGCCAGATCGACAGGCCATCGCGTCTGCAGGGTGAGCAGCGCCACGGAGAGTGTGCAGATTGCACTCCACCATCTTTGCTCCAGTGACTGGGAAGTTGGGACAGCCAGGTTCTGAGACAGACAGGCTTAATATCGCTTGGGTCTCGGGCGGCTTGTGTGTGTGCAGCTCCCAGGTGCTGGGCAGATCTGCAGTAACCAGCGTGCTAGCTCTGCTGTGGGACTTCTGCCTGGCAGAGGGACGCCCCTTCCCCCCCCCCAGGAGAGATCACTCACCCCTGCACAGGGCAGGAGCCTACCAGCCTCCCTTTGGCGACCTCTGCTCCAGGAATCCAGTAGGCTGAGCCTTTGGATGTGCAAGGCCTCTCCAATATAAGATCACTTGGAGCAAGGCACATTAGGGCTCCAAAGTCACTCAGGAGCAGGCAGGCCCCAGAAATCGGTGCCAGGGGAATCCTGGCAATCCGGGGGGGGGCAGAAATAGCTTTGCAGGCTCACAGGAGGTCCAACCAACAGCCAGTGGCAGCAGGACCAACTAACATCAGAGGTATCCAGATGGCAAAAGGCAAACGTAGGAATGTTACTAACAGAAATCAAAGTAATGTGGGACCATCCAAACCCAACTCTCCAACAGCAGCAAATCCTGGATACCCCACCACACCCGAAAGACAAGATCTGGATTTAAAATCACTTCTCATGATGCTATTAGAGGATCACAAGAAGGACACAAATAAATCTCATAAAGAGTTACAGGAGACAATGAATCAACGGTTAGAAGCCCTTACAAAGGAAACACAAAAATCGCTTAGAGAAATGCGGGAGAACATGGATCAAAAGATGGAGGCGCACAAGGAGACAACACAAAAATCGCTTAACGAGATGAATCAATGGGTAGATGCACTCACAAAGGAATCACAAAATTGGCATAAAGAAATGCAGAAGAATATGGGTCAACAGATGGATGCCCATAAGGAGGCAACACAAAAATTGCTTAAAGAAATGAATCAACGGTTAGATGCCCTTACAAAGGAAACACGAGAACTGCTTAAAGAAATGCAGGAGACAATGGATCAACAGATGGATTCCCATGAGGAGGAAACACAAAAATCACTCAGAGAAATGCAGGAGAACGTGAGTCATCAGGAAGAAATCCTGAAAGAGGTAATGCAAAAATACCTTAAAGAAATACAGGAAAATACAAACAAACAAGTGAAGGATCTCAGCAAATCCATCCAGGAACTAAAAAAGGAAGTAGAAACAACTAAGAAATCACAAAGGGAGACAGCTTTGGAGATAGAAAACCTTGGGAAGAAATCAGGAGTCATAGATGCAAACATCAACAATAGAATACAAGAGATGGAAGAAAGAATCTCAAGTGCTGAAGATTCCATAGAAAGCATCGACTCAACAGTCAAAGAAAATGCAAAATGCAAAAAACGTGTAACCCAAAACATCCAGGAAATCCAGGACACAATGAGAAGACCAAACCTAAGGATTATAGGTATAGATGAGAGTGAAGATTTGCAACTTAAAGGGCCAGTAAACATCTTCAACAAAATTATGGAGGAAAACTTCCCTAACTTAAAGAGAGAGATGCCTATGAATGTACAAGAAGCCTACAGAACTCCAAACAGACTGGACCAGAACAGAAATACCTCCCATCACATAATAATCAAAACACCGAATGTTCTAAACAAAGAAAGAATACTAAAAGCAGTAAGAGAAAAGGGCCAAGTAACATACAACGTAAGACCTATCCAAATCACATCAGACTTCTCACCAGAGACTATGAAAGCCAGAAGATCCTGGGCAGATCTCATGCAGACACTAAGACAGCACAAATGCCAGCCTAGAATACTATACCCAGCAATACTCTCAATCACCATAGATGGAGAGACCAAGATATTCCATGATAAAACCAAATTTTCACAATATCTTTCCACAAATCCAGCCCTGCAACGGATAATAGGTGGAAACCTCCAATACAGGGAGAGAAACAACACCCTGGAAAAAATGAGATAATAACTTTCTTGAATTAAACCCAAAAGTAGATAACCACTCAAACATAAAGATAGCATCAAGATTGGCAGGTGGCAATAATCACTATGCCTTAATCTCTCTTAATATCAATGGTCTCAATTCCCCAATTAAAAGACATAGGCTAGCAGACTGGATACATAAACAGGACCCAGCATTTTGCTGCATGCAGGAAACGCACCTCAGTGTCAAAGACAAACACTACCTCAGAGTAAAAGGCTGGAAAACAATTTTACAAGCAAATGGCCCCAAGAAACGAGCCGGAGTAGCCATCCTAATATCAGATAAAATTGATTTTCAACCTAAAGTCATCAAAAAAGACACAGAAGGACACTACGTACTGATCAAGGGAAAAATCCACCATCAAGAACTCTCAATTCTGAATATCTATGCTCCAAATGCAAGGGCACCCTCATTCGTAAAAGAAACTTTACTAAAACTCAAAACACACATCACACTGCACACAATAATAGTGGGTGACTTCAACACCCCACTCTCTGAAATGGATCGTTCAGGAAAGCAGAAACTAAACAGGGACACAGTGAATCTAATTGAAGCCTTGGACCAAATGGAACTAACTGATATATATGGAACATTTCATCCTAGAGCTAAAGAATACACCTTCTTCTCAGCTCCTCATGGTACCTTCTCCAAAATTGACCATATAATTGGTCACAAATCAGACCCCAACAGATACAAGAAGATAGAAATAATCCCATGCCTCCTATCAGATCACTATGGAATAAGGGTGGTCTTCAATGGCAACAAAAACAAAAGAAAACCCACGTACACATGGAGGCTGAACAATGCTCTACTCAATGATAACTTGGTCAAGGTGGAAATAAAGAAAGAAATCAAAGACTTTTTGAAAGTTAATGAAAATGAAGGCACAACATACCCTAATTTATGGGACACAATGAAAGCAGTGCTAAGAGGAAAATTCATAGCCCTGAGTGCCGCCAAAAAGAAATGGGAGACAGCATACACTAACAGCTTAATGGCACACCTGAAAGCCCTGGAACAAAAAGAACAAATATACCAAAGAGGAGTAGAAGGCAGGAAATCATCAAACTCAGGGCTGAAATCAATCAAGTAGAAACAAATAAAACCATACAAAGAATCAACAAAACGAGGAGTTGGTTCTTTGAGAAAATCAACAAGATAGATAAGCCCTTAGCCAGACTAACCAGAGAGCACAGAGATAGTATCCAAATTAATAAAATCAAAAACGAAAAGGGAGAGATAACAACAGAAACTGAGGAAATTCAAAAAATTATCAGATCCTACTACAAAAACCTGTATTCAACACAACTAGAAAATCTTGAGGAAATGGACAATTTCCTTGACAGATACCAAGTACCAAAATTAAATCAGGATCAAATAGACCATCTAATCCGTCCTATAACCCCTGAAGAAATAGAAGTTGTCATTGGAAGTCTTCCAACCAAAAAAAGCAGAGGTCCAGATGGTTTTAGTGCAGAATTCTATCAGACCTTCAAAGAAGACCTAACACCAATACTCTTCAAACTGTTGCACAAAATAGAAACAGAAGGAACACTACCCAACTCGTTCTATGAAGCCACAATTACACTAATACCAAAAGCACACAAAGATCCGACAAAGAAAGAGAATCTCAGGCCAATCTCTCTTATGAATATCGATACAAAAATACTCAATAAAATTCTTGCCAACCGATTCCAAGAACACATCAAAACGATCATTCACCACGATCAAGTAGGCTTCATCCCAGTGATGCAGGGATGGTTCAATATAAGGAAATCCATCAATGTAATCCACTACATAAACAATCTCAAAGAAAAAAACCACATGGTCATCTCATTATATGCTGAGAAAGCATTTGACAAAATTCAGAATCCTTTCATGCTAAAGGTCTTGGAAAGATCAGGAATTCAAGGCCCATATCTAAACATAGTAAAAGCAATTTACAGCAAACCAGTAGCCAGCATCAATCTAAATGGAGAGAAACTTGAAGCAATCCCACTAAAATCAGGGACTAGACAAGGCTGCCCTCTCTCTCCATATCTTTTCAATATAGTACTTGAAGTTCTAGCTAGAGCAATTAGACAACAAAAAGAGGTCAAAGGGATACAAATTGGAAAGGAAGAAGTCAAACTATCACTATTTGCAGACGATATGATTGTATACTTAAGCGACCCAAAGAACTCCACCAGAGAAATCCTACAGCTGATAAACGACTTCAGCAAAGTGGCCGGATATAAAATCAACTCAAGCAAGTCAGAAGCCTTCCTATACTCAAAGGATAAGCAGGCTGAGAAAGAAGTAAGAGAAATAATACCCTTCACGATAGCCACAAACCATATTAAGTATCTTGGCGTGACTCTAACCAAACAAGTGAAAGATCTGTATGACAAGAACTTCAAGTCTCTGAAGAAAGAAATTGAAGAAGACCTCAGAAGATGGAAAAATCTGCCATGCTCATGGATTGGCAGGATTAATATAGTAAAAATGAGCATCTTACCAAAAGTAATACACAGATTCAATGCAATCCCCATCAAAATCCCAACTCAATTCTTCATAGAGTTAGAAAGAGCAATTCAAAAATTCATCTGGAATAACAGAAAACCCAGAATAGCTAAAACTATTCTCAAGAGTAAAAGAACCTCTGGGGGAATCAGTATCCCGGACCTCAAGCTGCACTACAGAGCAATAGTGTTAAAAACTGCATGGTATTGGTACATTAACAGACATGTAGATCAATGGAATAGAATTGAAGACCCAGAAATTAATCCACACTCCTATGGTCACTTGATCTTTGACAAAGGAGCTAAAACCATCCAGTGGAAAAAAAGATAGCCTTTTCAACAAATGGTGCTGACTCAGCTGGAGGTCAACATGCAGAAGAATGCAAATTGACCCATTCTTATCTCCTTGCACTAAGCTCAATTCTAAGTGGATCAAAGATCTCCACATAAAACCAGAAACACTGAAACTAATAGAAGGGAAACTAGGGAAGATCCTTGAACATATGGGCACAGGGGAGAATTTCCTGAACAGAACTCCAATAGCTTATGCTCTAAGATCAAGAATAGACAAATGGGACCTCATTAAATTACAAAGTTTTTGCAAGGCAAAAGACACTGTCAAAAAGACAAAGCGGCAACCAACTAACTGGGAAATGATCTTTACCAACCTTACATCCGACAGAGGGCTAATATCCAATATATACAAAGAACTCAAGAAGTTAAACTCCAGAGAGGCAAGTAACCCTATTAAAAAATGGGGTACAGAGCTACACAAAGAGTTCTCACCTGAAGAATATCTAATGACTGAGAAGCACCTAAAGAGATGTTCATCATCCTTAGTCTTTAGGGAAATGCAAATCAAAACAACCCTGAGATTCCATCTCACACCAGTCAGGATGGCTAAGATCAAAAACACAGGAGACAGCAGTTGTTGGCGAGGATGTGGAGAAAGAGGAACACTCCTCCACTGCTGGTGGAATTGCAGGCTGGTACAACCACTCTGGAAAGCAGTCTGGCCGTTCCTCAGAAAACTGGGCATGACACTCCCAGAGGATACGGCTATACCACTCCTGGGCATATACCCAGAGACTTTACCTGCATGCAATAAGGACACATGCTCCACTATGTTCATAGCAGCCTTATTTATAATAGCCAGAAGCTGGAAAGAACCCAGATGTCCCTCAACGGAGGAATGGATTCAGAAGATGTGGTATATTTACACAATGGAATACTACTCTGCAATTAAAAACAATGAATTCACGAAATTCCTAGGCAAATGGTCAGATCTTGAAAATATCATCCTTAGTGAGGTAACCCAATCACAAAAGAACACACATGGTATGCAGTCACTGATAAGGGGATATTGACCCAGAATCTCGGAATACCCTAGACACAATCCGCACATCAATTGATTTCTAAAAAGATGGAAGGAGAGACCCCTGGTCCTGGAAAGACTGGATGTAGGGGAACGCCAGGACAGAGTAACGAGAGGAGGTTGAATGGAGAAAAGAGGGAGGGAAGGGGGCTTATGGGACTTTCGGGGAGGGAGGAAACGGGAAAGGGGAAGTGATTTGGAATGTAAATTAAAAAAATAACATAAAATAAATAATAAAAAAAAAGAAGAAAGTACTTCTTTGATCAAATGACACAGTAATAAATAATAATTTGGTTTCTGTCAAAAAAAAAGGATTGAGTAAGCTGGATGGGTTAATGAAACCACAAGACCTACAGAGTCAACTAACCTGGACCCATGGGGCCTCACAAAGATTGAATCACCAACCATAAAACATGCAGGGGCTGGACTTAAGGACCCCTACATATTTGTTGCAAATTTGCAGCTTGGGATTCATGTGGGTTCCCTAACATTTTGTGCTAGAACTGTCTATTACTCTACAGCCTGCCACTGGATGCCCTTCACCTACCTGGACTTGTTGGTTGGGCATCAATGAGAGGTGTGATTTGTCCACCTGAAATGATATGTCCCAAGGCAGGGTTGTACTCAGTGGTGCTTCCCCTTCTCTGAGGAGAAGGAGAGGTGATAGTGGCAAGGGGTTGAGGTGGTGAGTAAGGGTGGGACTAGAAGAGAGGATGGAGGCTTCATCAGGATGTGAAATGAATAAATATATAAATTAATGAAAAAGAATATTTGTAAATGATAAAATACAAATATTCCAATTAAAGTGTATATATCTTGTTATTAAAAAGCTTTTCCAATTATATAATTCTATAAGGAGAAATAATTTGTATACAATTCCAAAACAGTTTTTTCAAACATGATTGGTCTTGTTAGAGAGTTGACAAGCAGAAGGCAAAAGAGGTGTTCAAGAGGGTTTTGCTCTAGGACTTTTATCTAACAAAAAAAGAAAAAAAGAGAGAAAGTAAATATGCGTTGGAACATGCATGAGTCAAGCATTTATGAACTTACCACTGCCCCCCCTTGCCATACTGTTTTACCCATTGATAAATGCCATACTGTAATTTCCTCAAAGCAGTCCTTTCATCTACTATAGAGAAGAACTGAAATTACACTCAACATTAGACAGTAAATTGTCACATATGAACAGAAGACTGCATATATATCTTAAGTGCTAGGAGGTGACATTTTCACACTTACTGTTAATTCTTCATAAAAAAGAAATAATAATCTAATGTCTTAAGTACTTTCTAGGTTTTGTATGTTTTTTTTATACTGGGGAATATGAAGTACATAAATAGTAATCAAATTATTACAATTAAGATATTATAACTGGTTAAAATTCATTGAAGAAGAATCAAGTAATATTGTCCTACACCAAGTCCTCACATGAACCAAAATCTTTATCAGTTGAAGACCATTTATCATTCTGTTCATCTTATCATATGCTGTGAGAGCTGAGACAAAGCCACATCCATTGATTTCACTGTCTAGGTGTCCCAGTCCTAACACATCTAGACTCCATGTTGTAATAATCAGTTAAATCAATTTAGGATTAAACTGGTGGTGTTTCTTTGTTGCTCTAATCAATTTGCCTGGTACAGTTTACAACTAAAATTAATTCAGCATTCAGTTGAGAATCATTTTCAATTCAATTTCTTGACCAAATTGCATTTTTACATTAAATTATGTTCTATGGATTTAAGTTTAGTGTGATTATAATAATTAATAAGGTCATGTAACTTTATAAGTTAACCATAATTGGCTATAACAATCGGTAATGCAAAATCCCATTGCAAAAAAAAAAATCAAATTTGAGAGATAAGAGATAGGGTAGGAGGGTGAAGAACTTTTACATTCTTTATTGGTGTTTTCTGGAAATGTCCATTAACCTAGAGGGATTACTATTTCCTCATTTGTGAATTTGCCTCACACATCTAAGTCCTACTATGTTTTAACCTAGGGAATGAATTAGCAAATAATAAGAGCAGATATGCAATTGCTACTTTGTTAGTGAATAATAATGAAAACACTCTTGTAAACACAAAATGATTCTCAATAAGAAGTATAGTTTTCTCTTCAATTTGAGTATATTTTATAAAGATAGAGTAAAAATTGATATGACTTCTAGCCTAAATACCTAATAATTCCTATTCATAATCATGAAAAATATCTATGAATGTGGAAATATTTTTTTAAATATGAAAGTAATACCTTCTTAAAACAACAGGATTTTATACCATTTTAAAGTTATTGTAAATGGCTTATAAACTATTAGATCTTCAGGATTTAAATGCACATCCTATCATTTGGCTGGAAATTATTTCATTTTCATTCACTTTTGGTGATGTAGACATCTAGGACAGGTCAAGGAATAGTAATATTTCTGTCCATTGATTTTGCACATCCTTCTCCTCCTCAGTTCCTTAACACTTAAACTATAGATATAGCAAGTAGGGATATGACTTTCCAGGTGTATGGACTGGAACTTCACTCTCAGTGAACTGGACACATCATGGGAGTCTTGGGAACTTGTATCTATTAATAGAATATATGATGTGGAGAAAAGTACTCTGAGCTGTAGCATGTAATTTTACTCTCTATTTGCCTTTGATCCTGGAAGTGACCACGCACTACCACCACCCCCTGCCCCCCAGGTTTCCTTGAATCCTCGGATAAAGGACACAGACACAGTTGATCCTTTTTTAAAAATTTAATTAATTTATTTATTTTAATTTATTAATATTTTGTTATCCCCTTACCCACCCCTATTCCACTCCCCCTTCCCCTGCTTCTATGAGGGTGTTCCTCCACCCATCCACTCCCCCCTGCCCTAGATTCCCCTATACTGGGGCATCTATTGCATCTTCATAGGACCAAGGACCTCTCCCCTGCATTGATGCCTGAAAAGGCCATCTTCTGCTACATATGCAGTTGAAGCCATGAGTACTCCTTGGTTGGTGGCTTAGTCCATGGGTGCTTTTTTTTGGGGGGTGGTCTGGTTGGTTGATATTGTTGTTCTTCCTATGGTGTTGACAATTCCTTCAGCTCCTTTAGTTCGTTCTCTAGTTCCTCCACTGGGGACCCCCCACCCCCACCCCGCACCACACCCAGTTCAAAGGTTGATTGTGAGCATCTGACTCTGTATTTGCAAGGCTCTGACAGGGCCTCTCAGGAGACAGCTATATCAGGCTCCTTTCAGCGCCAGGCTGATTTCCTGAGTGGTTGTACCAGCTTGCAATCCCACCAACAATGGAAGAGTGTTCCTCTTTCTCCACATCCTCACCAACATCTACTGTCACCTGAGTTTTTTATCTTAGCCATTCTGACTGGTGTGAGGTGGAAAGTTTATCATTTTATAATATGCATATGAACATTATTGCTGGGTGCTAGTATCCCCAGCCTGGAAAAGCATGCCCTTACTAATTTCTTATTTCCATCTCTCCACCTGCCCTAAACTTTAGTTGCTAAACTCCTTTGACCACCTACCTGTAGTAGCAGCCAGTGTGCCTACTCCATTTTGAGATTTCACATGATTACCTGGTTGGTTCTCCTCTCTCCAAAGCATGGCAAACTCCCTTCTCCTCCCTTGTGACTCTCCATGTCCTTCTGGGACCCAAAACTCCCATCTATCTCTTCCACACAGCATTTGATCCATGTTTTTCTTTATTGACCAATCTAGAACCAGTTTTGAAACAGGGCCTTAGCATCAGAACTGCTCCCTTCCCTGGGCTGCAAGTAACAAACAAAGTAAAATAATTGTTGCCCCAAATGTATAAAAATTCCCCTGTGCACATACATGCATGTGTAAACCTTATATTTTTTTATTTATAAGTGTCTACTTAATAAATGTCTTCAAGCTTTAAAGTACTTCAGGTAAATTACTTTTATGTATATCCTTGCAACTATTAATATGTTTGAAAGATAGGTCTTTCTGTCACATTAAAACCTTGTTACAACATTTCCTGAATGATGGAATTTCTATAAAGCATCCTAAAAATATATAGTTATAGAAATCTAATGAGTAATGGCTATGAAATATAAGCATGTAAAGGAGGTCATATCTTTGAAATTTTCTTAATATCTTCATTTACCAAAAGTTTTAACACTTAAAAAAAAGTCATAAAAAAGACTTTTATATAAAAATGAGATTAGTAATTGCATTAAAGCAACATGTATTCATAATAATGAAATACACAAATAAATCAAGAAAAAATAGATGGTGTTTATTTAGCAAAGATATGTGTCATATTTACTTCTGTTTATAGCTGACAACCTGTATTTAACTAATCTATCAAAGAGATCGTCCATGAAGATAAATGATTGTCCTACTCACAGGCAGCCACTGATTACCTCTAGCTTTTCATCTAGGACTGAGGTTTTGTGACATTTTCCCTAATAATGGTTCCATGTCAACAGGTATCAATATTCAGATCTCGTTTAGGCAATCATGTTTCTGGGTTTAACTGTTGCAGGTTCTCTGTCATGTTTAGGAGACACTATCCAGTAACAGGTGTCCTGCTCCTATAATACTCAAAATCTTTGATTTTCCCTTAGTCTTAGGTAGAGGGGTTGCATTGTAGATGCAGTTATTGTCTATTGGGGCTGATTACTCGACAGTCATTTATTCTTCGCAGTTTGACTATTATAGATTTCTGTAGTGGTCTTTGATGCAAAAACAAGGTTTTAATTTTGTTTTATTTTGTTTTGCTTTGTTTGGTTTGTGTTTGTTGGTTTTCTGATGATGTATGAGAACTACACTTATATGTAATTGTATGTATAAACATTTAGAAGTTTGTATTGGTCAGAATAATAATAGTTAGAAACTGTATTATTTTAGAAAATTAATGGGAGTATCTTCTCCCCTGTAGTTTATGCCCTCCTCATCTACAGGTTCTTGGCTCTTTATATTGGTGGCCATGGATTCCATCTTGTTGAGCTCGGTTTTTAGTCAAAGTAGACAGCTGTTGGGTACTCCTAAAAGTGTCACTATTGCAAAATTGAAGATATCTTTCCAGACCAGTCATTATTGTGGTTCTGAAGCTTTATAGTTAGCTTGGATGATTCATATCTTTTCTTTCTTGGCAAACTGAATAAAATCTTTGAATACTATGAGAGGTAATTTTCATGATAGATGATTCCAGATTAGTTCCAGTGAATTTATCCAATTTCTGTCTCCAAAAATGTGATGTCTTCAGCAGTAGGGTCTTATGTTCAAGTACTGGGAGGCAAATAAAAACAGTGGCAACAGCTTATAGCATTTTTGCAGTGTTTTGAATTGCCTTGACTAAAAAATTAAAAGGAGGTTTCCCCTGATACTGAGGGTTTTCTTAGTCTACGAAGAACATTTACATTCCATGTGGAATAACACTATTTAAACTGTATGTCCATAAGCATTTTTACTTAAGGCTTTTCCCAAAATTGCTAGTGTTATCCATCTCTCCTTCACCACCTGTGGTAGCCTCATTTCTTCAGTTAAAAGCCCCCTGATATTGTCCCCATTTCCTTCTCCATAGCACCTGAGTCTGTCTACTCTCTCATCCTCTAGAGTGCATTCTATCCCTTACTCTCCCATTATTCTTTTCACTTTCTATGTTTTAAAAAAAAATTCTGCTCTGTAAACCCAGTTAAGAATCAAGAAATTTTAATTACAAAGAAAGAATTTATGTAAAAATTTAATAATATTCTCTAAGTTTACTTAGTATGTTTTGTATAAATTAACTTTACCAAATTGGGAAGTGTTTACATGCATTGACTGTAGCTTTTTTTTTTCATATGCTAACTTAATTTCCATGATTGTTCATTATTTTTTCAGTGGAGTATGTTGAGCTCAGAGTTGATTTTACCTTTTCTTAATTTTATATCTCTGTTTTAGTGACTATATTTTGGTAGATAACTATATATATATATAATGTTCTCAAGCCATTCAGTTACTCATACAAACTTCTCCTTTGTTTTTCTGTATTTCTCTATTAAACTCAAAGAAGTTTGATGAGAATTATTGTTTTTATTTGTATAACCTTTAGTTCTTTTAAAAATGATATATTGATTATTTAATAATTTTGTGCATTAAATTTTATTAATAATATCCAGTCTTTTACCTCTTCTTAGATCTCACTCCATCTAATATACCCAGGATCACAACTGGCCATTATTAGATTAGTTGGACTGAAGTCTGTAAGTTATTCCAGTAAATTCCTTTAATATAGAGAGACATTGCATAAGTTCTA
This sequence comes from Tokudaia tokunoshimensis, assembly GCA_036184795.1. Lineage (NCBI taxonomy): Eukaryota > Metazoa > Chordata > Mammalia > Rodentia > Muridae > Tokudaia > Tokudaia tokunoshimensis. Next base: position 1,400,794 of record BTHU01000012.1, on the reverse strand, counting down.
TGACTCTAGAGAACCCTGACAAATATATGAGCTATATTTGAAACAATTTATTGTAGTCTACTACTAATACTTATGTACTGAAATAAACTAATAATTTAAAAGCATGACGTATATGATACCCCACTGTTTCAGTGTTATGAAAAGGAACTTTGTGTTGCAACCCTTCCATGTCTGTTTGCCCTGTTTCAGTAAGTGAGTCCATAAGGTTTGGAAATGTATTAAATTTATGTTTTTTGTTGTACTACTATTAGTTTTGTTGATGCCATTTATCATCTTGAGCGTAAAAGGTGGATTATAAAGCAAAAATAAAATTCTGTGATTGGAATTGTCAAGTAACCATTTAAAAGTCTTTGGAGACATTCATTATAAACATGTTGAGAGCTCTTTCTTTGGTGAAATTTTAAATAATGGATTATTTAAAAATATTTTCTGAAAAGATCACCTAGAGACATTCAAAATTAGCACAAGTGACTCTGACTATAGGGACAAATAACTGTCATTAAGCTCTACTTAATGGCATCATTGTCATTTGATCTAATTCTTCCTAATTATCATTGTGACAAGAACAAACTATCAATTAAAAAGTAAATATTAATGTCATAGTCCATTTTTTTTAAAAAAATGTTATTTATTGTGTAACATTTTAGGTTCTTACACCAATAGCTCAGGCTCTAAGATCAGCAATTGATATATTTAAAGAAACTGAAAAGCTTCTGTAAGGCAAAGGACAAAGTCAATAGGACAATTAGCAGCCTGCAGATTGAGAAAGGATATTCACCAATTGTACATGGACAAATGATGAATATACAAATTCTACAGAGATCTCAAGAAGTTAGATACCAAAACCCAAATAACTCAATGAAAAAATGGAGCACAAAACTAACCAGAGAACTCTCAAAACAGGAATCTTGAATGGCCAAGAAGCACTTAAAGGTATGTTCAAAGTCCTTAGTCAGCAGGGAAATGCAAACCAAAACAATTCTGAAGTTCTATCTTACACCCACCAGAACAGCTAAGATCAAAAACCCAAGAGATAGCATATGCTGTTAAGGATGTGGAGCAAAGGGAATACTTCTTCATTGCTGGAGGGACTGCAAAGTTGTACAAACACTTTGGAAGTCAATTTTGTGCTTCTCAGAAAACTGAAAATAGTTCTATCTCAAGACTCAACTATAGCACTCCTGGGAATATACACAAAAGATACTCCAATATCTGATAAAGACACTTGCTCAACTATGTTCATAGCAGCTTTATTTATAATAGGCAAAAAACTTGAAAAAAACCCAGAAGTCCCTCAACTGAAAAAATTAATAAAGAAAGTGTGGCACATTTATACCATGGAATACTGTTCAGCTATTAAAAATCAGGACATCAAGAATTTTGCAGGCAAATGAATGGAACTTAAAAATATTATCCTGAGTGAGACAACCCAGTCTCAAAAGGATATGCACAGTATATACTCACTTATAAGTGGATAATAGCCATAAAATATAGGTACCATGGTATAATTCATAGTCCCAAAGAAGCAAACCAAAAAGGAAGGCCCAAGTGAGAAAGGTAGAATATCACTTAGAAGTGGGAGCAAAATTCATAAGAGGCAGATAGAGGGAGAGAACTGGAAGGAAGGAGAGATGGAGAACAGAATGTGGGGTTCAGGATCAGGTGTGTGAAAATACAGGAGACTTCTGGTTTCTGTCTCCGGCTTGGTACAATTCTCTGCCACAGTGTGCCATATCCAAGTGGATCATGGAGGTAGCAAATTACTCAGGAGTGCAGAGAGACCAGACAACACTGGTAGGACCACCCCTGCTGCTCAGAAGAAACAGCCAGAAACACTGAGGACAAAAGAGAGTAGGAGCAGCCTGGGGCAGGAGTCTTTCCACATGCACCCAGAGCTGATCAGGGCCACAGAGCTACATACCCAAATACAACCAAAAGAAAGCAAGTCTCTCTGGAGTACCTACACACCTGTGTACACAGAGAGAACAGGTCTCCCAGGAGAACAAATACAGAGGCTTGCATGACAGATAAGCCACAGTCTGAGAAAGCAACACCAACTAACACCAGAGATAACCAGAAGGCAAAAAGCAAATACAGGAACATTATCAACAGAAACCAAGGCAACATGGCACCATCTCAACCAAATTCTCGCATAACAGCAAGTGCTAGATACCCCACCACACCAGAAAAGCAAGATCTGGATTTAAAAATCACATCTCATGATGCTGATAGAAGATATCAAAAAGGATATAAATAACTTCCTTAATGAAATACAGGAGAACATGGGTCAACAAGTAAAAACCCTTAAAAAGGAAACACAAAAAACACTTAAAGAAATATAAGAGAACATGGGTCAACAGGCAGAAATCTTTAAAGAGGAAACACAAAAATCCCTTAAAGAATTACAAGAAAACAAACAAACAAACAAACAAAAATAAGTGAAGGAACTGAACAAAATCATCCAGGATCTAAAAACAGAAGGAGAAACAACTAAGAAATCACAAAGGGAGACAACTATGGAGATAGAAAACCTTTGAAAGAAAACAGGGGTCATAGATGGAAACATCAACAACAGAATACAAGATATAGAAGAAAGAATCTCAGATGATGAAGATATCAGAAAAAGCATTGATTCAACAATCAGAGAAAATGCAAAAATGCAAAAAGCTTGTAACCCAAAAACATCCAGGAAATTCAGGACACAATGAAAAGACCAAACCTAAGGATTATAGATATAGAAGAGAGTGAAGATTTACTACTTAAAGGAACTGTAAAGATCTACAGCAAAATTACATAAGAAAACTTCCCTAACCTAAAGAAAGTGATGCCCATGAATATACAAGAAGCCTATAGAACTCCAAACAGACTGGACCAGAACAGAAATTCCTCCAGTCACATTATAATCAAAACACCTAATGTACTAAACAAAGACAGAATATTAAAAGCAGTACGAGAAAAAGGCCAAGTAACATATAAAGGAAGATCGATCAGAATTACACTAGACATCTCACCAGAGACCATGAAAGCAAGAAGATCCCAGGCAGATCCTATACAGACCCTAAGAGAACACAAATGACAGTCCAGACTACAATACCCGGTAAAACTCTCAATTACCATAGATGGAGAATCCAAGAAATTTTATGAGAAAACCAAATTTACACAATATTTTTTGATAAATCTAACCCTACAAAGGGTAATAGATGGAAAATTCCAATACAAGGAGGGCAACTACACCCTAGAAAAAGTAAGATAATAATCTTCTTTCAACAAACCCAAAAGAAGATATCCACACAAACATAAAAATACCATAAAAAATTACAGGAAAAAATAATCAGTATTCCTTAATATCTCTTAACATCAATGGACTCAATTCCCCAATAAAAAGCCATAGACTAACAGATTGAATATGTAAATAGAACCCAGCATGTTGCTGCATACAGGAATCACACCTCAGTGTCAAAGACAAACACTACCTCAGAGTAGAAGGCTGGAAAACAATCTTACAAGCAAATGGTTCCAGGAAACAAGCTGGAGCAGCAATTCTAATATCAGATAACATTGACTTTCAACCAAAAGTCATCAAAAAAGACACAGAAGGACCCTTCATGCTCATCAAAGGAAAAATCTACCAAGAAGAACTCATAATTCTGAACTTCTATGTTCCAAATGCAAGGGCACCCTCATTCGTAAAAGAAACTAAAGCTCAGAGCACACATTGAACCTCTTACAACAATTTTGGGTGACTTCAGCACCTCATGGTACCTTCTCCAAAACTGACCATATAATTGGTCACAAAATAAAAAAAAAATTTTCCAGAGGTTTTCAACAGATTTTCTCAACAGAAGACTGTACTAATCCCATACCTTCTATCAGATCACTATGGAGTAAACATGGTCTTCAATAGCAACAAAAACAACAGAAAACCCTGTTACACATAGAAACTGGACAATGCTCTACTCAATGATACCTTGGTCAAGGAAGAAATAAGGAAATAAATTTTGAGAATTTAAGGAAAATGAAGGCACAACATACCCAAATTCATGGGACACAATGAAAGCAGTGCTAAGAGGAAAACTCATAGCTCTGAGTGCCTCCAAAAAGAAGCTGGAAAGAGCATACACTAGCAGCTTAACAGCACACCTGAAACCTCTAGAACAGAAAGAAGGTAATACACTCAAGAGGAGTAGAGGGCAGAAAATCATCAAACCCAGGGCTGAAATAAGCCAAGTAGACACAAAAAAGAACTATACAAAGAATCAACAAAACCAGGAGCTGGTTCTTTGAGAAAATAAAAAAGATAGATAAACCCTTAGCCGGACTAAACAGAGGGCATAGAGAAAGTATCCAAATTGACAAAATCAGAAATGAAAAGGGAAATATAACAACAGAAACTGATAAAATTCAAAAAATCATCAGATCCTACTACAAAAGCCTATACTCAATACAACTGGAAAATCTGGTTGAAATGGAAAATTTCCTAGACAGATACCAAATACCAAAGTCAAAGCCTGATCAGATAGAACATCTAAACAGTCCCATAACCCCTAAAGAAATAGAAGTGGTCATTGAAAATCTCCCAACCAAAAAAAGTACAGGACCAAATGGTTTTAGTACAGAATTCTGTCAGACCTTCAAAGATGTCCTAACACCAATGCTCTTCAAATGATTCCATAAAACTGAAACATAAAGAACACTATCCAACTCGTTCTATGAAGCCACAATTATGCTGATACTAAAAGCACACAAAGATCCAACAAAGAAAGAGAACTTCAAACCAATTTCCCTTATGAATATCGATGCAACTTCTCAATAAAATTCTTGCCAACCGAATCCAAGAAAACATCAAAATGGTCATTCACCATGATCAAGTAGGCTTCAGCCCTGGGATGCAGGGACAGTTCAATATACAGAAATCCATCAATGCAATCCACTACATAAACAAACTGAAAGAAAAAACCACATGGTCATTTCATTAGATGTTGAAAAAAAAAATTAACAAAATTCAGAATCCTTTCATATTAAAAGTCTGGGAGTAATCAGGAATTTAAGGCCCATACATAAACATAGTAAAAGCAATATACAGCAAATCAGTAGCCAACATCAAACTAAATGGAGAGCAACTTGAAGTAATCCCACTAAAATCAGTGACTAGACATGGCTCCCCTCTCTCTCCATATTTATCCAATATTGTACTTGAAGTTCTAGCTACAGCAATTAGACAACTAAACGAGGTCAAAGGGATAGAAATTGGAAAGGAAGAGGCTTTGCTAGTGCAAGACAAATACAGAGGGGGACACTCTCAGTTAGCCACTCAACTGAGCACAGGGTCCCCAATGGAGGAGCTAGAGAAAGGACCCCAAGACCTGAAGGGGTTTTCAATGCCATAGGAGGAACAACAATATGGGCCACCCAGTACTACCAGAGCTCCCAGGGACAAAACCATCAACCAAAGAGTACACGTGGAGTTACCCATGGCTCTACATGCATAGGCAGCAGAGGATGGTCTTGATGGATATCAAAGGGAGGAGAGGCCCTTGGTCCTGGAAAGGCTTAATACAGCAGTGTAGGGGAATACGAGGAGAGAGAAACAGGAGAGGGTTATTTGAAGAACAAGGGAAGGGGAAATGGGTTATGAGATATTTTTTTGGGGGGGAGGGACCAGATAAGGGGACAACATTTGAAATGTAAATAAAGAATGTATCTAATTAAAAAAAAGAAAACACTTGAGAGATGGCTAGATGGCCATGAAAATGAATCAAAATCTGTAACTGAGAGGGGTAAGAAGCGGGGAGGGGGAAGAATCTTAAGGATGAGACAGAGACCTAGGATAAGAGAAGTACCTAAAAATCAATGGGGATGACTTTAGTTGTGAATCACTACATTTGGGATATACTCCAGTGAAGCAATTGAGACACTAACATATTCACAAAATTTTCAATCCAAAATGTATCTTGTCTACAAAAAATTCAGGGTTGGGGGATAGAGCAGAGACTGAGTCAATGGCCAACCAATAACCTGTCCAACTTGACACCCACCCCATGGGCAAGCACCAATCTCTGATACTATTAGTGATACTCTGTTATGCTTGCAGAGAGGAGGATGTTGACCTCTGAGAGGCTCTACCCAACAGCTGATTCAGACAGATACAGACACTCATAGCCAAACAGTGGACAGAGCTTGGGGATTCATGGAAAATTCAAGAATGGAGGATTGTTGGGCCAAAAGGGGATTGGAACTCCACAGGAAGACCAACAGAGTTAACTCATCTTATCCCTCATGGCTCTCAGAATCTGAACTACCAACCAAAGAACAAAGATGGGATGAACCTGGGCCTCCTCACATAAATATAGGAGATATGCAGGTTGGTTTTCATGTGTGTTCCAAATAACTGGAGTAGGGGCTACCTCAAAATCTGTTGCCTATATGTGGGATACGTTCTTCTACCTGGGCCTTCCTATCAGTAGTCAGTAAGAGAGGAAGTGGTTAGCCTTGAAGAGACTCGAAGTGCCAGGGTGTATGTGGGGGATACACAGGGTGGCCCACACTCTCAGAGGAGAAATGGAAGGGATGGGGGAAGGATTGAGGGAGGGAGTGACTGGGAGGAGGGCAATGAGTGGAATGTATAGTAAATAAGTAAAAAAATTAAATCAAAAAATTAAAAAATTAGGTTTTTTATGTAGTATTTTTTGTACATCAATATAAATTTAGCAGATTTCATTTGGTTTCAAGTTATGTTATTTAATATCATAATTTTACAAATGCTTTGAGGCTTGAACACCTGTTCTGCTCAAGCTAATTTTAAAGTTAAAAGTCAAAGTGATTATTGTCAAAGTATTACTATCATTTTTTCTTTTGGAGAAAATAGTTATTTCTCACATATTATATTCTGAATATATTTTTCCTCCCTCCTCTCCTCTCAATTCCTACATACCTCTTCTCTCATCTGTATTTATTCCCTTTAGGTATCTTATTAGAAAAGGCTTCTAAGGAATAATAATGAACTCTAATAAGACTATAGAATAGTTTCTACAAACTGACAGCAAAGCCCCATTATTTATGATAGCACACAGCTCAATACTACAACTCATTGAACATTGAGAAAACAAGCTAATGCCTACATGAAGCCTTCATCTCTATGTCCCAGGGTTTTTGGTATATGAAGATACTCTGCATGCTATGAAAAGAGAAATGTAAACCTGATCCCAAATCATTGGATCAACAATTGTATCCTGCCTGCAATATATGCTAGTACAATGGCGGCACAAAACTTGTGGACTAACCAACAAATATTTGATTTGATCTTAGGCCCACTGCATGGGAAAGAACACATCAGTGTTTGGGTGACCAAGACTATGAGACAAGATAACCAAGGTTAAAATTCTAAAACAAAACAAAACAAAACATGAACAAAAACAGAAACCTGGAGGTGGAAATGTCTGGTTGTGTCATGTGATGTTTTGCTGAAGCAGACCTTCGAGAGGACATGTGATGGTTTGAGAGAGTATAAGTAGGACCAAACAGACAGTGATGCAGAAGTCAGGTGTTAATCTAATAAGTGTGTCATTTTTTGATTATCTTGTGTCAAAGGGAATTTCTTTTTCAGTCTAGTCTATTTGGTGTTATGTATGCTTCTTGTATCTTGATAACTATCTTCTTCCTTAGATCAGACAAATTTTCTTCTAAGATTTTGCTGAAACTATTTTCTGTGTCTTTGACCTGCTTTTTTGGTTGTTTGTTTATTTGTTTTCTTCTCTGTTTATTTATCTCCTTTGTTGTATTATTCACAGATTTGGTGTTTTCATAGTGACAAAGATTTTCAGAGTATTTTGTGCAATGACATTTTTAGTTTTCTCACAATCTTTGACTGAGGCATCTAGTTCTTTTATTGTGTCTTCCATGTCTGAGATTCTTTCTTCCATCTCCTGTAGTCTGTTGGTGAAGCTTTTCTCTAAGCTTTCTATTTGAGTTCCTAAATTTTTCACTTACATATTTCCATGTTTTGGCTTTCTTTGTTGATTTTATTCATACTTTGGGAACTTGAATGGTTTTATCCATTTCCTTCCACTGTTTCTGTTTTTATATAGTTTATTATTCTTTATAAAACTTTACTACATTCATAAATGCAATTTTAATGTCATCATTGAAATTTTCAGTGCCTACTGTGTTGGAGTTGCTGAGCTAATAGAAGCATATTGATTGTTTTTATGCTAGCATCTGGAGGTATGGATTTGGAAAGATTGTAAATCTATGTGCTATTTTTATCTTTGCTGTGAGGATGTTTTCTTGATTGGTTACTATTGCCTTCTCTGTTTGTTAGGAAAAATGTGGTAGTTGTGAGTTGCGTGGTAGAAAATTCTTTTGAGTTCCTAATAGGTATGGCCACTGAAGGTTGTAGGCAAATATGCTTATAGGTATTGGGAATTGAGTCTTAGAACAAGAATAGGTTTGAAGTGGATCTGAAGTTGTCAGTAGAAATAAGATGAGATGTGTGTTCTATGAAGTTCTACTTAGTCTCCTGGTAATGGGGGTAGAGAGTTGAGAAGAAGCTCCATCAGGGTATTTGTTACACAGCTGGGAATGACACTAGGGCATTGAACATGGAGGAAGAAGTGAAGTTCTGCAGTTAGCCTATGTGCTTTGATGATGAGAGTGAGTGCCACATTTAAGGGAATACCTGCTAGGAATCTGAAACAATGAGCTGGCAGAAGAAATTTTGGAGGGAAAATGTTTGTGATCCAATGGAGATGGTGGAATGGGTGAAGGGAGATGGCAGAATGTAGTCTGCTACAGAGCTAAGACTGGCAACTTCATTTGGAGGACCCAAAGTAGCAATGAAGGATTGCAGCTATCCTTTCTTCTTCCTTGACTGGATTAGCATTTGAGTTTCCAGGGGACTGGGACTGGAGGTCATCACTTATTTTTTGAATATTTTCTTTTGTAGTATAACATGAATTTCAGTTGGATTTTTATTACATTTTGGGTCTATGGGTCAGCCATTTGTGTTTAAGAAATGTGGCCAATTGGTTGTCATCTGCACCCAGAGGTTGGGCAATTCCACAGCACTCTGTGTACCATTTCTGCCAGGGGAGGACTTGTCTCCAGGGAATGTTTTCACTCCCGGGTTTAGAGGTGAGATCACCATTTTCTTTCCAGTGATTGTAAAAGGCAGGTCCAGTCAGGAGGGCACAGGGCACAAGAGTGGCATAGCACCTGGGACAGGGTACTTCCGTTCACCATCTGCACCCAGGAGCTGAACTGTTCCACAGTCCTCTGTGCCAGGGGAGAGCTGGTATCCCAGGAGTGCTGAGATAGGCTTGTAGGCCCACAGGAGGGGCAAGATCCAGCCAGACACAGCTGAGACAAACTAACACCAGAGATAACCAGATGGCTAAAGGCAAACACAAGATTACCAAGAGAAACCAAGGCAACATAGCATCATCTAAATCCAGTTCTCACACAACAGCAAGTCCTGGATACCCCAGCACACTGTAAGAGCAAGATTTGGATTTAAAATAACATCTCATGATAATGATATAGGACTTCAAGAAGGACATAAATAACTCCCTTAAAGAAATACAGGAGAACACAGGTAAACAGGTTGAAGTCCTTAAAGAGGAGATACAAAAATCCCTTAAAGAATTACCAGAAAACACAGCCAAACAGGTGAAGGAATTGAACAAACCCATTCAGGATCTAAAAATAGAAGTAGAAACAATAAAGAAATAACAAAGGGAAACAACTCTGGAGATAGAAAACCTAGGAAAAAATTCAAGAGTCATAGATGCAAGCATCAATAACAGAATACAAGATATAGAAGAGAAGAGAGAATCTCAGGTGCAGAAGATACCACAGAAAAAATTAACACAACAGTCAAAGAAAATGCAAAATGCAAAAAATCCCTAACCCAAAACATCCAGGAAATCCAGGACACAAGGAGAAGACCAAACCTAAGGATTGTAGGTGTAGAAGAGATCAAAGATTTCCAGCTTAAAAGGAAAGTAAATATTTTCAACAAAATTATAGAAGAAAACTTCCCTAAAGATAGAGATGCTCATGAACATACAAGAAGTCTACAGAACTCAAAATAGATTGGACCAGAAAAGAAATTCCTCCAGTCACATAATAATCAAAACACCAAATACACTAAACAAAAAACGACTATTAAAAGCGGTAAGGGGAAAAGGTCAAGTAACATATAAAGACTATCAGAATTACACCAGACTTCTTTCCAGAGACTATGAAAGCCAGAAGATCCTAGGCAGCTGTCATATAGACCCTAAGAGAACACAAATGCCAACCCAGGCTACTATAACTCTCAATTACTGTAGTTGGAGAAACCAAGATATTTCATGGCAGAAACAAATTTACACAATATCTTTCCACAAATCCACCACTTCAAAGGATAATAGATGTAAAACACCAAAAAAGGCGGGAAACCAAACCCTAGAAAAAGCACAAAAACAACCTTCTTTTGACAAACCAAAAAGAATAGAGCCACATAAACATAACTCCACCTCTAATAACCAAAATAACAGGAAGCAAAAATTACTTTCCTTAATATCCCTTAATATCAATGGAGCCAATTCCGCAATAAAAAGACATAGACTAGCAAACTGGATACTTATACAGGACACAACATTTTGTTGCATATGGGAAACTCACCTCAGTGACAAAGACAGACACTGCATCAGTGTAAAAGGCTGAAAGACAGTTTTTCAAGCAAATGATCCCAAGAAACAAATTGGAGTAGCCATTCTAATATCAAATAAAACTGCCTTTCAACCTAAAATTATCAAACAAATAAGGAAGGAAACTTCATACTCATCAAAGGAAATATCTACCAAGAATAACTCTCAATTCCGAACACTTATGCTCCAAACACAAGGGCACCCACATTCATAAAAGAAACTTTACTAAAGCTCAAAGCACACATTGTGCCTCACACAGTAATAGCAGGAGACTTCAACACCCCACTCTCATCAATGGACAGATCATGGAAACAGAAACAAAACAGTGAAACTAATAGAAGTTGTTAAATGGATTTAACAGAGTATATATATATATATATATATATATATATATATATATATATATATATATATATATATATGCATGTATGTATAAAACATTTTATCCTAAAACAAAAGAATATAACTTCTTCCTCATTGCCTTTCACCATCGGCTTCCTGCTCCCCTTTTTTCTTCTCTTTATAATAAGATGAAGGGAGGAATGTTGGTATCAGGACCTCTGAAATATGTGACATCATATAGGTGACAGACAGTAAGATCTGCACACCTGTTGCCAAGGCAACAGCCACCATATTCCGAGAATCCACTTGGCTCACCTCCCACCTTTACCTGTGACTACATCACCATCCATATATAAAGAAAGGCTTCTCTCTCTCTCTCCCTCCCTTCTCTTTCTGCCTCCACCTTGTCATTTCCTCTCTCGATAAACCTCACGAGCTGAGCTGTTTGTCCTGGTGGTCTTTCTGAAGCTGCCTGTTGTTCCTATCAGGTAGTAGTGACTTCTCTCTATTAGGTTATTTATTTTTCATGGAAATTTAAAAATATTAAAATGATGGAACCATGTAAATCCCCCAGACTCATTATCATTTTTGTTGTTGTTTGGTAAATTTTCTTTTGGTGAGACAAGTCACCTAACCCAGAATGATCTGGAAGTTACTTTGTAGTTGAAGATCACATTAAATTCTTGATCCTCCCACTTCCACTTACCAAAGCCTAGGATTATGGGTGAACACAAACATCCTCTGTTAATCATCTTTTGTTAGTAGTTAGTTAATTCTATAAGCGATCCAAAGTATCTTGAATAAAACTTCTGAATCATTCACAGGAAATTGCCATTAGAATTGTTGGTCAGATTAGTCCATGTTACTATATGCTACTGTTGTTGCTTCTCAGAGGTGGAAGGCATTTTCCCATTGTTGAAAATACTACACAAACTGACACAAGACTCTGAAGATTCAAACTCGATATAATCTGAAAGTCTCCTTCCTACATTCTAGCTTTCATCATATTGAAAAACACTATACCACCTGCCAAGATGAGGAAGTAATCAATAGTCTTATCTAGTTGCAAAGCCAGGGGATTATAACAATGAAAAGTATTACAATGCCGTGCCTGGTGTGACCTTGTTGGGGACAGAGGGTCATGGTTCCTACTCCTGGAATAATGCCTCTGTGTGAGCCACCACAAGTATCAATGGCTGCTGTGGGCATAATGCTTGTTTGTGTAATAATGTACAGATTTTCTGTAAGTAGCACTAGCAGTGGAGGACTCTTCCTTCAGAGGAATGTCCTCCCAGTTAATATTAATGACTCCTTGATAATTAGAAACTGCATGAGTCCAGGACTTGAGAGTGTGGCTGTTTCTCAGAAAAATGTTAAATAATAGGACCCTCAGGACATCCCTTGAGGCTATAGGAAAGAGCTCTAAATACACGAGTTCAAAAAAATATACAATTTATCAACTACATAAAAAATAAGGATGCAATATGAATTATATGAGAGACTTCATGAATCTAAATGAACAAGAGCAGTTGATAAGTAAGCCAACCTGCTAGAGAATTACTAAGGGGGGTGGTGCCTGAGAGGTAGCTCAGGGAGCTGGAGAGGTGGCTCAGTGGTTATGACAACTGGCTGCTCTTCCAGAGGTCTAGAGTTCAATTCCCAGCAACCACATGGTGACTCATAACCATCTATACTGTCATTCATGTGTGCATGCAGATAGAACACTCCTATACATTAAATAAATAAAGGTTTTTTTGGTAATGCTTACAGAGACAGATGGATTCCTCAGCTCTTGGGACAGAGTAAGGTTAGGCTGGTAGAAATGGTAATTTCAGGTCAGGATCCAACCCAACTAGTTTATTTTGTTTAATTTTTAAAAATAAAACTGATACTATAAAATAAAGTGCATAAAATATTTTAGGGTTCATAGAATAAACAAATAAGTAGTAGTCAAATAAATAAGGACTAGATCAATGGCTCCATGATTAAGACCACTGGCTTCTCTTTTTAAAGTTGAGGGTTTGATTCCCACCAACCAAACTGCACAAAAATTCTATAACTTCAGTTCCAAGGGATCAGACATGATTTTTTTGACTCGATGGAGGAGAGTACCAGACACACACATGATACAAACACATGCAACCAGGTAAATCACTATACACACAAAATAAAAAATAAGTAAAAACAAATCTTTTCTAATGAAGGGAACATACAGAAAGAGCTGAGAAATGGATGAACCTTCAAGAAAGTAAATATGAGAAACTCCTGGTACTTATATCTCAGTATCTGCATCACAGTATCAGTACTCAGTATCTGAAATGTTATTCATGTATCTGTAGTATGTTGTATCTTCAGCAATGGGGACATATACTGTAGTGTGTGATATCTTCAACAATGGAGACATACTCTCAACCTCTGAAAGGCAAGAGCAATAGAGCATAGTCACATGGACTACTGAGAGAGAGAGAGAGAGAGAGAGAGAGAGAGAGAGAGAGAGAGAGAGAGAGAGAGAGAGAGAGAGAGAGAAAAGAACAAGATAGGGTGATAACTCAATGGGTAAAATAAATCCTAGCAACCAAGTATGAGAAGCTGGCCTTGAATCCTCCAAACCCATTTAAAGCCAGATGTGGTAGTGTGTATATCTGCAATCCCAGCACTCCTATTATCAGATTCGAGTAGGCATAGAGAAGTTCTCAGAAGCTTATGGTCCAACTAGACTGGCATATATAGCAGGAGAATCAAGACAAACTAAAATGAAACAAAATGCTCTCTCAAAGGGAAGAGAACCAATATCAGACGTTGTCTTCCAACTTCCCTGTATGCTCCACGGCAAGTGTGTCTCAACATTCACGTTTGTCTTCATTTACACACAGGATTTATACACATGCTTAACTACATTGTGCATGTTCAAATGCATGCACACATGTGCACGCACACACACAGAGGGAGAGAGAGAGAGTTTTAATGAAAGGTAAAAAGAAAGTAAATATTATTTATTTGTGTGTCTTGTTCTCATAAGCTGGTAGTTTTGTTTATCTACTTGGGTTCTCTCAATCATTTATCAAAACATCTTTAACCTTCTACACCAGACAATTATGATTTCTTTGTAAAATGATTAAAAATGCTGATAAAATTTCTCCTTTTTTAAAGGTTGCTAAGATTGGGGCATATACAGAGTTTGATATATCTGCCAATATTAGGAAGTACCTTTCAGTCTTGTAACAATTAAGCAAATGGCTGCATTTTTTAACCTTTCTTTTACAGTAATTGAATCATGAAAAACAGAAATGAGCTAAGTTGTTGAGTGCTTGCACCACATTTCACACAATGCCAGAAATAATTTTGCTTACCAAATTGCTTTAGCTGGATCTATTATGAGCTCCGCCACATGGAGGAAAACAGGTGAAGTTCCATTTGTTTATGGAACAAGACAATGATAACTGGCACAGTGGCAAGAGGGGCTGCAGCAATGTCAAATGAAATGTCATGGAAGTCAGTGTTAACCACACTGATGTAACAGCTTTACAGCTTGTTTCATGAGGGAGCAATATACTGAACGGAATTTATGATTGTCTAAATATCTGCCTTGTGTCAGGATAAAGACTAAGAAAATTCAACCTGAGGAGTGGGAGTTACATTAGTAAAAGGATCATAATCTTCACAGAAAAAGAAAAGGAATCAGTCCAAAGACAACAATTTAAATTGCAGCAAAACATTGAAGCAAAACCCATGCATGCATTCTGAATGCATACATGTTGTAAGCTGCAATGGTCAGCAGCAGCTGTGGATGGAAGTCCAAGGATCTAGAAATTGCTCAGTCACACGAGGCAGGCCAGGAAAAGCCAGAGTGAATATTACTTCTTCCAATGTCCTTATATAGGTCTCCAGCAGAGGGTATGGCCCAGATTAAAGGCGTGTGTCACTGTGCCTTTAATCCCAGATGACCTTGAACTCAGAGATATCCTAATCTTAATCTTCTGGAATTCATAGTCACTATGCTTCAAGATCTCCATGCCAAGATCCAGGTTAGAAACTTGTATCTCTGAGCCTCCAGATTAGGATTATAGGTGAGCCTTCTAATTCTTGATTAGTTCATTCCGGATTTAGTCAAGTTGACAACTAGGAATAGCCACTACACCTCCTCTTCTTCAGCTTCCCTATTATGATATACCTTTTTCTGCTACCTGTACTAACTCTCTCAAAGACTTAGCTTGTAATCTGTTTAGTCTCGATGTTTCTTCCTAATGTCTCTTGAAGCCTGATCTATGAATGCCAAGGTCCCAGTGGCCTTGTGCTCTTCTGTACTGGGGTC
This sequence comes from Tokudaia tokunoshimensis, assembly GCA_036184795.1. Taxonomy (NCBI): domain Eukaryota; kingdom Metazoa; phylum Chordata; class Mammalia; order Rodentia; family Muridae; genus Tokudaia; species Tokudaia tokunoshimensis. The sequence goes on along the minus strand of BTHU01000012.1, from coordinate 1,385,452 downwards.
ATAGTGTATATATTGACAAAACGCCTCCATGAGCTGCTCAAGGAAGGCTGAAGGTGACCTTTCTGGGCCCTGCTGCACCTCCTTTACCTTGGTCAAATTGGTGGGTTGTTTTGCAGAACCCTTTATACCTGCCAATAGAACCTGTCATTAGATCTTCAGGTGCCCCTTACCTGTAGCCATGTTAAAATCTCCTAGTCTGGTCTTGTCAAAGGTAAGCTGCTATTGATGACAACCTGGTCAATTGAGGGTGTCCCTATATCTGATTTCCATCCTCATCTACAGGACTATAGGCCCAGAGAGGGAAGGCCACCATCATCTCTGGAAGGGTGGTTCTCTTGCTACAAGTGCACATGTCAGGACCTGGATCCCCCTCGGGTAGTGGAAGTGAGGGGTAGAGAGTCAACAGGAATGGAACTGAAGCAGCAGCATCCGACTAGGGTGTTGGGGAGCACTAGGGGCAAGGGCATGGGGTACAGAGGAGAAGGATCCAAGAAGAGAAGGTCGGCTCACCCCTGGAAATCATCCCAATGACTCAGGACAATCCCCAGTGGAGTGGAGTTTTGTTGTCCCATGTCCAAAAATTTCTTCACTCCCAGTCCAAGAACACACAGAAAGGCAATCAAGATGCAGACAACTCCCCTACCCCCCCTACCCCCACGAGCGGAGGAATCTAGTTAATCAAGTGACAAAGGCCAGTTTTCATCAGGGTGCAGTCTAATGGAGGGGATCTGAAGCATCCTTTAGGCTTCCTGCAGTTACAAAGTAATGTCTGCCTGCCAATCTGGACCACCCCAGACACTTGCATTCAAACCAAAAGTTCAAACAGGCTTATAGACTCAGACTTTGATGAACAACCAGACAGGCATTAAAAAAAAAAATAAAATAAAACAAAACAAAACCTGAGGTACCTGCTTGAGACCTCTGATTCACTGCTCTGGTGTATTCCCACAGGAGGTCAGATTCCTGGCCAATGCACCAAATGTAAGACTCTGGCAAGCCTTAGTTTACAGGGCCCTGAGTAAACAACATGGAACCAGAAATCTATGCAAAAGCAAGAGGAATTTATTGTTCCAACTCATTGGGGTTTTCATACACCTGAAGGAGAAGCAGAAGCAGTAACCCTCCCCACCCCACCAAGCCCATTTGTTCAGTCTTTATACAGTTTTTTAGAGTGGCAGACATTAGGCACAATGTGATTAGCAGAACAGTGTGACTTTTAAACTGATTGGTCTTTAGAGAATGAGGTAGCAGGGTCTGTTGTGTGAAATATGTTTACATGCTCTAGGCCTCCTCGCCTCCCACTCCCACCCCTACTCCCACCTGCATAGGTGGCAGATGGTTGGGCTGCCCCAGGGAATGTGTTTACCTGCTCTAGGCCTCCCCCACCTGCAGGAGGGGTCTGGTAGAATTCTTCAAAAGGTCCTGAACTGCCCTGTTCACAACCAAGTCTTGTGAGCTAAATGTAAACTTTCTTTTTCCAGATGCTTTTGTTAAAATATCTTATAATAGCAACAGATTAAGTAATACAATGGCATTTTGATACATATATACCATGTTTCTTGAACACATTAAAGGGATGAATATGTTCATTAGCTTCATTTACTTATTTCATTTTTTAACAGGATATGTTTGCAATTTATATTTTGTTGTTTAGTAATACGTAACATTATTGCTTGTCACTGTGCTGTGCAATAAATCTCATAACTTATTTTTCCTCTTCATCTTAAGCTTTGAATACTTAATAACTCCTATTCCTGACATTCTCACTACTCCCAGATTGTGACGTCCATTAGCTCTGTTTCTAGGATCACCTTATTAGATTATGTGAGATAATACAGATTTTTCTGTGAAAGTATGCATATGAATATGTGTACACTGTGTACAGGTGCATGATGGGACTACAAGAAAGCACAGCACCTTCAGTCGTACTAATTAGAGCCAGTTGTGAGCTCCCATGTAGAAGTAGGAAGTTTAGCTTCAGTTCTCAGTAAGAGCAGCAAGTGCTCTTAACTGTTGAACCACTTTTATAGTAAATTTAAACCCTCAAACACAGCAACAACAAAAAGATAGGTTTCATTTGCAATCATGTAAACTAAATTCAAGGACAGATTCCTCTCAGAAGTTATAGGGCACTAGACATGTTACACAAAAGTAGACTCTGTGTTCTTGGCTTTGTGTTATATCAAAATGTTTACTATCTTTCCTTTCTGCATGTGTGTTCAAGAAATAGGCCTTCCTATCAAATAACTAGAGCTGTGGAATGTACCTTTGATCTAAATACACCTGTATTTAATGACCTTTAATTTTTATTTCCTCAGCAATTACATTTAACCTCTAATAATGCTATTTCAACTTGGGTAAACTATAATTATAAACTGCAATGCATAAACTAGTCAATTTATGATTTATGGTCAGAATTTTTAAGGGAGAAAATAAGACCCATTGCCGATATTTATCTTCTATCTGCACAGAAACTGTTCAGATTGTCAGCAGACTGATGCATAATTTATTTATAATAATTCATTAATCACAATAATGAGCAATCAATTTTCAGATGTTAAATGAACTCTTAGATTAGGAAGCCCTGTTATTTAGAAGGGCAGTTAATGAGATCAAAGTGGAAAAATTGCTTGATTAGACCATTGAGTTTTTAAACACAAATGTTTATGCTTCCATAAATTTAGAATCTTCTAAACAATTGACCTTCTTGATACCAATTTTCAGTAAACAAACGAGAGAAACGTCATAAGGAGCAGTCCAAGTGTAGCATCTTCATTTCATCTTTGCTTTGTATATATTTGTGTTTACACTGTTGAATATAATTGAATTGTGAGATTTGTAAGAAACGGAGTGGGAAAGTGTCGGCTTTACTTGAATGTATAAGTTTAAAAATAGGAGGTTTATTTCATTCTTAATACAGTCTGAACGAATAAACTATCCTAAATACATTTTTTCTAACTAGACATGCATGTAGACATGCCTACATAGACAATGCCTGGCTGTTTTTGTGTCTATATGTATATTTATGCATTCTATAAGTATACATGTATATTTCTCTGTCTTAGTTACTATTGCTATGATGAAACATCAAGACCAAGAGTGACTGGGTAAGGAAAGGGTTTCTTTAGCTTAAGCTTTCACATGATAATTCATCATTGAAGGAGGTTTTGGCAGGAACTCAGGCAAGGCAGAAATTCACAGGCAGAGCTGATACAGAGAAAATGAAAGAAGGAACTTACTAGTTTGCTCCTTATGGCTTGTTCAACCTGCTTTTTTATAGAACCCAGTATAACCTGACCAGGGTGGTACCATGCGCAATAAACTGCTCCCTCCATATCAATCATTAATTTAAAAAAAAAAAGTTGTTCTACTGGCTTTCCCACAACCCAATCTTACTGAGGTTCCATCTTCTCAACTGACTAGAGCTTGTGTCAGGTAGTCATAAAACTAGTCAGCAAAATAAGCATACAATTTTCTATATTTAATTTTGAAGTTACTTATCTATCAGTTATAGGTGAAATGGCTTCACTCTCACAGGTTCTACTACATAACAGGCCTTTTGCACTTACATAGTGCATATTATTGTCTTACCCTATATTTACTACATAGTGTAGAATAAATTTGCAAATCACAACCCTGAATTCAAATCAGCCTGATACCTTAGTTTGTACCTCTGTTTAAGCTAAAATTTTAATGTAATGATTGAAATAAATTTAGAAAGTGTGTCATATGAAAATTACATTGAATACAAATGCCAGTGTTAATTGAACTTTTAAGTAGTCTCACTTACTGATATACACTTGGCCTGCAGACGCTTTAGTGATATCCTAACAGAACTGCAGAGCTGAAACAGGAATGATCTGGCTAGGAAAGATGAATAGTTTGTTATTGGACATAGTATGTTGAACTTTGTAGACTCCTCCTCCAAAAAGCATACTGGTTGCAAGTGAAATGCATTTCTGCTGTAGGTTTTCAAATGTTCATCCAAAAACTTGAAGATTATATTGTGCTTTATGTTTTATGCTTAATATGATTGTATTCCAAAAAATGGGGTTGGTTTTCTATTGCTTAATGTTTAAGATTTATTCATAATAGTCCCAAAGTTCTCAACTAAACACATTAAATTATGCTTGCTATTTGGAATTCTGCTATGGAGTTTTCTCATGGTGAACTGATATTAAGACCATAATATAGTAGAATACTTTTCTGTTTTACAAGAACTTGCTTCTTTAGGGTCTGACATAAGGCACCCTATGAATTTTCCCTTAACTTTGTGAATGTTTAAAATAACTGCATTATGAACAACTATTATATTCTTGCTAAATATATCAACAAATCACCAAATTTTGAGTACTATTTTGTTCTAAGTGTGGCTTAATTTAATACCCAGAGGACTTAAGTATGGCTTTAGGACTGCTGTGGATAAAAAACAAACAAACAAACAAAAACCTATCTATGCTCAAGTACTTCCTCATACTTCTGATATTTTACTGTCCAGTAAAATGAATATAGAAAATTATATTATGTTATGTCTTCAAATTAGCTATTTAAGATTTAGTGTATTAGTGTATACCTACAACTCCAACACTTGGGTATTTGAAGCAAAATGATATGAGTTTTAGAACACCTTTGTCTGTGTAGGGAGATTTATGTTGTTAAACTCAAGCCAGTATCCCTTCTTTTATATTGTACATTGTTAGTTCTTTGAAAGTTTCTTATTTTAAAGCTACAGAATAGCTTAGAGGCCATATTTCAATGTTGTATGTACCTGAATGAAATATTTTTTTTAAAAATCATAATGTAGGTCTTTGATTATTAAAGATAAAAACTGGCATAAATCTTACTTGAAGTATAAAGAACATATCCTATTTCAATGAAAACTACTTTCTTTCAGTAAATAATGAACTAGACACCCAAAAGCAGAGGAATTTTGAATGTTTTCAACACCAGACATAATAAACAGCTGATTTGTTAGGTTTAGTTAGCATAATTTTAACATAAAAAAATGTATGCATATACTGAAATAACACTTAGTACTACATAAGTAGGCACAAGTTTATCATTTTATTTAACTATTAATCTAAGTCCAGAAGGGAAAGGATTGTGGAATATGATCCATGTCTCTTAATACAAGAGTGGAAAAAGGCCAGTTATAACTACTTATAAAATAAAAGGTTTTCTTTAATAGAGAAGAAAATATATTATATTTAGATATAACATACCCATCTCTTGCATTCTTTAAATCATCCGTAGTTCCATGAAGTTCTGGAGACAATACAAACATAATGGAGATCATTGTTATTTAGTATGGTTTAGAGAATAGAGCAGTAAAATACATTCAGTGCAAATGTATCTTGAGTATTTGGAGTATTTTCTTTTTGAGATTTATTGAATGTGCAGATGTGGAACACATACCTCTGGAAAGCTGAGAGTTTGTGGATATCAATATTTGTTCATGACAATAATGCTGTGAACTATCAATTTTGTTACCCACTGGCTGACGAAGAAATATAAGCAGCTAAGATTTCATAAGTGGTTGCATCACTATTTAAACTCCTATTTTCATGTGCCACGCAATTTAACACATCAGGAATCAATCTGTTTGGACGTGTGTCATGAACACAGACAACACTTCTCTGAGGTATAATCTATGCTTTCCTCTTTTCAATCTAAATGCCCACAGATATGCTATGAATGACTTTCATCAATTTGTTAGAAACAATTATATTGATGTTTTGTGGGTGAAATCTCTCAAACTATACAGTGAATACATACTTTCTCTCTGCCCAACACTGACAGTGCAGGTGGAGTGAGGTTCAGCATATCCACACTTGAGAATGACTCAGCTCTGAGCTCTGATAGTGATTCAGTAGTATTCCACTGCTGGTGTGAAGAACCTGACATTCTTTCTCTCTCTGAGCAAGTGAGACACTCTTTTGGAATGTAGTTCATTTGCATAATGTTCCCTCCAATATAAAAATCTGCATAGTTATGCAAACACAACATATGTTTGGAAGTCAGATGTATTCTGTATGCTGAATTAGTAGATCAGTTACTATATTAGGATTTGTTCTTAACTGCAGCATTCTTTCTATTCATTCTTCATACCTTCAACCTGATATAGTAAAGCCTCACAGAGAGAAGACTCTTCTTTATTTTTAGGAAGATGTTTGAAATCTTTGGGTTAGCAGGAGAGTAAGGTCATGAGAAACTTTTCTTATGAAAGTTTGCATTTTTCTGTAGCAACCTCAGGCCAAGAACAGGGTATTCAATTTCCACACAATTTCCATGAATATGAATTAGGAATAGCCATGTTATATGTGGCCTATTTCATCCCAGATAATTAGATTGCTAGTGGTGCCTGTGGTGACCTAAAACTAAAGAACCATCTCCCTTTTGTCAAATATCTCCAAAGCTATCTTGGCTTGGACAGCTTTAAAGAAGAAACAGGTTGTTTTGTTTTTTTTGGGGGGATCAGATGAAATCTTGAGTGAATGTGTTCTGTTGACATGAACATAGAAATGCCAAGGAGCCCAATGCCTCATACCTATTGAAATGACAAATCTCTCCTTGAAGGAGGTTCAAGGAATGGCAAAAGCTTCCTCTGGTCTAAGACAGTTGACAATAATTGATCATGAGCTAAAATCAGTTGAAGCAAAAATTATCGACTATAGCTTCTTCCTCCTAGATGTTTATAGCCTGAATTGCTCTCCTGCACAGACCTCACGCTGACACTAAATAGACCACTTTCTAGTGTTTCACATCATAAATGTGCTGAGTTTCAAGGTTGCTTAGTAGCTGTCCTCTTTCAGAGAGTGCACAACTCTCTAGATCGCAGCTTTCCTTATAGGTGTGATGTCTATCATTTCTTCTGGTCTGTTTCCTCTTCATGCCAACACAGTCACAGTCAGGTTTCTAGCACCAACCCATGTAGGACACAACACAGGCTCTTTGATTACTTCTTTAAAGCAAATATTTATTTTCCTAAAAAAATGTTGTGTGTGTATAACTCAAAAATTCTGGAGTGTGGGGTTTCCTTGGAGGGTAATTGATATACCAAATGACACTCTATTAGAGAAAACTGATTTGCCCTTTGCCAGTGGGTATCAGTTAAAACAGCTTCTTGGGTAGAGTTTGAACTCCATGACCATTTATACCCTCTCTGCACTGAGACCCTATCTAGCCTGTGCAGCTCTTGTGCATGCATGCTGCTGTCTCTGTGAGTTTATTAGTTAGTCCTGTTGTGTCTGCAAGATACCATTTGCTCATACATCATTTCTGGCCCTTACAATCTTTCTACCTTCACTTCTTCATAGATTATTTGAGAGAGAAAGACTTGGATAAAGACATTCCATTTATATTTGAGTGCTTCAGTGCACTCTCTGCAGTGTCCAGTTGTGGTTCCTTGTGTTAATTCCTATCTACTGTAAGAAGAAGATTCTCCAATGTGTGTCAAGTGAGGCATGGATCTAAGAGTATAGCAGTATGCTAATAGAAATTATTTTATGTTTCTTTAGCATATTGATAGTATCACCTTTTCTCCTGGGCCCATGACTCATCAAATCTCAGGTCTTGGCCAGTTTAACACTATCAGATATTTCTTCCATCCATATTGGATAATAAATCCAAATTTAAAAAAAGTGATTGGTTATTCAACATTATAATTGTGCCACTATTTCTTCAGTGTAACTTGTAGGCAGTTTTCGGTTGTAGTCAGGATTATTAGCTGGGTAATATTGCTGATTACTTTTCTCCTACAGGAGCATGCAAAGTACCTTCCAGCCTCATTAACACTAGTGAATAGTGGTGAAGCTTCTAGATAAACACTAACTCTACTCCTCTGTGCTCATTGACATAAGTGAGTATTGTCTTCAGCAATAGGTATCTTCAGGTAGTGCAGAGCAACCAGTAGCCTTGGCAGGAGTCTAACATTTGGGAGATTTAAATTATTTTTTATAAATCAATTAACTTCTATGCTAATAAGAAAGATGGTTGCATTCAAAGGAAATTGATTTAGAGAATATAGATAGGAGATGGGCCTACAGTTAGTGTACTTATTTAGGGCATGTGTAAGAGTCTAAGTATAATCATAGTATTACCAAAAAGAAGAAGGAGAAAAAGAAGAAGAAGAAGAAGAAGAAGGAGAAGGAGAAGGAGAAGGAGAAGGAGAAGGAGAAGGAGAAGGAGAAGGAGAAGGAGAAGGAGAAGAAGAAGAAGAAGAAGAAGAAGAAGAAGAAGAAGAAGAAGAAGAAGAAGAAGAAGAAGAAGAAAGAAAGAAAGAAAGAAAGAAAGAAAGAAAGAAAGAAAGAAAGAAAGAAGGAAAGAAAGAAGGAAAGAAAGAAGGAAAGAAAGACAAGAAAAAAGTGCTTTCTGTTGTTATTAGAAATTTTGGATTAAAGTGTACAGACATGACATGCGTGTATATGTATTTTATATGTGCAAAAAATACTTTACTCAAATATCCTTATAATTTTTCTTTTATCATAGAGTTACTGGAAGTCTAAGGAACCTAGAAACTTACCAGGGAATTTGGGGTCCCTTCTCAATACTATTTTTCTTATTAACAAAATAATTTGTACATGAATTCAGGATGAATCATGAGGATAATTTTAATAAAGTAGAAAAGAAAAACTGCTAGGAAGACAAGTTGAGAATCTTCCATTGGAGGGAAAGAGGAACGTAGAACAGAGAAAATCATGACTTTTGAGTTAGGCATGGAGGTTGGCAATATGGGCTAAGCAGTTGCTTAGTAAAGTGGGATGGAGAAGAGCAGTGGGGATGCCCAGCATTCTGCAAATATGCCTAAACTATGTCTCTTATTGGAATTATAAAGAAAGTACAAAGAAAGAAGAATAAGCTAAGTTTTTTTTTGAGTAATTCAGAAAGGGTCATTCTATCACTGTCAAATAAATGTGGTTTCATAATGGTTGGGTTCTTGGAAGGAAAACGACATTGTACCATTACAAGGGTAATTATATTTTCAGTCTCCTCAGTATGGCTTCTGGTAAATCAACATTCTTGAGAGATGATCTCTACCATCATTTAGGTTTTGGATTAATGTTTAGGTCTGAGGTAGCTTGTACTATTAGGTCATCACACAAGGCCAGAGATAGAGTCCATTCTTGTGTCTACAAGGAAATAGTTTTCTCTTTATGTGTACAATGGAACCCATTTAAGACTACTGTACACCATTTCCCCTGGAGTCATATAAAACTATACCAAAGTAATGATGAACAGGATATGCTAATTTAAAAGTTAATAAACTTTATTTTTTACAGTATTTTATGAAAATGGGGCATTAATTTCATATAAGAATAGTATAATCCATTCAAAAACACTGTTTTTACATGTATTCTCAGTGTTTTTATTTTATTTTATTTTTGTCATGGGTGACAATTTACTACTTCTAGGTTCTGAATTTGTCTTCCCAACTGGATAATTGTGCAACTTCTGATAATCATTTAATACTCTCTCTCTCTCTCTCTCTCTCTCTCTCTCTCACACACACACACACACACACACACACACACACACACACACACAGAGTAATCAGTAACAGCCAAAAGTGCATAGCAAAAATACATAGTAAAACTTCCCAGTGCATTTTGTTTTTCTGCTTAATTATAATTGGTGAAGAATTTGAAATTTTCTAATGAATGTTATTGTGGAACAATAAATCCTAGTTCAATTTAGAGCTATTAGCTTATCTGGTTCTACTTTCAAAAAATATGTGTAGAATTCCAGGTCTTTATTTACTTTCTTTGTGAAATAAATAAGAGCATTTCAGACTAAAAATACAATATTACAGATTCTATTGATAGGAAGCCAAATGTCCAATTTTATAGGAAGTATAAGAATTTTACTCACCACAAGCTTACTTACTGCAGGACTTAGAAAATGTTTCCTTGTTGTCTACTGCTCCTGGCATTTCTTTAATAACACAGTATATATTAAACTCAACATAAATACAGTATTTCCTCTCCTACCTACACTTATTATGTGGTTTATTTAGTCTATAAATTACTTTTATTTCACGTGGGGCCTCTGAATGGTGTGCAACAGTGGATATGTGGAGATTAGAAATTGCTGTTATTATACACTTTTTCCTTTTGAAGTTTCTCCTAGTAATAAAAAACTGCAGGTGTTAGGTAGCCTGATTTTCTCTGTGATGGTGTTTAATAGGGCACTGGGTAGCCATTATAAAACTGTCAAATCTCACTTGAGAAGATTTATTTTTTGGATATAATTCAGTTAGGGCATGGTATTTGAAGCCCATCAGTAAGTCCTGGATTCTACCTAAAAACAACAACAACAAAAAAATAAGATAAAGAAGACTGAGCTGGATGTAATATGTTGTTCTTACAGAAAACGTAAAAATAAATGCCTATTCTCTGGTTTATGAGCTATAGACCTTCTTTAAAACAGGGAGAATTATTAAGTACCAGTGAACCATGATTTGAGAGTTACTTGGAAGGTTCTCAGTCTTTAGAATATGCTCCACACAATATCCACTGTCAGAAGCATTTCACAAACATCCACATTTTTTAGCCTTTTGGTGTTGGTGAGTCCTTATTCATTTTAGGAGAAATATTCTTGGAAATATTAACAATGAATATTTGGAAGGTGGATTTTAGAGTTTTGTTGTTAGCTGAATAGGTAGGAGGACTACAAATCTGACTATACTAAAAAGTGTTGAAGGAGAAGGTTTTCAAAGACTCTGAGTGACAGACAAGAAAAGAAAAACTGCTTAACGGTCCCCAGGAGCTTCCTTGTCAACAGTTTCACAGGGTGCCTGCTTCATGCTTTAAAGCTTCTTCTGGGTAATTTTCTATTCTTTTTTTTTTAATTATTTATTTTATTTTATTTTTTTAATGTACATTCCAAATCGTTTCCCCTTTCCCGTTTCCTCCCTCCACGAAAGTCCCATAAGCCCCCTTCCCTCCCTCTTTTCTCCATTCAACCCCCTCTCTTACTCTGTCCTGGCGTTCCCCTACATCCAGTCTTTCCAGGACCAGGGGTCTCTCCTTCCATCTTCTTAGAAATCTATTGATATGCGGATTGTGTCTAGGGTATTCCGAGATTCTGGGTCAATATTCCCTTATCAGTGACTGCATACCATGTGTGTTCTTTTGTGATTGGATTACCTCACTAAGGATGATATTTTCAAGATCTGACCATTTGCCTAGGAATTTCGTGAATTCATTGTTTTTAATTGCAGAGTAGTATTCCATTGTGTAGATATACCACATCTTCTGAATCCATTCCTCCGTTGAGGGACATCTGGGTTCTTTCCAGCTTCTGGCTATTATAAATAAGGCTGCTCTCCAAGTTGACTCTACCAGCATAATGTAGGACAAAGTATTTACAGCATATATAGCAAGCACATAATAGTATAATTCTATCATCATATCATGACGTTAATTGTTACAATATTTTTTCTCTACATCAACATTCCATTTCATTTTTTAGCAAAGTATGTCCTATAGTATAAAGGATTTTACCTACTGTTAAAACAGTTTGTGTCAGAGTTCTCCAGAAACAGAATAATGAAACCAGCAGTGTAATTGAATCCACAGTAGGGTTTTATTTGAAGCATTCTGATGACTGAGAACAGAGGATGGTGGGTATCACAGCTCAAGACAGAGTCTGAACTCATGTGTTTTCTCCCCTTTGTTCTCTTTCTTCATTAGTAGATTGTACAGTGTCCTTTCATGTTAGTGAAGATGATCTTTACTCAGTCTACCAATGCCAGTGTTATGTTGTTTTAGAAGCATCATCCTAAATACAATCAGAAAAGAGTGTTCTGAATGGTATTTGGTTAACATTTAATCTAGTCACAATTCCACATAAATTTAGAGATTTAAGATAGTACTAATATGGCAGGTTCTTCTGTTTTTAAGCTGTGTGACCTAGTCAAGTCATTTAACTTTTCTGTCTTTTTTTTTTAATTTTATTTTCTAAGTTTTTTTTATTTACATTCAAAATCATTTCCCCTTTCCCGTTTTCTCCCTCCCCGAAAATCCCATAGCCCCCTTCCCTCCCTCTTTTCCCCATTCAACCCCCTCTCTCTTCTCTGTCCTGGCATTTCCCTACATCCAGTCTTTCCAGGACTAGGGGTCTCTCCTTCCATCTTCTTGGAAATCTATTGATATGCGAATTGTGTCTAGGGTATTCCAAGATTCTGGGTTAATATTCCCTTATCAGTGACTGCATACCATGTGTGTTCTTTTGTGATTGGGTTACCTCACTAAGGATGATATTTTCAAGTTCTGACCATTTGCCTAGGAATTTCGTGAATTCATTGTTTTTAATTGCAGAGTAGTATTCCATTGTGTAAATATACCACATCTTCTGAATCCATTCCTCCGTTGAGGGACATCTGGGTTCTTTCCAGCTTCTGGCTATTATAAATAAGACTGCTATGAACATAATGGAGCATGTGTCCTTATTGCATGCAGGTAAAGACTCTGGGTATATGCCCAGGAGTGGTATAACAGAATCCTCTGGGAGTGTCATGACCAGTTTTCTGAGGAACCGCCAGACTGCTTTGCAGAGTGGTTGTACCAGCTTGCAATCCCACCAGCGGTGGAGGAGTGTTCCTCTGTCTCCACATCCTCACCAACAACTGCTGTCTCCTGTGTAGATGGCTCAATGGTTCAGGGAGTTTGTTGTTCTTCCAAAAGACCCAGGTTCTATTACCAACACATACATGGCATCTCACAACCAAGTCTATCTCCTGCTACAAAAAAAAAAATGATGCCCTTTTGGCCTTCTGCAGTATCTGTGTTGTATGGTACGCATACAAACCTGAGGAAGAAAATCATACATATAAAATTTTAAAACAATATGTAATAGAGTGAGATAAAGATTGTTCTTACTAAATATTTAACAGTTATTTGTATTTATGTTTATGTATCAATTAGGAAATTATCCAACATTAAATAAAAGATAAGGAAAAATAGTTATCTGCACACCTGAGATTTATTCATTCTTTAAGTACTTGATTTGTAAATTCTTTACCAGAAATACAAAACAGGAAAATCTTTTCCCACAGTCCAACTGACCAAAGAACACAAGTGAACGGTGAGATCACAGAACTGCATTTTGCAATGCGACGTTAGCTTTAGTGTATTGTAAGCTTGTACAATAGATAACAGAACAGATAAAACAAGAAGAAGGCTTTTGCAGGCTAGACTTAAGTTTCATTTGCCACTTACTGCTTTTCAGGTTTTTGTCAGAAATTCTCTGGCCCATATGTACCTCTTACTTTTCCATAACAAGAAATATAGCTAAACTCTTGTCTTGCCACACAACATCTTTTGGCTTGCTCTCTTTAGTAATGGAAGTTTACATATTTTAATGAAATGAGAAGACATGTTTGATAATTATCTGAAGTAAAGACCAATGCAGAATAAATACATTCAATAAAAATTCCTAATATTTTCTACAAATAAATAACACTTTAAAAATAGTGGCATATAATTCTAGTTGTTTGAAACTTACTCTGAAGTTGGTCATTTTTCATGGTTTTCCACATCTGTTTTCATTGTAATCAGAAAATAACATTAGGTGAACCATTTATTCCTTCTACTACAATTTTTGGGTAGCAGATTGATTTCTTTGACCTTCCCTAATAGATTAGGAGGAAAAAGCATCATTTCTAAAAGTAATTGGATTTGATGGTTTATTTGCTTGGCAAAACAAAGGACTCTGAGAATTTTGCAGTTGAAAGGAACACTATGCCTCATCAAAGGACCACTACTTCCAGCTTCACTTTGTAAAGCTGTATAAATCTTTCTTCAAATAAAATTCTATGTCAAAGTCCTAAATGTAAAAGACATAAAAGAGTAGATGTGCTCATTGAGATGAAGAATAAGCAGCCACTGAAGCTCTGGTCCCCTGGTGACTGCTAGGGAATTCTCTGCAGCCCCGAAAGCCATACCTTAAATTCCCTAACCAAATTCAAGCCCTCCATGTTGCATATGATTAACTATGGGCTAGAAACTTAAAAAGTATTTGCTTAAGGTCAGATAATGCTATAAAAGTGCAAGTTGTAGAACCAAGATCTTCAGAAACATAAATGTATTTTCTTTTTTATAGAGAATTTGTATTTTGCACTATGAGTACAATAAAGGTTAAATCGGGTCAAGGATTATTGCCTAGACCACATTTTAATCAGCACACATAGCTTGGGAGATTGACACAATCTCTTAGGGAAAGAAAGTCTGCCTGAGTATTTCCTCTGAACACACGAATTCATATTGCTCCAGTGTGACAAACACACACTCAGCTCTCATTGCATTCTTACAGCAGCTTCTGTTCATGGAAAGCATGCTGAAGTACACAAAGATTTCCTTTAATGGTTTCTTTGTTGTTTATTTGTTTTTTGGCAGTGAGAGGACAATCTTCCTCCGGATCTGTGCACTAATAATTTTTTCATGGGCAAATTATCATAAACATTACATTCAACAAACAATGGTGAGAGGAAGCAGAATGACACATGTCCAGAGAGTGGACAGTATTGGAGCATGTGGAACTGTCTGGCATGTGGAAGTTCTGAAAGACAGTTTGAGATTAGTTTCCTGTATGGGACTCACATACATGATTTTTTTTGCATAGCTTCATCTTCTGGATTCCTGCAGCTTTGGGCAGTATTAGCCTTTATTATCTTAAGCACTGATATCTGTTTACCCGCACAACTTTTAAGAGTATGAAGGCTATTTAATTTGTAATTTTAATGTCTAATGACAGTAGTTTTTATCTTTGAATTTAAAAATTGTCAAGTCTTTGGATGTTAATCTGTTACAAATAGCTGTACCTTAACTTTCTTTGGTTTGAGTCTTTCTTCCTCTTCGTGTGTGTGTGTGTGTGTGTGTGTGTGTGTGTGTGTGTGTGTGTGTGTGTGTGTTTGAAATTTCTATGAGACAATATTTCCAGCATTCAGAGTAGCTTAATTTCATGTGCACACTTTTGAGTTTTTAAAGTGTAAACTTATTTCAATGTGAACTTGAAAGCATACTCTGCATAAGCTCTTGCTGAGGTCTTAACAGAGGCCTTTACAGACTCAACTTTATATTTGAACTGCAATTAATGCTTTTGAGAGAACAAATGATTTGTTGCTTTATCAAGAACCCAGTTATTAATTTGAGAATCTGTTGTTATGTAGGAAGATTAAAGTAAGAAGTAATTGTACTGTCAGTTCTAAAAGTCCTTACTCCTTTGTAAGTATTCATTCTTCCTTTCACTTAATGATATGTTTCCCCTGTTGTAAGCATCATAAGAAGCCAAAGAATGTTACAAATAGCATTATAGCCGGGCAGTGGTGGCGCACGCCTTTAATCCCAGCACTTGGGAGGCAGAGGCAGGCGGATTTCTGAGTTCGAGGCCAGCCTGGTCTACAGAGAGAGTTCCAGGACAGCCAGGGCTACACAGAGAAACCCTGTCTCGAAAAACTAAAAAAAAAAAATAGCATTATAGTTATATATATTTAGATGCATTTATGTTTTATTGTCTTGGGTAATAGTGTTGCTGACCTCTCTGCAATTAAGTAATTTGTCCTTTTCCATTGTTAAATGATACTTTCTCACTTTCTTCTGAATTTTCCTAGAGATTGTGAAGTATTTTGGGCTCCAGCTAATAGCTTTAAAGATTCACAACTACTGGCTCCATCACATCCTAATGGAAGCACCATGTGGTATGGGTTTTATTAGAGTGGTAGCCTGTTGCTCTGGTTGCAGTAGCTGTGAACAAATTGCCTCAAAGTTAGTGACTGATAGTAACAACCAATTGTTTTTATTCGTTATCTTGAGGTTGAACCTGACTTTGTTTAGTTAGGCTGTCATCTACATGGCTGATAACAGACACGGGTGAGCTGAGGTCATCTGTAGGGCTTTCTAACATGTCTGGGAGCTGAGGGTGATTGACTTCTGGGATATCACTGTGGGTATTAGGCTTTGTTGTTTATTGTGGCTTTAATTTCCAGCAGTCAATTCCATAAGAGAGGACCAGGTAGAAGTTGTTTTATCTGGGATAAATTGTTTTCAGATATAATACAGTATCTTTTTATTTTTTAAATTAATTTATCTACTTTACATCCTAGTCAAATGTTCTCCTCTCCTCTCTTTCTTATCCCTCCATCTTACTTGCCATCACCTTATCCCCCTTCCCTTCCTCCTCAAAGAAGATGAGGGCACCCATGGATATCAATCTACTTTGGAATATCAAGCTGCAGTAGGAGTGGGCACGTCTTCTCTTAATGAGCCTAGCCAAGACAGCCCAGATAGGGGAAAGGAGTCCAAAGGCAAGAAACACAGTTAGAGGCAGGTCAGAGGCAGTCCCTGCTCCTGCTATTAGGGCTCCCACATGAAGATCAAGCTGCATATCTGTTACATATATGTAGGGGACCTAGGACTAAGTCATGCATGCTTTCTAGATGGTGTTTCACACTCTCTCTCTCTCTCTCTCTCTCTCTCTCTCTCTCTCTCTCTCTCTCTCTCTCTCTTTCTCTCAGTAGGTTTTCTTGTGGAGTCTTTGAGCACTCTAGCTCCTTTAATCCTCCCGCTCTCTCTTCCACAAGATTTCCTGAGCTTTGCCTCATGCTTGGCTTGGCTGTGGTTTCTTTATCTGTTTCAATTGGCTTCTGGGTAAAGCCTCTTAGAGGACGGTTATTCTAGGCTCCGATCTGTAAGTATAGCAGAATATCATTAATAGTATCTGGGGTAGGCTCTCTCTCTCATGGGTCTCAAGTTAGGCAAGCCATTGGTTGACCATTCTCTGAATTTCAGTTTAATATTTTATCCTAGTACATCTTATAGGCAGGACAAATTGAGTGTCTAAGATTTTGTGACTGGATTGCTGTGCCCATCTGTCTTAGTCTGGGTTTCTATTCCTGCAAAATATCATGACTAGGAAGCATGTTGGGGAGAAAAGGGTTTATTCAGTTTACAGTTTCACATTGCTGTTCATCACCAAAGGAAGTCAGGACTGGAAATCAAGCAGGTTGGGAAATAGGAATTATTGCAGAGGCTTTGGAGGAATGTTACTTACTGGTTTGCTTCCTCTGCCTTGCTCAGCTTGGTTTCTTATAAAACTCAAGTCTATCATCCCAGGGATGGCACCACCCACAGTGGGCCCTCCCACTTGATCACTAATTGAGAAAATGCCTTACAGCTGAATCTCATGTAGGCATATCCTCAAATGAAATTCCTTTCTCTGAGATATCTCCAGCCTGTATCAAGTTGGTCCACAAAACCAGCTTTTGCAATTGACCCCTTGTCAACTTGATACACAAACACTTTACTATTAAGCCTCAACCCTTACTTTATTATTCTTCCCCAAGATCTAAATAAGTTTAAAAGTCCCACAGTCTTTGCAAATTCTTATATATTAAACTTTCGATCTTTTTAAAATATTCAATCTCTTTTTAAAATATTCAATCTCTTTTTACAATTCAAAGTCTCTTAACTGTGGGCTCCACTAAAACACTTAAGGAGGGAAAAATATCAGGACACAATCACAATCAAAATCAAACTCTAATCATCCAGTGTCTGGAATCCACTCATGATCTTCTGGACTCCTCTGAGAGCTTAGATCTCATCTCCAACTCTGCCCTTTGTAGCACACACCTTGTCTTCTAGGCTCCAGTTGCCTGTACTCCACTGCTGCTGCTGTTCTTATTTGTCATCTCATTGCACTGGCATCTCCAAAACACTGCTGTCTTCTGCTACAACTATACTTAACCAAAAGTCTCTCATATGCTCTCTTCATGGGGCCAAGCCTCAACTCCTTTGCACAACCCCTTCAGTCTTGGGCTATCAATTGCAACTGAGGCTGCATCTTCACCAATGGCCTTCCATTGCCTCTCACAGTGCCAAGTTTCAGCTGCTCTTCATGACCCTTTCATGCCTTCAAAGCCAGAGCTATCTCTGGAACACAGCCTCTTTGTGCTCTCAGAAAACACTTCCCAGAAGATTTCACCTCAGTGATGTTGGTCCATCTTAATCATCATTAACTTTTTAGCTCCAGCTAACCAGCATCAATAATCCCAGTAATGCAAAGGTTTCACTTAAGTAGTTCTGGTATCTTGTTAATCACAATTGATTCTTCAACCCCAGCTAACCAAAACCAGAGAATCTTCACAATCAAAATAGCAACAGCCCTGAAAATTCTTTAATCTTCCTTCTGAAATTTCATAAGTCATGCCTCCATCTTCTGCACTGTTCTCAATATTATCTTCCAAGCTTCTACAGATCATCCCACATAGCTTTTAAAATCCCAATGGCTCTTCTAGCAAAAAGTTCCAAAGTCCTTCCACTGTCCTCCCCAAAACGTGGTCAGGTTGTCACAGCAACACCCCACTATGCTGATACCAATTTGTCTTAGTTAGGGTTTCTATTCCTGCACCCACAGTGGAACGTCCCCACTTGATCAATAATTGAGAAAATGCCTTATAGCTGGATCTCATAGGCATTTCCTCTACTGAAGTTCCTTTCTCTATGATAACTCCAGCCTGTGTCAAGTTGACACAAAATCAGCCAGTACACCATCCCTCCATTGAAAATCCTGCATGGTTATAATAGATAGTCTTTTCAGTTCCATATTCATTATTATTATGAGTCTTATCTAAGGTCATTGTCATAGGTTCCTGAGATTTCCCCTTGTCCTGGGTTTTTAGTTCATCACAGAGATTAACCCCATTAATGTCATTTTACATTCTCAGTTCTGTCTGCCTCTATCATCCCCATAATAGATGTCTCTTGTTCCCCCTCCCTGCCCCACCTCTCACTTAGTTCCCTCCATCCATCCATCCATCTTAATGTCTTTTTTCTCTCTTTCAAAGAGATTCAAGCATCCTCCCTTAGGTCCTTATTACTTGGGTCTGTAAATTGTAACATTATCCTATAATTTACAGTTAATATCCACTTATAAGTGAGTGCATACCATGCATGTCTTCTAGGTCTGGGTTACTGCACTCAGCATGATATTTTCTATTTCTATCCACTTGCTTGCAAATTACATGGTGTCCTTGTTTTTCATACATGAGTCATATTCCATTGCATGAATGTTCCACACTTTCTATAACGACTCTTCATTTGAGGGACATCTAGGTTATTTCCAATTTCTGGTTACTACTACAAATAAAGCTACTACAAACATAGTTGAGCTAGTGTCCTTGTGGTATGGCAGAAAATCTTTCGGGTATATGCCCAGGAATGGAATACCTAGGTCTTGAGGTAAATCTAGTCTCATTTTTTTTTGAGAAACCCCAAAATTGGTTTCCAAAGTGATTGCACAATTAGCGCTCCCACTAGCAATGTAAGAGTGTTCCCCTGGCTCCACATTCTCTCCAGCATGACTGTCACTTGAGGATTATTTATATTTTTAATACATATTTTCTTTATTTACATTTCAAATGTTAACCCCCTTCCTCGATTCCCCACAAAAATCCCCTGTCCTCTCAACCCCAAAACCTACTCACTAACTCACCCTCTCCTGCCTCCCTGTCCTGGTATTCCCCTACACTGGGGCATCTAGCCTCCACAGGAACAAGGGCCTCTTCTCCCATTGATGTCCAACAAGGCCAACCTCCACCACATAGGCAGCTAGAGCAGCTGGTCCCTATTCCTTGGTATTCCTTGGTTGGTGGTCCAGTCCCTAAGAGCTCTGAGGGTACTGCTTGGTTCATATTGTTGTTCCTCCTATGGGTCTGCAAACCACTTTAGCTCCTTGGGACCTTCCCTAACTCCTCCATTGGAGACCCTGTGCTCAGTTCAGTGGTTGACTGAGAGCATCTCTCTCTGTATTTGTCATGCACCAGCAGAGCCTCTCAGGAGACAGTCACATTAGGCTCCTGTCAGTGAACACTTGTTAGTATCCACAATAGTGTCTTGGCATGGTAACTTCACATGGGATGTATCCCCAGGTGGGGCAATCTCTGGATGGTCCCTCCTCCAGTCTCTGCTCCAAACTATCCCTGCATCTCCTCCATAGGTATTTTGTTTCCCCTTTTAAGAAGGATCAAAGTATCCACACCTTGTTTTACCTTCTTCTTGAGCTTCTTGTGGTCTGTGAATTATATCTTGGGTTTTTGATCTTAGTCATTCTGATATGTATAAGATGGAATCTCAGAGTTATTTTGATTTGCATTTCCCTGATAGGTAAGCACATTGAACATTTCTTTAAGTGCTTCTCTTAACTTAAGAGATTCCTCTGTTGAGAATTCCCTATTTATTGATAAACCCTATTTTTAATTGGGTTATTTAGTTTGTCAATGTGTAATTTCTTGAGTTCTGTATATATTTTGCAAATTAGCTCTCTGTAGAAAATAGGAATGGTTAAGATCTTTTCCCATTCTGTAGGCTGCAGTTTTGTTATATTAATGATGTCATTTGCTTTACAAAACATTTTCACTTTCCTGAGGTCTCATTTACTAATTGTTGAGCCTGAGCTATTGGTGTTCTGTTTAGAAAGTTGTCTCCTATGCCAATGTGTTCAAGGGTATTCCTCATTTTCTCCTCTATAAGATATAATGTATTAGGTTCTATGTTGAGGCCTTTGAGCCACTTGAACTTGAGTTTTATTCAGGGTGATGACGATGGCTCTGTGTGCACATTCTTCTACATTGAGTTAGACCTGCACCATTTGTTGGAGATGGTTTTTTTCCATTGTATATTTTTAACTTTGTCAAAAATCTAGTGTCTGTAAGTGTGGGAGTTTATTTCTGTGTCTTCCATTTGATTCTATTGATTAACCTGTTTACTTCTATGCCTAAACCATGAGTGTTTTATTACTATTGCTCTACATAACAGCTTGAAATCAGGAGGATCCCTCCAGAGGTTCTTTTATTGTGCAGGATTGCTTTGCCTCTCCTGTTTTTGTTGTTTTTTGTTTGTATTTTTTCTTTTCCATACAAAGTTACGTATTATCCTTTCATGATCTGCAAAGAATTGTGTTGAAATTTTGATGGAAATTGAGCTGCATCTATGCATTGCTTTTGGTAAGTTGGACATTTTTATTATGTTAATGCTATTAATATATGGCATATGAAATCTTTCCATTTTCTGATATCTTCTTCAATTTCTTTCTCCAACTATTGGAAGTTATTGTCATACTAATCTTTTACTTGCTTGGTTATTGTTACACCAAGATACTTTATGTTATGTGTGGCTATTGTGTTGTGAAAAGTGTTTCTGTAACTTTGTAAAAGCTCATTTATTGTTTGTGTAAAGAAGGCCATTGGTATTTTTTAAGTTAAGTTTGTATTTGGCCAATTTGCTGAAGGTACTTATCAGCTGTAGGACTTGTCTTGTAGAATGTTTGGGATCATTTATGTATACTATCATATCATCTGCAAATAATGATACTTTGACTTCCTCCTTTCCAATTTTGATCATCTTGATCTCCTTTGTCTTATTACTGCCATTCAAACTTCAAGTACTATGTTGTATAGATAAAGAGAGAGTGGGAAGCCTTGTCTCATGTCTGATTTTGGTGGAATTGATTTACCTTCCTCTACATTTAATTTGATTTGACTGTTGGCTTGCTTGTATATTGTCTTTATTGTGTTTATATGTGGGCCTTGAATCCCTGAGTTCTCAAGACTTTTATCATGAAGGCATGTTGGCTTTTGTCAAAGTCTTCACTGGCATTTAATGAGGTAATTATATGGGTTTTTTTTTCTATCTGTTTATATGGTGGATTACATTGGTGGATTTTCATAGGTTGAACTATTCTCACTCACTAGGATAAAACATATTTGATCATGGCGGATGATGTTTGGATGTGTTCTTAGATTCTCTTTTTCTTTTCTTTCTTTCTTTCTTTCTTTCTTTCTTTCTTTCTTTCTTTCTTTCTTTCTTTCTTCCTTCCTTCCTTCCTTCCTTCCTTCCTTCCTTCCTTCCTTCCTTTCTTTCTTTCTTTCTTTCTTTCTTTCTTTCTTTCTTTCTTTCTTTCTTTCTTTCTTCTTCTTCTTCTTCTTCTTTTTTTTTTGCATTGATGGCCATATAAGAAATTGATTTGAAATTCTTTTGATTTGTTAAGACTTTATTTGGATTAGGAATCAGGATGAGTGTGGTCTCATAGAATGATTTTGGTAACATTTTTCTGTTTCAATTTTGTGGGATAGCCTGTGGGGTAATGATGTTATTCCTTCTTTGAAAATCTGCTAGAATTCTGTGCTTACAATCATCTGGTTCCAATCTTTTTATCTGTTGGGAGACTTTTAATAACTGCTTTTATCTTTTAAGGGGCTATAGGTCTCTTTAATTCTTAAATTGATCTTTAACTTTTGTGTTATTTGTCAAGAAAACTCATCCATTTTATTTTATTTCGATTTTCCAATTTTGGAGTACAGGTTTTTGGAGTAAGACCTGAGGATTCCTTGGATTTCCTTGCTATGTTGTTATGTCCCCACTTTTCATATGGTTATGTCAGTTTGGTATTATTTCTCTGCATTTTAGTTGGTTTGGCTAAGGGTTTGTCTATCATTTTATTGTCCTAAAGAGCCAGCTCTTGGTTTCATTCATTCTTTTTATTGTTCTTTTGGTTTATACTTTATTGTTTTCAACTCCCAATTTTGTTATTTACTTATATTTGCTCAGTTTGTATGTGTTTGCACCTTTTTGTTCTAGAGCTTTCAGTTATGCTGGTAAGTTATTAGTATGAGATCTCACTAGTATTTTTATGAAGGCACTTAGTACTCTGAACTTTCCTTTTAGGAATGCTTTTATTTTGTGAAATAATTTTATCTATGTTATACATTCATTTTCATTGAAATCTAGGAAGTTTTTAATTTCTTTATTTCTTCCTAGACCCAGTTGTCATTGTTTAGAGAGTTGATCAGTTTCCATGAGTGTGTAGACTTTCTTTTGTTTGTGTTTTGTTGAAGTCCAGCTTTAATCCATGGTGTTCTGATGATGGGTTATTTCACTTTTCTTGTGTTTGCTGATAATTGAATTATGATGACATAAATGGCAATTTTGTTTTGATTGAGAAGGAAATGTGAGGTGATGAGAAGAAGATATGTTCTCTTGTTTTTGGTTGAAATATTCTGTATATATTGGTTTGGTCAATTTATTCAAAATATTTTATGTATTTAGTTCTAATTATATTTCAGTTTAGTTTTTGTATCAATGACTTGTGAGAATGGGTGTTGATGCCTCTCACAAGTAATGTGTGCGGATTAATTGGTCATTTAATGTTTAATAATGCGAGGGGTTCAATGTGTGTTTTAACATTTAGTAATGGTTCATTCATAACTGTGGATGACCTTGCATTTGGGATATACATCCAAAATTGAGGTGTTATTCTGTATAATTTTTTTCATTGGTGAGTATGAAGCATTCTTCCCCATATATATTGATTAATTTTGGTTGTAAGCCTATTTTATTAGATATAACAATGACTACTCAAGCTCATTTCTTGAGTCTGTTTACTAAGAAAATTTATAATGTCTATCTTGTTGCTGAGGTGTGTTTCTTCTATGCAGCAGAATGATGGATCTTGTTTTCTTATCCATTCTGTTAACCTGTGCCTTTTTATTTGGGAAATAAATCCATTGATGTTGAGAAAAATGAATGAACAATGATTGTTTATTCCTGCAATTTTGATGGTGATGATTTTGTGTGTGTGTGTGTGTGTGTGTGTGTGTGTGTGTGTGTTGTGTGTGTGTGTTTCTCTTCTTTTGGTTTTGCTGGTGTGTTATTTATTTCCGTGTTTTCTTGCATAGGCTAGATTTTCCCTTTTTGTATCTTTTGTAGGGCTGGATTTGTGGATACATATTATTTAAACTTATTTTTTCTTGGAATATCTAATTTTTTCCATCAATGGTAATGGAATATTTTGCTGAGCATAGTAACCGCGGCTGGCATTTGTGGTCTCTTAGAGATGACAAGAGATCTACCCAGACTCCTCTGGCTTTTAGTCTCTACTGAGAAGTCAGATGTAAAGATCTGCTTTATATGTTATTTGACATTTTTCCTTGCAGCTTTTAATATTCTTTCATTTTTCTGTACATTTGATTATTATGCGGTGGTAGAATTTTATTTACTGATCTAATCTACTTAGTGTTCTCTAAGCTTCTTTTATATTTTAAGCATCTCATTCTTTAGGATGGGGAAATTTTCTTCTATAATTTTGTTGAAAATATTTTCCAGGCCAAGGAGGTGGGAATCTTCTCCTTCTTCTATTCCTATTATTCTTAGATTTGGTCTGTTCATAGTATCCCATACATCCTGGATGTTTTGTTTCAGGTACTTTTTAAGTTCAACATTTTCTTTTCAGTTGTATTAATTTCTTCTTTTGGATTTTCTACACCTGAGATTCTCTCTTCCATCTCTTATATTGTGTTGCTGTTGCTTGAGTCTGTAGATATTGTCCACTTATCTAGGTTTTATATCTCTAGGATTCCCTCAGCATTTCTTTTCTTTATTTCTTCTATTTCCATTTTCAGTTCTTGAACAGTTATATACATTGTGTTCACCTGTTTTAATGCATTTTCCTATATTTTTAAAGGGATCTCTTCATTTTCTCTTTAAAGGCCTCCATTGTCTCCTCCTCCAAAGATTTAACTTCAGGTCATTTTCTTGTATTTCAGCTGTATTAGGATACCTGGGCTTGTGGTAGTAGGATATCTGTGCTCTGATGGTACCACGTTAACCCTCTTTTCTTTGCTTTCTTTCTTTCTTTTTTTTTTTATGTGATCTTATGCTGGCCTTTAGCTACACAGTTGTACCTTGTGCAGGCAGGCCATGAGGGATGTAGCCACAATTGCGCATCAGAAAACAAAGCACATGGGAGCAGGTTTAGTTTCTGCTATTGCGTGTGCTTTAGGGAGACATGAGTAGGGATGTTGCATGGTAGTTACTGATACTGGCAGGCCTCCAGAAATGCAGGCAGAATTGTGGACTGTAAATGGTGTGCAGGGTTACAGGGCTTAGTCTGCTGGTACTTGGTATGCCTAAGGGAACCTTGTGGGCAAGGGGCATGGGACAGAGTCCTACCTGGTCATCACTGATTCCAGCAGCAATATAGTATCATTTTGTTGCAATCTTCTAGTTATGTTGTTACAACACATAGAGATGAGACAATGTATCTAAGGACCTCTTTTACATGAGGATGCAACAGGTCATGTCCTAAGTAGGTCATGATGGAAGAGAGATGCTATTATAAGTATCTTTTTAAAAATAAATCTTCCATGACAATTTCCCACAAAGAAAACCGTTAGCTATAAAATAATAAACATCAATAGAATAACAACGAAATGTTAGAAAAATATGATTAAACTATTAAATATCATGAATTGAGAGCAACTATAACATAAAGCCTCACAAATGATGAGTGAAAATTCTGTCAGTCCCAACATCTTGACATTTGAAACAGAAAAGTAGAATAATATGCATTAGAGTTACTCTGGGGAAAGTAAATATTTTAAAGTAAGTAAGAGGAGTCATATTGGATGGGATAAACAAATATTTCAATCTTCCTTCATGAGATAAAACAGTCTGAATATGAAAAAAGAATGACTTTCTTAGTAAATTATTAAGATGAAGTTATGTAAAGGACATCGTTTCTGAATTATGGGAGTTTTAATCTGTGTTGCTTAAGTGTTTTTTATGTAAGGTAAAGTATGAAAAAAGAAGACAAAAATAATTAATCTAAAAATGGAGTGCTAGTTTGGGAAAGCACTCCAATATATTTTTACATAGATTCTGAAAAAATTCCCCACAGCACTCCAGTACAATTTATTTTTCTCATCTCATTTGTTGTATTTTTATTTATTTATTATTAGATATTTGCTTTATTTACATTTCAAATGTTATCTCCTTTCCTCATTTCCCCTCCAAAAACCCCCTATCCCATCCCCTCTTTCCCTGTTCACCAACTCTCCCTCTTCCACTTCCCTGTCCTGGTATTCCCCTACACTGGGGCATCAAGACTTTACAGGACAAAGGGCCTCTATTCTCCTTGATGTTCAATAAGGCCATCTTCTGCTACATATGCGGCTGGAGACATGGATCACTCAATATGTACTCTTTGGTTTGTAGTTTAGTCCCTGGGAGCTCTAGGGGTACTGGGTTCATATTGTTGTTCCTCCTATTAGACTGCAAACCCCTTCAGCGTCTTGGGTCCTTTCTCTAGCTCCTCCTTTGGGTACACAGTGACAGTCCATTGGGTCCTTTCTCTAGCTCCTCCTTTGGGTACACAGTGACAGTCCATTGGTTGGCTTTGAGCCTCCATTTCTGTATTTGTCAGGCACTGGCAGAGCCTCTCAGAGACAGCTATATCAGGCTCCTGTCAGCAAGCACTTGTTGGAATCCACAATAGTGTCCGGATTTGGTAACTGTATATGGGATGGATTCCTAGGTGAGGCAATCTCTAAATGGCCTTTCCTTCAGTTTCTGCTCCAGACTGTCTCTGTACCTCCTCCCATGACTGTTTTTATCCCCCTTCTAAGAGGGACCAAAGTATCCACACTTTGGTCTTCCTTCTTCTTGAGCTTCATGTGGTCTGTGAATTGTATATTGGGTATTCTAAGCTTCTGGGTTAATATCCACTTATCAGTGAGTGTATACCATGTGTGTTCTTTTGTGATTGGGTTACCTCATTCAGGATGATATTTTCTAGTTCCATCCATTTGATTAGGAATTTCATGAACTCATTGTTTTTAATAGCTGAGTAGTACTCCATTGTGTAAACATACCACATTTTCTGTATCCATTCCTCTGTTGATGGACATCTGGGTTCTTTCCAGTCTCTATTATAAATAAGTGCTATGAAAATAGTGCAGGATGCGTCCTTATTACATGTTGGAGTATTCTCTGGGTGTATGTCCAGAGTGATATAGCTTGGTTCTCAGGTAGTACTATGTCCAGTTTTCTGAGGAACTGCAAAAGTGATTTCCAGAGTTCTTGTACCAGCTTGCAATCCCACCAGCAATGGAGAAGTCCAGTATACTTTTACATAGGATCTGAAAATTTCTCTCACTCAGCACTCTAGTATGCTTTTACATAGACACCAAAACATTCCTCACTCATTTTTTTAATAAAATAGGACTAGACTAATGTGTCTTAAACTATTAGAATCAGAAACTTGCTAACATCTCAAAGCAGGAAGCACTTAAGTCATAACTACACATGTTACAAGTTTTAAAGATGACTTCTCCTCAAAAATGTCTTTTTTTTCCCTTTCCATTTATGAATCTAAACTTGCCTTTTATAGTGGTTCTAGGTCTATACTTCCCTTTCTGTTCCTTTGCATTTAGGCTTTTCAAAGTTCCAAGAAGTTAAAATATTTATTGCAAGTTTAATGTGTGCTAGGATTTATTCTTGTCCTTCTTATAGTCTTTTGTCTTATAGTTTCTATCAAGGAATTCTTATCACCATTTTGCATTAAGATCTGCTGGTTTTCCTTTGCCTTTTATTTAAAAAGTACCTTCATTCACTAAATTTAAAGGCATAGAAAAGCATATAAAGAATGTTCCTGTATTTATCACCAGCTTCCTGAAAATTATTTCTGTATAAAATTACAGCCATAGTATACTGCTCAAGGGCTCCAATCACTGCATTTCCATCTAAGAAGTAAATGATATGAATTTGTCATTTTATATATAACAGTCTTTATATTGTTTTTCATATTTCAAAATGTAAATAATGCCATTATAACTTCTGCAACATTTTTCATAAAAATATGCTTGTTCTAAGGTTAATTTCATACATGCAGAAATGGTTAATTCAATAATTTATTGCATATAAACTATGTAATAATATAGTATGTATATAATCACTACAATAAATGATGCAGTATAGCAATTTTATTGTTGTTCTCCCTTTTTTTTAACAAATAATCTTTATTATTTAAGATTAGAATGACATCATTTCTTCTCTTTCCCTTCCCTTTCCTTTCCTCCTCCAAATCTTTCCATAGGACAGGAAGTAAGTAGCCATGTCAGTTTTACTTTTATAAAGCCATCATTAATGAAATTGGAAGCTACCTCTTTTGAGTACTCTGAGATGAAAGCTTGGAGACATGAGTATCTGTCACCTGCATGTGAATAAAATCTTTTCTTTGTTAAAAAATATATTCATAGTCAGAGTGGTAAGTTGCTGAATTAACCTGGAATCATAACAGAACATTTAGCATTTCTGTTGCCATTGTCATACATTTTATAATGAATATTTTAGACATGAATTCTTGAGTTTTACCTAAGAAATCAGTGTTAAGGCTAAGTCCTTCATGACCATTCTAGTCTATCAAAACATAGATGAACATAACATTTCTAAGCTAATGTTTATGCTCTAAACTAATCTGAGTATAAAACACCAACTAAAATAATAATGATGATAATGATGATGATATTGATAATGATAATACTAAAAATAAATTTAAAAATAAGCCACCTGGCAAGTTTTGTCACTTGTTTCACCAAAGTTACTGTGTACAGGTACCAGTTATTTTCAAGTTTAATAATTTTATTTCAAATGTCCATAATGGATATTTTAATAAAAAATAGCCCACTGTAGTGAAAAAATTTGAATCAAAGAAAAAATGGCCAATAAAATAATTGTAATTTTCATGTGCATTTGTTGTTTTTGTCATTTTTTTTCTCTGCTGTACAATAAACAGAGTAGTTTAGCAATGTAACCCAGGCTAGCCTACAACTCACCTTCCTCCTGCTTCCTTGCTAGAGGCCAGGTGATATTTTATGACTTAGTTCAGGTCTTTCAACACAGTTCATTACTACTCTTGAATTTCATATCTTTCATATCCGCTGACAGCTAGGTTATATGTCAACTTTGTACAGGTTAGATTCGGTTTGCAAGAGGAAATTTCAATTGAGAAAATTTCCTTAACTGATTGGCTTGTGGGCAAATATGAGGAATATTTTCTTTACTGATGTGAAAAGGACCATCTGACAGAGAGTGCTGCAACTTCCAGGTTAGTGGTGAGTAAACTGTGATAACCAAGCTAGCAATCAGCATTCCTTTTCTAAATAGAGGTACTTACAGGTCATCAAAACCCCTTTTTAGCAGATAAATTAAATAGTCAAGTAACTGCAAAATTATATTCAAAATTATTGCACTAAGGGCAAAACTTTGTACTTTACTACCCCAAAAAACTGAGTAAAATTCCTAGGTGTAAATGAAAGAGAGAGAGAGAGAGAGAGAGAGAGAGAGAGAGAGAGAGAGA
Organism: Tokudaia tokunoshimensis; assembly: GCA_036184795.1. Lineage (NCBI taxonomy): Eukaryota > Metazoa > Chordata > Mammalia > Rodentia > Muridae > Tokudaia > Tokudaia tokunoshimensis. The sequence goes on along the minus strand of BTHU01000012.1, from coordinate 1,356,268 downwards.
GAGAGAGAGAGAGAGAGAGAGAGAGTTCATGTGTGTATGTAGATACTTGTGGAAAAGAGAGGACAACTTAACCTCAGGTGTTGTTTCTCAGTTATTAACTTTTATCTACCCTATAAATTGTTTCTTTTTGATACTGAGTTTTGGATCTGGAACTTGACTAGAAAGTTGGTCAGTAAGCCCTAAGAACCTACCTGTCTCTGTCTCTGCAGTCATGAAATTAAAAATATATACTACCCAGGAAATTCTCCCCTGTGCCCTTATGTTCAAGGTTCTTCCCTAGTTTCCTTTCTATTAGTTTCAGTGTGTCTGGTTTTATGTGGAAGTCCTTGATCCACTTGGAATAGAGCTTATTGCAAGGAGATAAGAATGGATCAATTTGCATTCTTCTGAATGTTGACCTCCAGTTGAACCAGCACCATTTGTTGAAAAGGCTATCTTTTTTCCACTGGATGGTTTTAGATCCTTTGTCAAAGATCAAGTGACCATAGGAGTGTGGATTCATTTCTGGGTCTTCAATTCTGTTTCATTGATCTACATGCCTGTCACCATGCAGTTTTTAACACAATTGCTCTGTAGTACAGCTTGAGGTCCAGGATACTGATTCCCCCAGAAGTTCTTTTACTCTTGAGAATAGTTTTAGCTATCCTGGGTTTTCTGTTATTCCAGATGAATTTTTGAATTGCTCTTTCTAACTCTATGAAGAATTGAGTTGGGATTTTGATGGGGATTGCATTGAATCTGAATATTGCTTTTGGCAAGATGGTCGTTTTTACTATATTAATCCTGCCAATCCATGAGCATGGCAGATTTTTCCATCTTCTGAGGTCTTCTTCAGTTTCTTTCTTCAGAGACTTGAAGTTCTTGTCATACAGATCTTTCACTTGTTTGGTTAGAGTCACACAACAGAACTCTAATAGCTTATACTCTAAGATCAAGAATTGACAAATGGGACCTCATAAAATTGCAAATTTTCTGTAAGGCAAAAGACACTGTCAAAAGGACAAAGCAGCAACCAACTAACTGGGAAATGATCTTTACCAACCCTACATCTGACAGAGGGTTAATATCCAATATATACAAAGAATTCCAGAAGTTAGACACCAGAGAGCCAAATAACCCTATTAAAAATGGGGTACAGAGCTAAACAAAGAGTTCTCACCTGAAGAATATCTAATGGCTGAGAAGCACCTAAAGAGATGTTCATCATCCTTAGTCATTAGGGAAATGCAAATCAAAACAACCCTGAGATTCCATCTCACACCAGTCAGAATGGCTAAGATCAAAAACACAGGAGGCAGCAGTTGTTGGCAAGGATGTGGAGAAAGAGGAACACTCCTCCACTGCTGGTGGGATTGTAAGCTGGTACAACCACTATGGAAAGCTATCTGGCGGTTCCTCAGAAAACTGGGCATGACATTCCCGGAGGATCCGGCTATACCACTCCTGGGCATATACCCAGAGGCTTTACCTGCATGCAGTAAGGACACATGCTCCACTATGTTCATAGTAGCCTTATTTATAATAGCCAGAAGCTGGAAAGAACCTAGATGTCCCTCAACGGAGGAATGGATTCAGAAGATGTGATATGTTTACACAATGGAATACTACTCTGCAATTAAAAACAATGAATTCATGAAATTCCTAGGCAAATGGTCAGAACTTGAAAATATCATCCTTAGTGAAGTAACCCAATCACAAAAGAACACACATGGCACGCAGTCATTATTAAGGGGATATTAACCCAGAATTTCGGAATACCCTAGACACAATTCGCATATCAATAGATTTCCCAGAAGATGGAAGGAGAGACCCCTGGTCCTGGAAAGAATGGATGTAGGAGAATGCCAGGACAGAGAAGCGAGAGAGGGTTGAGTGGGGAAAAGAGGGAGGAAATGGGGCTTATGGAACTTTCGGGGAGGTAGGAAATGGGAAAGGGGAAATGATTTGGAATGTAAATAAAAAATTTAGAATATACATACACACACACACACACACATATATATATACATATATATATATATATATATATATATATATATATATATATATATACTACCATTAGTAGCTTTTTAAAATGTGGTTTCTGGGCTCAAACGGAGGACTTTGTGGCCTCATTCTTTCATGACATCTCTCAGCACAAAGATGCCTGTTTTCAGTTTTGGTTAAGCTTTAGTGACTTTACAACCATCTTAACTGGTACAATTTTTTTTAATATTGGCTATTTGCTGATAACAAAGACAGTATAAAAGAAATTCATATACTACTGTACTTTAGGCTAATATTACCATTTTATATATAAGATAAAAAGGGAAGGACAAGCACAGGATAGGATCACCTAGTAAAGAATTGCACTGCTTTAAAAGTAATAATTTGTCAGTTAAGAAATGCTGATATCTATTTATTACAGAGAATTATTCAGATTCTTAGGGCTGGAAAGGTTAGCAGTTAAGCAAAGATTTTTTTTTAATCTAAAAATGCAATAGGACAGGTACAGTTGCAATTACTATTTTATGTCTCTGAGTATAATTTCTTACCTCTGCCAAAAGTAATTTTTAGGTTTAGAATTAGTTCCTCATCTTCTTCTGCAAAAGACATAAAATGCATATATATACATGGTTTCATGAAATAATCCCTGATTTTTCTCAATTTTGGAAGTGATTTTGAACATTAGAATGATTGGGCATTACAATGCCAAACAACTGATTGACCTCTAACTTTATTAAAATTATTTTTAATTTTAATAAAGCACTAAAGTCAGGCATTAATAAATGAACCCTAGAAGCAAAGTGAAAATACACTGACATCAGGACAAAATGACAGTCTACCGATTGGTAAAAAGTCTTCACTAACCCTACATCTGACAGAGATAAAATCCAAAATATATGAAGAATTCAAGAAGTTAGACCTGACTATCCAAATAGCTAAATTAAAAAATGAGATACAGAGTTAAACATGCAATTCTCAACAGAAGAATATTGAATTCTACCATACATCCATCAGAATGTCGAGGATGTGAATAAAAGGGAATACTCCTCAATTGCTGGTGGAAGTGTAAACTTATAAAACCTCTCTGGAAATCAATTTGTTTTTTTCAGAAAAGTGAGAATTGTTCTAATTCAAGATCCAGTTATACCATTCCTGGGCATATACCCAAAATATGCTCCACCATACTACAAGGACACTTGCTCAAGTATGTTCACAGTAGTGTTATTTGTAATAGAAATTGGAAAAAACCTTCATGTCTCTCTGTTGAAGAATGGATACAGAAAACATGGAGTGTCTACACAATGAAATACTACTCAGCCATTAAAAACATAGCCATCCATAGGGAAATTTTCCTGAACAGAACACCAGTGGCTTATGTTCTAAGATCAATAATTGACAAATGGGACCTCATAAAATTGAAAAGCTTCTGGAAGGTGAAAGACACTGTCAATAGGAAAAAGTAGCAATCCCCACATTGCAAAAAAAATTCTTTTCAAATCCTATATCTGATAGAGGGTTAGTATCCAATATATACAAAGAACTCATGGTGTTAGACTCCAGAGAACCAACTAACTCTACTAAAAAATGGGGTACAGAGCGTAACAGAGAATTCTCAACTGAGGAATCTCATATGGCTGAGGAGCACTTATAGAAATGCTCAACATCCTTAGTTATCAGGGAAATGCAAATCAAAATATCCACGAGATTCCTTCTCACACCAGTCAAATGGCTAAAATCAAAACCAGGTGAGAGCAGATGCTAGCAGGGATGTGGAGAAAGGTGGGATTGTAAGCTGGTACAACCATTCTGGAAATCAGTCTGGTGGTTCCTCAGAAAATTGGAAACCTGAAGACCCAGCTATACCACTCCTTGGCATATACCCAAAATATGCTCCAACATATAACAAGGCCACAAGCTCCACGATGTTCATAGCAGTATTATGTATAATAACCAGAAGCTGAAAACAGCCCAGATGTCCCTCAACGGAGGAATGGATACAGAAAATGTGGTATATTTACACTATGGAGTACTATTCAGCTGTTAAAAACAATAACTTGGTCAGGCGGTGGTGGCGCACGCCTTTAATCCCAGCACTTGGGAGGCAGAGGCAGGTGGATTTCTGAGTTCGAGGCCAGCCTGGTCTACAGAGTGAGTTCCAGGATAGCCAGGGCTACACAGAGAAACCCTGTCTCGAACAACCGGAAAAAAAAAAAAAGAAAAAAAAAACCAATAACTTAATGAAATTCATAGGCAAATGGATGGAACTTGAAAATATCATCTGGAGTGAGGTAACCCTGTCACAAAAGAACATACATAGTTTATACTCAGTGATAAGTAGATATTAGCCAAAAAAGAAAAAGAAAAATCTTGGAATACCAATGGTACAACTGAAAGATCATAGGAAACTGAAGAAAAAAGATGGCACCCACATGCAAATGCTACACTCCTACTCAGTAGGGGGAAGAGAATCTCTTTGAAGTAGAGGGCGAGAGAGATCTGGGAGAAAGAGAGGAGTGGGAGGAAAAAAGAGTAGCCAGTTCAGATATGGGAGGAGATGGGGGAGATGTACAGAGGGTCAGAAATTTGAAAGTAGTTGTATAGCAGTAGGGAAGGGGGAACTGTGGGTAGCCTCTAGAAAATCCCAGATGCCAGGGACACAAGAGGTTCCTAGGACCCAACAAGAAGGGCATTCGCTGAAATACCCAACAATGGGAGATAGAACCTGGAGAGACCATATCTAGTGGATAGGAATAGCCCCTGGTTGAGTGATGGGGCCACCCACTCACCTCAAAAGTATTAATCCAGAATTTCTCCTGTCAAAAGGAAATGCAGGGACAAAGAGTGGAGCAGAAACTGAAGGAAAGGTCATCCAGAGACTGCCTCATCTAGGGATCCATCCCATCTGTAGACACCAAACCCAGACACGATTGCTGATGCCAAGAAGTGCTTACTGACACAAGCCCTGGTATAGCTTACCACTGAAAGGCTCTGCCAGAGCCAGACCAATACAGAAAGGGAAATAGAGGAAGTACTTAAGTGACAGGCTACTGACTGGGAGGAGAGGAAGGTCTAATATTGGGTTGTAAAGGAAATTAATTAATTTTAAAAAAAGATTGGGCATTACAGTGCTAAATAATTAATGGATCTCTGATTTTATTAAAATTATTTTTTCATAGGAATAAGTTGTTGTGGATAGCCCTGGTGTTGTTTGTATTTTGATGCTAATTCTGCTTCCTCAAGAGGGGCTTCCTGGGACTAGGAGTGAATCACTTACTCAGAACTTCATGTGACCCTTCTAATTAATAAAGATGTCAAGAAAACCAATCATTGAGTGAGTAGGCATGACTTCTGAGTCAGACAGAGTCTTCTCCTGCGAAGGCAGGAGAAGAACAGTGGGCTTTTGGACAGGAAGGACAATGGAGCAAAACTAAGGTAGCAGAGACCCCTGGTTCAGGTAGCAGATTTGATGGGATCCACATCTGGAGGATTTAACTTAGAATGGTTTACTATTAGAATGCAAGATGATGTGCCCAGCGACCGTGTTGCCTTTTGATTCTAAACTAAGATTGTGTGATATTTTCCTTCATGGGTGACTTGACAGAGTTCTGGAAAAAAGGTACCATGGCGGGGCACCCAAGCCAGCCACTGGAATTTGGAAATGTGGGTTTGGCATGGCAGCGATCATGGGAATTTAGCAAGCCAGGTAGAGAGATTTCAGAGCTCTGGGTCAGAGGGTATTCCATGAGATGAGAACAAGGCTGGCCGGTGCCTTGCCAGAGATAGCGTGGATAGCATGTTTTAATATTTACCTCTACAATAAGTAATTTTATTTAAAAGTTGTTTAATTTTGAATATCAAAGCAAGTGGTTAAAATATTTTCCTGTTATTGAACATGAATTTTTTCTCATAAAATATATCCTAAATTACATTTTTTTTCTCCCTATACTTCTCCCTGCTTGTCCCTACCTCCCCTCCCATTCAGGTCCATTCCTTTTCTATCTCTCATTAGAAAACAAACAGGCTTCTATGGGAATAATATATATTTAATATAATATGTATCATTTTAATATAACAGTACAAAAAATGAATATATCAGAAGTGGACAAATCAAACAGAAGGGCAATAACTCTTTGTAAATTTTATATGTGTATGTTTGCACTTGCTCATGTGAGGGTGTCCATGTTGGTACATATGTACATATGTATATACATGTGTGAAAATCAAAGTTATTGTCCAGTGTCTTCCTCAGTTTTTCTCTAACTTACTTTCTGAGGTCGTGTCTTTAACTGAACTTAAAGTTCCCTGATTTGGCTAGGCTGGCTACACATCAGCTTTAGGGATTCTCTTGTCTTCACCACCCCAGCCCTTGGCTAAGACACACATCATCCATTCCACTCTCAGGTACTGGCTTTTTACATCTGAAATTGCCTCCACATGACTGCATGCCAAGTACTTTATCAACTGAGTTATCTTTCCAGATTCCCAAATTATAATAGTTTGATACTATATTTTTCTCACCTAAAGACATCTCTAGGTTGGTGAGAGGATTGCTACATGGAATAAATTATGTCTGAATACTATGATTGCAATATTGGATTCCTTTTTATTCAGTGACTCTACACATCAAGCTTCTGCTTAGTTCTTTTTAAACACCTACTCTATATCCCTATTCACATCATTGGCATTATTGTCTGTGAATAGCAAAGGCTTTCAATAGAGTGACATTCTGATCTTCCTCCCATTCTGTCATGAAATGTCTAATTTTTTGCCTAGCTTCTCTAGTTGCTTTTTAAAAATATAAATTCACAAAACCATTGACATTACATTCACTTGTAAAATAATGTTTTATTTACAGATAAATCAAAACCCAAATAAGTTTATCAGCTATCCTTGAAGTGATTCTCATTGCTACTGTAGCTTCATGATGAAGTACACTCTTTGGACCATCAACTGTAGTAGTATGCTGGAAAACATTGACATTATTGTTTTTTCTCTAGATTTCTCTTTCCTCAAATTTACATAGTATCTTCCTACTACCAGAATTACAATTTAAATATGGCATTGAAAAAATGTCATATGTAGATATCAGAGACAGAGTTCCTCAAGTGAAGTCTCATTGCGTTCTCTGTCTGACTTCTGTGTGATGCTCAATTCCTTTTCTCTTTATACGTACATTTATTTATTCCGTGTGTCCTACTATCTCTAATATCCACAGCATAAACATCTCATCCTTTCTTTGTTGTTATCTTAGACTCCAGACACTGCTGTGCACATGTTACACTCTCATTTTGTGTTATACATGGGAATGGAATGTTATTCAGTTTCAGATTCCTTTCTAGGCAAGCTAGACAACTCTTTTATATTTTAGTAGAATCTGTACAATACTTTTATAATATAGAGATTATTCTCACTAATATATAAAATATTTAACCAACCACGTGCCACAGATAGACACTCAAGTAAAATATACAGAAATACAAATTTTGGGTTTTCCTTAAGCTATTCTTGTATTTCAATTTCATCTATCTGAGCTTTTTCTGTAGTATGCAAAGTATGACTATGGGTGGGATAATTCTGAAGACATTATAATATAACATAATACCACAGTTATTGGTGAGGTTAGGGCAAGAAGACTGTCTTTAATTTTAAAGAAAATATTTATTTGAGATATTCACTTATTTATTATAGTTTGTTTCTTTTTTGGGGATTAATGGAGAGTGTGCTGAAACACATGGAAAGGTTGGAAAAGAACTTAGGGTAGTTGATTTTCTCTTTCTGCCATTAGGCTTCCATGAAATGTAAGTCATCAGTCTTGGTAGCAGACAATTTACTCAGTAAGCAATCTTGCCAGCCTGGGGTCATTATCTCATTGACATAAAAGTTTTTATTCTCTTTTGCATCATTTTCTGAGATTTAAAATAATCAAGATTAGGTGTGTAAGCTTCTCATTATGCAGAGACAATAAATGGCATTTTTCCAAACAAGAAAAATTGTCCTTCCTTGTTAAAATGGTTCAATGTTTATATTAGTTCCTTTTCTAATGCTGTGATAAAATGCTACTACCAAATGTCTTAGTTAGGGTTTTGTTGCTGTGAAGAGACACCATGGCTATAGCAACTGTTATAAAGAAAAACAATCTAGGAATGTCCTACATGTACAGAGATTTAGTCCATATCTTCATGACATTAAGCATGTCAGCATGCAGTTAGATATGGTTTTGGAGAGGTAGCTGAGAGTTCTACATCTGGGTTGGCAGGCAACAGGAAGAGTGAGACACTGGGCTTATTTTAAAATTCTGAAACCTCAAAGCTAACAACTTGTGATACACTTCCTCCAACAAGACCAAGTCTACTCTAACAAGACCACATCTACTAATGGTGTCACTCCCTATTGAGCCTATGAGGACTATTTTCATGCAAACACCCACACCCATACAACTTAGAGGAAGAAAAAGCTATGTTGAGCATATGATTACAAAGTTATGCAGATTTAGCATAGCATCCACAGCATTACTTCTAATATCTGGAGATTGCTGAACTACAAGTTTTAACTTCTTACACACCACATTCACCTTTCTCCTCTCTTCTTGTACAGAAAACCATGCTTCATTCCAAATTTCTACACTAGTTTTCTTTTGGAGAGGGTCTATTTTCTCAAGATCAAACAAAAATAATTCCTTGGCTCTTATAATTTATAGATGCTGATTTTAAAATAAGCAAACTGATGAAGAACTAAGCCCTCCTTTTTATAATATTCAGTCCTTCTTTTGCTCAGATCTTTTCACAGATATTCACTGTTTCAAAGTGTCCCTCCCAAGACTGTCAATAATCCAAGTTATCTTTTGTCTTCAGATCAAATGTTTGTTTTGCATATTTATTTGTCTAAGAGCATATCATCAGTCTTTGTTTTGCATGTGTGCAGTATATGTACTTGTGCAAAATCATGAGTGTGTAAATGCATATATATACATGAAGGTCAAAGGACCATACCAAGTGTTGGGATGTCCTTTCCACAGTGTTTTAAATGAATCTCATCACCGCTGACTATGACAGGCTAGCTGGTCTGTGAGCTTCCAACAGTGTTACTGATGGCCTTTTATCTTCTTATAGAAGCTCTGGAACTTCAGAATGTCATGATGTACATCTGACTTTTCATGGATTCTAGCTTTTTAAATTCAGGTCATCAGGTCTGTGCAACAAAGTACCTTATTCATGGTGTTTTTGTCTAGCTTCTATTATATATTTCATATAAATGTAATATATATATATACATATATATGTATATATATGTAGTGCATATATGTAAATTTTGTATATATATGTAAAAGTAAGTGACAAACTTATTTATATTACTGATAATTTTAGCAAGTACAGTACACTAAACATTTCTTGAGCATCTACTGTTTATCAGTTGTGATGTTGTTGTGTGTTCCCCATTGGACATAAAGTCTTCTTGACTCATAAGGCAGTCAAGTTAGAAGGAATTTGAAGCAGTCAGTCACATTTTGTCCACAGTCAAGATCAGAAGGCAGGGAAAAAGTTGCAAATGCTTGAACTGAGTTCACTTCAGTATAGTTCAGGATTCGTTGCCACAGGGAGCAGCACTTCCCATGTTATTTGTCATAATCAAAGTAAACCCCAGGACATGTCCCTTTGTCAGCTACACCTAGACACTTGCCTCATAAAGAGTCTTTCTCCAGTTGATTCTAGATTGTGACTACTTCACAGTTAAATCTAACCAAACAACTAACAATAGTCCCAGTCTTTTGCTGGTTCAGTGCAGACAACCTTGACTGCTGTGAATGCATGTTTACAATGCCTGTGTCATTCCTGGAGGACATTTCACAACCTGTCTCCCTGTCTTCTGACTCTTAACATTCCTCTGTACTCATCTTTGTACTGTTTGATAATTTCATACATACTTATCATGTGTTGTGATCAAATCTATCCCAGTTCCCTGTCCTCCAGTTCCTTCCTGTTGGAGTGTATGTATGGAGGGAGGTAGGATGGAGAGTAAGCTCATGAAGTCCCATGCCTAGTGAGGAGATATTGGGAAGCTAATGACTGGTAGAAGTTCTAGGGTTAATTTTCTTTGGGGGTGGTCTCTGAAAGGCTTCTTGGGTTGGTTGCAATAGGTTTTCTTACACCTGTGCAGATATGTGGGTTTAAAAAGAAAGCATGTAAAGCTGGGAAGGAAATTTTTAGGGGGACTCTCTTTAGTTTTTTAGCATCCATAAGTCATTTATAGTAATAATTTCTAAGGAAAACATTTTACCTTCCTATATGAGGTAAAAACCAAAACTACAACATATCTCCAAAACCAAACAAATGACCACCATCACCACAATTGCCACCAAAATCCCCCGACTTTGAAAGTGGGAAACACTAGAGCTCCCTATTAACATAAGTGCTTAATGGTAAAGCTTGAAATTCTTCTGCACCCCTCTCCCCCATCCCCTGTCTTCTATTTTAAGCCTTCCCTGTACCCAGAGAGTATCACCAGCTCTGGAGATTTCCATCTTCCCCATGCTTTCTCATATGGTACGAAATGTCTTCCATGTGCATGCATTTGGCAGAAAGCTGCCTTTGTGAGTGCCAACTACAACTCCACAGGATATTTGTAGATTTGATAAATGGCAAAATAAAACTTTTAGCACATCTAAAAGGAAATCCAATATCATAGTCTACTGACATTCTAGTAAAAATAGAGAAGTATATTTTTAGAATATAAATGTGCCTTTGCAATATGTTGTTAAAAAAACTTTTTGAATTAGATTTGAAAAATGCCCCATTCAAATTTAAAATTTTCCCAAGAAAATCATTCTACAAAGAAAAAGGTCAAACTTACTGTATATTTCGTGTCCAGCAATCATAAATCACCAAAGGAAATTCAAATATTGGATTGTTTTAAAGAAATATCTTTAAAACTTGAAAGTATCTTTCATAGCTACAAGGATTATATTGTATCTTTAACTAAGCATGGAAATTATCTAATTTTAGCCAATACTCTGTCCATAAGTTGGTTTTCTCTTCTGTAATATTCAGTTATCTTCTTGAGTATAACATCAAGAACAGCTATAAATTGGAACTATGTTAGGACCAGATATAACAAAAGAAGGGGACTTTTTTGTTTCACAGAATGCCAAGTAGGGGTATGGGGTGATTCGGTGGCCATTGTTGAATGCCACCATCTTAATCCTCAATATGAATAATGCAATAGAGTCTAAAAAAGCATCCAAATGTTCTATAAAACATACCAATGAACTCTATAAAGAAGGGATAAAAATTGTTAAGTTTGTCTATGATCCTAAAGACCTCCCATCTAAACAATAAATATTTCAAGTTGCATGTTGACCTTTCTTAAGGTGTCCACAGGGGCTTTCGTTCTTTCTTTTTTTCTTTTCTTCATTCTCTCTTTTTCTTTTACTTTTTTTTTTTAACAAAATGTTACAGAGAATGGGAGTGTGGTCAATTAAGTACAAAGGGTGTTTGCATCAACCTTTCCATGTGTGGAATTTAATGACATTTTAAGCCTAAAGTAAAAGTTAAACACTGATTTTTTTTTTCAGCATCTAGTCCTAATGCAGCTAATGAATAGAGATTCCAATAAAAATCTTTTAATCTTTTAAACCTTTCAGTATCAAATGCCTTATTTTTTATTTTATTTTTATTGACATTTTCTCCCCTTCACTGACAAAGTTTAAAAATGGAAAGAAATAGCAAGTAAAGGCAACCTGGGAAATTTAAGTCTAAAAATAAAATTGTCCTGAAATAAAATTTAGAACCTAATCATAGTTACACCTTCCTATGTGGCTTCAGAAAATTTGAGTTCAGAATAAAGACAACTGCAGACTGAGCACTGATCATTTTCTAGGTGACCTAAAGAGGCTTAGCTCTGTCTTTTAAATACAAGGGAAAATAAAGATGAAAGAAACTGTAACTAACTGGAGCCGGATATAGCTGTCACCTGGGAGGCTCTACTAGTGCATGAAAAACTACAGAGGGGGACACTCTCAGCCAGCCATTGAATTGAGCACAGCATCCCCAATGGGTGGAGCTAGAGAAAGGACCCAAGGAGCTGAAGGGGTTTGCAGCTCCATAGGAGGAACAACAATATGAGTCACCCAGTACTCCCGGAGATCCCAGGGACAAAAACATCAATCAGATAATACACATGATGTTACTCGTGGCTCCAGATGCATAGACAGCAGAGGATGGCCTTGTTGGACATCAAAGGGAGGAGAGGCACCTGGTCCTGGAAAGGCTAGATGCAGCAGAGTAGGGGAATTCCAGGACAGGGAAGTGGGAGGGAGTTGATTGGGTAACAGGGAGAGGGGCGATGGCTTATGGAACTTTTGAGGGGGGGGGCAGGAAAGGGGAAATTATTTGAAATGTAAATAATATATCGAATAAAAGAACAACAAAAAAATCAAGATTGATATAATAAACAATAATAAAATTGCAAAAAAATGCACAGGAATTGTTATATTTGGACAATGAGGTTTTGACATTACTATAACAAAATGTGATAAGGAATATCTTCATATTCCAAGTAACTTGTAGAAGAAATGATCTGCAAAATCATTTGAAATTCAGTATCCACTTATCCTGCTCTGGGATACTCCGTTAGAAATCTTCATATATCCTTATGTGGAAGTGGACACAAAATTCTCCTATGTAATACCTGCACCCTTATTTTTGTAAGTTATGTTTATTTTGCTTTTGTCTGAATATAATACACATTACTAGGAAACTTTCATGCTGAGCAGAGAGATTCATGTGACCTTAATTTGTTCAATTCCATGACATTTGAGTAAGAAATATGGAGGTCTTTCACAGACAGAATTACACAGAATAAATACAAACTCTTTTTTTTTCTGCTATCACCTGACATGACAGTTCAAAATCTTCACTCAAAACCAGAATTGTTTTCGAAATGTAAATGCAAACCTCACTTTGCCAAGAACTGTCAGTAAAACATTTCATTATTTTGTATTTTGTTTGCTTATTTGTTTGTTTGTTTCATTTTGTTTCCTCATTGGGAATAAGTAACCTCTGACTGCAGTGCTAAGATTACATATGTCTGGCCTTTATTTAAATGTCAGAAAGACAGAAAGAGTAGTGAATATTTAGGCATGCAACCACTCAGATCTTTAATAGTAAAGTAAAGCATCCTCAAGGGACTAATATTAGAAGAAGAAATTAAGACATTTGTCTTAACATGCTCAGCCATAACCAGCAGACAGATACTGGTTAATGAAGAGGACTAGAGGTGGAAATTAGAGTAAATTTAACCAACAATATAAATGAAATGGCAAGAGAATTATGCACCAATGCACTGTGGAGTGTCATTATGCTGATTATGTTGAGGGATATCGTACATAGTTGACCATTCATGTCAAACACAAGGGTGAGTATATAGAACAACCTGCCATATTTTGACCAAAACTACATGTAAAGTTGTGTGTACTCATATATCACATATAAAATTACTGGAAATTGGCATTCCATATAATCTTTATGTTTTGTTTGATGTGCTTCATTAGACAAGCACTTATTATGTGAAAGTAATTTTTATCTTATAAAATTATTTAATACCCGATATATCTCCATAAAGAATGAAGAGTGCTTTTAAGCTTACTCAGATTTATCCAAAAATCCCATCATCGTAAATTATGTATTTAAGTCTCAATTTCCATGTGAACCATGATTTACCCACCTGCATTTTTCTCATCTTCAACATTGAATCTCTTGGCACTTCCCTATAAAAGATAACTTCAATAAATCTGGCTCACCTAGGATAGATAATGTCTCCTTTTAAGGTCAGTGCCTTTGGGAATTTAATTTCATCTTCAAAGATCTTCAGATTATCATACAAGCTAATGTTTGAATGACAGTAAAGATGTGTGAACAGAAAGAAGAGATACTCTTGATCCAATTTAGAACTCTGTTTTGCACAAAAGACATACAGTATTTCCCCATTGCTTACATGATTCATGATACAATGTTCTACTAATCTTGGGTTTGGCTTATTTACCATTTCTACACCTCTTTTATTGACAAGTTCTTTTATCTAATTCTAAGAAAACTTAACATATCTAAATTCAAGGAAGCATTAACATATACTTCACTGGCAGATATCTTCAAACTCCTGATTATTTTCCTCACATGCTGATGTAGGAAAATGTCAAGGCTTTGGCTAGTGTATAAGTAAAGGAAAATAGTGGATGATTTAAAACTTACAATGTTATACAGTGAAAGAATGTTTATGAGCATTTAGATATTATGTAAGGAATGTGAAGAAAGTAGATGAATGGTAGATAATATATTCTTTCCATTTTTTGTTTATTTTTTAGTATATTTACCTCACCTCCCTCCTTCCCTTCCAATCTCCTCATAAAAACACCTTCAATTCCCCCTTTCTTTTTCCTCAGAGGAGAGGCCTCCCATGGATATCAACCAGCCTTGACATATCAAGTTGCAGTAGGACTATGCACATCTTCTCCTATTTTGTCTAGACAAGCCATCCCAGTTAGAGAAAAAGTGTCCAAAGGCAGTCAACAGAATCAGAGACAACTCCTCCTGTAGTTGTTAGGGTTCCCACATGAAGACCAAGCTGCATATCTGTTGCAAATATATGCTTAGGTCCAATCCATTCATGCTCATTGGTTTGTAGTTCATTCTTTGTGAGTCCCTATGGGCCCACTTTAGTTGAATCTGTATTTTTCCTGTGGTGTCCTTGACCTCTCTGGTTCCTTCAATCCTTCTTGCCCCTCTTCCACATGATACCCCGAGCTCATCCTGAGGTTTAGGTGTGGGACTTTCCATGTGTTTTCATCAACTGCTGGGTAAAGTCTCACAGACAACAATTATACTAGGTTTCTCTATGCATATATGGAAGAATATCATTAATAGTGTTAAGGATGTGTGCTCTCCTGGTATATGTATCAAGTTGGACCAACCATTGTCTGTCCATTCACTCAATTTCTACTTCATTTTTATTACTACACATTGACTTTAGAAAGGAAAATATTGTAGTCCAAGGTTTTATGGCTCGATTGCTGCCCCAGTCCCTGATATTGGAAGTCTTGTGTGGTTCAGGAGGTGGCCATTTCAGGTTATCTATGTCCTATTGCCAGGTGTCTTACCTAGGGTCACCCTCATAGGTTCCAGAGAGTTTTCCTTGTGTTAGGTTTCTAGATTGTCTCAGAGATTCCTTCATTCACCAATCTCAATTTTCCCTTCCAATATTTGATCCCTCCTATTACCATCCCTACCCCTTTTCCTATCCTGCCTCCCCCTCTCTCTCCTTCCTGAATGTGTATTCAAAGAGGACCTACAGGAAGATGTTTGACTCTTCTCATATTTTGAGAGCATGAAGTAAAATTCAATATTTGGTAGGATGTTGAGGAAAATTTAATATCAGTGATAGTTCCACAATCATTCATCATCTTCCTCTGAAGAAACTGCCTAGGCTTTGACCTAACAGTGACTCTGAAAGAAAGTGTTTAAAGTTCTGTTCATATACTTAGAATTTGCACCCACATATCTACAAATTGCTGTGCTGCATTAGTTATTGTTCCTGTTATTTTGATAAAATATCTAAAGGAAATTGTAGGGAGAAAGAAAGATTTATTTTTGCATGGTTCCATTGAATATGGAGAGCTCTTCTGTTTGTGGACCCATGATAAGGCAGAATATGGATAGGGACAATTTGGAGAAGCAGTAGTATGACTCATGGTGGCCGGGAAGCCAAAGGAAATGAAAGGACTAAGGACCAGGTGTCATCTTCAAAATCATTCAGTGGTCTTCTAACTGCAACTAGAATTTAACTCTGAGAATTTTCAGAATTTCCCAAAATAGCACCACCAGTTGGGGCACCATATATTAATATATGAGTCTGTGGAACTTTTCACTAAAACTACAGCATCTTATCCTAAGGAAACCCTCTTTATCAGAATCTCTGAGGCAGGGAGTCAAGGATTGTTCTTAAGTCATAGCCAGTTTCTCAGGAAATTCTTATGTGATTTGAAGGTCTGTGATAACTGAAAATATTTATAATAACTTTAATAGACTAATCACAATAGTAGACTACTGAAATTCTCCAAGGAGAATCAGAAATGTGGATTAAATATCAAGGTTTCATTGACTCATACTTCTTGGATTGGGATGTGGTTAGTGCCTGTATCTGCTATCAGATATAATGCTCTGACTCATATTAAAGTGATATCATTATCAGTATTATTTTGTACCAGCAGGAATTATTATCCATCATCTGGACTAGTTTTCTTACTAAGAAGATGAGGGGAAAAAAAGAGGCCTAAAATGTTTGTGACTTTTAAACCTTGACCTTTAGTGCAGATGTGACAACTTGCTAATAAAGTTAGTTTTGAACTATTGTGTGTGATCTGCCTAAATTTTAAGTACAAATCAATATACATAATTCTATCTTTCATAAGGCACTAAAGCTTGAGAGAACTGATTATAACTGTTTTCCATTTTGATGGCATATCATGACTTTTCAAATTTGAATCAGCCCAGGTAGACAACCAGTAGTCTGTGTACTTCTAAAATAGATTAGGCAGTAACACCTGTAAGCAGGACCAGCTAAAAGTGTTTCATTTTCTCTTAATGTTTAAATGTTCCATATGTTATCATTGGCATATTTAAGTCTCATTCTGTTTTTTAACTACTTTTACTAATGTAGGTTGTAGTCTAATGCCTTAGTGTTGTTTTATCTGTGATATTTTAAAGTAGATCTTGCTTGCAGTTTAAATAATTTTGTAATTTAAAATTATTTCATTTTCACTGTATAGTAATACTTCTGTTTTTGCATTGTTAGTCTTTTATCATGATATATATCTCTTTTGTTTAAAAATAGTAATTCAGAGATTCCAAAAATAGACATAAATAAGTGTTCCCTCCTTTGACAATATTCTTTATATAGATTCTTCTCATTTATGGAAAAAAGCATATAAAAATTAAATGCATGAAAAACATTCTACCACATAGGGGATAGTCTAATAGGAACTCCCATTGTCAAAGTAAACAGAGAAATTTGAGGTAATTTTCAATTCTGTGAATTTATAATTATAGAAGAAGTTCTAGGAGTGTTGTGGGTAGGACTACATTAAGGCAGTTGACTCCTCACCTACACATCCAGTTACCAAGGCCTGACTGTTGAGTAATTATTATATATCAAAGTTTTTACTTATTATACACTCACTGAGGCTATCAGATTTCTTGCATAATTAAATATGGATGAAATATAGAACTACCAGTCATTGTCTTCAATTGTTTGATTTCATGGTATTATTTCCTCATAGATAGTAAACTTTCTTGACTTAGGAATGAAAACAAACCAAATATTACTGAAATAAGAATTTCTATGGACATTGGCTAATGTGACCAGTGTGCTATATAGAGAGACTAGGACTTGTTGGTAAAGAAAGTGAGAGAAGCAGAGTGAAACTATGAGAAAGGGGTGGTTATCTAAGCCTCATTTTATCCTAAACTTCATTGAACGAAATGAATTTCCAATTAAAGTTACTTTCCAAGAAAATGACATTCAATTCAAATTTAAAAATATATTCATTATGTTTTTACTATGTGTAAAGCATGCTGAAATTTTAGAAAAACAAATACATAAACAAAAGATCTTACAACATGCAAAACTATATTAAAGGATTGCATAATTAGGATGGTTGAGAACTGTTCTTCTAAAAGAACTGTTAAGGTGGTTCAGATAGAAAGACATATAATAATTTAATTTTTCTTAGTGACTTTCTATAATTCTCAGAAAATCTTCGAAAATTATTCACTAGCCCACAATACTTACATGACTGAGAAAAATGGTGGGTTAAAAGGCAAGTTAGGGAGACACTGCAATTACTATTGTTTCATGTTTGTTTATGATCAACATTAATATTATATACTACTTGCTATTGAAACCTGTTGACCCCAGTTTATCTCTGAGACATAATGTGAAAGTATTGGTCTATCTTTCATCATGATATGGATTTAGAAGTCTTTTCTTACTGTTTAGATATTCCCTAATATTCCTAACTCTGTGAAAATATATGAGAATATTGCTACTATAAATATAGTTTTTAAAGCTGTCTTTAGAGTAGAAAATCAGGTTATAGAGTCAACCAGATGAGATTCTAAAGAAAGATTTACACTCAAGATGATTTACATATTGTCTTCAATCCCAGGCATCCTAAATTCATCACTAATTCACAGAACGGCCTTGCTCATAACAACAGTGATTGAGCCCATATTAAATTGAATAAAATTCCTTTTAGTGGCTTAATAAACTTCTAAAAGAGTGGTTCTCAACCTATGGATCAAGACACATTTTGGGGTCCTATGCACATATCAGATACGTTGCATATCAAATATGTACATTATTATTCATAACAGTAGCAAAATTACTATTATGAAGTAGCAGTGAAAATAATTTTATGGTTGGGGGTCACCACAACATGTAAAACTTTATTAAGTGGTTGTATCATTAGATGGTTGAGAACTGCTTTTTTAAATAAATGTTAAGGTGGTTCTAATATTTCTTTCAAGCTGACTACCTTACTGTGGTACCATACCTGAAGTTGGAATGCTCCTCATGCTCAGTACAGTAGCTTATTTTATAATTTCTTCACAAAGCACAGATTTTGTCACAATGTCTTTCTTTTAGCTCCTTAGATTTGGTGTCTTAACTTATGAGTTACTTTTCTATTGCTGTAATAAAATCCCGTAACCAAAGCAAATTATAGAAGAGTTTCTTTGGGCCTATGGGTTCAAAGGTTGAAAGTCAATGATGACTGGGGATTTGGCAGTCACTGAGAACAAGCATGATGGAATAAAAGATGAAGGCTCACATCTTGAGCCATAAGCAAAAGCATAAGGAGTACACTGATTTGAAACTTTCATATCTCTTCCCAATGACAAAATTCCTACAACAATAACAGAGCTCCTAAAGCTACTTGAGAACCAATATAATCTGGGGACCAAGTATTCAAAGGCCCAAGACCATGTGGGGCATTTCTTATTGAAAGAATTATACTCAAAATCTCACAAATTTCCTAGAAATTCTTTGTGTTTATAAGTATAATTTTTTGCACATTTTTAATCTGTATGTGTAAGTCACAAGGTACAACAAATCTCAGATGAAAAGACTAGGAGGTTGTGAATTCTCCTACAGAAAATGTACCTAATCTACAAGATATTATTAAGTTGTCTTGTGTACTATGTGCTCAGCATATCTTGGGGTCCAAAATATACATTCTTTTTTTTTTTTTTTGGCTTTCAGATTTCAATGACATCATTCAGTTATTGAGTACTTGCTTTTTAAACAGTCAAAACCTTAGAGAATGTGAGAAAATTTATAGTTATCTTCTCTGAGTTTATCACCAAGCAACTAAAGCTAAAGACAGAATTTAATTATGAAAACTGCATATTCCTGATATTCCTTTTTCTGTTTCTAATATTTCTTCAAAATCATTTTCAGTGTGTCACAAGAAGAAATAATTCCTATTTATTAAGGTAAAGTTCTACATAAAAAATCTTTATGGAGTTATACACACTGAAATATTTATCTAGCAAACACTTATCCACTTATGCCTGAACACTATTTTGAGGCTATTTTCACTTACATATCTAAGGAAAACATGCCATAATATAATAATCATATTTCTACAGCAATTATCATTATAGAAAAACATGATAACAAAAAACAATCTAAAAATGATGAGTCAGGGTACAAGAACTTGGTTTGAGTATTGGCCCTAAACCCAAGGTCAGTTAGTATTGTTTTATTAATTTTAGGACCAAAGGTAGAACTTAGACCTAGCTATGCTATGTTTGCTTTGTCCAAGTGAGCTACATGCTATCTCAGAGATACTCAAGCAAAAGTGTTAAGGTACTTGGGATTGAAATCAGCAACTTCTGTATGCTTGGCAAGTGATCTACCTTGAGCTATAATCTTTGTTTGTTTATTGTCAACATGTACAGCATGTACCTTTTAAGCATGTCTCTTTATTTATAAAACAAGAATGATAGTAACTGCAGTTTAAACCAGCATCCTAAGATAATATATTTGGATATGAGTAGGACATACATGTGGCATATGAAGACATGAGATAAATTTAAAACTTATTTCCAATTTTAAACAAATTGAAAACATAATGATTAATATGATTACTATACAATTGTATTCAGAATCAATTCCATTTTGGTAAAAGCATGAAAATCAACATGAAAATCAATTTGTGTTTCTGAACAACATAGCAAGTCTTAAACACTTGGCAAAGTTTTATACAGAAATCTATTTAATATTTAATTATTCATCAAAATTTATTGCCTTAAAAATCAAAATTGCTAATACAGCAAATTATAATAAAACATTGTAATATTTAGTACTGATTGCCAAGTCCACAGACTAGAAACTTCTGGGATGTTAGACTTTGAACATACTTGTGAGGAACTGTTTAGATTAGGTTAACCTCTGGGCCTGCCTTTGAGGCATTTTCTTCACTAAGTTAAATTTGGGTTTTATCCTATATATTCTATACTTTTTAGCTAATATCCACTTATCATTGTGTATGTACCATGTATTTCCTTTTGGGTCTGAGTTACCTCACTCAAGGTGATATTTTATAATTCTATCCATTTGTCTCCAAAATTCATGATGTCCTCATTTTTAGTAACTAAATAGTATTCTGATATGTAAATGAACTATATTTTGTGTATCAATTCTTTGGTTGAGGGACATCTGAGTTGTTTCCAGCTTCTGGAATAACTAATAGGCTGCTATGAACATGGCAAAGCACTGTGTCCTTTGGTGGGATGTCTTTTGGGTATATGCCTAAAAGTAGTATAGCTGGAGTTACAGATAGAACTATTTCCAATTTTCTGAGCAACCACCAGATAGATTTCCAGAGTCGTTTACCAGTTTGCAATCTCACCAGCAAGGGAGGTATTGTCCTTATTCTCCCCATCCTCCCCAGCACGTGCTATCACTTGAGTTTTTGATCTTAGCCATTCTGATTCATGTACGGTGGAATCTCTAGGTCGTTTTGATTTTCATTTTTCTTATGACTAAGGATTTTGAACATATTTTTAAGTGCTTCTGGGTCATTTGAGAGTCATCTGTTGTGTATTCCTTATTTAGCTCCTGTCTAAAAGAACATTAGGGACAAAAATGGAGAAGAGAATGAAGGAAAGCTGTCCAATGACCAGCCCAACTTGGGACCTGGCATGACTGTCCTCTGAGAGTCCCAACCAGCGGCTGACTGCAACAGAAGCAGATACACTCAACCATTGGCCTAAATCCAGGGACCCCTATGGTTGAATTAGGGGAAGGATTGAAGAAGTTGAGAGTAACCCCATAGGAAGACTAACAGTCTCAACTAAACCAGACTCCAGGGGCTCCCAGAGACTGAGCCACCAACCAGGAGGATACACGAGCTGGTCCAAGGACCCTTGCACTTATGTAGCCGAGGTTTGCCTGGTTTGGCCTCAGTGGGAGAAGATATGCTTAATCATCAAGAGATTTGAGGCCTCAGGGAAGGGAGAGATGTCACGAGGGGTGGGGGGAGCACCCTCTCAGAGGCAAGGGGAAGAAGGAACTGGATGAGGAACTGTGGGAGGGGGATGGTGGTCAATGACTGGAATGAAAATAAAATAAAATAAAAAGTTACATGTGGCCCACTTTCTAGAGGTGGACCATATGTCAGGAGGTGTAGGAGGAAGAATTTGCTTTTTCCTGCTTTCCATCAGCTCTCATATGAGAACAATGCTGCCATGACTGCTCTGAACATTCTTGGCTGAAAAGAAAACCCAGGTCCTCAGCTACCAATGTATGCTGATGCACAGTGGCTCTCTAAGAATTCTCCAGCCTGCATCATTAGAATGAGACAGTTGAAAAAGGTAACCCTGTGGACTGAGCAGCTACCCAGTTCTTATCTTCTCTAATATGAAGGTGGACATATTTTGGGTAACCTTAGTATGTACTTAATAAGCAATGAAGGGACATTTCCATTGTTGGTTGTCTTCTGTTATCAGCTCAGAATGTGTTCTGTAATATGGTAATGAAGTTGTGTGAAAATAATACTATCATTAGGCTCTTTCTTCCAAATTGAAGCATCATTTCCTCCAGAGAAGACAGCTCAGAAAGACTGAGGAAACAAACAAGGATCACAAGGCTCATAGGTCAAAAACTCAAGACTTACAGGCCATCTCTCCAAGGCTATTGAAGCAGCAAGAAATTTCTGTGAGATATAATACTCTTCAGAGGCTCTTCCTGCAATTTGGAAAGGGAATGCCAAGGCTGCTGTTTTCCGGAGTTGTCAACCCTGCTGATGTGCAATATATAAGTGATGTAGCTGCCTTTGAGTCATCCACACTTCTGTAAATAAATCCTCACCCATATTCTGTAAGTCACTCCAAAAACTCATGGAATCTACTTGGGTGAAATCTTTCTTTGAACTGATGACAGTGCTCTATGTCCG
Organism: Tokudaia tokunoshimensis; assembly: GCA_036184795.1. Classification (NCBI taxonomy): domain Eukaryota; kingdom Metazoa; phylum Chordata; class Mammalia; order Rodentia; family Muridae; genus Tokudaia; species Tokudaia tokunoshimensis. The sequence continues at coordinate 1,333,776 of BTHU01000012.1, read as the reverse complement.
GTAAATAATTTGTTTGCTTATAGTTGTCCAATCATGATCACTCAAGAGAAACTGAACACACAACATGTTTCATGTGGATTGATATAAATTTTTGATACAATTTAAAACTTTTTTCCTTGGGCAGTGGTTGCACATGCCTTTAATGCCAGCATTTGGGAGACAGAGGTAGGTGGGTTACTGAGTTAGAGGCCAGCCTGGTCTACAGAGTGAGTTCCAGGACAGCCAGGTCTGTTCAGAGAAACCCTGTCTCAAAAAAACCAAAAAAAAAAAAAAACCCACCAAAAAAACCCCCAACTTTTTCCCTCTCATTCACTTCTAGAATTAAGCACGTTCAGGAACACATGTACCCTGCTCCCCATCTCCACAGCCTTGATTATGTCTTTATAAGCAGAAGACAGAAGCAGATGGCAGAAGCTATCAATTTTTTGAAACAGATTCTGAGACCACAATATTATTCTAGCTAGACAACAAAACATACCACTCCTGTAAACAGGTCAATATAAAACTCATTAATAAATCCAAATATTTCTAGCAATTAGCTAAAAATATAAATCAATGGTGACCTGAAGTTAATATATTTACTTGTCTCTATTCTCACATATAAAAATAGTTAAATTTTGGTAAGGAAATTTTAACAAGGAAAGCAGTTACCAATGGAATATATTTGTTTCTAAAAAAAAAAATGAACTGAACATGGGAATGGTTTACTTAACATAAGGAAACATTTGAAAACAAAATCAATCAAATAAACAAACAAAGCTCTTGCAACCACTGGTATGAGGATTCCTGTTCAGACTTTTAGAGTTTGAAACAGAAGAGCCTACTCCATTCAGAACACCCCTCAACCAACCCCACCCCACATATACACACACACACCTTTGTATTCAAAGAAGAGGAAAAAGCTCACAAAACTGAGAGATAAAAGGGAAAAGTAAGACCTGTGGCATTTGTTTATAACATTAGAGTTTATGTCAGGATCTATAGACTGGTAAAATAATAACCTAGCAGATTAAGAAACTACGAAAAATGAAATTTTAGAGAGTTTTATGGGATTAAGCCAATTGCTGCAGCAACTCTGGAATTGACACAATACTAAAAATAGATCTACTATACAAACCAGTTATAATCATTGACATATGCCCCAAGGCCTGAAAGTACTATCCTGAAAATACTTTTTCAGCCATGTTCTTTGCCACTCTACTCAGCATAACTTTGAGTTTGCAAAAAGTTCTTCCAATGATGCATGTAAGGTATAATCGGGGTAGATATACATAATGAAATGATATTTAGCTATGGAAAATGAAATTATGAAATTTTCTGGCAAATGTGTGGACTAGAAAATATTATGCTGAGTGAGGAAATTGAGAACCAGAAAGACAAATACCCCAAATTCTCTCTGGTTTGTGGATCCTAGCTCTAGTCTTTAGATGTTACTGTATAACATGGTGTAATCACAGACGTCAGGAAAGTGAAAAGAGATCATGGGAGAGAACGCCAAAGGTGGGAGAATATTAAGACACTGGTACTATAAAGGGGGAAGCAAGAAAAATAGGTGTTTGAGGGAGTAGGAATTAGAATAAGTCATATTAAAGGTGCTTGAAAAATCCACAGAAAATATATTAGTTTATGTTTAATTTGCACACACACATACAAACACACATGGTGAATGTACTACACATTTCAGGTACATGAACTTGAGGACTTAGACTAGAAAGGAGCTGGGAATCTTCTTTTGAAGAGGATGGAGATGTTATAGAAATTCATTATAGTCAAAATACAGAGAAAAATGAAGTTATAGTGCCCAACCCTAAGTGATAAATAGAGTGCTCCTATGCCTAAGTCTCAGAAAATATTGTCCAAGAAGTGTTGGAAAGATTGTAAAATACAGAGGAGTATAATATTTACATAGCCTACATGAAGTAGGAAAACTGCACCAATGGATCTGAACAATTTTATTGTCTAAACAATATCAACAGAATAAAAACATTAGTCTACATGCTAACATGGATGATTGAAATTTGACAAGAGCTCACTCCTATATTAAGTGTTACAGACTGCTGAGATAAGAAGAATTAGTCTTCTCCAGTGTGGAGCCCCTTGAAAAGTTATTCAATCTCAATTCCCAATTGGTCAGATCTAAGCACATGTACTTCTGAATAACACTAAAAATATTGAGAAGGTACTTTACCTCTCCTCTCCTCTCCTCTCCATGTCTCTCTGTCTCTGTCTCTGTCTCTGTTTCTCTCTCTCTCTCTCTCTCTCTCTCTCTCTCTCTCTCTCTCTCTCTCTCTCTGTGTGTGTGTGTGTATGTGTAAGTGTATACACTTGTGCATATATACCTTAATGGTTGAAAAACTCATGAATTTGAAGATTGACAGGAGGAGTTGCAGAAAAGGAAGAAAAAGGTAATGTAATGTAAATTTAAATTAAAAAATTAAAAATCAAGCAAAAACAAAATTATGTGAGTCAGGTCTGCTGAATCAAATAATGATCAAGGTTTTTTTTTTTTTTTTTTTTGCCATACAGAAAAGTGTCTTAAATTAAAATATTTCCTGGCCATTACCCAAATATTTTAGGTTGATACCTATAACACATACAGATCTAACAAAGGACAAAAATTACAGATAAATTTGATTTATTAAAATATATACAAAATTTTTCAATGAAGTTTTTACAAACCAAATAAAACAGGGTCAAAGAGATCATCCACCATGACCATTATCTCATTAGATGTGTAAAAGTCCTTTCAGAAAATCCAACACCCCTTCATGGAAAATGTCCTGGTAGAAAAGGTTAGGGGTACAAGTGATATGCTTCAATATAATAAAAGCACTTTTTAAGCTCACAGTCAACATCAATATGATTGGGGAGAAATTCAAAACAATTCTGTTGAAATCAGAAATACGACAAGATTGTCAACTCTCTCATACCTATTCAATATAGTACATAAAGTCTCAGTTTGAGCAATAACATAACAGGAGATCAAGGGAATGTAAATAGAAATGGAGGGAGTCAAAGTGTTAGGATTCTGTCTAAGCTCCACCCCACAGTTACCTAACAACAGCTATGCATGCCCCTCCCCACATTTACTTGGCAACAGCCAGGTAGATCTGACCCACTATAAAAGGGGATGCTTGACCCCTTCTCCCTCTCTTGCTCTCTTTTCCTCTTGTTCTCTCTTACCCTCTTGGGCTCTTCCCTTCCCCCTTTCCTTCTCTCCTCTCTCCATGTGGTCATGGCTGGCCTCTACTTCTCTACTCTCTCCTTCTCTTTGCCTTTCTCTGCCTCTACCACTCCCTTAATTCACCTACTCATGCCCTAAATAAACTCTATTCTATACTATATGGTCCTGTCCTGTGTGTTGTCCCTCAGGGTGAAGGGATGTCTCATCATGGGCCCAGTGAGGCACCCCCTTCCCCCACATACCTATAGAACATATTCTTACGCCACTTTCTTTTTTAATGATCACAACACAAAGTATCTTTATTTGCAGATAATGTGATTATATACATAAGTGACTATAAAATTATTCTGGAAAATTCCTACAGCTGATGAAACGCTTTCATCAATGTAGCTGAATCCAAAATTAACTCTCAAAATTCAGTAGCCTTCCTATATACAAATGAAAAACAGACTGAAGAAAGAAAACAGGAAGCAACTTTATTTTTATAATAGCCTCAAGTAATATAAAATACCTCAAAGTAACTTTAACCAAGAAAGCCAAAACCTTTTACAAAATATTAAAACTTCAACTCCTTGAAGAAAGAAATTAAAAAAAGATGTCAGAAGCTGGAAAGATCTCCCATATTCATGGATCAGTAGGATTAACATAGTAAAATGACCATCCTTCAAAAGCTATCTGTATATTCAATGAAATTCTCATCAAAATCCCAGCATATTTCTTCACAAAAATTTCAAAGGACATTTTTCACTTTCATATGGAAGCATAAAAAAGTCATTTATGGTATAGTACCTCAGACCCCAAAAGACAGATATTGCATATACTCATGTACATGTGGATATTAGCTGTTTAGGTTTCAGTAAGTACCGTAATTATAACCACAGAGTCTAGGTATAAAGTAAGGGACTGTGGTGAAGATTTGAAGACTCTAGGGTGAGGAAATAGAATCAGTGTAATGGAAAAGATTTGTCTGTACACTTTGCCAAATTTCTTGTGTTTCTTTTAAGTTCCAAAGATTTTAAAATTTACTGAAAAGTATTTGAAAAGACCACACCACAGTTCTTATAATTTTTTCTATTTGCTCTTTTCAATAGATCCATGGACATAGACAGGAAGGAAAACTTATTTGCAGATAATATGATTACATAATAAGTGAGCATAAAATTTTACCAGGAAATTCTTCCAACTGGTAAATACTTTTAGCTCACACAGTGCAAACGTGGAGTATACTGATTCTGTAGTTTTCTGTACAGAATTATTAGTTTCCCTCTTAATCATGCAATTTTAAAATGTAATTTTAGAATGTCAGCAATATTTCATAATCAGCCTAAAATGATTTTATTTATGACTAATTTTGCATTAAATCCCTAATAAAATTATTGATATACTCCTACAAAATCATTAGCTTAATTTGCTTCTCATGTAAAGTGCAGTAATTACTAATGTAAGGGAGGAATTCAACTTGACAGACTTAGACAATGTTCAGAATGGGGTCACTGTATGTAACCTCAAGAGTATAGAGATTTCAGGTAAAGTATGAAGGTGTTTTTGTTTATAGATATGATTGGCTTGGCACAATATTATAGCTATTTGTATTAATGAATGCAGTGATAATATAGTCTTGATGAATAGATAGTTACATAAAAAACAAGTATTTGTTTTAGTAGACGCTAAAATATTCTTTACTTAGTGAATTAATTATTATAGTTTAAGAATTCTTTGTATAGGGCTGGAGAGATGGCTCAGCTGTTAAAGAATAGGATCACAACCAAAAATATAAAAATTGTTTGCATAAGTGGAAATTTGGAAATTCCTAAAATTAATAAGAAAATTGCTTATCATTTGGTGGCTGTCTCATTATAAAAAATATTTTGAAACAAATCATAGACAAATATTAATTCAGAGACTATGTTTTGTTTTGTTTTGTTTTTTTAAAGAATGCTGTTTTTTTTTAAAGACTTATTTTATTTATTATATGTAAGTACACTGTAGCTGTCTTCAAACACCCCAGAAGAGGGTGTCAGATCTCATTACAGATGGTTGTGAGCCACCATGTGGTTGCTGGGATTTGAACTCAGAACCTCTGGAAGAGCCGTCGGTGCTCTTAACCACTGAGCCATCTCTCCAGCCCAAGAGACTATGTTTTTTATCTTAGTGTTGTTATAAGGATGCAAATGCCTCTTTTTTTTTTTACTGAAATTGTATTATCTCGAAAAACAGACACAATACTGTGTAGAGATGTATCAGAGTCTATAATGAGAGACATAGAACTCAGATTATCTAAAGAACACTGAGTTTAATTGAAAAATGCAAAAGCATGAATGTTACATGCATATGGCATAAATGTAGTCACTGTTAAACCCCAACACTAAGCTTCCTAGACATTAAACTGGAGTTAAGTGTAGCCAACAGTTGGAGCAGGGAGAATGTTTTTCCTTTCACTTTTCACTGAAGTATAAGAACATGAGTACTGTGATGGATAATAATTGAATTATTCTTAGTCCACAGATCCCAAAGAAAGTGAGTTAGAAGACAGAGTAGCTCCTTTATCTCCTTAATTACTGCTCAGATGTGAGAGGAGAACTGCAGGAATGGTGTGGGCAGAGATTCCCATCATGACTTCAGTCTTGTGAATAAATACATGGTAATCATTAAGGTGTCTGGAGCTTGGAGTAAGCACAAGCTCACCATCATGTTTTATTTATGTTTTACCTGAGGTGAAGAGATGATTAGATATTTTCATCAAAACTTGCTAATATACCTGATGAAGTAGAAAAGGATTTATTTTTGAGTACAAGGAGATAACATATTATATTTTTGTTATACTGTTTATATTTCCTGGGTTTGATTGCTGTATGCATATGTGTGTGTGTGTGTGTGTGTGTGTGTGTGTGTGTGTGTGTGTGTGTGTGTGTGTGAAAAATATTAAGGAAAGGATCATGTATAGATCATCTAAGAGCAGTTCAGTTTGTTACTCAAAACATAAACATAGAAATTTTAACGTATGAAAATAAGTACAGGTTTAGTATATTTCTAAATTGGCTTGAGCAGTCTGCTTCAACTTTTGCCTTTAGTTTATAGTTATGACATCTGAGGTGATGGGGTGTTTACTGAACAAATTTGAATAATGAAATTTGGTTTCACAAAACAGAAGAGAAAAAATAATAAAAATAAGACTACTTCTTGGTAGACAATACTGAATAGCATGTTTGGCCTCCCTTGGGACAAGATACACATGTGGTACACAGATACATATGCAGGCAAACACTTAGATACATAAAAATATTAACTTTAAAATGCTTTTCATAGGTCAACTGGCCCCAAGTTCTAAAACATCATCACCCAAAGATTGGAAACTGTGGCTATTAAAAATCTGTCCACAAACATTCCCACATCTGTGGTTGAGATTTAGGATGTACTAGATTTGCTGGCATTTGGCAAATTATACTATTGACTTCAAGCACATTTACAAACCTATGAACAATATTTTCTGAACATAGTATTGAAGTCATAATGTTAACCCAGCAGAGAAACTATAAGATCATTTCACTTGTTCCACATATAAATATCAAGTAGAAAATTGAGACACACATCTTCAAACTCAGCACTTTGGAGGCAGAGGCATAGGATCTCAGGGAAGACTGATCTACATTGGGATTTGGGAGTCGGCTAGTGCTACATAATGAGATCATATAAAAGAGAAATTATTAGCATTAAATTGTTAACAACTCACAAAAAAACTAACAACTAAAAATAAAACAGACTACATTTTTATGACTAAAATCAATTTAATGAACATTAATTTTAATCCCTATCTTATTTAGTCACTATCTTTTTGCAAGTAGGCAATAATTTTACTCTTATATAACATGAAATTATACTTCTAAATTCAACATTATACTTTAATATGTAAGACATAACCAATGAAAGAGAGTAGATGAGATTAATGACTACAGATGTGTGTGTTTGTGTGTGTGTGTGAGATATATGCATGCATAGGGTGTGTGCATGATAGAGAATTCTACATCCCTGGAAATATTAATCTCTCCAGCACTTATGTGGGTCAAAGCAAATCCTTTCTATATAGAGTCCTATTTAATCCTTAGATTTAAGATAGATTTTTTTCTCCCCTAGGAAAATAGCTAAGTAGTTGGTAGAACATTTTCTGAACAAGAGACTAGTTGATTCTAAATTTTTCTGTAATACATGCATGGAAAGTTTGTTAGTCTATAAGTGGTTACAAATAAAATAATATCCATTGATATACAATCATTGTGTATTCAAAATTTACTTACATTGTATTCAAATATTGAATATTGTATATTTACTGCTGCATGATAATCATATTTATGCTTTCTTCACTCCAAATCCAGCATAGTTAGAATTGAATCTAGAGAGCAATTAGTTATCACACTGTAAACAAGTTACTGCGTTACCCTTAAAGCATATTTCTGAAAGAGTGCAATAACTTCTTTTTACTAATGAGAATGTAGTTTGTGACCTGCATATTTCATTACTAGTAATTGTACCCTGTCTAATTTTCCCTAAGTGAATGCAATAAAAATAAGCTCTAGTAATAACAAAAAAAGCTAAATTAAATGAGGTCTGCTGGATTCTCCTCTCTATGTATATAGGAATTCAATAGATCAGATAAAAAATCAATAAGGGCCTTTTCCAGTTCACTTGTGCATTCATGCTAATATCCCTCTACCCATAATAGGTAGTCGGACTTTCAGCAGAAACTCTATGGAAAGTTTCTAGAAAATAAGGATTTGAGGATTTAAGGGACAAGTGTTATGAACCTACATTGTAAAATAAAAAGGGAAATAATAAACCAAGATCAGATCATATCCTGACTAAAAGAATTTAGGCCAAAACATAAGAAAGGGAGAGTGGAAGGAGCTAGTAGTAATTGTAGCTTTAGAGGTCAGACTATAAATTTGATGAAGATAAAGACTTAATAATCATCAGAAAAGGCAGGGTAGATAATAACTTTTTGAAACATAGTAATAATTTCCTTTCTTTTAGTAGGCCTTGACATATTTCCACTTATCCCTATCCTGCTGTAAGAAGATGAATCAAGTAATTTTGAAGATATTTACCAATTTATCCCCACAAGTTTCTTCTTTATAACAGTGCACAAATATGATTATCTACATTAGTAGCAATGCAAAAAGTATGTGAAGAGTATTAAGTGCTTTGTCTGTCACTTTTCATTGTTGGGTCAAAACACCAGAGATAAGCAAGAGATAAGGTTTATTTTAACTCATGATTTTAGAGATTTTACTTTTTGGTCAACTGGTTCCATTATTTGTGAGCCATGGTGATGCAGACCTTGATGGAGGTAAGTAGCACAAATGCTTGTTGTAGATAGCCTTGGTTCTGTTTGTATTTTGACGCTAATTCTACTTCTCCAAGAGGGGCTACCTGGAAGTGAATCACATACTCAGGTGAATTCAGGAGAACCTTGTCATAATGAATAAAGATTTCAGGAGATCTACCACTGGGCAAGGATTAGGTGGGACTTCTAGGTTTTGAGAGAATTAGGGAAGTCAGGGAAAGAGAGTTGGGTGATGGACAGGAGATGAGAAGGCAAAAATGTAGCTAGGGGAGGATGGCATTTCGGGTGGTGGATCCCTTGTGATCTGATACTGGAGGATTTACCTTATAATGGATTACAAATTAGGATTGTAGTTGTTGTACCCAGTGATTGTGTTACCTGTTAATTCTGAACTAAGTTTGTGTGGTGTTTTCCTTCATCCAGAAGCTCAACTGAGTTCCAGAGAGAAAGGTGTGATGGCAAAGCATGGGATTTGTGAGAAGTGCAACCCAAAAGATCATGGGAATTTGGAAGCATGAGGCTGGTATAGCAAAGACCCACCATGAGAACTTAGCAGCCAGATGGAGAGATTTCAGAGCTCTGAGTCAGAGAGTCTACTAAGATAAGAACAGGCCAAGTCGGCCTATCTGCTGGTGCCTTGCCTGTGTGGCATGGAGAGTTTTTTAATACTTCATGCTACAAATGCTCACCAAGAAGCAGGTCCACTAACTTAAAACACTAAGCAGAGTGCACATTAACTTGTCTTGTGCCTTTTATTTTTCTAACTGGCTCACAAAGCATTTTTAAGCAGTTATCCAAATATATAAAAGAGTTAATTTTCTTGGTTTAAAATTTTTTTATTATTATTTTTATTATTATTATTATTATTATTATTATTATTATTATTATTATTATGTATTGGAAGGAATATTGGGTTCAGCACATTCTAGTCAAGAGCTCTACCAATTATCTACATTTACTTCCCTTTTTTTAGTTTCTAAAATTTAAGACAGATGCTCAGTTTAGCCTTGAACCCATTTTGTAGAACAATATGCCTTGATTGTGTTCAGGAGTACTTTCACTCCTAAGCAGAAGGGATTACAGGCCTGTGCCAGGCCCTGCTCAAGCTATGAGGTTCTGGAAACATTTGTATGGTCTTATATAGAAACTGAATCACTATCTTGGCATCCCTTAACCCAGTCAAGTTAACATATTAAATTAACCTGCCCAATGGTGCCAGTGTATTAAAAACAATGAGTAAACATTTAAAGAAGGTATCAGTTTACAGGAAAATCATATTCATGGCTATTTAACAGCAATCTTCCTAATTAAACAAAAGTCTTATAAATTATATATTGTTACTAGCCATTTCCTATTTTCAGACCAAACTTGTTTATATCACTTCATGCAACTAATTAATAAAGACTGGACAACTTCTACAGTATCCCTCTAATAAAATCTGAGAAATATAGTTGAACACAAAAAGACTCAGCAATGTAAAACATGGACTGTGAATGCAGCTAAACCCTTACTACCACATAAATAGGTTGTGGTAGTGACTACCTGTGTAGTCACTTGTGTGTAGAATCAGGAGGACCAGAAGTTTGAGGTTATCCTTGGTTTCACAGTGACTTTGAGAACAGTCTGAACTTCATGAGGCATTATATCATTATTTTTGTTTGATTGTTTTTGTTTAGAGTTTTTCACAAACTTTACAAGAATTGTTAAAATTTATTAAGATTGAATTGTTTGTAAGTTTCATGTTAGCAGTTGCCCTTTCAATATTTTGAAATATCTTATATACCTCACACATAAAATGCCTTTTTCTTTTTTTTATTATTTATTTTATTTTATTTTTTTTAATTTACATTCCAAATCATTTCCCCTTTCCCGTTTCCTCCCTCTCCGAAAGTCCCATAAGCCCCATTCCCTACCTCTTTTCTCCATTCAACCCCCTCTCTTTTCTCTGTCCTGGCGTTCCCCTACACCCAGTCTTTCCAGGACCAGGGGTCTCTCCTTCCATCTTCTTAGAAATCTATTGATATGCGGATTGTGTCTAGGGTATTCTGAGATTCTGGGTCAATATCCCCTTATCAGTGACTGCATACCATGTGTGTTCTTTTGTGATTGAGTTACCTCACTAAGGATGATATTTTCAAGATCTGACCATTTGCCTAGGAATTTCGTGAATTCATTGTTTTTAATTGCAGAGTAGTATTCCATTGTGTAGATATACCACATCTTCTGAATCCATTCCTCCGTTGAGGGACATCTGGGTTCTTTCCAGCTTCTGGCTATTACAAATAAGGCTGCTATGAACATAGTGGAGCATGTGTCCTTATTGCATGCAGGTAAAGCCTCTGGGTATATGCCCAGGAGTGGTATAGCCGGATCCTCCGGGAGTGTCATGCCCAGTTTTCTGAGGAACCGCCAGACTGCTTTCCAGAGTGGTTGTACCTGCTTGCAATTTCACCAGCAGTGGAGGAGTGTTCCTCTTTCTCCACATCCTTGCCAACAACTGCTGTCTCCTGTGTTTTTGATCTTAGCCATCAGCCACAAACCATATTAAGTATCTTGGCGTGACTCTAACCAAACAAGTGAAAGATTTGTATGACAAGAACCTCAAGTCTCTGAAGAAAGAAATTGAAGAAGACCTCAGAAGATGGAAAAATCTGCCATGCTCATGGATTGGCAGGATTAATATAGTAAAAATGAGCATCTTATCAAAAGTAATACACAGATTCAATGCAATCCCCATCAAAATCCCAACTCAATTCTTCATAGAGTTAGAAAGAGCAATTCAAAAATTCATCTGGAATAACAGAAAACCCAGAATAGCTAAAGCTATTCTCAAGAGTAAAAGAACCTCTGGGGGAATCAGTATCCCGGACCTCAAGCTGTACTACAGAGCAATAGTGTTAAAAACCACACGGTATTGGTACAGTAACAGACATGTAGATCAATGGAACAGAATTGAAGACCCAGAAATGAATCCACACTCCTATGGTCACTTGATCTTTGACAAAGGAGCTAAAACCATCCAGTGGAAAAAAGCCTTTTCAACAAATGGTGCTGGCTCAGCTGGAGGTCAACATGCAGAAGAATGCAAATTGACCCATTCTTATCTCCTTGCACTAAGCTCAATTCTAAGTGGATCAAAGATCTCCACATAAAACCAGAAACACTGAAACTAATAGAAGGGAAACTAGGGAAGAACCTTGAACATATGGGCACAGGGGAGAATTTCCTGAACAGAACTCCAATAGCTTACGCTCTAAGATCAAGAATAGACAACTGGGACCTCATTAAATTACAAAGTTTTTGCAAGGCAAAAGACACTGTCAAAAAGACAAAGCGGCAACCAACTAACTGGGAACTGATCTTTACCAACCTTACATCCGACAGAGGGCTAATATCCAAGATATACAAAGAACTCAAGAAGTTAAACTCCAGAGAGGCAAGTAACCCTATTAAAAAATAGGGTACAGAGCTAAACAAAGAGTTCTCACCTGAAGAATATCTAATGGCTGAGAAGCACCTAAAGAGATGTTCATCATCCTTAGTCATTAGGGAAATGCAAATCAAAACAACCCTGAGATTCCATCTCACACCAGTCAGGATGGCTAAAATGCCTTTTTCAATTCTGTATCTTGGTAAGGTCATCTGGTGAATGCTTTTAATATGTATATATAAAATTTAATTTTCCATAAGTTGCCTTGGTGTTTAAATCGACATGAACAAAGATTTTCTCTCCCTGACTCCATCTCCCTTTCCTTTTCCCTTCCCCTCTCCTTTTATCTCCTCCTTCCCTGCTCTCTCTCTCTCCCTCACTCCCTCTCTCTGTCTCTGCCTCTCTCTCCCTCCCTCTCTCTGTCTCTGTCTCTCTGTCTCTGTCTGTCTCTCTGTCTCTCTGTCTCTGTCTCTGTCTCTGTCTCTGCCTCTCTCTCTCTCTCTCTCTCTCTCTCTCTCTCTCTCTCTCTCCATTTCCTACTCCCTCTGTCTGTCTGTCTGTCTTACACACACACACACACACACACACACACACACACACACACACACTCACACAGAATGATATCTTATTCAATTGCATTTGTAGTTAAGCCTTTGATGCACATATAACATTTTAGAACACATTCACATTATGAATTCTGGTTGTAATAATCTCATTCATTCTTTCCATATTGGTATTTATGTAGCTGATACTGGCCTTAAGTGTACTGTGTAGTTATGAAAAAACATGAACTCATCCACCTTCCGCTCTACTTCTGAAGTAGGTTCAAAAGTACCTGGAAGAGAAAAACTCTCCTTTATTGTATAATTATATTATCTAAAAGCCGCAATGTTGATTACAAATGTGTACCCTTTACAACAGCATCAAAAGAGGAAGAGGAGGAAGAGGAGGAGGAGGAAGAGGAGGAGGAGGAAGAGGAGGAGGAGGAAGAGGAGGAGGAGGAAGAGGAGGAGGAGGAAGAGGAGGAGGAGGAAGAGGAGGAATAGAACAAGAAAAGAACACACAATGTGAAATCCTGTCAGAACATTTTTAACATAGGGCTTTCAATGAAAAGTGAGTGATATAGTCTTACCAATGTCTAAAATATTTTAAGAGTTAAAAACCACATGTCTTCTCAGAAAGTTGTGGAAATGATGTTTATATATACCATGGGTCTAAAGAATGTACAGAATTTCAGGAAAAATATCAGAGATATAGCATGATGCTAATGGAAATTCTCACAGATCACTACCTAGGAACATTCCTGGCTCCACCAGCTAAATATTCTCTTTGTCTTTTCTTATTAGCATGATGCTAATGGAAATTCTCACAGAACACTACCTAGGAACTTTTCTGGTTCCATCAGCTAAATATTCTCTTTGTCTTTTTTATTCTGTCAAGTCAAATATGAGGGCACATTTCTCTGAAAATCCCTGTGGATTGAACTCTGGAGCTTCGATAAGCATAGTGACAGAACTTCAAGCAAAAAAATATCTGAGGAAAAGAGATGTAAAAGGCATCACTTTTCATCTAGAAGCCACCATGTGGGGAAATGAAAGACAGTCTTTCTTAAGTCATAGCTACCACCTCATTACAAATGCTTCTTTAGTGCTATTCAGCTGCTCATTTGTCTCTCTTCTCTCCACCTGCACATCCTCCTGGCCAAAACTTTAATAATGGTTGTCCCTTTTTCCAGCCCCAAATGTGCCAAACTCTGGACAGCTTGTGAAAGGCTTTGCTTCAAAGTTAAATGGAGAATTTGGCCAGGATTTAGCTGCCATGGAAACATCCTAGATTTTTTTTTTCACTCCAGCGCATATTTGTTTAAACTGAACTCCATTTTATATTCTTCTTCACAGCACCTCCCTTCTCTCTGCTTTAGGCCATCCCTCTTACTTTGTTTTTCTTTATTTGCTACTATTTGTTTGACATAATTTACCAAGTTCTAGTATTTTAGGTCTCTGTCTATTTGTTTTAGCATTCTTTATAACTATGCTTTATTTCTTTTGGAAACCTCAAAACTGATGTAACTTTCTGTATTTCTGTCCAAGAGTGGAGAACCAATGTTTGCACTGAAATCTCAGTTAATATTCTTAAAACATTTGCCCTACTCATAGTCAATGACCTTGCCTTTTTTCACAATAACTAAAACTTGAGATTCATTACCATTTAGAAGTTTGTTCTTATTATCTGACAAGCAGACATTGGAGGAAACCTCGCCAGTCTTCAACTCCCAAATTTCTGCCTTATCTTAATGCTGTTATGCTACTAGCTTTATTTCCCTCTGAATCCACCATTTCATCTAATCTCAATTGTACCATACAGAATGATTTCTAGCTAGCAATATGATAACCTTGAATGCAGAGTTGATACAATGTGCATACAATTGTAGTGGAAAAGAGCACAAACTAGCTTGAACTGTAATCCTCAATTTAGCTCTCTCTTCTAACTGTTATTAGCTATTGTTTCCTTAAACTCTATCCATTGTGGAACTTGTTTCATTTCTCAGATATGCTTATTTCTCTGCCTCCCTATACCCACTATACACAGATCAAATGGGCTTCTTGGACACTGAATCTTAGGAAATCTTTGCTCCAATTTTAAAGATGATTAGATCTTGGCTCTGCCATTTTCTTTTGAAGAATATCATATTTCTCTGACCCAAGCCAAGCTGCCCTGAGCAGCCTGCTATACCAGGTGGTCCCAGGGGGACCTCCAATATCCTACCACTTCCCCACCCTCATTCACCAGACCTGGGGTTCCTGAACCATACAGAACTGTAGGTCCTTAACCACAAAGCCTAAGAATGCATATCTTTGCTCCAGTGACTGGGAAGTTGGGACAGCCAGGTTCTGAGACAGACAGGCATAATATCGCTTGGGTCTCTGGCGGCTTGTGTGTATGCGGCTCCCAAGTGCTGGGCTGATCTGCAGTAACCAGCTCGCCAGCTCTGCTGTGGGACTTCTGCCTGGCAGAGGGACCCCGCACTGGGCGGGAGCCTACCAGCTTTCCTTCCGCGACCTCTGTTCCCGCAGACTGCACTGAAGCAACAGGTACCCACGCTCTATCCCCAATATAACATCACTTGGGACACGGTCTGTTGGGGCTTCCATCTGCGCCCGAGAACTGGTCAGCGCTGTGGTCGTCTGGGTGCCAGATCGGCAGGCCATCACGTCTGCAGGGTGAGCGGCGCCACAGAGAGTGCCCTCCACCATCTTTGCTCCAGTGACTGGGAAGTTGGGACAGCCAGGTTCTGAGACAGACAGGCATAATATCCCTTGGGTCTCGGGCAGCTTGTGTGTATGCGGCTCCCAAATGCTGGGCTGATCTGCAGTAACCAGCGCGCCAGCTCTGCTGTGGGACTTCTGCCTGACAGAGGGACGCCCCCTCCCCCCGTTAGGAGAGATCACACAGCCCTGCACAGGGCAGGAGCCTACCAGCCTCCCTTTGGCGACCTCTGCTCCAGGAATCCACTAGGCTGAGCCTTTGGATGCGCAAGGCCTCCCCAATATAAGATCACTTGGGGCAAGGCACATTAGGGCTCCAAAGTCACCCAGGAGCAGGCAGGTCCCAGAAATCGGTGCCAGGGGAATCCTGGTAATCCAGGGGGGGCAGAAATAGCTTTGCAGGCTCACAGGAGGTCCAACCAACAGCCAGTGGCAGCAGGACCAACTAACACCAGAGGTATCCAGATGGCAAAAGGCAAATGTAGGAATGTTACTAACAGAAATCAAAGTAATGTGGGACCATCCGAACCCAACTCTCCAACAGTAGCAAGTCCTGGATGCCCCACCACACCCGAAAGACAAGATCTGGATTTAAAATCACTTCTCATGATCCTATTAGAGGATCACAAGAAGGAAACAAATAAATCTCATAAAGAGTTACAGGAGACCATGAATCAACGGTTAGAAGCCCTTACAAAGGAAACACAAAAATCGCTTAGAGAAATGCTGGAGAACATGGATCAAAAGATGGAGGCGCACAAGGAGACAACACAAAAATCGCTTAACGAGATGAATCAACGGGTAGATGCACTCACAAAGGAATCACAAAATTTGCATAAAGGAATGCAGAAGAATATGGGTCAACAGATGGATGCCCATAAAGAGGCAACACAAAAATTGCTTAAAGAAATTAATCAACGATTAGATGCCCTTACAAAGGAAACACGAGAACTGCTTAAAGAAATGCAGGAGACAATGGATCAACAGATGGATTCCCATGAGGAGGAAACACAAAAATCGCTCAGAGAAATGCAGGAGAACGTGGGTCATCAGGAAGAAATCCTGAAAGAGGTAATGCAAAAATACCTTAAAGAAATACAGGAAAATACAAACAAACAAGTGAAGGATCTCAGCAAATCCATCCAGGAACTAAAAAAGGAAATAGAAACAACTAAGAAATCACAAAGGGAGACAATTTTGGAGATAGAAAACCTTGGGAAGAAATCAGGAGTCATAGATGCAAACATCAACAATAGAATACAAGAGATGGAAGAAAGAATCTCAGGTGCTGAAGATTCCATAGAAAGCATCGACTCAACAGTCAAAGAAAATGCAAAATGTAAAAAACGTGTAACCCAAAACATCCAGGAAATCCAAGACACAATGAGAAGACCAAACCTAAGGATTATAGGTATAGATGAGAGTGAAGATTTCCAACTTAAAGGGCCAGTAAACATCTTCAACAAAATTATGGAGGAAAACTTCCCTAACCTAAAGAGAGAGATGCCGATGAACGTACAAGAAGCCTACAGAACTCCAAACAGACTGGACCAGAACAGAAATACCTCCCATCACATAATAATCAAAACACTGAATGTTCTAAACAAAGAAAGAATACTAAAAGCAGTAAGAGAAAAGGGCCAAGTAACATACAAAGGAAGACCTATCCGTATCACATCAGACTTCTCACCAGAGACTATGAAAGCCAGAAGATCCTGGGCAGATCTCATGCAGACACTAAGACAGCACAAATGCCAGCCTAGACTACTATACCCAGCAAAATTCTCAATCACCATAGATGGAGAGACCAAGATATTCCATGATAAAACCAAATTTTCACAATATCTTTCCACAAATCCAGCCCTGCAACGGATAATAGGTGGAAACCTCCAATACAGGGAGAGAAACAACACCCTGGAAAAAATGAGATAATAACCTTCTTGAATCAAACCCAAAAGTAGAAAACCACTCAAACATAAAGATAGCGTCAAGAATGGCAGATGGCAATAATCACTATGCCTTAATCTCTCTTAATATCAATGGTCTCAATTCCCCAATTAAAAGACATAGACTAGCAGACTGGATACGTAAACAGGACCCAGCATTTTGCTGCATGCAGGAAACGCACCTCAGTGTCAAAGACAAACACTACCTCAGAGTAAAAGGCTGGAAAACAATTTTACAAGCAAATGGCCCCAAGAAACGAGGTGGAGTAGCCATCCTAATATCAGATAAAATTGATTTTCAACCTAAAGTCATCAAAAAAGACACAGAAGGACACTATATACTGATCAAGGGAAAAATCCACCATCAAGAACTCTCAATTCTGAATATCTATGCTCCAAATGCAAGGGCACCCTCATTCGTAAAAGAAACTTTACTAAAACTCAAAGCACACATCGCACCGCACACAATAATAGTGGGTGACTTCAACACCCTGCTCTCTGAAATGGATCGTTCAGGAAAGCAGAAACTAAACAGGGACACAGTGAATCTAATTGAAGCCTTGGACCAATTGGAACTAACAGATATATATATATATATATATATATATATATATATATAGAACATTTCATCCTAGAGCTAAAGAATACACCTTCTTCTCAGCTCCTCATGGTACCTTCTCCAAAATTGACCATATAATTGGTCACAAATCAGACCTCAACAGATATAAGAAGATAGAACTAATCCCATGCCTCCTATCAGATCACTATGGAATAAGGGTGGTCTTCAATGGCAACAAAAACAAAAGAAAACCCACATACACATGGAGGCTGAACAATGCTCTACTCAATGATAACTTGGTCAAGGTGGAAATAAAGAAAGAAATCAAAGACTTTTTGAAAGTTAGTGAAAATGAAGGCACAACATATCCTAATTTATGGGACACAATGAAAGCAGTGCTAAGAGGAAAATTCATAGCCCTGAGTGCCACCAAAAAGAAACGGGAGACAGCATACACTAACAGCTTAATGGCACACCTGAAAGCCCTGGAACAAAAAGAAGCAAATACACCAAAGAGGAGTAGAAGGCAGGAAATCATCAAACTCAGGGCTGAAATCAATCAAGTAGAAACAAATAAAGCCATACAAAGAATCAACAAAACAAGGAGTTGGTTCTTTGAGAAAATCAACAAAATAGATAAGCCCTTAGCCAGACTAACCAGAGGGCACAGAGGTAGTATCCAAATTAATAAAATCAGAAACGAAAAGGGAGAGATAACGACAGAAACTGAGGAAATTCAAAAAATCATCAGATCCTACTACAAAAACCTGTATTCAACACAACTAGAAAATCTTGAGGAAATGCACAATTTCCTTGACTGATACCAAGTACCAAAATTAAATCAGGATCAAATAGACCATCTAAACCGTCCTATAAGCCCTGAAGAAATAGAAGTTGTCATTGGAAGTCTTCCAACCAAAAAAAGCACAGGTCCAGATGGTTTTAGAGCAGAATTCTATCAGGCCTTCAAAGAAGACCTAACACCAATACTCTTCAAACTGTTCCACAAAATAGAAACAGAAGGAACACTACCCAACTCGTTCTATGAAGCCACAATTACACTAATACCAAAAGCACACAAAGATCCGACAAAGAAAGAGAATCTCAGGCCAATCTCTCTTATGAATATCGATGCAAAAATACTCAATAAAATTCTTGCCAACCGAATCCAAGAACACATCAAAACGATCATTCACCACGATCAAGTAGGCTTCATCCCAGGGATGCGGGGATGGTTCAATATAAGGAAATCCATCAATGTAATCCACTACATAAACACTCTCAAAGAAAAAAACCACATGGTCATCTCATTAGATGCTGAGAAAGCATTTGACAAAATTCAGCATCCTTTCATGCTAAAGGTCTTGGAAAGATCAGGAATTCAAGGCCCATATCTAAACATAGTAAAAGCAATTTGCAGCAAACTGGTAGCCAGCATCAATTTAAAAGGAGAGAAACTTGAAGCAATCCCACTAAAATCAGGGACTAGACAAGGCTGCCCTCTCTCTCCATATCTTTTCAATATAGTACTTGAAGTTCTAGCTAGAGCAATTAGACAACAAAAAGAGGTCAAAGGGATACAAATTGGAAAGGAAGAAGTCAAACTATCACTATTTGCAGACGATATGATAGTATACTTAAGCGACGCATAGAACTCCACCAGAGAACTCCTACAGCTGATAAACGACTTCAGCAAAGTGGCCGAATATAAAATCAACTCAAGCAAGTCAGAATCCTTCCTATACTCAAAGGATAAGCAGGCTGAGAAAGAAGTAAGAGAAATAATACCCTTCACAATAGCCACAAACCATATTAAGTATCTTGGCGTGACTCTAACCAAACAAGTGAAAGATCTGTATGACAAGAACTTCAAGTCTCTGAAGAGAGAAATTGAAGAAGACCTCAGAAGATGGAAAAATCTGCCATGCTCATGGATTGGCAGGATTAATATAGTAAAAATGAACATCTTACCAAAAATAATACACAGATTCAATGCAATCCCCATCAAAATCCCAACTCAATTCTTCATAGAGTTAGAAAGAGCAATTCAAAAATTCGTCTGGAATAACAGAAAACCAAGAATAGCTAAAACTATTCTCAAGAGTAAAAAACCTCTGCGGGAATCAGTATCCCGGACCTCAAGCTGTACTACAGAGCAATAGTGTTAAAAACCGCATGGTATTGGTACAGTGACAGACCTGTAGATCAATGGAACAGAATTGAAGACCCAGAAATGAATCCACACTCCTATGGTCACTTTATCTTTGACAAAGGAGCTAAAACCATCCAGTGGAAAAAAGATAGCCTTTTCAACAAATGGTGCTGGCTCAGCTGGAGGTCAACATGCAGAAGAATGCAAATTGACCCATTCTTATCTCCTTGCACTAAGCTCAATTCTAAGTGGATCAAAGATCTCCACATACACCAGACACACTGAAACTAATAGAAGGGAAACTAGGGAAGAACCTTGAACATATGGGCACAGGGGAGAATTTCCTGAACAGAACTCCAATAGCTTATGCTCTAAGATCAAGAATAGACAACTGGGACCTCATTAAATTACAAAGTTTTTGCAAGGCAAAAGACACTGTCAAAAAGACAAAGCGGCAACCAACTAACTGGGAAATGATCTTTACCAACCTTACATCCGACAGAGGGCTAATATCCAATATATACAAAGAACTCAAGAAGTTAAACTCCAGAGAGGCAAGTAACCCTATTAAAAAATGGGGTACAGAGCTAAACAAAGTGTTCTCACCTGAAGAATATCTAATGGCTGAGAAGCACCTAAAGAGTTATTCATCATCCTTAGTCATTAGGGAATTGCAAATCAAAACAACCCTGAGATTCCATCTCACACCAGTCAGGATGGCTAAGATCAAAAACACAGGAGACAGCAGTTGTTGGCGAGGATGTGGAGAAAGAGGAACACTCCTCCACTGCTGGTGGAATTGCAGGCTGTTACAACCACTCTGGAAAGCAGTCTGGCGGTTCCTCAGAAAACTGGGCATGACACTCCCGGAGGATCCGGCTATACCACTCCTGGGCATATACCCAGAGGCTTTACCTGCATGCAATAAGGACACATGCTCCACTATGTTCATAGCAGCCTTATTTGTAATAGCCAGAAGCTGGAAAGAACCCAGATGTCCCTCAACGGAGGAATGGATTCAGAAGATGTGGTATATCTACACAATGGAATACTACTCTGCAATTAAAAACAATGAATTCACGAAATTCCTAGGCAAATGGTCAGATCTTGAAAATATCATCCTTAGTGAGGTAACCCAATCACAAAAGAACACACATGGTATGCAGTCACTGATAAGGGGATATTGACCCAGAATCTCGGAATACCCTAGACACAATCCGCATATCAATAGATTTCTAAGAAGATGGAAGGAGATACCCCTGGTCCTGGAAAGACTGAATGTAGGGGAACGCCAGGACAGAGTAACGAGAGGGTTTGAATAGAGAAAATTAGGGAGGGAAGGGGGCTTATGGGACTTTCGGGGAGGGAGGAAACGGGAAAGGGGAAATGATTTGGAATGTAAATTTAAAAAAAAAATAATTAAAAAAAAAGAATGCATATCTGAGGCCTACGACAGCAGAAACATGGAGGTTAATCCCTCTTCCAATACTCATTACAACAAGAACATCCATGGACCAAAACCAACCATATAGCTAAAGGTCCTTGAAAGAACACAATCAACAAGAGTCAAGGCAATATGACACCTTCAAAGCACAGATACTCCACTACAGTAAGCCCTCGATATCCTAACACAAAAGAAACATAGGACAATGACCTTAAACACCATCTTATAAAGATGATCATATGTCTTTAAAGAGGAAATGAATAAAACCCTTAAAGTCATACAGGAAAATATTATTAAACAGGTGAGATAAATAAAGAAAATTGCGCAAGACCTGAAAGTAGAAATAGAAGCAATAAAGAAAACACAAACTGGGAAGGAAAGATGCCTCAGTGGTTAAGAGCACTCACAAAAAAATTAAAGAGCAAAACTTTCCCCACCTAAAGAACATTAGACCTATAATATACAAGAAGCATATAGAATACCAATTAGTCTGGATCAGCAAAGAAAATCCTCCCAGCATATAATAATCAAAACACAAAATCTACAGAACAAAGGAAAATATTTAAAGCAGAAAAAGAAAAAGGCCAAGGAATATACAAAGACATACTTATCAGAATTATACCTGACTTCCCCACAGAGACTCTAATAGCTATGAACAGATATATTGCAATCTCTAAAAAGCCACAAGTGCCAACTTAGACTACTATACTCAGAAAAACTTTCAATCACCATAGATAGATAAACTATTTCAGGACAAATCCAAACTCAATTTCTATCTACAAAACCAACCATACAGAAAATAGTAGAAGGAAAACTACAACCCAGGAAGGATAACTACATCCAAGATTACACAGGAAATAAATAATTCCATACCAGCAAACCATACCCAGATATATCAGACAAAATGAAAGCAGTACTAAGAGGAAGTTCAAAGCATACATGCAAACATATCTGCACACACAGGCACACAAACACACATACACAAGCTCACACACACATAAACACACATTAACACCACCAATATCAAAATAACAGCAAATAACAATCACTGGTAATTAATATCTGTCAACTTCAATGGACACAATTCCCCAGAATAAAAACATAGGCTAACAGAATGGATGTGAAAGCAGAATCAGTCATTCTGGTGCATTCAAGAAAAACACCTCAGCAATAAAGATAAATATTACCTCAGATGCAAGGGCAGGAAAAACGTTTCCCAACCAAGTGGACCCAAGAACAAGCTGCAGTAGCCATTCTATTATTGAATAAAATAGACTTTCAATCAAAATTAATAAAAAGAGACAGGGAAGGACACTTCATTCTCATCAAAGGAAAAAAATCTGCCAAGATGATATATCAATTTCCTAAACACAAGAGCACCCACATTTGTTAAAGAAACATTGCTAAAGTTTAAATCTCACATTGAACTCCCCAAATTAATAATGGGAGACTTCAACAACCCACTCTCACCAAATGACAGCTCATCCAGACAAAAAGCTAAACAGAAATATTGAATCAAACAGACATTATTTATCAAATTGATCTCTAACAGACATCTGTAGAATATTTCATCCAAATATAAAAGAATATACCTTCTTCTCATGGTTCCTTCTCCCAAACTGACCATATAGTTAGTCACAAAGCAAGCCTCAAAGATACAAGAAAATTGAAATAATGCCTTGCGTCTTAGACAACCATGGATTATAGCTGGTCTTTAACAATAACAGAAACACTGGAAAGAATGTGCACTCATGGAAATTGAATAACTCCCTACTCAATGATCTCTGGGTCTGGGAAGAGAGGAAAAAAGGAAATAAAAGTCTTTCTAGAATTCAATGAAAATGAAGGCACATCTCCAAATGTATCAGACAAAATAAAAGCAATACTAAGAGGAAAGTTCATAACATTGTCTCCATAAAGAAATTAGAAAGTTCAAATATCAACAATTTAAAAGTACACCCGAAAGGTCTAGAAAAAAAAGAGAAAGAAAGAAAGAAAGAAAGAAAGAAAGAAGGAAGGAAGGAAGGAAGGAAGGAAGGAAGGAAGAAGGAAAGAAACATGCACTCCAAAGTGTAGTAGAAGGGAGGAAATAATTGAAATCTATCAGTTAGAAGAAATGAAAACAGTACAAAGAATCAACAAAACCAAGAGATGGCTCTATGAGAAAATCACCAAGATAGACAAACCCTTAGTGAGAAACCCAAGGAACAGAAAGACAGAATCCAAAATAAATAAATAAATAAATAAATAAATAAATCAATAAATAAATCAGTAATGAAAAGGGAGACATATCAAGTGACACCAACAAAACTAGAAGAATCACTAGGTCTTAATTCAATGCCTGTACTCCACAAAATTGGAAAATCTTAATGTACTTGACAATTTTCTAGCATATACCACTTACCAAAGTTAAATCAATATCAAGTAAATTATTTTAACAGCCCCATAACGCCTAAAGAAATAGAAGCAGTCATTAACAGTCTTGAACCAAAAACCAAAACAAAACACCCAAAAAACCTCAGGGACAGATAAATTTAGTACACAATTCTATCAGACTTTTAAAGAAGAGATAATACCAATATTCCTTAAACTATTTCACAATATAGAAACAGAACAAACACTGCCTACCGCCAAACTCATTCTATGAAGCCACAGTCTTCCTGATACCGAAACAACACAAGACTCAGCAAAGAAAGAGAACATCAGACTGATTTCTCTTTTAAACATTGACAAAAAAATACTGAATAAAATTCTTGCAAACCAATTCCAGGAATACATCAAAGACATCATGCATCAAGATGAAACAGGCTTCATCCCATGAATTCAGAGATGGTTTAATATACAAAAGTCCATTAATGTAATCTACCACAAAAAAAAAAACTGAAAAAAAAACTTACATGATTATCTTATTAGATGCTGAAAAAGTCTTTGATATGGTCCAGCACCCCTTCATGTTAAAGATATTAGGGAAGTTAGGGATACAAGGCACATACATAAACGTAATAAAAGCAATATACAGCAAGGCAATCACCAATATCAAACTAAATAGAGAGGTGCTGAAAGCATTTCCACTAAAATCAGGGACAAGTCAAGGCTGCTCTCTCTCTCTCTGTCTCTCTATATCTGTCTCTGTCTCTCTCTCTTCCTCCTCCTCCTCCTCCTCCTCTTCCTTCTCCTCCTCCTCCTCCTCCTCCTCCTCCTCCTCCTCCTCCTCCTCCTTCTTCTTCTTCTTCTCTCTCTCTCTCTCTCTCTCTCTCTCTCTCTCTCTCTCTCTCTCTCTCCCCCCCCTTTCTCTCTATCTGTCTGTCTCTCTTCAGTATGCTACTTAAGTTCTAGCCAGAGCAATAAGACAACTAAAAGTGATCAAGGGGATACAGTGTGGAAAGGAAGAAGTCGAAGTATTGATATTTGTGGATGATATGATTGTATACATGAGCAAACTCAAAATTTCTACCAGAGAAATCCTACAGCTGATAAACACCTTCAACAAAGTGACTGGATACAAAACTAGCTCAAAGAAATCAGTAGTCCTTCTTTATACAAATTGTAAATAGGCCAAGAAAGAAATTAGCGAAACATTACCCTTTACTATTGTAAATAGTATAATATTTTGGTGTAACTCTAAGCAAGTGAAAAAATTATATGACAAGAACTTCAAGTCCTTGAAGAAAGAAACTGAAGAAAATGGAAAAATTTCCCAAGCTCATGGATAGATAGGATTAAAATAGTGAAAATAGCCATCTTACCAAAAGCAACCTACAAATGCATTGAATGTCTACCAGAGTTCGAACACATTTTTTTTATAGACCTTGAAAGAGAAATTCTCAACTTCATCTGGAAAATCAAAAAACATAGGATAACCAATAATAAATAAAACAATAATAAAACTTTGGGAGGAATCACCGTTCCTTACCTCAATCTGTACTACAAAATAATAATGATAAAGTCTACACAATACTGGTACAGAAACAGACAATGGAATTGAATCAGACTTAAAAATGAACCCACACAGCTATGAACACTTGAGTTTTGATAAGAAGCCAAAACCATACCGTAGAAAAATGAAAGCATCTTCAACAAATAGTGCTCAACTAACTGGATGACTATATGTAGAGAAAATGAAAATAGATCCATACTTATTACCCTGCACAAAACTCAAGTCTAAGTGGAGCAAGGACCTTAACATAAAACTGGATACACTTAATCTTATAGAAGAGAAAGTCAGAAATACCCTGAAATGCATCGGTATAGGAAACAATTTCCTGGTCATAACACCAATTGCTAAGGCTGTAAGATAAACAATTGATAAATAGATCTCAGGAAATTCCAAAGACCACTATCAATAGCACAAATTTGTAACCTACATATTAGGAAAGAATCTTCACCAACCCTATAATTGATAGAGGGGTAATACCCAAAATTTACAAAGAACACAAGAAGGTAGATACCAACTACACAAATAATCCAATTACAAAGTGAGGTACAGAACTAAGTAATTGTCATCAGGAATTTCCAATGTCTGAGATGTACTTAAAGAAATGTTCAACATTCTTAGTCATCAGGGAATGCAAATCAAAATGAGTTTGCACATTACACTTATTGGAATGGCTAAGATCAAAAATTCAAAGGACAGCACATGCTGTCCTTTAGGGAGGTGGTAGAGCAACAGGAAAACTCCTTCATTGCTGATGGAAATACAAATTTCTACAACTACTTTGTAAATCAATTTGGTGGTTTTTCACAAGATTGAGATTGGTTCTACCTAAAGACCCAGCTATACCATTCCTGGGTATATATCAAAAAGATGCTCCAACATCCTACAAAGACACTTGTTCACCTGTGTTCATTGAAGCATTATCTATGATATCCAGAAACTGGAAATAACCTAGATGTCTCTCAGCTGCAGAATGGTTACAGAAAATGTGATATATCTACACAATGAAATACTACTCCACCATTAAAAACAAGGGCATCACGAATTTTGCAGGCAAGTAGATGGAATGTGAAAATAACATCCTGAGTTACGTAACCCAACCCAAAAGTACATACATGGTATGTACTCACTTATAAGTGGATTTTAGAAATAAAATACATGTACAATGTTCTACTCCATAGACCCAAAGAAGCTAACAAAGAAGGAAGGTCCAAGCAAAGAAGCTTGAATCTTTCTTAGAAAGGGAAAATAAAATAGTCATAAGAGGCAAATGAAGGGTAACCCAATCACAAAAGAACACACATAGTATGCAATCCTTAATAAGTGTATATTAGGCCAAAAGCTCAGAATTCCCAGGATACAATTCACAGAAAACTTAAAACTCAAGAAGAAGGAAGAACAAAGTGTGGTTATTTTGGTCCTTCTTAGAAGGGGGATAAAAATACCCATGGGAGGAGATATAGAGAGTCTGGAGCAGAGAATGAAGGAAAGGCCACTTAGAGATTGCCTCACCTGGGGATCCATTCCATATACAGTTACCAAAAGCAGACACTATTGTGGATTCCAACAAGTGCTTGCTGACAGAAGCCTGATACAGCTGTCTCCCGAGAGGCTCTGCCAGTGCCTGACAAATACAGAAATGGAGGCTCAAAGCCAACCAATGGACTGTCACTGTGTACCCAAAGGAGGAGCTAGAGAAAGGACCCAAGACGCTGAAGGGGTTTGCAGCCCCTTAAGAGGAACAATAATATGTACCAACCAGTATCCCCAGAGCTCCCAGGGACTAAATCACCAATCAAAGAGTACACATGGAGGGAAACATGGCTCCAGCTACATATGTCCTTTTCAGACATCAATGAGAGGAGAGGCCATTGGTCCTGTCAAGACTCAATGCCCCATTGTAGGAGAATGCCAGGTCAGGAAAGTGGGAGAGGGGTTGGTAAACAGGGGAACAGAGGATGGGATAGGGGTTTTTGGAGGGGAAAGGAGGAAAGGGGATAACATTTGAAATGTAAATAAAGCAAATATCTAATATAAGAGAGGCAGATGAGGGAGAGAACTGAGAGGGAGGGCTGATGGGAAGGGTAATGGAGAGCTCAGGATAAAGTGTTGGGAAGGACAGGAGGGATGGCTAGATGGCCATGAAAATGAATAGAAATCTTCAACAGGCAGGGGTAAGGAGATGGGGGATTTATCCAGGATGAGAAAGTATCCAATAATCAATTAGGTAAGCTCAGCTGTGACTCATTACATTAGGGATACAGAACCAGAAGAAGACAGGCAGTAACCCCAGTGGAGTATTTGAAACACCAGTCTAGACACAAAATTTTTAACCCAAAAATTATCCTGTCTACAAAAATGCAGGCACGGGAGATGAAGCAAAGTCTGAGTGTATGGCCAACAAATAGCTGACCCAAGTTGAGGCTCATCCCTAACACTATTCTTTAATACTCTGTTATGGCTTTCTCCATCATTATGTACCCTCACACAGAAACTTAAATCAACAGAAACTCTTCTAGAAGTTGTCTTGTCAATAGTGTTTATTGCAAGAACAGAAAAGTAATACAAACATGAAAATTTGAAAATAAGGCTTTCATGAAAAAAAATAAAATTTAAGAGACAAATTCAATCACTGTTCATTTGAACACATGTTTTAAGACTTGGTGAAGTTTGTATATTATCTGAGTTTTCATTACTTTCCAAAAGTAGACAAATTTACTGATGCAAATGTATTTATAGACTGTCTGTCTAGAATATTGTGAGATATTTAGACATTACTATTGCTTAAATAAATTTCCAGAATTATACTAAAATGGATGCTATTAAACAAAAGACAAATATATGTTAAAATGTTATTGACTTTAACCAGTTCTATCATTATCTTTCACTGTGACAAGTCGTACAGTTTTCTTAAAAGCATATGACAATGTAGCATACAAAGGCTGTCATTAGTGACACAGACTCAGTTCTTTTGTGGCAAAGTAAACTAAGAAATAAGGCAGTGGTCACTATCCTTGAAAACAAGCTTGGAATAGAGGTTTCATAATTGCATCAGAGCAGAAAATTAGGCAATTAGAACTATTAAAAGTTGACAAAGCACATGCCTGGGTGAAGTATGCTTCTGTTTTCTAAACAAGGGAAGCCAGAGCAAAAGAAAGATCCATAGAGATTGTGTTCAAGTCTATTCACCAGAAGGAAGTTCTGCCCAAAGGACAAAATGGAAGAGATATGTTTTCTCTTCTGCCATCCTCAGGATTTAGGACTTAAGGTTATAGGATAAAATTTTCTATAGATGTAAAACTCTTATGTCATTTGCACATATTTATTGAGCACACTAATAAGGTGAAATTAACTTTGCAAGGTTGAATAAAACAACAAGTTGAAAATTTAAAAAAAGGAGTTAAAAATCCTAAGATTTTTGGGTAAGTTATAATTGAAGTTTTGTATACATGAACCCAGTCAATATTTTATCTTCTATACTTGCACCTACAATAAATCATTAATTCTTTGTTTAAAAAATATTCTGTCATGCTTGCAGACAGGAACATGTTATCGTATGAGAGACTCCACTCAGAAGCTGACTCAGATACATACAGACACTCACAGACAAACAGTAAATTGAGAGACTCTGATGGAAGAATAGAAGGAAGTATTGTGGGCTAGTAGGAGATAGGAACTCCACAGGAAAACCAACAATGTTAAATAACTGGGACACTTGAGGCCCTCAGTTGGAATCACCAACCAAAATACATACATGAACTGGATGTATGCCTCTCCATTCATATGCAACAGATGTAGACCTTGGCTTTCATGTGTTTCCTGACAGCTGGAGCAGAAGCTATCCCAAAAGTTGTTGCCTGTATGTAGGATGAGTTCATTCAGCTGGGCTACCATGACTGACTGCAGTAGTAGAGGAAGCACCTAGCCTGGTAGATACTTTAAATAACAGGCTGAGGTAGGGATACCTATGGGTGTATGCACTCACTCAGAGGAGAATGGTGGGAGAGGATTGTGGCAGGGGGAAAATGGGAGGAGGGAAGTGAGCAAGATGGAAGGTGAATAAGAAAAAAAAAACTTACATTTTAAAATATCATGTTTTATTTTGTTTTTTTTATTTTTTATATTTTTTTATTTACATTCCAAATAATTTCCCCTTTCCAATTTCCTCCATCTCTGAAAGTCCCATAAGCCCTCTTCCCTCCCCCTGTTCCCCATTCAACCCCCTCTTGCTTCCTTTTCCTGGTATTCCCCTATGTCCAGTCTTTCCAGGACCAGGGGTCTCTCCTTCCATCTTCTTGGAAATCTATTGATATGTGAATTGTGTCTTGTGTATTCTGAGATTTAGGGTTAATATCCCCTTATCAGTGACTGCATACCATATGTGTTCTTTTGTGATTGGGTTACCTCACTAAGGATGATATATTCCAGTTCTGACCATTTGCCTAGAATTTCGTGAATTCATTGTTTTTAATTGCAGAGTAGTATTCCATTGTGTAAATATACCACGTCTTCTGAATCCATTCCTCCGTTGAGGGACATCTGGGTTCTTTCTAGCTTCTGGCTATTATAAATAAGGCTGCTATGAACATAGTGGAGCATGTGTCCTTATTGCATGCAGGGGAAGCCTCTGGGTATATGCCCAGGAGTGGTATAACAGGATCCTCTGGGAGTGTCATGCCCAGTTTTCTGAGGAACTGCCAGACTGCTTTGCAGAGTGGTTGTACCAGCTTGCAATCCCACCACCAGTTAAAGAGTGTTCCTCTTTCTCCACATCCTCTCCAACAACTGCTGTCTGTCTCCTGTGTTTTTGATCTTAGCCATTCTGACTGGTGTGAGGTAGAATCTCAGGGTTGTTTTGATTTGCATTTCCCTAATGACTAAGGATGTTAAACATTTCTTTAGGTGCTTCTCAGCCATTCAGATATTCTTCAGGTGAGAACTCTTTGTTTATTTTTGTCATACAGATCTTTCACTTGTTTGGTTAGAGTCACACCAAGATACTTTATATTGTTTGTGGCTATCATGAAGGTTATCATTTCTCTTACTTCTTTGTCAGCCTGCTTATCCTTTGAGTATAAGAAGGCTACTGATTTGTTTGAGTTGACTTTATATCGGATCACTTTACGGAAGTTGTTTATCAGCTGTAGGAGTTCTCTGGTGGAGTTCTTTGGGTCGCTTAAGTATACTATAATATCATCTGCAAATAGTGATAGTTTGACTTCTTCCTTTCTAATTTGTATCCCTTTGACCTCCTTTTGTTGTCTAATTGCTCTAGCTAGAAATTTAAGTACTATATTGAAAAGATATGGAAAGAGAAGGTAGCCTTGTCTAGTCCCTGATTTTAGTGGGATTGCTTCAAGTTTCTCTCCATTTAGATGGATGTTGGCTACCGGTTTGCTGTACATTGCTTTTACTATGTTTAGATATGGGCCTCAAATTCCTGATCATTCCAAGACCTTTAACATAAAAGGATAATGAATTATGTCAAATGCTTTTTCAGCATCTAATGAAATGACCATGTGGTTTTTTTTCTTTCAGATTTTTTATGTAGTGGATTACATTGATGGACTTCCTTATATTGATCCATCCCTGCAGCCCTGGGATGAAGCCTACTTGAATGATTATTTTGATGTGTTCTTGGATTTGGTTGGCAAGGATTTTATTGAGTATTTTTGCATCGATATTCATAAGAGAAATTGGCCTGAGATTTTCTTTCTTTGTTGGATCTTTGTGTGATTTTGGTATCAGTGTAATTGTGGCTTCATAGAACGAGTTGGGTAGTGTTCCTTCTGTTTCTATTTTGTGGAATAGTTTGAAGAGTATTGGTGTTAGGTCTCCTTTGAAGGTCTGATAGAATTCTGCACTAAAAACCATCTGGAACTGTGCTTTTTTTTTGGGTAGAAGATTTCCAATGACCACTTCTATTTCTTCAGGGTTTTAGATGGTCTATTTGATCCTGATTTAATTTTGAGATTTGGTATCTGTCTAGGAAATTGTCTATTTCCTCCAGATTTTCTAGTTGTGTTGAATACAGGCTTTTGTAGTAGGATCTGATGATTTTTGAATTTCCTCAGTTTCTGTTGTTATCGCTCCCTTTTCGTTTCTGATTTTGTTAATTTGGATACTGTCTCTGTGCCCTTTGGCTAGTCTGGCTAAGGGCTTATCTATCTTGTTGATTTTCTCAAAGAACCAACTCCTAGTTATGTTGATTCTTTGTATGGTTTTATTTGTTTCTACTTGATTGATTTCAGCACTTAATTTGATGATTTCCTACCTTCTACTCCTTTGGGTGTATTTGCTTCTTTTTGTTCCAGGGCTTTCAGGTGTGACATTAAGCTGCTAGTGTATGCTCTCTCCCTTTTCTTTTTGGCGGCACTCAGGGCTATGGATTTTCCTCTTAGCACTGCTTTCATTGTGTCCCATAAATTAGGGTATGTTGTGCCTTCATTTTCATTAAATTTTAAAAAGTCTTTGATTTCTTTCTTTATTTCTTCCTTGACCAAGGTATCATTGAATAGAGCATTCTTCAGCTTCCACGTGTATGTGGATTTTCTGTTGTTTTTGTTGTTATTGAAGACCACCCTTATTCCATAGTGATCTGATAGTAGGCATGGGATTAGTTCAATCTTCTTATATCTATTGAGATCTGTTTTGTGGCCAATTATATGGTCGATTTTGGAGAAGGTACCATGAGGTGCTGAGAAGAAGGCATATTCTTTTGTAATGTTATACTTGGGGAATCCCTGCGTACCTGGAGACTCAGCGTAGTCAATCCCCGGAGCAGAGGAGGCTAAGGGGAGGCTAGTGTGCTCTCTGGTGCGGGTGCACTCTCTCATGGTGCAGGTCCCTCTGCAGGGCAGATGTCCCACAGCAGAGCTGGCGGGTAGGTGACGACAGAACTGCCCAGCTCTTGGGTGCAGGGAGCACACAAGCTGGCTGAATCCCAAGAGATGTTATGCTCGGTTATCCCTGCACCTGGAGGTCCCAACTGCTCTGTTGCCAGAACAAACATGGCAGATGCACTGTGCACCCTCTCTGCGCACATCACTCTGCAGGGCAGATCGCCCACAGCAGAGCTGTCACCCAGATGACCACAGAGCTGCCCTGCTCTTGCGCGCAAATGGAAGCCCAGCAGGCTGTGTACCAAGCGATGTTATATTGGGAAATCCCTGCATACCTGAAGGCTCAGTGTAGTCAATCCAGGGGGAGAGGTTTCTAAGAGGAGACTGGTACGCTCTCTCCCTGTGTGGGTGAGCTCTTTCCAGGTGATGAGTCCTTTCAAAATATCATGTATTATATAAAGTAGTAGACATCATTATGAAACATTGCTACATGTACAAAATGTATGGTCATATTCATTTGCATTGCGATCTGGGGTACTCACTGCATTTAGTTTCTAATAGCATTTTTCCCTGATTTTTACTGTATTCCATTTTAATCCCAGCGTGCTTAATCAGTAAGGATCACATGCTCTCTCCTCTTATGCCCATGTTACAATCATGTCATTGACTTGTGCACTGTTTCAATAATTTTCATTTCCTCAACCAAACTTTAAGCTCATTCAGTACAAGGTTTGGCAGGAGATGACTTCTAAGATTGTCACCAGTGTTTAGCAAAGTTCTATGATGGTGTACCAAAGATAAGAGCTGCTTGACATATGTCAAATAGTAAAATACAGTCTTCTTTTGTACTTGAGGACACTTAGTCAGCAACATATATGGAGTATATCAGTAGTTTACTGGGTAGCTAACTAAAGGTGTTACCGACTATGTTTCTTTGTTTCTGATAAAATCATTTTCAATGCTTCATTTTCTTTATTCTTCAACTCAACATTATTATGTCACAATCATAATCTTTCTACTTATTTCTCCCTCTTCCATATGATA
Organism: Tokudaia tokunoshimensis; assembly: GCA_036184795.1. Classification (NCBI taxonomy): domain Eukaryota; kingdom Metazoa; phylum Chordata; class Mammalia; order Rodentia; family Muridae; genus Tokudaia; species Tokudaia tokunoshimensis. The sequence continues at coordinate 1,300,637 of BTHU01000012.1, read as the reverse complement.
TTTCCTTCAAGAGTTGAAAACAAAATAATAAAATAATTTAAAATCCCATGTGGAATGAGAAAAAGTTCAGTCTCAGAATGATTTGTAAGGAAGGATGTACTTATTTACAAGTGAATGTTAGAGTAGAATCTTGAAACATTCTTAATGGTACTTTACCATAGACACTCAGGAATGCAAGTCATTATATAAGTGGAAGACTTAATGAGCTAAGTTTTGACATTCTGATTGCTAATATGAATGTCACTTATGAATGAACCCAAATAATTAAGGAAGTTTCTCATAAAATAACCCATGGTATTTCATGAACAAATTATGATTTTAGTGAACTTTAGTTTTTAGGTGTTGACACTTTAACACCAATAACTTAGTTGCACAAAAACAAACATTCTAAATCAATATATGGTCTTTCTAGCTTGTAATATCTGGCTTTTCACCTGATACTATGCTCAACTGCACATGTGCTGAAGTTGTTATTGCAGGAAAAAAACCCTCTCTGTAATAGAAGCAGATTTTATCTCTACATCTGTAGCTTAAAGTCCTGTGCTTTCTTTCTTTCAAAAATAAAATATCTCTAAATAACTTTATAACATAAGATAGAATTTATTTCAAGGTTCAGTTTAAACATTATGCTAAAAATGTGTGTTGACTAGTATTTTAGAAGTGTAGAAGTATTTCTTCTGAAGTCTCAATCTGAATATTCTCATGATTTTGATGATAATATCAGTAGAATGCCCATTCTTCAAAACCTGAAATCAGAAGTTCATTTCAATCTCTACGCTGAATGAAACGGTCAATGTTTCTAGGACTTTGAGTCCTGAATAATTATATGCGAATGTGTGTTTGTGTGTTTATATGTGTAAGTGTGGTGTATACACACACACACAAACACATATATATGTATACACACACACACACACACACACACACACATATATATATATATATATATATATATATATAATATGTAATTATTTTTATATAGAAACTCAGAATTTGGATTAAGCTGTCTGGTAGGATTAGTAGAACATATTTAATATTTTAAAATCATCAACATGTAATAAGGACACGTGCTCTACTAAGTTCATAGCAGCCTTATTTTTAATAGCCAGAAGCTGGAAAGAATGAAGATGTCCCTCAATAGAGGAATGGATACAGAAAATATGGTACATTTACACAATTGAGTACTACTCAGCTTTTAAAAGCAATGAATTCATGAAATTCTTAGACAAATGGATGGAACTAGAAAATATCAACTTTTTTCTTGTTTTAGTTTTTCAATTTCATTTTGATAACATTTATGAAAATGTTCACAAACTTCCAGAATCCATAAGGTGGCAGCTGATCTTTACCTTAAGTTTCTGATGTGAGTTCATCTGAATAGAAGTTACAGATTATAGCCAATTTCTTTCTGGGCACTGAAGGGTCACTCCATGCTTTACAGTTCCTCTAGTCTGTCAGAAGTTTTTCCAATCTATTTTTGCTTGGTTTTAGGTCATTTTTTTTTTGGCCCAAAGCTTTTAAATTTTGTGTAACTTTTCGTATTCTGCATCTTCATAACTGTGAGTTTATTGTGTTAAATGCACAGGGTTTAAAAAGGTCTGAGATACATTGACTTTCTCTATTTCTGGAAAATTAAAATCCTACTTTCTCTTCCAAAAGTGTTACTTAAAAAATCTTTCCTTCCCGTTTTATACATACATATGTGTGTGTGTGTGTGTGTGTGTGTGTGTGTGTGTGTGTGTGTGTGTGTATACACATGGATCGATAGTCAATGTTTTGAAGCCACATCTGCATTATGCTTTTTCCTTCTCTATGTCTGTGTTGTTTATTAATTATCTCTTTGATCGTGTCTTTTTCAGAACTTATCCTATCCTTTCACCAATCTTGTATAGAGTGAAACCTTTTTCATTTGAAATGCAACCTTCTGCAATTTATGTTTCTTGCCAGCTCCTTCTTAGGGATTCCTCTTTTAAAGTGTGTTTATAATATTTTTCTCAGAATCCAATTTCTATTCTCTATTTCTGTTTATACAAACTCACCAAGCAGTTGTAGCATAGCCTCTCAGAGGCTTTTGGAGTTCCCAAGGCTCTACTAGCATGATAATATTGGGGTTTTTATTCAGTAATTGCTGCATGGAGCATTGTATACACAGTCACTGAAAGAGTGAAATATTTGATTCAGGTTAATGTCACCCTTTCTTCTTTCCTTTCATCACATTGCTTTGTTTTTGTTTTTGTTTTTAATATGATGAAACATAATAAATTAACGGACAGGTTTGGTTGTTTGTTTGCATATTTTGACCTTTTAAAAAATTTTATTGGTTATTTTATTTATTTACATTTCAAAATATTATCCCTCTTCCCAGTTTCCCCACCACAAATTTCCTATACCCTCCCCATCCCTCTGCCTCTATGAGGGTGCTCCCCCACTTGCCCACACACTCACCCCTCAGTGCAGTAGTGTTCCCCTATACTGGGTCCAAGACTCCACAGGACGAAGGGGCTCCCCTTCTATTGATGTCAGATAAGGCAATCATCTGCTACATATCCAGTTGGAGCCATGAGTGCCCCTATATATACTCTTTGGTTGGTGGTTTAGTCAGTGGGAGCATTGGGTGGGGGTTGGTTGGTTGATATTTTTTTTTCCTTCCTTTGGGGTTGCAGTCCTGATCAGCTTCTTCAGTCCTTTCCAAAACTCCACCATTGGGGTGCCCTTGCTATTGGTTCAGCTATGGGAAAGACTCTTAGGGGGCAGCTATACAAGGCTCCTGTCAGCAAGTGCTTCTTGGTATAAGCCATAGTGTCTGGATTTGGTGTCTACAGATGGGACTGATCCCTAGGTGACGCAGTCTCTTGATGACCCTTCTTTCAGTTTCTGCTCCACTCTTTGTTCCTGTAGTTCCTTTTGACAGGATCAATTCTGGATTAATATTTTTGTGGTGGGTGGGTGGCCCCATCCCTCAACCAGGGGCCGTGCCTATTAACTAGATATGTTGTCTACAGGTTCTGTCTACCCTTTCTTGCATATTTCTGCTTATGTCCTCCATGTTGGGTTCTGGGAAACTCTTGGGTCCCTGGCATCTGAGACTTTCTAGTGGCTATCCCAATTTTCCCCACATCACCACTGCTACACACTTCCGTTCAAATTCCTCACCCTCTGTACATCTCCCCCAACTCCTCCCATATCTGAACTGGCTGTTCTTTTTCTCTCTCCCTCTTATCTCCCTCCCAGATCCTTTGCTCCTTCTACTTTTCTGCAATTATTTTCTTCACCTTTCTGAACTGTACTATAGCATCCAACCATCTCTACAGGCTACATATTTTGACTTTTCAGAAAGCATCTTTCTTTTGAAAATTCCTTTCTACATACCTGTCCCCAAGAAGTGAATCAAATCATATTTTATAGTCATAAATGAGTATTTCCTAAATGGTTTTCACTCATGGTCATCACTGTCTGTAAAATCCAAATTGGTGTGACCACAACATTATATGTAGAATTTCTTTTGTCATTTTTTTTACAGCAATGATGTAAAACAATGTCTAACCCATTTTCAAACAGACCTTTATTCATCATTTTCCTTCTGTTTTTTGTCTTTACTATGTATTTAAATGTAGCATAAAATAAGAAAAAATTACATGAATTTCATGATATTATCTTGATCAGAATATTATTTTTTTAATTATTTTTAAATCTTTTTTACATTCCAGACTTTATTCCCTTCCTGAACAACGCTTGGACTATGCTACATCCCCTACCTCCTACTCCTATCTCCAAGAGGATGTCCCCACCCTCACTCTACCAGATCTCCCTGCTCCCTGGGACTCCAAGTCTTCCAAGGGTTAGGTTCAGCTTCTCTGACTGAGACCCGAACTGGAAGTCCTCTACTGCATATGTGTTGGAGGCCTCATATCAGCTGGTGTATGCTACCTGGTTATTGGCTCAGTGTCTGAGAGATTCCAGGGGTCAAGGTTAGTTGAGACTACTGATCTTCCTCTAGGGTAACTCTCCTTTTCAGCTTCTTCCAGCTTCCCCCCAGCTTTTCTTCTAGCTTTTCATCAAGCATAGGGATCACCAGTTTCTGCTCATTGGTTGGGTGTAAATATCTGCATCTTACTCTTTCAGCTGCTTGTTGGGCCTTTTGGTGGGCAGTCATGACAGACCACTGTTTGTAAACACACCATAGCATTGGTAATAGTGTAATGCCTTGGGACCTACCCCTGATCTGGATACCAATTTGGCTCTGTCACTGGGCCTCCTTTTGCCTGGGCTCTTCCCAATTTTTTGTCCCTGCCTGTCTTTCATACAGGAACAATTCTGGGTCAGAGATTTTGACTCTTCGAAGGCAACCTTATCCCGCCAGTTGATGCCCTGTGTTTCTATTGGCGGAGAACTCTACAACTTTCCTCTGCCCACTGTAGGGTATTTCATTTAAGGTGAGATCTGAGAGACTGACATGTCCCATATATCTGGCACATTCTAGAGGGCACCTCCACTCCTACCTCCTGAGGTTATCTGTTTGCATTCTTTCTGCTGGCCTTCATGGATTCAGATCTGTTCCTCTCCCCATCCCCCAGTACCTGATCATGTTCTCCTCTTCACCTCCCTGTCCCCTTTCCCACCCTTGTCCCTCCCTCCCTGCCCCCTTCCTGTGGTGGCTTTCTTCTCCCTCCCAGGTGGGATTGAGGCATCCTCACTTGGACCCTGGAGCTTATTAGTTTTCTTGAGTTTTTTAGATTTTATCCTGGGTATTCTATACATTTTTTGTCTAATAACAACTTATTAGCGAATACATATCATGCATGTCCTTTTGAGGCTGATTTATCTCACTCAGGATGATAGCTTCTAGTTCCATCCTTTTTCCTACAAAACTCATGATGTCCTTGTTGTTAATAGCTGAGTACTATTCCATTGTATATATGAACCATATTTTCTGTATCCACTCTTCTGTTGTGGAACATCTGGGTTGTTTCCAGCTTCTGGATATCACAAATATGGCTGCTATGAACATAGTGGAACATGTACCTCTGTGGCATGGTGGGACGTCTTTTGGGTGTATTCCTAAGAGTAGTATTGTTAGGTCTTCAGGTAGATCTATTTCTAATTTTTTGAGGAACATACAGATTGATTTCCAGAGTGGTTTTACCAGTTTGCAATTCCATCAGCAATGGAGGAGTGTTCCTCTTTCTCCGTATCCTTGCCAGCATGTGTTGTAACCTGAGTTTTTGTTCCTAGCCATTCTGATTGGTGTGAGGTGGAATCTTGGGGTTATTTTGATTGGCATTTCCCTGATGACTAAGGAATTTTAACGTTTCTTTAAGTGCTTCTAAGTCATTCAAGATTCCTCTGTTGTGAATTCTCTGTTTAATTTTATGCCTCATTTTTTGATTGGATTTTATGTTGAGGTCCTTGATCAACTTGAACTTGAGCTTTGTGTAAGGTGACAAGTATGGATCTATTTCATTTTTCTACATAGAGATTGCTGGTTAAACCAGAACCATTTGTTAAAGATGGTTTCTATTCTTCCATTGCATATTTTTGGCTTCTTTGTCAAAGATCAAGTGTCCAAAGTGTATAGTTTTCTTTCTGGGTTTTCAATTCGATGCCATTAATCAATGTGTCTTCCTCTGTACTGATGGCATGAAATTTTTATCACTATTGTTCTATAGTATAGCTTCAGGTCAGGGATGGTGATTTCCCTAGAAGTTATTTTATTGTTAAGAATTACTTTTTGCTATTCTGGGTTTTCTTTTTTGCTTTTCAAGAATAATTTGAGAATTTCTCTTTCTTAAGTTTTGAAGAATTGTGCTGTAATTTGATGGGGATTGCATTGAATCTGTAGATTGCTTTTGGTAGGATGACCATTTTTACTATGTTAATTCTTCCATTCCATGAGCATGGGAGATTTCTGAGGTCTACTTCCATTTCTTTTTTGAGAGACTTTAAGTTATTGTCCTACATATCTTTCACTAGTTAGGTTAGAGTTACCCCAAGATATTTTACATTATTTGTCATAGTTGTGAATGGTGTTATTTCCCTAATAACTTTCTCAGCCCATTTATCACTTGTATAAAGGAAGACTACTGATTTATTTGAGTTAATTTTATATCCAGCCACTTTGATGAAGTTGTTTATGAACTGTAGAAGTTCACTAGTAGAGCTTTTGGGGTTTTATATATATATATATATATATATACACTACATAATCTGCAAATAGTGAAAACTTGACTTCCTCTTTCCTAATTTGTATCCACTTGTTCTCCTTTCATTGTCTTATTGTTCTAACTAGAACTTTGATTACTTGTTGAATAGATATGGGGAGAATGGGCATCCTTGTCTTGTCTGTGATTTTAGTGGGGTTGCTTCAAATATCTCTTCATTTAATTTGATATGGGCTGTTGGTTTGCTGTCAATCACTTTTACTGTGTTTAGGTATAGGCCTTGAATTCCTTATCTGTCCAATACTTTTAACATGATGCAATGTTCTATTTTGTCAAATGCTTTTTCAGCATCTAAGGAGATAATCATGTGAATTATTTCTTTAAGTTTGTTTATATAATAGATTACCTTAATGTAATTTCATATATTGAATCAACCTTGCATACCTGGGAGGAAGCCTACTTGATTGTGGTGATGTTTTTGATGTGCTTTTGCTTTCGAGAATTTTATTAAGTATTTTTGCATCAATAATCATAAGTGAAATTTGTTTGAAGTTCTTTTTTCTTTGTTGGGATATTGTGTAGTTTATGTTTCAGAGTAATTGCACTTTGTAGAATGAATTAGGTAGTGTTCCTTCTGCTTCTATTTTGTGGAATAATTTGAGGAGTGTTGGTACAAGGTCTTCTTTGAACATCTGGTAGATTTCTGTACTAAGGGCATCAGCAGGCCCTTGGTTTTTTTATTTTATTTTTTTGTTGTTTGTTAATTTGTTTTTGTTTTTTTTAGTTGGAAGATTTTTAATGACTTCCATTTCCTTATAGGATATGGATCTGTTTAGATAGTTTACCTGCTCTTGATTTAATGTTGGTGGTATCTGTTATCTGTCTAGAAAAATCATACATTTCATGTAGATTTTCCAGTTTTGTTGAGTATAGACTTTTTTGTAGGGTTTGATGATTTTTTTGAACTACCTCAGTTTCTTTTGTTACATCTCGCTTTTCATTTCTGCTTTTCTTAATTTGGATACTATCTCTGGGCCCTTTATTTAGTTTGGCTAGGGGTTTAGCTATCTTGTTGATTGTCTCAAAGAATTAACTTTTGGTTTTGTTGGTTCTTTGTATAGTTTTCTTTGTTTTGATTTGGTTAATTTCAGTTTTGAGTTTGACTATTTCTTGCAGTCTACTCCTTTTGGTTGTTTCTACTTATTTTTGTTCTAGAGCTCTCTGGTGTGCTGTTAAATTGTGTAGGATCTCTCCAGTTTCTTTACCAAGCCACTTAGTACTATGAATTTTCCTCTTAGTACTGCTTTCATTGTTTCCCATAAGTTTGGGTATGATGTGTCAACATTTTCATTGAATTTCACGAAGTCTATAATTTTTTTCTTTATTTCTTCCCTGACCAAGTTATCATTAATTAAAGAGTTGTTCAGTTTCCATGTGTATGTGGGTTTTCTGTTGTTTTTGTTGTTATTGAAAACCAGCCTTAGGCCACGGTGATCTGATAGGATGCATAGGATTATTTCAGTTTTTTGTATTGGTTGATGGTTCTTCTGTGACCAATTATATGGTCAATTTTGGAGAAGGTAACATGAGGTGCTTAGGAAAAGGTGTATTCTTTTCTTTTAAGGTGAAATGTTTTGTAGATATCTGTTAAGTCCATTTAGTTCATAACCTTTACCAGTTTCCCTGTGTCTCTCTTTTGTTGTTGTTGTTGTTTCTGTTTCAATGACCTGTCCTTTATTAAGAATGCATTGTGGAAATCTCCCTCTATTATAGTGTGGTTTTTAATGTGTGTTTTGAGCTTTACTAAAGTTTGTTTTATAAATGTGGGGAACATATGTTCAGAATCAAGGTTTTCTCTTGGTAGATTTTTTTCTTTCATGAATATGAAGTGTCCTTTATCATCTCACTTGATAACTTTGGTTGAAAGTCTATTTTATTGGATCTTAGGATGGCAAATCTAACTTGTTTCTTGGGATGGGACCATTTGCTAGAAAGACTATTTTCTATTCTTTCATGTTGCAGAATTTTCCCTGTTCAATTGCATTAAGTCAGTGGGAAGTCTGTGATTAGACAGGGAAAAGGGAGGCAGAGCTAAGAGTTGCAGAGACAGGGAGTGTGTTGGGGTAGGGGGAAGAAAGGAAGATGGCTGTGAATGTGATTCAGTGGGGCTATGACCAGCCACAGGTTATTATGATATCATAAAGTATAGAATAGTGTAATAATTTGTCTAATCTAGTTGGGCAGCTTTTATCATTATCAATTGGTTCTGAAATTATTTTATTGACATCTTGTTTATGAAGAATTTATTGACATATAAAGCTGATTCTCCATAATAAGCACTGAATCTTGTTTTTACCTGGTTACTGGGTATTATGTTATCAAACCTATGTTTGTATGTGTCTGCATGACCTCTGCCAATCTCTAGGATGGAGGATCTATTTGGTTCTTGGAATTTGAAACAGAGCTGGCGGGACGCCATGGGACATAGTGTAATAATAGAGTGGGAACATGGCTTGGTGGGGTTGGATAGTTTGTGTAGAGAGTCATATTGAAGTGCTGTATAGCCTTATAGCCATTATTCAGCTGCTTGCATTCTCCACCCACTCCATGGCATCCCTAGCTGAGGAATTCCAGCTACACCTCCCCCTACCTGGCGGAGCTGGCAGAGCTCTGGGAACAAGCTTTTTGTCACACCTCAGCCTCCAGCAGAGCAACAGACCCTATGGGTCAATTTCCTCAAGGAACAGTGGCACCCAAGGTCCTGCTGAGAAGCGCTGAAAGACTCTGCAACCCTGGGAGGGAGGGTCATGCTCACAGCGCATATATTGCCTATCTTATCCCCCAAGTAAAGAGAGATTTTGTACAGCCATGCACTAGTGTCTCTGTGTGTTCTTTTTCTCTCAACCCCTGTCGTTTCACTCCACAGATCTTCATCCACAGAAAACCTCCTCGTGTGCAATTCCCGGGAAGCCTCAAGTTTGTGTGTTGAGAGAAGCAGTAGTGTAGAGAGTTGGAGGGTTCATTATTTAATATTTCCTGCAACACTTTTACTCTGAGGTAGTTTTGGTCTTTGATATTTTGGTATGTTTTCTTTATGCTGCAAATTGCTGAATCCTGTTTGTGTATCCAGTCTGTTAACTTATGTCTTTCCATAAGTGAGTTGAGTCCATTAATATTGACAGTTATTAAAGACAGATGATTGCTAGTTCCTGTTATGTTTGTTTCAGTAGATGGAATTATGTGCATGTGATTCTCTCGTTTTGGTTTTGTTGTGAGATGATTGCTTTTTCTTTGGTGTAGGTACTGTCCATATGTTGGAGTTTTCCTGTTAGAATCCTCTGTAGAGCTGGGTTGTTATCTAGCTATTGTTTGAAATTTTTTTCCTGGAATATTTTGATTTCACCATCTACAATGATTAAGGGTTTTGCTGGCTATAGTATCGTGGACTGGTATTTGAATTCTCTTAGTGTCTGCATGACCTCTCTCCAGACTCTTCTGGCTTTCCATTTCTCTGTTGAGAAGTTTGGTGTAATTCTAACAGGTCTGCCTTTTTATGTTACTTGACTCTTTTCCCTTGCAACTTTTAATATTTGTTCTTTATTCTGTGCACTTAATGTTTTTATTATTATATGATGAGAACATTTTCTTTTCCAATTTATTTTGTGTCCCTAAAGATGCTTCTATTACTTTTATTGTCATCTCTTTCCTTAGGTTTGGGAAGTTTTCTTTTATGAATTTGAAGATCTGTTCAGGACATTTGAGCTGGGAATCTTCCCTCTTCTCTATTCCTATTATTCTTAAATTTTGTCTTTTCTTTGTGTCCTGGATTTCATGGATGTTTTGAGTTACAAGTTATTATGTTTTGAATTTTCTTTGACAGTTGCATCAATATCTGCTAAGGTATGCTCTACACCTGAGATTCTCTCTTCTATCTCTTGGATTCTGTTGGTGATACTTACATATGTAATTCCTGACCTCCTTCTTATGTTTTCCATTTAAAGGGTTGCTTTCATTTGTGTTTTTTTTTTCCTTGTTTCTCCTTCTACTTTTAGGTCTTGGACAGCTTTGTTCCATTCCTTCACATGTTTTATTGTGTTTTCCTATATTTCTTTAAGGTATTTATTTGATTCCTCTTTAAGAACCTTTATGTCTTTTCCTGTATGTTTTTCAGTGACTTACTTATATCCTCTTTAAAAGACTATTATCTTCATGAGATAGGATTTTATATCAGCTTCCTGATTTTCAAGTGTGTAGGTATATCCTGAGCTTGCTCTGGCAGGAGAACTGATTTCTGATGATGCTAAAGATATTGGCTTCTGTTTCTTATGGTCTTGTGCTTGCCTCCAGCCATCTGGTTATCCCTGGTGTTTGCTGGTCTGGGTATCTCTGTCTGGAGCTTGCTTTTTGTGTCCTTGGTTTTCTTCAGGTTTCCTGGTAGACCTGTGGCCCTGGCTATATTTGACCTCCTATGTGGGCTTCAGACTGTTGGGTCTTCAGAGTGTAATATAGACTAGTGACCTGTTGCACTGTAAGCAGTAGCTCTTCTAGGAGGCCTGCTAGGAGGCCTTCCGACTGTGGGATCTTTAGAGGGGCAGAGCTGATCCTGGTCTGTTGCCTGGCTGCATCTGAACTTCTTAGAGATCTTCAGACTGTTGGGTCTTCAGAGGAGGAGTCAAGCTGTTGCCCTGTGTGTAACTGTTCTCCTGGGGAGGTTTTCAGACTGTGGAGTCTATTGCCCTGTATGCAACAGTGCCTTTGGGAGGTCTTCAGACTATGGTGTCAGTTTCCCACATACCCTGTAGGCAGCAGGACTCCTAGGAAGCTTTCAATCTGTGGTGTAAGTTACTCTGTGTGCAGAGGAACTCCTGGGATGCTTTAAGATGGTGGTGTCTTCAGGGGAGCAGAGAAGCTGAAGATCAGTTGCACCACGTTCAGGGGAAATCTTGAGATGCTTTCAGGCTCTGATGTCTTCAGGAGATCAGAGAAGCTGGGGATCTACCACAGTAGAAGGTGCTAGTGGAAGGGAATCTTATTATTTCTAGTATTTATTACTCTATTTAATAGTCATATTTTAAAGATTTATATTCCATGGCTTGTGAAAAACTGAAATATTTGAAATACAAATTATTCTACTTGAAAAATATCTAAAAGAAACAAACAAAAATCCTAAGGATGTTTAGTACACAAACACACACACAGACACACACACACACACACACACACACACATATGCTGGGCAGAGGGGACAGAGATTTGAGAAGAAGGCTTTGAAAATATTCATTCACTTGAGAAGTATGACATGTAGAGAGAGAAGTATGATATGAGAGAGATTAGTTTTAGCTAAGGTTAACAACAGTTTGATTAGCTACATAGAATACACTGTGTGATCTAAGAGGTGGAAAAGGTCAAATGACAGCCTGTAGCTGCAGTTATTTTCCCCAACATATAAATCTTAACTATGGTCTTGGTTATCATTGTATAAGTTAAAAAGTAGACTTAAATATGGTATCAATAATAGATTAGAGCAAATGATGTCCACGTGTGCCCATAATTGAGATTGTGGCTGTAATTTATTGAGAGAGAAGACCCAAAAATCCTCTTGGTTTTTTTTAACATTTAAATATCTATAAGCTCAAGAACTCTGTATACTTCTATGAACAAATGTGTATTGTGCATATATTGTCAATGAATAGTTTGTTAATTTAAATTATTTTTTTATAAAAATAAAAGACGCTCTTTGTCTTAAAATGTGTAGTTTAGCTTTGTAGATTATGAATCTTTGGATGAAGCTAAGTATATTTATTCATTCAACAGACAACAAGGGGCTATAGAGATGGCTTAACAATCAAGTTCACTTGCTGATCTTTCAAAAACCTGGAGTTTGGTTTTAAATATACATATTAGATGGTTCTCAACAACCTGTGACTCCCACTCCATCAGATCCATTGTCCTTTTCTTTCCTCCATGACTATGTTCAATCATGTGCAAAAACCACACAGCATACACACACAGGCATCACTTTTAAAATAAAATGAAAATATTTTCCTTTAAGACAACGAGTATTAAGATTGGTATGGTAGCCTATCCTGTAATCCCAAACAAGCAGTGCGTGCTTAAGGATCACAAATGCAACGTTATCCTTGGTGCCACAGTGAGTATGAGGTCAGTCTGGGTTTAATGACAATCTGCCTCAAAATGAAAATAAGAAAAAACAAAAACAAATACTTATCCCTCACTTACTGTTCGTCAGACACTATTCTAAGAATTTCACAAATATTTACTTTTTTGATGTTCAAAGGTAGATGTGTATATGGTTCATTCAGGATTGATGGAAGCAAACTGGAAATAAGAGAAATAAGGCAGGCATCTCTAGGAGAAGAATTGTTTCTTTGACCAGAACAACTGAAGGTCACAGTCTCAGTGGGAAAGTAGAGACTATGCTCATGTAGTGTGTGTGTATTGGGATTTCATAGGACAGGAAAAGGAACACTTTGGAGATTGAAGAGTCCAGTTGGATGTCAAATCTCCATGTGACAGATATTAGCAAGTGTGGTAAGTGGATCTTGCTGGAAGTTTCCACAGTTATTACCAGTCAAGTTAACTATCCTGTCCAAGGCTTCTCAGTCTATCTGAGGCTTTGGGTAATTAACCCTTCTAATACTACCCCACGTTTAAACCCAGAAAAAACAAGACAGAAAGAACATAAATATCATGTCTGAGGTCATAGAAACAGTAAAGGCAGTGGAAAGATTCCAGTAAAGTGAGAGAGGGATTCAGTCTTAATTTTACATTTGTCAACTATAAAATGCAAACAATTACAAATGTTGTCATGTTTCATATTAATCACAAATTTTATGAGGAAGGATGATTATAACACTGTATACATACTAAATTTGAAAATTATTTTATATAATAGCATATCACAGTTTAATGGGAATAGAACATATATTTATGTTTATATGAGCAAAAATAATACAAATAAAAATAGAAATGTTACTAGAAAATCAAAGTAAAATTTAGCTATTCACTGATATATTTGAACTCACTGACAGTTTTTGGCTATACAAACCATACTTAAAACAGGCACCATGCCCGGAAATAGATGGCCAATGTAAAACAAACTCAATCATAGTCTTGGAGATGTTCTTTCTCATCATTCTTTGAGCATTTTTATCTGTACTTATACCTGTCTTTTGTTTACATATTAGAGTTGCTGATTTTGTGTTTTTATGGGATTTGTGTATGTGCATGTTTGTGTGTCTCTGTGTATAGACTTTTAAAATATATTTTCCTGTTTGTCTCTTTGCTTTGTTTTATTCTGATTTGCTTTTTAAGAATTGATTTGTCTTCTAAAGAGAGAGAGAACAAAGCTGTTGAGTAGGACAGGTAAGATAGTGGGGAGGGTCTGGGAGGAATAAAAAGTAGTGTGCACTGTATGAAAAAATGCTTTAAATAAAAATTCACTGATGGCTTACCTTGAAAATGGGGTTTAGAATGGTGAAAAAAATGAAATGCTTAATAGCTGCATTCCTTACACAGAAATATTATGATAATCATGTGAACAGACAAATTTTACTAACAGACTCCAGATGACAAATCAAATAATTTAAAAACTTTAAGCAATGTTAACATTCTATTCATGCTTGTCAGGTAGCAGCCATATTTGTGGAAAATTTGTATGATTTTTTTTTTAAAAAATAATTACTGATGCTATCTAAGGGTGGATAGTTTATATGTATGACTTGTGATCAGGTAGAAGTCTAGCATGTATCATACAGTCAAAAAACCAAACTGAACAGCCAATTTATGTCATGAAAATTGAAAAAAAGGAATCAAAAACTCTTGTAACAAAACATTTTCCCAAAAGATGAGTCATGATTAGGGAAACAACATCCTTCATAATAATCACAAATAATATAACATATTTTGGTATAACTCTAACCAAGAAAATGAAAGATCTGTATAACATCTTTAAGTCTCAGAAAAAAGAAAACAAAGAAGATCTCTGAAGATGGAAAGATTTCCCATACTCATGGATAGGCAGGAATAACATAGTAAAAATGGCCATCTTATCAAAAGCAATCTACAGATTCAATGCAATCCCCATCAAAATACCAACTCAGCTCTTCAAATAGATTAAAAAAAAAAGCAACTGTCAAATTCATCTGGAATAACCAAAAACCTAGGATCACAAAAACTATACTCACCATTAAAAGAACTTCTAGGGTAATCACCTTCTGACCCCAAGCTGGACTACAGAGCAATAGTGATAAAAACTGCAAGGCATTTGTACAGAGATAGGCTGATAAATCAATAGAATAGAATTGAAGATCCAGAAATGAGCCCACACATCTATGGTCACTTGATCTTTGACAAAGAAGCCAAAACCATTCAGTGGAAAAAAAGACAGCATTTTCAACAAATGGTGCTGGATCAACTGGCAGTCAGCATGTTGAAGAATGCAAATTTATCCATTTTTATCTCCTATTGTAAAACTTAAGTATAAACAGATCAAGGGCTTCCACATAAAACCATACATGATGAATCTAATAGAAGAGAAATTGGGGAAGAACCTCTAACACATGGGCACAGGGGAAAACTTCCTGAACAGAACACCAATGTCACATTCTCTAAGATCAACACTTGACAAAAGGAACCTCAGAAATTTAAAAGCTTCTATAAGGAAAAGGACACTGTCAATAGGATAAATGTCAACCCATAGATTGGGGAAAGATGTTTACCAACCCTACATCTGGTATAGGGCTAATATCCAATATATAAAAAGAACTCAAAATGTTAGGCTCCAGAGAACCAAATAACCCTACTAAAATATGGAGTACAAAACTAAATGGAGAATTCTCAACTGAGGAATCTCAAATGGCTGAGCAGAACTTAAAGAAGTGTTTAACAATCTTATTCATCCGGGAAATGCAAATCAAAAAGACCCTGAGATTCTACCCCACACCAATCAGAATGGCTAAGATCAAATCTCAGGTGACAGCAGATGCTGGTGAGGATGTTGATAAATAGGAACACTCCCCCATTGTTGGTGGGACTGCAAGCTAGTAAAACCACTTTGCAAATCAATCTGGTGTTTTCTCAGAAAATTGGAAATAGTTCTGCATGAAAACCTAGCTGTACTACTACTTAACATATACCAAAATATGCTTCAACATATAACAAGGACACATGCTCTACTATATTTATAGATCCTTATTTATAATAGCCAGAATCTGGAAAGAACCCATATGTCCCTCAACAGAGGAATGGATACAGAAAATGTGGTACATGTACACAATAGCTTACTACTCAGCTACTAAAAACAATGACTTCATTAAATTTACAGGCAAATGGATGGAACTAGAAAATTTCATCCTGAGTGAGGTAACCCAGACATAAAAGAATACACATGGTATGTACTCACTGTAGATATTAGTCCAAAACCACAGAACTCCCACAATACAACGCAAAAACTAAATAGAACTTAAGAAGAAGGAAGACCAATCCTACATAGAAGAGGAAACAGAAAAATCAAAGGAGGAAGAGGAAGGGAGGCACCTGGGAGGGAGATAAGAGAGGGAGGGAAAAGAGGGAGGCAGGATCAAGAAACACTTTATTAATTTAGAATGATGGAGGGGCTGGTGTGATGGCTGAGACTGTAAAGGTACTTGATGACCTGAGTTCCTTACATAGGACAAAAATAAAGGAAGAGATGAGTTCTTCAGGTTACCCTTTGACTTTATGGGTAGCATATTATGCAAATGAAGGAAAGGACACTTTGTATCAATGTTTATTTTCTAAGCTAAAAGAAGCATTCTTTTTTATGGTCCTTAATTTTTTTATTTTTTATTAGATACATTCTTTATTTACATTTCAAATGTTGTCCCCTTTCCTGGGATCTCACCCTCCTTCAAATCCCCTAGCCCACCTACCCTCTCCCTGCTCACCAATCCATCCACTTCCACTTCCCTGTCCTGGCATTCTCCTATACTGGGGCATCTAGCTTTCTCAGGACAAGTGGCCTCTTCTCCCTTTGATGTCCAACAAAGCCATCCTCTGCTTCATAGGCATCTGGAGCTATGGGTCCCTCCATGTGTACTCTTTGGTTGGTGGTTTAGTTCCTGGGAGCTCTGGGGATACTAGGTGGTTCAAATTGTTGTTTCTCTTATGGTACTGCAAACTCCTTCAACTCCTTGGGTCCTTTCTCAAGCTCCTCCACTGGGGACCCTGTGGTCAGTTCAATGGTTGCCTGAGAGTGTACTCCTCTGTATTTGTCATGCACTGGCAGAGCCTGGTAGGTGAAGCTATATCAGACTGATGTCAGAAAGCACTTGTTGGTGTACACAGTAGGGTCTGGGTTTTGTAATTTTATATGGGATGGGTCTCTAGGAGAGGCAGTCTCTATATATTCTTTCTTTCAGTATCTGCTCCACACTTTGTATCTTCTCATGTGGGTATTTTGTTCCCACTTCTAAGAAGGACCAGAGTATCCATAATTTATTTTTCCTTCTTCTTGAGCTTGATTTGTTCTGTGAATTATATCTTGGGTATTCCAAATTTCTGGGCTAATATTCACTTGTCAGTGAGTGCATACCATGTGTGTTCATTTGTGATTGGATTACCTCACTCAGGATGATATTTTCTAGTTCCATCCATTTCTCTAAGAATCTCATGAATTCACTATTTTTAATAGCCAAGTAGTATTCTATTGTATAAATGTACCACATTTTCTGTATCTACTCCTCTGTTGAGGGACATCTGGGTTCGGTCCAGCTTCTGGCTATGATAAATAAGGCTGCTATGAACATAGAGAAGCATGTGTCCTTATTACATCCTGGAGAATCATTTGGATATATTCCCAGGAATGATAAAGCAGAGCCTTCTGATAGAATTATGCCCAATTTTGTGAGGAACTGCCAAACGGATTTCTAGAAGGGTTGTACCAGCTTGCAATCACACTGGCAGTGGAGGAGTGTTCCTCTTTCTCCACATCCTCGCCAGCAGGTTCAGTCTCCTGAGTTTTTGATCTTAGCCATTCTGACTGGTGTGAGGTAAAAATCTCAGGATTGGTTTGATTTGCATTTCCCTGATGACTAAGGATGGTAAACATTTTTTTAGGTGTTTCTCAGCCATTTGATATACCTCAGGTGAAAATTCTTTTTTTATTTTATTTTTTTTAGCTCTGTACTCCATTTTTAATACAGTTATTTGTTTCTCTGGAGTCTAATTTTTTGAGTTCTTTGTGTATATTGGATATTAGTGGTCTGTCAGATGTAGGGTTGGTAAAGATCTTTTCTCGATTTGTTGGTTACCATTTTGTCCTATTGACAGTGTACTTTGCCTTATAGAAACTTTGTAATTTTATGAGATTTTGTTTGTTCATTCTTAATCTTAGAGCATAAGCTATTAGTGTTCTTCTCAGGAAAATTTCCCCTGTGCCCATGTACTTGAGGCTCTTCCCCACCTTCTTTTCTATTAGTTTCACTGTGTCGGGTTTTATGCAGAGGTCCACTTGGACTTGAGCTTAGTAGAAGGAGATAAGAATAGATCGATTTGCATTCTTCTGTATGCTAACTGTCTGTTGAAACAACACCATTTATTGAAAAGGCTGTATCTTTTCCACTGAATGGTTTTAGGACTTTTTGTCAAAGATCAAGTGACCATAAGTGTGGTGTTTCATCTATGCATCTTCAATCTACCTGCCTGTCACTGGGCCAATACAATGCTTTTTTTTTGTTTGTTTGTTTGTTTTTTTTATCACTATTGCTCTGTAGTATTGCTTGAAATCAGAGATACTAATTCCCTCAGAAGTTTTTCATTGTTGAGAATAGTTTTAACTATCCTGTTTTTTTGTTTGTTTGTTTGTTTTTGCTATTCCAGATGGATTTGAGAATTGCTCTTCCTTTTTTTTTATTTTCTAAGTTTTTTTTATTTACATTCAAAATTATTTCCCCTTTCCCGTTTCCTCCCTCTCCAAAAGTCCCATAAGCCCCCTTCCTTCCCTCTTTCCCCCATTCAACCCCCTCTCGCTTCTCTGTCTTGGCATTCCCCTACATTCAGTCTTTCCAGGACCAGGGGTCTCTCCTTCCATCTTCTTGGAAATCTATTGATATGCGAATTGTGTCTAGGGTATTCCAAGATTCTGGGTTAATATCCCCTAATCAGTGACTGCATACCATGTGTGTTCTTTTGTGATTGGGTTACCTCACTAAGGATGATATTTTCAAGTTCTGACCATTTGCCTAGGAATTTCGTGAATTCATTGTTTTTATTTGCAGAGTAGTAAAGTATTCCATTGTGTAAATATACCACATCTTCTGAATCCATTCCTCCGTTGAGAGACATCTGGGTTCTTTCCAGCTTCTGGCTATTATAAATAAGGCTGCTATGAACATAGTGGAGACAAAGGAGCTAAAACCCGCCAGTGGAAAAAAGATAGCCTTTTCAACAAATGGTGCTGGCTCAACTGGAGGTCAAAATACAGAAGAATGCAAATTGACCCATTCTTATCTCCTTGCACTAAGCTCAATTCCAAGTGGATCAAGGACCTCCACATAAAACTAGACACACTGAAATAGAAAGGAAACTAGGGAAGAACCTTGAACATATGGGCACAGGGGAGAATTTCCTGAATAGAACTCCAATAGCTTATGCTCTAAGATCAAGAATTGACAAGTGGGACCTCATTAAACTACAAATTTTTGCAAGGCAAAAGACACTGTCAAAAAGACAAAGCGGCAACCAACTAACTGGGAAATGATCTTTACCAACCCTACATCCTACAGAGGGCTAATATCCAATATATACAAAGAACTCAAGAAGTTTAACTCCAGAGAGGCAAGTAACCCTATTAAAAAATGGGGTACAGAGCTAAACAAAAAGTTCTCACCTGAAGAATAACTAATGGCTGAGAAGCACCTAAAGAGATGTTCATCATCCTTAGTCATTAGGGAAATGCAAATCAAAACAACCCTGAGATTCCATCTCACACCAGTCAGAATGACTAAGATCAAAAACACAGGAGACAGCAGTTGTTGGCGAGGATATGGAGAAAGAGGAACACTCCTCCACTGCTGGTGGGATTGCAAGCTGGTACAAACCACTCTGGGAAGCAGTCTGGCAGTTCCTCAGAAAACTGGGCATGACACTCCCAGAGGATCCTGTTTTACCACTCCTGGGCATATACCCAGAGGCTTCCCCTGCATGCAATAAGAATTACTCTTCCTAACTCTATGAAGAATTGAGTTGGGAATTTGATAGCGATTCCACTGAATCTGGAGATTGTTTTTGGCAAGATGTCCATTTTTATTATATTAATCCTGCCAAGCCACAAACATGGGAGATCTTTCCAACTTCTGAGGTCTTCTTCAATTTCTTTCTTCAGAGACTTGAAATTCTTGTCATACAGATCTTTCACTTGTTAGGTTAGAGTCATACCAATATTCTTTATCTTGTTTGTGACAATTGTGAAAGGATTCATTTCCCTAATTACTTTCTCAGCCTGTTTATCCTTTGAGTATAGAAAGGCTAATGATTTGTTTGATATAACTTTCTATCCGGTCACTTTGCTGAAGTTGTTTATAAGCTGTAGGAGTGCTCTCATGGAGTTTTTGGGGTCGCTCAAGTATACTATTATATCATCTGCAAATAGTGATAGTTTGACTTCTTCCTTTCCAGTTTGTATCCCTTTGACCTCTTTTTGTTGTCCAATTACTCTAGCTAGAACTTCAAGTACTATAATGAATAAAGATGGAGAGAGAGGGCAGCCTTGTCTAGTCCCTGATTTTAGTGGGATTGCTTCAAGTTTCTCTCCATTTAGTTTGTTGTTGGCTACTGGTTTGCTGTATATTGCTTTTATTATATTTAAGTATGGGTCTTGAATTCCTGATCTTTCCAAGACTTTTAACATGAAGGAATGCTGATCTTTTTCAAATGCTTTTTCAGCATCTTATGAAATGGCCATGTTGTTTTTTCTTTGAGTTTGTTTATGTAGTGAATTACATTGATGGATCTCGTTATACTGAATCATCCCTGCATCCCTGGGATAAAGCCTCCTTGATTGTGGTGAATGATCGTTTCAATGTGTTCCTGGATTCTGTTGGCAAGAATTTTATTGAGAATTTTTGCATCAATAATCATAAGAGAAATTGGTCTGAAGTTCTCTTTCTTTGTTGGATCTTTGTGTGGTTTTGATAAAAGGGTAATTGTGGATTCATAGATCAAGTTGGATAGTGTTCCTTCTGCTTCTATTTTGTGGAATAGTTTGAAGAGTAGTGGTGCTAAGTTTTCTTTGAAGGTCTGATAGAATTCTGTACTAAAACCATCTGGTCCTGTGATTTTTTGGTTGGGAGACTTTCAATGACTGCTTCTATTTCTTTAGTGGTTATAGAACTGTTTAGATGATCTATCTTATCCTGATTTAACTTTGATATTTGGTATCTGTCTAGAAAATTCTCCGTTTCATCCAGATATTCCAGTTGTGTTGAATAAAGGCTTTTGTAGTAAGATCTGAGAATTTTTTGAATTTCCTCAGTTTGTGTGGTTATATTTCTCTTCTCAGTTCTAATTTTGTTAATTTACATACTGTCTTTGTGCCCTCTGGTTAGTCTGACTAAAGGTTTATCTGTCTTATTGATTTCTTCAAAGAAACAGCTCCTGGTTTTGTTGATTCTTTGTATAGTCCTTATTTGTCTCTACTTGATTGATTTCAGCCCCTGTTTTGATGATTTCCTGCTGTTTCTCCTCTTGGGTGTATCAACTTCTCTCTGTTCAAGAGCTTTACAGTATGCTGTTAAGCTGCTCATGTATTCTTTCTCCAGTTTCTTTTTGGAGACACTCAGATCTATGAGTTTTCCTCTTAGCACTGCTTTCCTGTGTGACATAAGTTTGGGTATGTTTTCCTTTAATTTTCATTAATTTCTAAAAAGTTTTCGATTTCTTTCCTTATTTCTTCCTTGACTAAGGTATCATTTAGTAGAGCATTGTTCAGTTGTCATGTGTATGTGGGCTTTCTGTTGTTTTTGTTGCTATTGAAGACCAGCCTTAATCCATAATGATCTGATAAGAGGCATGGGATTAGTTTGATCTTCTTATATCTGTTGAGGTCTGTTTTGTGACCAATTATATGGTCAATTTTAGAGAAGGTACCATGAGGTGCTGAGAAAATGGTATATTTTTTTGACTTAGGATGAAATGTTCTATAGATATCTGTTAAATTCATTTGGTCCATAACTTCTGTTAGTTTCACTGTGTCTCTGTTTAGTTTGTGTTTCCCTGATCTGTTCATTGAAGGGAGTGTCATGTGGAAGTCACCCACAATTATTGTGTAATGTGCAATATGTGCTTTGAGCTTTAATAAATTTTCTTTTATCAATGTGTGTGGCCTTGCATTTGGAGCATTGATGTTCAGAATTGAGAGTTCTTTTTGGTAGATTTTTCCTTTGATGAGTATGAAATGTTCTTCCATGTCTTTCTTGATAACTTTTGGTTGAAAGTCGATTTTATCTGTTATTAGAATGGGTACTCTAGCTTGTTTCCTGGGACCATTTGCTTGGAAAATTGTTTTTCAACCTTTTACTCTAAGATAGTGTTTTGTTTTGACTGAGTTGTGTTTGCTGTATGCATCCAAATGCTGGGTCCTGTTTAAGTATCCACTCTATTTGTCTGTGTTTTTTTAATTGGGGAATTGATTTCATTGATGTTAAAAGATATTAAACAATAGTGGTTGTTTCTTCCTGTTAGTTTTGATGTTATTTTTATGTTTTTTGGTTATCTTCTTTTGGATTTGTTGAGAGATTATTATTTTCTTGCATTTTTCTAGGGTGTACTTCCCCTCCTTGTCTTGTCATTTTCCATCTATTATCCTGATTGAGAATTTTGCTGGGTATACTAGTCTGGGCTGGCGTTTGTGTTCTTTTAGGGTCTGTATAAGATCTGCCCAGTATCTTCTAGCTTTCATTGTCTCTGGTGAGAAGTTTGAAGTAATTCTAATAGGACTGCCTTTATAAGTTACTTGACCTTTTTTACTTCTTTTAACATTCTTTCTTTGTTTAGCTCATTTGGTGTTTTTATTATTGCAGGGAGGAATTTCTGTTTTGGTCCAGTCTGGAGTCCTGTAGGGTTCTTGTATGTTCATGGGCATCTGTTTCTTTAGGTTAAGGAAGTTTTCTTCTATAATTTTGTTGAAGATATTTACTGGCCCTTTAAGTTGGAAATCTTTGCTCTCTTGATACCTATAATCCTTAGGCTTTGTCTTTTCATTGTATCCTGGATTTCCCAGATAATTTTGGTTAAAAGCTTTTTGCATTTTGCCTTTTCTTTGACTATTGTGTCAATGTTTTTTATAGTATCTTCAGCCCCTGATATTCTTTCTTCTATCTCTTGTATTCTGTTGTTAATGCCTGCATCTGTGACTCCTGATTTCTGTCTAAGGATTTTTATCTCCAGAGTTGCCTCCCTTTGTGATTTCTTTATTATTTACTTCCATTTTTAGATCCTGGATGGTTTTGTTCAGTTCTTTCACTTGTTTGTATTTTCCTGTAATTCTTTAAGGGATTTTTGTGTTTCCCTTTTAAGGTCTTCTACCTGTTTATCCATGTTCTCCTTTATTTCTTTATGGGAGTTATTTATGTCCTTCTTGAAGTTCTCTATCGGCATCATGAGATGCGATTTTAAATTCAAGTGTTACTTTTCTGGTGTGTTGGGTTATCTGGGACTTGCAGTGTTGAGAGAACTGGGTTCTGATGTTGCCATGTAGCCTTGGTTTCTTTTGGTAGGTGCCTGGAGCCCCAGCTGCTTGACCTAAGCCTCACCATTTTGTCTCTTAAGGCCCATATAACACTAAGAAGTTAAATTTCTATGCTGCTTGAATTCCATTGCTTGGTAGAAGCTCTTCTCAGAAATCTTGAGGTTCCTGAAGTTGGCACCTCTGGTTGGAACTTGGCCCAGAGTAACCTCTTGGCTAGTCACAGACCTGCCTGACAGAACATCTGCTCCTGGCTGGTATTCCTCAGAAAGTCCCTTTTTGCCTGTAAAAGGGTCTTTTTTTGCTTACAATAAATGAGACTTGATCAGAACGTTGTCTTGCCTCCATGTCTCTTGCCTCTTGCCTTCTTATCCTCACCCCCTCTCTTAGAGACACTGTTTGCTGTCCAGGCTGGCCAGGGAAAACTGGCACCCATACAGTGAGGCTCGAAGAACGAGGGATTCAGTGAAGGAAGCTGCTTCAAGAGACTAGCTATTGAGTTTCCTGGAGGACTCCTCGATCAGCTGCCTACTGATTCAGTTGGACCTCAGTAAGTAAGCGGCAATTATGGGGCAAGCAATTAGTACCCACTGACTTTTTGTGAATGGCCTGATAAAGGTTCTCAAGGCCAGAGGGTTCAAGGTAGAGACTAAAGAACTTTTAAATATTTTGACTTTTTTCATGAGGTTGTCCCTGGTTCTCTACTTAGGGCACTATTGATCAATGCTGTTGGCAGTGCGTTGGGGATGCTTTAATCGATTTTTAGGTTTTTGGACCTGAAAAGATTCCTGTTATTGCTTGGTCACACTGGAATCTTATTCATGAAATTCTTGGTCACAGAGGTGCTGACCTGCAGCTAGTAGAAACAATTAGAGGAGAGAAATGTTTGAAACCTGCCTCCTCTTTACAAAATAAACCTCTACAGAAAGGTCTTCTGAAAGATGACACTGAAAAGGACCTTACATCTTTTGACAGTGTTGTGGAGAATGATGAGTTGCCTCCTCTGCCTAAAAATGAAAGTAGGAAAAAGGAATTTATAGGATCTAGGTTGACCTCCTGTGGTGCCTGGCCGAAAAACCTCCTGTGGTGTCTGGCTGAAAATTGCTTGAGGCACTTGGCCAAAAATTCACAGCAGTGCTAAACCTTCCCATAAAACAAAAATTAAGGCCAGTCATAAGATTTATCCATTCTTAAAGGATTTCAGAAATTATCAGTCTTATAATGTGTGGGAAAAAAAAAAGAAAAAGAAAAGCGCCGGTCCTCAGCCTAACGGGGAGCGGGCGTCACACCGCCGGCTGGTCTTCACATGTGGGGGCGCACGGGCGTGCAAAGAAATGCCACACAGAAGGCAATCTGGTGTGCATTTCTCTGCCTGTTACCTGTGCTCAGACTGTCCAAGTTCCTGAATCCCAGAGTCTCAGACTGCGCGTACCAGCTAGCTCCGTGTTTCGAATTTAATAAGAGGTGACCCATAGCTTTGATGTTTTATTATTAAGAAAATAGAAAGAGAAAAGAGATAGAAAGATAAGGAAAGAGGAGAAAATAGATAAGAAAAACCATGACCACATGGAAAGGGGAGAAAATGGAGAGACAGAGAGATAGACAAAGAAGATGACCGGGGGGAGAACAAGTGGGAAAGAGAGAGAGAGCACGCGCTGAGGGGTGCTATTTATAGAGTTGGGTGGTCAGGTAACCAGGAGGCAGGGAGTGTGGCTACAGGCAGGTGACTGCCTAGGCAGAGTCAGGCTAGAACCTGAGGCGTGGCCACAAGTCTCATTAAGGTCCCACAATAATGGTGACAACCTTGTCGAATCAGACTGGGCGGATCTAGATGCTGCTAGATGAACAAGCCGCAGCACATAATAACCCTGACTGGCCGCCCTCTTATCCTATCCCGGCATCGGCTCCAGCATTTCAATCAGCTTTTCCTGTTATGCAGCCTACAATCACACATAATTTCAATCAACATCTGCGTGAACAGATTAAATTAGAAAAGGAACAATTAGAATTACTGAAACAGCTACAAGAGTTCAGAGCCTCTCATGCCCTGCCCAGGACCAGGTCCCAGGCCGGAGAGAGTAAACAAGGTGACACTTTCCCATTACGGAGCATTTTGATTCTCAGGGAAATGCATGGCGCCATCATATTGGTTTGGATTCTAATTTGGTCAAAGATATTAAACAGGCTGTGACCACCTACAGTGCTACTGCCCTGTACACTGTCACCCTCGTGGAAACCACATCAGAACTGTGGCTCGCCCCCTTCTGATTGGTTAATTCTCATCCGGGCTTCCTTATCCAGGGGAGATTTTCTTCTATGAAAATCATAATTCTTAGAGTCCTGTAAAGAAATGACCAAACAAAGTGCACAGGCAGGAAATAGCTGGACCCAGGAAATGCTACAAGGAACTGGTGCATATGTTAATGAAGAAGATCAGATCAGTTTTAATCCTGGAAATTTTGAACAGACCAGAGCTGCTGCTCTTAAGGCCTGGAAAAGAATCCCTACTAAGGGTAGCTCAGATTTCTCCATAACCAATATAAAACAAGGCTCTGATGAACCTTTCACTGCTTTAGTCCACCGCTTAGTTACCACGGCCTCCAGGTTGTTCAGGTCAACTGAAGGCAACTCCGACTTTATCAAACAATTGGCATTTGAAAACGCAAATTCTGCCTGCCAAACTGCCAATTGCCCACATATTAAGCGGGGGACACTCGCTGATTATGTTCGTTTGTGCGCAGGAATAGGCACAGCTTACCAACAAGTGCTTGCTATGGCAGTGGCTATGCAGGAAACCACAGTCAAATAATTTTTAATTAATAAAAATAAAGCCCATACAGATAGAAATAAGTGCTTTCATTGTGGAGTACCTGACCATTTTTCAAGATGCTGTCCATAAAAATAACAAAAGGGCTCTCAAAAAACTGCCCCTCCTGGTTTATTCCCTAAATGTAAATGGGGTAAATGCTGGGCTAAGGAATGCATGTCTAAAACTGATGTACAAGGCCAACCCATTGCATCCAATAACCAAGGAAATGCATACAGGGGCCAACCCCAGTCCTTCAAACCCACACAGGCATATGGGACAGTCAGGTTTGTTCCAGCAACAAAAATCTATCCGTTTCAAATCTCTTCAGAGCCCCATCAGGGAGCACAGGATTGGACCTTAGTTCTGCCACCAACACAATTCTAACACCAGAAATGGGTGTTCAAGCCATTTCTGCTGGTATATTTGGGCCACTGCCCCCAAATACTTTTGGGCTCATTATAGGATGCAATAGTACAATGCTATGTGGCCTTCAGGTTTTCCCAGGGATTGTTGACAGTGATTATACTGCTCTCTTCCCCCACAACCATCAATACTCTCTCCTCAGGTCAGCGCTTTGCCCAGCTTCTATTACTCCCACTATTCCCCATTAATAATGCAGTCTCAGGGGAATACTTTCCCTGGGTCCTCTGATGCTATAACCAACAATAAGCCTACCAAGGTTTTAAAATTAGATGCAAAAGCCTTCTTTGGCCTGATGGACACTGGTTTGCCATTATAAGAAAAAAAGGATTGGCCTTCTAGCTGGCCAGTAGAAGAGACCTTGACATATTTACAAGGCTTGGGACAAAGTAAAAGCCCCAAATGGAGCTCAAAAATGTTATCTTGGACAGACTCTGAGGGTCACTCAGGACATGTTCAGTCTTATGTAATAGAAGGACTCCCTATTAATCTTTGGGACCATGACCTTCTCTCTCAAATGAGTTTAATAATGTGCAGCTCAAATGAAGATGTTGTTACCATACAGATGTTAAAAACTAGTTTTACACCAACCAGGGGATTGGGAAATAATTAAGATGGCATAGTACAACCCCTTACTCGCTTCCTAAACATGATCACTCAGCTTTGGGATATTTTTCCTAGGGGACATTGATTGTCCTGTGGCCCATGCAAAAAAGATCACATGACTGTCTGATGATGCTGTCTGATCGACCAATGGCCCCTTACTTCAGAAAAGCTTGCTGCTGCCCAACAGCTGGTACAGGAACAGCTTGAGACAGGACATATAATCCCCAGCTCATCACCCTGGGATACACCTATCTTGTCATTAAGAAAATATCAGGAAAATAGTATCTCCTACAAGATCTTAGGGCTATAAATAAAACAGTGCTTGTTATGGGGGCCTTACAACCTAGACTTTCTTCCCCAGTGACCATCCCTTTATATTAACACAGATTGTTATTGATTTAAAAGATTGCTTTTTTTACAATTCCTTTACATTCTGAAGACCAAAAACTTTTTGCATTTAGCCTTCCCACACCTAATTTTCAGGAATCCATGAAAAGATTTCAATGGTGCGTTCTCCCACAAGGCATGGCTAATAGTCCTACACTTTGTCAGGCCTATATTGCATCTTCTATTCAACCAATCAGAGATGCCTGGACACAAATTTATAATGTACATTATATGGATGATATACTGCTTGTAGACAAGTCAGGAGAAGAAGTCTTATTGTGCTACCAAGCATTGACAAAGGCTTTACAACATAGAGGCCTGAAGATTGTACCTGAAAAGGTTCAATTAAAAGAGCCATATACATATTTAGGCTTTCAAATGTATGAAGAAAAAAAATGTTTCCTAGGCAAATGGTCAGAACTTGAAAATATCATCCTTAGTGAGGTAACCCAATCACAAAAGATCACACATGGTATGAAGTCACTGATAAGGGGATATTGACCCAGAATCTCAGAATACCCTAGACACAATCAGCATATCAATAGATTTCTAAAAAGATGGAAGGAGAGACCCCTGGTCCTGGAAAGACTGGATGTAGGGGAACGCCAGGACAGAGTAATGAGAGGGGGTTGAACGGAGAAAAGAGGGAGGGAAGGGGGCTTATGGGACTTTCGGGGAGGGAGGAAACGGGAAAGGGGAAGTGATTTGGAATGTAAATTAAAAAAATAAAATAAAATTAAATTAAAAAAAAAAAAGGTTACCTTAAGGGTAGATAAACTCAGAACCCACAGTGACTTTCAAAAACTTTTAGGTGATATTAATTGGCTGCTCCCCTATTTAAAGATTAGCAAAGAAGAATTAAAACTTTCATATGATATTCTCTGTATAGATGATTCTGATCCTACCTCACATAGGAATCTCTCCCCTGAGGGGTGTCATGCCATTTCCTTAGGAGAGAAGGCAATCCAGAACCAACAAATCATCTATATGGATTATAGTTGCCAGTTGTGGTATATCATCTATAAGACTCCACAAATTTCAACAGCAGTTTTATGGCAGACAGCTCCCATAATGTGGATCCATCTTCCCATTAACCCCAAAAAGGTGTTAAATCCATTTTTTTTAGTTGATTTCTGTTATATTTGTTTTAGGTAGGAGACAAGCTAAGATTTATTTTGGCTGAGAACCAGATATAATTATTCATCCCTATACTAAAGATCAAATCGACTGGCTTATGCAAAATACAAATTCCTGGCCTATAGCCTTAGCTGGTTTTGCTGGCAATGTTGATAATCATTACCCCAATAGGCTGCTAGATTTTGCCAATGGCCAAGAATTCATCTTTCCTAAAGTAACTTTGCTTACTCCCATTCCTCAGGCCCTGACAGTGTTTACTGATGGCTCCTCCAAAAGGGGGGGGGCTGCTTACATTTGGAATGGTCAGGCTATTAGTTTTCAAACTGATGCCACATCCACATCGGCGCAACTTACTGAATTGTATGCTGTAATAGCTGCCTTTACTGCCTTCCCCTTTCAATCTCTTAATATTTATACTGATAGTTCATATATAGCTAAATCTGTCTCCCTTTTAGAAACCATAAGCCAGAATAAGAATGCTTCAAAAATCAGAAACACGTTTAGACAACTTATTTCTATTATTAAGCCTAGAAAATTCTCTTTTTTACTGGGCAATCTTCGTGCCTACACTAGTCTTCCTGGACCTTTAACAGAGGGCAATCACCTGGCAGATCAGGCCACTCATGATCCTTCTTCTGTCTTTCCCATTGATTTGATTCCTGATACAGGGATTGAGACAACTCACCTAGGTCATTCTCTTCATCATCTAAATGCACATACCCTACGTCTGTTGTATAAAATTACCTGAGAACAGGCCAGGTATATTGTTAAAAATTACCCTGATAGTCTTCCTCATCTTCCTGTACCTCATTTTGGAGTTAATCCATGAGGATTGGTTTCAATGCCATATGGCAAATAGATGTAACACATTTGATCGATTTTGGTAAGCTTAAATATACTCATGTTAATGTTGATACTCTTAGTGGTTTTATGATTGCCTCCCTTCAAGAGGGTGAAGCTACCAAACGTGTTATAAATCATTTATTGACAGCCTTTTCCATCATGGGTACCCCACAGCATATTAAAACTCATAATGGATCCTGCTATGCTAGTAATTCCTTTCAATCCTTTTGCAAACAGTTCTCCATCGTCCACATTGCTGGACAGGGCATAGTTGAGCGAGCCAACCAGACTCTTAAACTTACCATTTCTAAAATGAAAAAGGGGACATGGTATCCCACTAAGGGCCTACCAAGCAATATTGTGGCTCATGCTCTTTTTATAATATTTTATTTTTTTTAAATCTGGAACAGGAAGGACAATCAGCAGCTGCTAGATTTTGTCAATCAACAACAAAACATCTTTTGCACATGTCATGTGGGAAGATCCACTAGCCAATGCTTGGCATGGGCCAGATCCAGTCCTCATATGGGAATGAGGCTCAGTATGTATTTATTTAAAACAATCAAAATCTGCCAGATGGCTCCCAGAAAGATTGGCTAAGCACGTTGACCATCGTGATGAACTTCCAGCGGGAGTATCTCCTCCTGAGATTATTTTACCTTTGTCTTCTCCACAAGATAAAAAACTTGCTGATGATCTGGATTACCCTTCTTCTGCTGAAGACATTAGAAGGAGGACCAGATAAGACAGTGAATAAACATCAATTACTGGTGACCCTATATCACCACACTTGTGATTTTAGGAGAGGTAAAGGTCAGATTCCTTCTACATATTATTCTACCATGGATTGTGGAGATCAAACCGCCTATTTGGCTGTTACTAGGGATCAGCATGGGAGAGTCCCCCAAAGTTGGGTTTGTAGGAAGAACCCAAAACCTTTGCCATCACTTAAAGACTGCCAGTGCCCCTTGGATCGCCAATTTGTAGATCAAATGAATTATAGTTGTTATGGTCAATTTCAGGAGTGCCTTAAGGATGGGATCACCTATTTTACTGCTACACCCCATATACAGTTGCTAGGCACATTTGGGGGTGATTGAGCAAATATCCCACAAGTATTTGGCAATTATAAATACTCTCAGTCTTCCTGTCTTGTAACACCTGGAAAACAAGCATGTTGGCCCAAGAGAGCTCATGTCCATATATTAGACAGAGGGTCAACAGATCAGGTAAGAGAAACCATAGTGCAAAGAAAAATTCAGGCCATGATAATGCAATGCTTCCAAAAGTTAATTATCATCCCCATCTTTGGCCTGGCCTGAAGAGCTTGGATCTTGGTCCCCAAACCAATGATATTTTGATTGCCACCCATATGGCCCTTAACTATACCAATCCCCTTTTGGCAGAAAATTGTTGGCTGCGCTTAGCTCTAGGTGCCTCCTGGCACCTAGCTGCCCCTTTGCTTGGTATTTCTGAGGCTTCTTATGAGAGTTCTAATTGTAGTCTTTCAGTACCCTTTAAAATCCAACCTGAAGGATTTAATGTTACCTTTTGTTTTTATAAGGCTCAAAATAATAGTTTTGATGTAGATATGGGATTAATTTCCTTTGCCACCTGCACTCAGTTTATTAATGTCTCAGAACCCATTTGTTTAGGATTGGGCAGAGTTTTAGTATGTGGCAATAATATGGCATATTCTTCCCTCTCTTTAAATTGGACAGGGCTTTGTGCCCCTGCAGTGCTCCTGCCCAATATAGATGCTCTTCCTGTGAATGAGTCTATCCCTTTGCCCAGCTTTGATACTTACATTCCCCACCAAAGTCGGGTGCTTCAGTTCATACCCCTAATAATAGTATTGGGAATTGCAAGCAGCATTGCCATGGACTCAGCCGGGGTAGGGATGTCTGTAAAACTATCACAACAGCTTGTAGATGACGTGAACTGGTCTATGAATCCGTCAAGGATTTACAAGATCAGGTGGATTCTCTGGCAAAGGTGGTGCTCCAAAATAGACGAGGATTAGACCTACTCACTGCAGATAAGGGGGGGATTTGCTTAGCCCTACAGGAGCACTGCTGCTTTTATACAAACAAATCCGGAATTGTTCACAATCATGTCTGGAAACATCAGGAAGAGCTCAAGAGACAATGAAAGGAACTTTTCAAGAACCCAATTTGGAGTTCCTGGAGTAGAATATTGTCATATTTTCTCCCACTATTGGGACCCTTGATTGGGTTACTAATCCCTCCATTAGGACCTCATCTCTTTAATAAACTTATGGCCTTTGTAAATGGACAAGTAGATGCAATAAAATGCAGCCTATACAAGTATATTATCATCAATTAGCCATGCATGACAGGGAGAAGAATATGGCAACCTGAAAGGTCCTTGATGAACATAGGTCATACTCCCTTCCTCTGAAGAACTGGATCCGTTAGCCAGTTATGGGCAACTGGGGAAGAAGGGGTTTCATCATCTAAAGCATGGCCACCTAAGATAGGAAATGAAGGCCAAGACCTTCCCTTGCAATGACAGGTAAAGCCGTCCAATGTTCTCCCTGTTAAAATCTCCCCTGACTTAAGACAGGCACGATCCCCACAGAGGACAGTATTTGTGCATTCCTTCTGACTAACTAATATAAAAGAAGGGGGGACCTACCGGGAGCCCTGGCTGCTTGACCTGAGCATCACCATTTTGTTTCTTAAGGCTGATATAGCACTAACAAGCTAAGTTGTTATTGTGTTTGGGTTTCATTTTTTGGTAGAAGAAGCCCTTCTCAGAAATCATGAGGTTCCTGTGGTTGGGACCTGTGGTTGGCACTTGGCCCAGAATAAACCTTTGCCTAGCCACAGATATGCCTGGCAGAAAATCTGCTACTGACTGATATTCCCCAGAAATGCCTTTTTTTTTGTCTTTAAAAGGGGCTGCTTTTCCTTACAATAAACAAGGCTTGATCAGAATGTTGTCTTGCCTCCATCTCTCTTGCCTCTTGCTTCCTCATTCTCACCCCCTCTCTTAAAGACCTCATCTGCTGTTCTAGCTGGCTGAGGCAGGTAGGGTTCTAGCACTTACCTTTTGCCATCTGGTTATCTCTGGTGTTAGTTGGTTTTGCTGTTTCTAGCTGGAGCTTGTCCCTCCTGTGGACCTATAAGCCTGTGTCCATATTCCCGGGAGACCAACTCTCTTCTGGCAGGGTCTGTGCACAGAAGGTTGTATACCTGGCTTTCTGGTGCAATTGATGACCGGAAGGCTCCTGTTCCCACTGGGCCACTGGTCTTATGCCCTGTGCACTGCTAGCTCTTCCCCTCCAGAGAGATACTGGAGAGAAAGTGGAGATCTCACCTCCGCACACAGAGTATGGGCACTTCTGGGAGATCGCTCTCTCCTGGCAGGCTGTGCCCAAAAGGCTGTGGAGCCGCCTGGCTCCCTGGTGCAAACGGTGACAGGAAGGCTCCCATTCCTGCTGCTCCACCTGTGCGCTTAAAAGAAACATTCTAAAAGCACTCATTTTCTTTTTGTAGGTAGTTTTGATTTGTATGAACTCATTACTGGAAAAACAGTTATTTCTCGGGGCTACTGTTATTCCTAACTGTGTGACAATAAGACTACTATTACAATTTTGAGCCAAATTTAAAGCATCCTTCATTTTTATTGGAGTGGACCCAAGGGCTGGCTAGTGGCTGCCTCCTAAGTCAGGTTAAAAAAGCAGCCCATCTCTTGGGCCCCTTTGAAGGAGTAAAATCAGGATAGTTTCAAAGCATGTTTAGGGAAGAGAGACAATGGAGCAATAAGGAAGTACAGAAAAATCTCAAAGGATAACTTATCATTAGGGTGAGTTAAGAATGGTTGGAGTGTTCTTAAAGACAAGTCAGGGTCATGGACTAGGCCAAAAACAGCAACTCAGCTGTTACAATAAATAGAAACTTATTTTTTAACAATACAGCATAATGGTTCCTGCTCTCAAAATGGAATAAGGCAGATTCCTGACTACAACTATACATATCATACATATACATACCACTAAGTATCTCCTTTAATAGATTCTCCAGAAGAGAGTCATTTTACCACAAGAATTGTTTGTTAATAAGCAACAATGGGTAGATCAACATTGCTGCTTTTGGATTTTATAAAAATCAAACCAAAAAGAACAAAGTATTTATAAACACAATATCTCACACACACACACACACACACACACACACACACACACACACACACACACACACACACATGCACACACACCCATCTTTATGTTCCAGAAGTAAAGTCACTCATCTCAAGATCTAGTTAAATGTATGTTTTCCTTCTAGATCCTTTTAGAGATACCTTGTTGAAATATGATACCTTCAGTCCTGAAAGCCTTCATTGCAATGGTTTCCTGTGTCCCATAGTGTTAATTGTTCCAACACACCCTGTATCAAGAATGAGTAGAATGTGCATGCAGAAGCATGAGCCTCTAGCATGAGAGATTCCAAGCTTTCAGACTGATTTGCAAGTGTAGTCTAGCATTATCTTTGGTTGCATTACCTTTGAGGTGTAAAACAGGATTGTGTTGTAGTTCAAAATAAAGTCAGCTCAGAACAAAAGAGTTACTTTTCTTGAGTGCTAACTATCTTAGTCACGGTTTCTGTTCCTGTACAAACATCATGAACAAGAAGCAAGTTGGGAAGGAAAGGGTTTATTGAGCTTACACTTCCATACTGCTGTTCACCACTAAAGGAAGTCAGGATTGGAACTCAGGCAGGTTGGGAAGCAGGAGCTAATGCAGATGCCATGGAGGGATGTTTCTTACTGTCTTCCTTCCCCTGGCTTGTTCAGCCTGCTGTCTTATAGAACCCAAGATTACC
Source organism: Tokudaia tokunoshimensis (assembly GCA_036184795.1). Lineage (NCBI taxonomy): Eukaryota > Metazoa > Chordata > Mammalia > Rodentia > Muridae > Tokudaia > Tokudaia tokunoshimensis. The sequence goes on along the minus strand of BTHU01000012.1, from coordinate 1,266,686 downwards.
AGCCCAGAGATGGTATAACCCACAAGGGGCCCTCCCCCCTTGATCTCTAACAGAGAAAATGCCCCACAGCTGAACCTCATAGAGGCACTTCCCCAACTGAAGCTCCTTTCTCTGTTATAACTCCAGCCTGTGTCAAGTTGAGACACAAAACCAGCCAGTATACCAACCTTGTTTATTTTACTGAAAAACAATACAGTTTTCTAATTATTTATGTCATTGGGAATTCCTATAAATTCAATTCCTTCGTGTCTGTAAGACCAATTGGCTGTTAGAACTAGAGTGGTGTGGGAAAGTATGAATGTTGAGGTCCATAGACTAATTATTTTATTAGTTAGCCCAATCCTCAGTAGCCATTATTTGCCCATATCTAAGTTGGAATTAATATTGTGTAACCAATAGATTAAAACTTTTGGAATTATCTAAGTTAGGAGACTGACCCGTAGTTTCCTCCAAACTAGCTAAGAATGTCACAAGTTAACATTTGAGACTTATAGAAAGGCTTCCTCATCTTTCTGTAACAACCTCTCTGATGTGTCCAACAATGTATTTTAAGCTAGTCTTGATACATGACTTTCTTTGTCCTATAAAACTTTGAAACTGCTTCCACATTGGAATACAAAATTTTGGATAAAACTATGTCCCTGTGACAATGTGTTTGTATCTCCATTAAGGTGAGGGCTGTTTGTCCATTGACTATTCCTAAATTTATAATTTCCTTCCCTTACAATGCTAGAGAAAACATGCTTTTTTTAATTTTAATTTTTTATTTTTTAGTGTTTTATCAATTTCTCCTTTGTGAAACAATGTATACTTGAATAGGGAGTCAGCAACTAGCTGAGTTGAGATTAGATTTCCATTTGCCACTATTTCTGTAAATAGACACACTAACAAGAACTCAGGTTTTCTTTATAAATATTTCTAGTCAACCAAAAATAAAGCTAGACTTGAGAGTATTTCTTGTTTGATAAAAAATGCATTTAATCTGTTTACTCATTCACATGCTTCGAAGCTTACATAATTTTATTCTTAGGCTATGATATCTGTAGGCAGGGTCTTATACAAAACATATTAATAGAAGATTACAAAAGAATCTTGTACTACTTTTATTGGGATTATTCTGTTAGTCAAGCACCTCTTACCCTGTTATAGACAGAAATGGTGGGACTTGGTTGTCTGCAATAACAAAGGTAACCATATAACATGAAATCTGTACAAATTTTATCCATCAAGAATCAGAACAAAGGCATGTCCCTAGCAATATACACAGAGAGGGAAGGGAGAAGACATGGTGGATAGGTTTCTTCCTGTTTAGGGGCCTGACCTCCTTTTTTTCTGTAAATCAGAGCGTTTGCTTATGGAGAATTCTGTGAGCATTCTGTCTAAGCTCTGCCCCATAATTTCCTGGCAAAAGTCAAGCGTGCCTGACTCACTATAAAAGGGGCTGTTTTCCCTCTTCGCTCTCTCTAGTTCTTGACTTCTTGTTCCTGTTCTATCCTCTCACCCCTTTCCCCTTCTCCCCATTCTCCCCCCACCTCCCTATCCATGTGCTCATGGCCAGCCTCTACTCCTCTACTTTCTCTGCCTTTCTCTGTCTCTACTACCCTCTCGACTCCCCTCTCCATGCCCCGAATAAACTCTATTCTTTAGTATACCATCCTGTGGCTGTTCCCTAGGGGGAAGGGATGCCCCAGCATGGGTCTGTGGAGGCACTCCCTTCATCCATACTTGACTATACATCCACCAAACATATTCCTTTTCTCCTTATCTTTTTATAAAACACAAGTTTTATTGTTAATTTTTTTCTAAGTGCCTTTGAGATATAAATCTTCTGTCAGTTGATAAAATAGGATTGTTCTCTACCTATAGAAATGCATTAATCAACAAAATGTCATGGTCCTTCTTTCCAAGTCTCTCTAAGAGAAGGGAACCTTAATTTTGACAAATATCAAAGTGACCAACTTTGCCCTAAGTTTAAGGAATTTTCTTCTAACTCATTCAAGTTTTCATAAACTTTCCAGATTTCTGTTTCCATGAATAAAATATCTTTCCTTTTTTCCAGTACTATTGAATATTTGTCATTGACTTTTCACATTTGCAGAGTGTGATTTTATTGGATAACAAATAAATAATAAAGTGTTTTATCAAAATATTTTTATATGGTTTTGGAGATATTTTTTACTTGTGGAGGTTCAACCTCTAATCTGTAAAAGAGAAAAAAAATGAGGTGGGGTGTGTGTGGTGCAATACTTTGTTCAGTTCCTGTGTAAGGAAAGGAATGATACACTCATTCATTTTCTTAATTCCTTGGAAGCTGAATTTGGCCTTACCCTATGGCATATCTTGTTGGCATTTGAATCTGGAAGACTCACATAAGTCATGTAATTCATCAAGTTCCAGCCTGGGAATAGGTCTTTGAGAAACTGCAGGGCTGTGGCAGGCAGGACTCCAGTATCAGCAGTGACCCTGCAGCAATTTCTATTCCACAACATGTTAACTGGAAAGTAAAAGTGCTTAGGAAGTTTTTCTGAGGCCTGGTGATTCTTTTATTCTGATTCTGGTACTAATTTGGTCTCTCAGATTTATACTAGCAATCACCTGACTCAGTTTCTCTGTATTTCAAAAGAAAATTGAAAATAGATAGGTATGGAAAATGGATTATTTTAATGTTTGGTGAAACTGGGGAGAAAAATAATATAATCCTTTATAGAATATCACGAAAGAGCAACAATAACAGCAACAAACACCAACAAAAGGTTGTTAGTTTTGGCTGTGAAGACTGTTTGCATCCATTTCTTCAGAGAAATGATGCATCCTGGGTTTTTTTCCATGACTGTTCTGTTAGACTTAGTTTTTAAATTCAAATTCTGCCTAGAAGAAAATGAATACCCCTTCTGTCTTAAAAAAATTTCCATTTTTCATGACAAAATAATACCAGAGTTTATACAGCATAGTGGATAAAAGATCCTGATCTTTTGGGGAGCCGACAGAATTCTTGGACTCCATGCCTATTCCTTTTGTAGGTAGAGCAGAAGCCTTTTGTAGAGTTTTATAATTACTTTGGAGACTAAAGATAACATTTTGATAGCTTAAGTAAGGGACACAATTATTCCATTTTAGAATTTTGAGTATCTTCTGTACACTGAGACTCCATCTCATTCTCTCATCATGGAAACATGACAGATTTTTTCCCCCAGCTTTTGTTGTTGTGGGATATTTTTAAAATGCATTATCCTCTTAAGTAACTCAATGTCAGACTTAGTTACATTATAACTAAACAATTATTAAGAGATAAATGTAAAATGGTCAACCTTTGCATGGCCTGGAAAGAGGAGACTGGCTCATGAATGGACTTATGACATAACCTAAGAATCTTAGGTGTCATTTTGTTGTATAAGAAATAAATCTTTAGTTGAATCCCTTTATCTTTTTGACCTTCAGTTTCTTCATCTGAAATCACTGCAAAGGTCAATACTTCATCCATGTCTTTATCCTCAAAGGTGAATTAAGGGCATAACCGGGAATGTGCTAGATCAGAAAATAGTGCTGTCTGTGGAAAGAAATGGTCAAGAAAAATGTCCACTGGAAGGTTTTGTAGGTGGATTATTAGATGCACATTCATCTACAGTACACTTTCTAGCTACAGAAAGGGAATTTGAAATGCAATATATTGTTATTGAGAAGTACATTATAAATGAAGTGGAAGCAAAAGCGGAGGCTGCTGTGTAGTCTGCAGCACAAAGCTCACCCAGGCTTCCAGTGAGCATTCAATCAACTGTTATAAAGATCAGGTCACCAATGAGACTTTACATAACTGTGAAAGCAGAAGTCCTCCATATTTTTTCCCTATGAGAGAAAAATATGGTAGCAAATTTGAGTTAATTTTCTACATCTCTACCTTGTATACTCTGAAGTTCCAACAGAGAGCCTGATTCTCCACTTACCTCTGTACAGGACTTATAAAAAGGCTTAAAACTAAATTCATGACAGTGTTAATTATGAGTAGGGATGAAAGCCCTACTCCACTAATTTATTAGCTTGCATGTTGTGTTAAAACATTTGACTCACTTTCATAAAACTTCAGTGAAAGTGATATTAACTTTAATGTCTAGGAATTTTAAATAGATCAAATAAATTAATGCATATGATGAATTTAGGTCAATTTTGTATATTCAATAGTCATTGTTTGTTAGTTATTATATATTATAACACATAATTAATTTTTATACATTTTAATTAAAATATAATTACATCACTTCCTCCTCCCATTTCCTCCCTCTGCTCTCTTCTAAGAAACCTCCCTCCAATCCTCTCCATGCCTACCTTCAACTCTCAAATTTATAGCCTTTACACATATTTTTGTATTACACATATAATCACACACACACATGCACATACAAATACTTTTATATGCATGAACAAATATATAAATATAAAATGTTTAGTATCATTTTCTGGGGGATTTTTTGGTGTGTATGCATGTGCATGTGTGTTTGTATGTATGTGTATATACACTTACAGGTATTACTGTGTGAGTGTAGTAAAAAAAAAAAAAGATAAGATTCCTTGAGAATTTATTAAACAAACTTGCTCTTCTCTGTCTCTTTTACTTCTTTCTCTTCCTATCTTGATATTCCTGTACTTACAAGTTGCAGATTCTCTACCTGTTTTTCTATCCCACCTGTCTCATCTATTCCCCTCTCAAGCCTCCCTTATCAAATGTGATTCTTTTTAATTTTCCTGGTTTCATTGGTTACTCTATGTTGTAAGCTCACATCTGAAGTTTTGAAGCTAACATCTGCAGATTAGAGAGAATGTGTGATATTTGTCTTTCTGGTTCTAGGTTATATCACTCAATACACTATTTTCTATGTCCATTCTTTTACACAAATTTTTCATGTTTTTATCTTTTCTTACATGTGAGAGTGACATAACTGGGTCATATTGGAGATTTATTTTCACATTTTTGATGATTTCCACAGTGGCTGTACCACTCTGCATTTCCAATAGGAGTGAATTGGGTTCATTTTTCCCCAAAACCTCTCCAGCAGCATTTGTTGGCAGCTGTTTGAATGATCTTAGCCATTCTGATTAAGGTGAGAAGAAATCTTATGCTTAAACTTTACTTTTATCTGTTACTAAGGATACTAAACACTCTTTGAGTTATTGGCCATTATTATTTCATCTATTGAGAGCTCTCTGTTTAAATTCATAGACTCCCCTCCCACCCCCAATTTACATTTGGTAGTTTGTTTCCTTGAATTTTGCTTTCCAAGTTCTTTTTACTCTCTTGATATTAATCCTCTGTTAGATGTCTATCTGGCAAAGATTCTCCCACAATGGATAGATTTCTGCTTTATGCATTTGAGTGTGTTTTTAGTTGTACAGTAGCTTTTTGGTTGTATGAGGTCTATGTTGTCAATTGTTTGACTTAATTCCTGGTGCACTGAAGTTGTACTAAGAAAGCATTTTGTTTACACCTCAATCTTTTAGAGTTCTATGATTCCTTCTAGCAGTTTTAGCATTTCAGGTTAGATCTACATGGATCTAATTTTTACAGAGTGATAGTCACTGGTCTAATTTCATTCTACATGTGAACATCCAGTTTTTCCAGTATCATTTTTTGAAGATTCCCTTTCTCCAGTTCACTTTTTTTTAAATATATTTTCTTTTTTTTATTTTCTAAGTTTTTTATTTACATTCCAAATCATTTTCCCTTTCCTGTTTCCTCCCTCCCCGAAAGTCCCATAAGCCCCCTTCCCTTCCTCTTTTCCCCATTCAACTCCCTCTCGCTTCTCTGTCCTGACATTCCCCTATATCCAGTCTTTCCAGGACCAGGGTCTCTCCTTCAATCTTCTTGGAAATCTATTGATACGCGAATTGTGTCTAGGGTATTCTGAGATTCTGGGTTAATATCCCCTTATCAGTGACTGCATACCATGTGTGTTCTTTTATGATTGGGTTACTTCACTTAGGATGATATTTTCAATTTTCTGACCATTTGCCTAGGAATTTCATGAGTTCATTATTTTTAATTGCAGAGTAGTATTCCATTGTGTTCTGGGTTCTTTCCAGCTTCTGGCTATTATAAATAAGACTGCTATGAATATAGTGGAGCATGTGTCCTTATTGCATGCAGGGAAAGCCTCTGGGCATATGCCCAGGAGTGGTATAGCCAGATCCTCTGGGTCCAGTTCACTTTTTATTTGCCTCTTTGTCAAATATCAGAGAGGAATAGTGTTTATGTTTGTCCATTCTGAAATATTCCATTGGTCAATCACTCTGACTTTGGGTCATTAACAAATTGTTTTTATTACTAAAGTTTTATAATATATCTTTAAATCAGGAATGGGAAAGTTTCCAGTCTCATTATTTTTGCTTTGAATTGATTTGCCTATCCTGTGTCTTATAAGTTCTATGTGAACCTCTGGATGATTATTTTCTATTTCTATGAATCATGTTATGGGAATGTAATTGGAAACACATTGAGTGTATAAATTACTATTTGTAGAATGGCTGTTTTTACAATATAAATCCAACTGATTCAGCAATATAGCATATTGTCCAATTTCCCAGTGTCCTTATGAACATCGTTCTTGGAGGTTTTGAACTTTTCACTGTATAAGTTTTTCATGTTTTTTGGTTAGGTTAATAAAAGATACTTTATTGTCTTTGATGCTATTGAAAATGAGAGTGTAATCATGTTCTCCATTTGCTGTTAGTGTATAGAAATGCTAATAATGTTTGCAAGTTGATTTTGTACACTGCTAATTTCCTGAAATTGATAATTGTGATGGAATTTGGGGGACCAGACTTTTACATAGCAATATCATACTATCTGCAAAAGGGATGATTTGACTTCTTCTTTCCTATTTGTATACTTCATTGTCCTTTTTTTTTAATATATTGCTTCTTTTACTGTTCAAGATATGATATAGAGAAGGAGTGAAAATAGTAGGAAGCCCTGTTTTGTTACTGACTTTAATGACATTTGAATTTTTTTTCATTTTTTTCATGTCCAGTCTTTATTATGTTAGGCATGTCCTATTAATCATGCTCTCAGGGGTCTTTCTTATATTTATTGAAATGACTACATTTTTTTCTTTAAGTTGATTCATTCAATGTATTATATTTATTAATTTACATATGTTGAACCAAGTCTGCATTTTCTGGATAAAGCCACTTTGATTGTAGTGAGTGGTGTTCTGGATATATGCCCGTATTCAGTTAGCTAGCATTTTTTCAAATATTTTTGTGTCTGTGTTCAGAAATATTTGTCCATAAATTAGAAATTTTTCTGCATTTATCTGGTTTCGGTTTTAGGATGATGATAGCTTTGTAGAAAGAGTTTGGGAGTGATACTACTATTTCTGAATATTTGAATAATTTAAGACATATATGCCCTTCTTGTGGGTGTCTTCTGCCAGGACAAAGTAGTAACTTGTCTGTTCCTCTGAAGAAACCACAGTCTCAAGGCCTCCAGGAGGTTGGCTGTACACAGACAACTGGTAAGGGAACTTCTCTAAGAGTCACACAAGCTGAGAGTTCCAAGAAGTCTAGTGGTCTTGGGACCAATCACCTTTGAGTGTACCCCCTACTCCAGCACACTGAATTGCACTCCCCTTCCAATGGGTGCCTTATGCTTGGTCAAAGCATCATCTTGTCTGCTCCTCTAAAGACACCATAGCCTTGAAGCTTCCAGGAGGTTCACTGCATGCAGGGCAACTGGGCAACAAAGAAAATAAAACCCTCTTATTGCATAATAATCAAAGCACTAAGTGCACTGAGCAGAGAACACATATTAAAAGCTACAAAGGAAAAAGTTCAAGTAACAAATAAAGGCAGACCTGTTAGAATTATACCAGACTTCTCAACAGAGACACTAAAAGCAAGAAAAGTTTGGACAGAGGTCATGCAGACCCTAAGAAAATATAAATGCCTGCCCAGGCTACTATACCCAGTAAAACTCTCAATCAACAAAGATGGAGAAAACAAAATATTACAGGACAAAACAAAATTTAAATTGTATCTATCTACCATTCCAACCCTACAGAGAATCTTAGAAAAAAAATAACTCCAACACAATGAGGGTGCCTATACCAAAGTAAAACAAGATATTAATCATCTCACAACAAAACCAAAAAGTGATTCACATGCACATAAATATAACCTACAACAACAAACATAACAGGAACTAACATTCACTTGTCTTTACTATCTCTCAAAATTAATGGACTCAATTCCTCTATAAAAAGACATAAGTTAACAGACTGGATACAAAAAAAGGATCCAGCATTTTATTGTATACAAGAAATACACCTCAATAACAAAGATAGACACTACCTCATTACCTCATTTCCAGTCAAAAGACTAGAAAAATGCTTTCTAAACACATGGTCAAAAGGACTTATCAATAGATTTCTAAGAAGATGGAAGGAGAGACCCCTGGTCCTGGAAAGACTGGACGTAGGGGAACGCCAGGACAGAGAAACGAGAGGGGGTTGAATGGAGAAAAGAGGGAGGGAAGGGGGCTTATGGGACTTTCGGGGAGGGAGGAAACGGGAAAGGGGAAATGATTTGGAATGTAAATTAAATAAAATAAAATAAATAATAATAAAAAAAAAGGAACATGCTGGTGTTACCATCCTAATATCCAGTAAAACAGACTTTCATCCAAAAGTTTTCAAGTGAGATGAGAAAGGACATGTCATATGTCATATGCATGGAAGGAAAAATCAACCAAGAGAGAATCTCAATTCTCTAAAGTTATGTGTCAAGTGCAAAGGCAACCACATTTATAAAAGAAACTTTCCTAAAGCTCAAAATGGAATTTGAACCCCACAAAACAATAGTGGGACACTTCAACACCCCACTGTCACTAATGGACCCATTATTGAAACAGAAACTAAACAGAGACGCAGTGAAACTATTAGAGGTGATGAACCATGGATTTATCTGACATCTACAGAACATTTCACCCTAAAACAAAGGAATATACCTTCTTTTCAGCACCTCATGGTACTTTCTTCAAAATTGACTATATAATTAGTCACAAAACAAGCCTCAACCCATGCAAAAGATTGAAACAATCCCATGCATCCTATTAGGTCACCACAGATTTAAGGTTAGTCTTCAATAACAATAAAAATAATAGACAGCCAACATACTCATAGAAACTGAACCACTCTCTACTCAAAGATAACCTGGTCAGGGAAGGAAAAAAAATGTAAAGACTTCCTGGAATTCAATGAAAATGAAGACACAGCATATTCAAACTAATGGGACAAAATGGAAGCAGTGCTAAAAGGAAAATTCATTCCACTAAGTGCCCTGGTAAAGAAATTTGAGAGATCCTACACTAGCAACTTAACAGCATACCTGAGAGCTCTAGAACAAAAAAGAAGTAACACAGTCAGGAGGAGTAGACTGCAGGAAATAGCCAAACTCAGAGCTGAAATCAACCAAATAGAAACAAGAAGAACTATAAAAAAATCAACAAAACCAAATGCTGCTTTATTGAAAAAATCAACAAGATAGCTAAACCCCTACACAAACTTACTAAAGGTCCCAGGGAATATCCAAATCAACAAAACCAGAAATGAAAAAGGAGACAAAACTACAGAAACTGAGTGTCTTTGTGAGGGTTTTACTGCTATGAACATACTCCGTGGCCAAAGCAACTCTTATAAGGACAACATTTAATTGACACTGGTTTATAGGGTCAGCGGTTTTTCCCCTCATCATCAAGGCAAGAGCATGGCAGCATCCAGGTAGATATAGTGATGAGAGTTTAACATCTTCAACTGAAGGCTGCCAGTAGAAGACTTCCAGGCAGCTAGGATGAGGATTTAAAGCCCACACACATGCCCACAGTGACACACCTACTCCCACAAGGGCATATCTCCTTAAATTGGCACTCCCTAGGCCAAGCATATACAAACCATCATACTGAAAAAATTCAAAAAATCATCAGATCCTACTACAAAAGCCTATACTCAACAAAACTGGAAAATCTGGATGGAATGGATGATTTTCTAGAAAGATACCATGTACCAAAATAAAATCAAGAGCATGTAAACTATCTAAACAAACTCATATCCCCTAAGGAAAAAAAAAACTAAGTCTTTAAAAATCTCTCATCCAAAAAAAAAAAATGTCCAGGGCCAGATGGCTTTGTGCAGTATTCTACCAGGTCTTCAAAGAAGAGCTAACACCAATATTCCTCAAAGTTGTCCATACAATATAAACAAAAGGAACACTACCTAATCTACTCTATAAAGCCACAATTATTTTGATACCTAAAGCACACAAAGACCAAACAAAAAAGAGAACTTCAGACCAATTTACCTTATGAATATCGATGCAAAATTACTCAATAACATTCTTATAAACTGAATCCAAGAACACATTAAACTCACTGTCACTGATGCTGTGGTGTGCTTGCAGACAGGTGCCTATCATTGCTGCCCTCTGAGAGGCCTATCAAGAAGCTGAACCAGTTGGATGCAGACACAGCACCCAACCAGTGCACAGAAGCTGGGGACCCCTGTGGTTGAACTGAGAAAGCTGTAAGAAGATGTGGAGGAATGTGGCCCCATAGGATGACAAACACTCTCGACTGACCTGGACCCCAGAGAATTCTCATACACTGAACCACCAACCAGAGAGCTTGCATCAGCTGAAATGAGGCCCCTGACACATATACAACAGAGGACTGCCTAGTGTGGCCTCAGTAAGAGAAGATGCCTTTAACTATCAAGAGACTTAGGGCCCCAGGGAGTGGGGAGTGATGGTGGGGGTGGGGATATCTACTTAGAGACAGGGTTTGGGGAGAGGAGGTATGGGATGCAAAACAGTTAGGGGACAGACAAAGAGGTAGAAGAAGTCTTGAATGTAAAAATGGATTAAGGAATAAAAATAAATAAAATATTAAAAAGAAAAAAAAGAAATAAAGTTTTTCTTTCAGAGTCTTATATAATTCTGCAATGAGTTTATCTGAATCTGGATATTTTTAGCCACAAATCTTTTTATTGCTGTTTCAATCTCCTTATGTAATTTGTTTAGGTTGTTGATCTCTATTTGGTGTAACTTTAGTAGTATTGATAAATTAAGAAATTAATCCAATTCCATTATTATTTCCAGTTTGATGGAGTACAGCTCTTAAATATATTCACGTACAACAAATATTGTATTTCTTTGACTTCTGTTGTAGTACGTTTCCTATTCCTTTCTTATTCTGTTAGTTCAGGTAATCCCTTTCTTTCCTTTCCTTTCCTTTCCTTTCCTTTCCTTTCCTTTCCTTTCCTTTCCTTTCCTTTCCTTTTCTTTCCTTTCCTTTCCTTTCCTTGTCTGTCTGTCTGTTTGTCTGTCTTTCTGTCTTTCTCTCTTTATGTCTTTCTTTCTCTCTTTTTTCTTTTTTCTTTTCTTTTCTTTTTTTTTTTTTTGTGAAATTGACCATGAGACTTTATCTGTTTTATCTTCTCAAAGAACCAGTTCTTAGAGTCATTGATTCTTAGCACTATTGCCTATGTTCTGTTTCATTACCTTAAGCTTTGAGTTTTGTCTTATTATGTCTTGTCATCTAATAGGTTTGACATGTTTTTCTTTCTCTTTTTTCCCCAAATTCTTGAGTTGTATCATTAAATTACCTTTTTGTGATATTTCTGATTTTTTAGTGTATACAGTTATAATTATAAACTTAAATCTTAGAAGGTTATTTAAAATAGCATTATCTTCTTTTAAAATAAATTAATTGAATTCTCATAGCCCTTTGATGCTAAAGATGACCTAAGACCCAAGATAGAAACAGAACCACAGTGCTACATGTGTGAGCATTTGGTTACAAGATGGTAGTAAAATGTTTGTTTTGCACTATCCCTAATAAGAGAATAAGATTTTCTTGAACGGCCCATTTATATTACAGGTATTAAAACTGCGCTTTGCTTTCATCATTATTGATTGATATTATCTAAAATGCAGAAATGTATGAAGGATTAATTGAGATTAATTGTAGGCTTGTTCCCACCTTCATTTACCAAGTAGATTTAATTGATATTAAGGACTGAACACATTGTAATAACACATTTCCTTATTGTTCAATCATTAATGATAGTTGACAGAAATTCATACATGTTCAAATGTTCAAATTAAATTTGAATTATTTAACCATTATATAAAGAACTTAAACACTAATTATGTTAATTATAAGTATTAAATAGTGAACTGTGTTTACAGAAAGAAATACCATATAGTGTACTATGTTGACTTTAAAGCACAATTATACACTTCTTAGTCTTTGTAGTTACTTAATTCTATTTTAGAATAAATCAGAAGTTATTTCACTTTCCAAGAATCCAATATTTAAAGTAGTGAAGGATTTTGAAAATTTCAGGCAATACCTACTTTATCATACTTTCATCTGCAGAAGAAAAATGCACTAGATTCTAATTGAAGTCTGAACATTAAACCATTTCAGCTCTGAAGTTTGTGGTGATATTTCCAGAAGGAATTGCATACGTTGGTAACTTCATATCAATGAACCTATCTCCATAATGAAAATTCAGTTTTATGTGAACATAATAGAGATGACAGGAAAATAGAAGAGTGTTCCAGTAATGAATGAAAATAGGTAGAACTTTGTTGAAAAGCCATTCAAGGCATATAAAATAGTCTACATATGGATAATTTACTCTGGATAGTTCCACAAGTGCCAGTTCAATATTGTGAGTTAAATACTTTGACAATTCTACTGAATCATTTCTTAGCCCTCTGAAGATAAGTATTAGGCTACAAACCTGTGTAGAATATAGATATCATTTTTTTGAGTTTTAAAATACTGTTTCTGTATTATCATAAAGCATCTCATGGCTTAGGCTTTTCTGAAATGTAAAGTAAAATTATTTTACACAGAAATGACAGCATAGTTAATAGTGGAAACAGAATTAATGATTTGAAATAAAATGTGCTTTGCTTTTTGTGGGAACATAGAGTGAATAAGCATAGAACATGCTTCATAGCTCACAGAATGCCAATCTAATGGTAGACTGCAATTTGATTTTCATACCAATTAGAGTTCAGTCAGCTCAAGGGTTCTGTGATGGTTCGTATATGCTTGACCCAGGAGTGGAGCTATTAGAAGGTGTGGTCTTCTTGGAGAAGGTTTGTTACTGTGGGCATGGGCTTAACACCCTCATCCCAGCTGCCTGGATGTCAGTCTTCCACTAGCAGCATTCAAATGAAGATGCAGAACTCTCAGCTCTGCCTGCATTATGCCTTCCTGGATACTGCCATGCTCCTACCTTGATGATAATGGACTGATGTCTGTAGCTGTAAGCTAGCCACAATTAAATGTTGTCTATGAGTTGACTTGATCATGACATATGTTCACAGCAGTAAAACTCTAGTAAAGACAGGTTCTTAAATTACAGTCTGTGAAGTCATGAATATTCTGATAACAGTGTTATCCATTAACATACATTATTGTCTTCTGCATATTGCTCATTTACTATGCTCTACTATACCTTACTCTACTATTATGTAACAGAGAAAATCAATAGTAAGTGCAGAGCTCACTTCTCAGGTTTGGAATATCTATATACGTACATGAAGATCTTGTCACTAAGGATGTTTGTCAATTGTACAAATCAGATTTATGTTTTCTAGGTTTGATCATAGTCAACTTAACTAAAATCTCTTCTTAAAATTACTACATTAAAACATGAAGATGAACTGCAATGGTCAGTACTTTCTAAACATGGATTAAAGGAAGAAAGCAGTTATAAATGAATGAAGGTTGACATTTTCAGGATTAAAGACTCCCAGCTCAGGAAACACTGCTGCCATGACTTCTTCAATGTACTTACCAGATGATTGATGCAAAGCTATGCTGCTTGGTAAGACTGCATTCATTCCTGTGAGAAAACATATTTAGGGTTATGACAAATTACTTTGCATGTAGAATATACATTGAACTGGGCCATAGTTATTGACCAGGTTTATCTTCTGTTTATTTCTGATATTTAGAGGAAAATGTACTGCCTTCATTTTAAGAAAGTGAAAGCTTCTTTTGGGCAAATGAAAAAATTCTTAGAAAATTGTGGTTTATTTATTGCTTGTTTTGTATCTAAAAATAAAAATCAAATTAAGAAAGTGTACCTCTTATTTAGTAGCAAAATTTATCAATTATTCTCATTTATCAATTACTATCTATCATTTATCATCTCTCTCTCTCTGTCTGTCTCTCTCTGTCTGTCTGTCTTCATCATCATCATCATCATCATCATCTGTCTATCTATTATCTATCAATCTGTCATTGGAACTAGCTCTATGGAACATCATCCAAGCTTTGGTACATTTAAAAGACTTTTAGATAGATTTCTTGATTACCTAGATATTGAACTGCAGTTAACATAAAAATGGATAAGTAGTTGAAAATCTTCTCATCTTAAATTTAATGATTAATCTAGCTACCTCCCTACTTCACAGGTCAATGTGGCTTGACCAGGTTTGGATCTTCAGCATTTGGGACTGGGAAGGTACCTACTGCCCAAATCCTCTCACCTTGCCACAGTAACTATAGATTCTGGGATGTGGTCAACTGCCCAGGCTCAATGTACCAGCACCACATGTTGAGACTCTGAAACCCTGAGGCTAATGCTGAGGGAAGGAATAAGGTCTGAGGCCACTAAAGAAGCAGCAAGAAGCCAGAGAACCTGACAAGTTCTTTTGGTGAGCTTCTCTCTATGACATCACCACAAGCAGAGCTCAGCAACACAATGTAAAGCAAGCCAATGCTTAAGCTCCCACTGTCTGTAGGATCATACGTATATTCCTTCTGAGAATAATGCATTCTTTCATGAGTTTGCTATAGAAAAACATTATTTCATCAATGCCTGCTTCAGGAAAATGTTCTTTCACCTGTGTGTCCCAGCAAAACATCATTTGACATAACTGATTTTACCTAGAAACCGGAGTTTCCACTTCAGATTAGGCATAAGACAGAAGAGGTTTTCTAAGAACAAATTCACAGAAGAGAGAATTTTAGCATTCCTTCTAGGTTCTGCCCCACAGTTACTTGGCAACAGCCAGGTATGCTGTTCACACCCCCTCTTACTCTCTTACTCTATTACTCTCTGCCCCTGCTCTTTCTGACCTCTTTCTCTCCTTCCCCATCCCCCTCTCTCTCCATGTGTTTCTCACCAGCCTCTCCTCCTCTCTCTTTCTTCCTCTCCTTTTTCCTCTCTATCCTCCCTTCCTTCCCAACTCCACTTCCTATGCCCTAAATAAACTCTATTCCATACTATATCAATCATATGACTGGCACCTCTGCGGAAAGGATGCCTCAGCATGGACCTACTGAGGCACCGTCCCCTCCACCATACTTGCTCTACCAAAACATATCCTTGTCACTCTTTCTTTTTATAAAACACAGCAAAGGCCAACTATGATGGACAGATAATTAAGCTGACAACAGATTATTAAATTATACTAGCTAGCTATTTATTATGTTTTAAAATACACTATTATTTTTAATAATGCAGTAAAAAAAATAAGATTTGTTTTCTTCCTGCCTTGTCCCACACCTTTTGCGACATGGGGAAGAGTTTCCATTTTGCCAGGGCCACCTGAGGATTTCCTGAAGCTGCCCCCCCCACCCCCCACCGCCACGATGGAAGATGATCAGTAGCTGGAGAGGAAAGCCTTCGAGGAATTGCTAATGGGGGCAAAGCGTGGGAAAACCAGAGCAGAGACGCTGGGGCCGATGGGCTGTTTCCAGGATGACCCATAGCACATGACCTAAAGCTCTCACATCAACATAGTTGATCTCTCCTGTGTGGCCAGCCCTCCTCTAGCACTGGAAGGTGTGGCCAGCTCCACCCTCAACAACGACATTTCTGTTATGTATGATGTAGATTACTTTCTAGAAGTCAAACTTACTCCACAGGAACAAACACAGTAAGATCTGGAAGAGCTTCTCATGCCAGAGGCAAAGAAACTGTCAAAGACTAGCAGCAGGTTGGAAAGTCTCTGGACCCAATCTGAATTCAAAGGTAGAATAATTTGTTCAAAAAGATGAAGTTATAATGATTGAATTGCTTAAAACATATTGAAATCCTTAAGGTTGTGTAGTGGCTAGTTTTATGTTAGCTTTACACAAGTTAGTGTCATCCTTGAGGAGGGAACCTCAGTTGGGAAAATGCCTCTATAAAACTGGGCTGTGGGCAAGCCTGCAGGGCATTTTCCTAATTAGTGATTGATGGAGGAGGGCCCAGTCCATTGTGGACCTGGGTTCTATAAGAAAGCAGGCTGAGCAAGTCATGGGAGCTAGCCAGGAATCAGCACCCCTCCATGGCCTCTGCATCAGTGCCTGCCTCCAGGTTCCTGCCCTGCTTGAGTTCCTGTCCTGACTACTTCCAGTGATGGAAGTGTACACAAAATAAAATAAACCCTTTCCTCCCCAACTTACTTTTGTTCACTGTGTTTCATCCACAGTAGTAACCCAACTAAGACAGGCTGTAAGAAATACCACACTACAAACCATAGTGGTTCATCTGAAGAGAGCCAGGAACCCAAATCACTGATCACAAAATGTTCATGAAGAGGTTCAAATACATCTCAGCACTGACAAATAACTGACAAAATAACACTTATAAAAGAGCTGCATCTCACCAGGCTTGGTGGTCACTCATACCTGTAAGCTCAGCACATGGGAGACTGAAGCAGGCAGGAGAGGAAATTCCAGACCAGCCAAGCAAAATAGCAACTTCTAGATTAATAGATCACAGGGACATTAAAAGATGTCTTCAGGACGGAACAAATAAGCTGAGTACAAAGTCCTAAATTTAATTCCCAGTGTCTCCTCCTTCAAAAGCATTAACCCAGCAAACATATGATAGACATGTGGTAGAACAGAGTATCATGCTCCAATGGTTCCGTTTGGTTTTCTGCAGGTCTGGAGGTTGAACCCAGGGCCTGGTGCAGTTCTAAGCAAGCTCTCTGCCACTGAGCCATAGCCTTAGCCCCAAACTGTTTAAGGCAAACAATCCTGCTTAAGAAAAATTTTACTAATGTAACTAAAGGACTAGGCAGTAAGCAGACACTCGGATTAGACTGGAAAATGCTAGATAATGATTTCCTTTGTGAATCACCAGCAGAGTGAAAATGTGAAAAGATCACTAACTGAGTAAGGTTGACTTGTGGAACAACAAGAAATGTAAAGTCATACATCTACTTTGAAAGCACTTGGCAGTTTCTCATAAATGTACACTTACCACAAAGAATCTTCAAGCAGATTACCAAAGAGAATTCAAAACGGAAATCTATTCACACAATGGTGTTTATTGCAGCTTTGTTTATAAAAGCCCCAAACAGAATGGTTTCGGTAAACTGCCTGGATGAATCTCAGTGGCATTATGAAGACTCCAGACACAAAACACAACAGTGTATGGTTCCACTTATTTGGCATTGGAACATAACAGACATCAGCAGTTGTTGGAACCCAGGGGCTAGAGAAGGACTCTGAGAATGTTCTGTGTCTTGACTGTAATGTAATCTGATTCTTGTACTGGTCAAAGCCCAGAAAAGTAGTCACTGTAATAAATAAAACTGGGGACTAGAGAGAAAAAAATAAGATTTGCACATTATTGAAATTCAGATCTAAAGATGGAAAGCCTCTTGCAGGGGAAAGTCAATTGCAGCAGGCAGAAATGCTTTACCACCCTGTGACCATGGGGAGTCTGGAGGATGCTTCAGGCACCCAGAAGGAGTCAGGAGGACTCTGCTCCTTTTGGAGGAAGTGAAAGAGATTATTGGTGGGAGCCAACTGAGTCTTGCAATAACCTGGTTTCTGCACCCATAGCAGTGGCGGACTGTCTGTGTGTTGATTGTCTTTCTCTGTGTTTGTTGGTGTTGATTATCACAATCTGTGTTCTTGGGCTTGTACTGATATTTTTGGACATGGAACAGACTGAATCTCCCCTGTTAAACATCCTAATTAACCACTGGAGGGAAGTTAGAGGAAGAGGAGAAAACTTGTCAGTAGTAGTAAAGAAGGGCAAGTTAGTTAATCTCTGCTCCTCCGAATGACCCACCTTCAAAGGTGGGCACACATAGGGACCTTTGACTTGCAGGAGATCAAAGCAGTAGAGGAGCCTTTAGGCCAGGGTCTCTTGTGCACCAAGACCATGTGCCCTATATACTTACCTTGAAGGATCTAGTGGAGGACCACCTTCTTGGAAAAAAGCCTTTTTGTCTCTGAGACTCTTGCTGGTCCTGGACATGCAGGAGAATTCCATAGAGACCTTCAAATCTGTAAGAAGAACATCCTCCAGGACCCTTCCACAGCTAATCATACTCATAGATCCTCCACCCCCTTATTCCCCAAACATGGCCCTGGTTTCCATGGCTCCTCCTCAAGGATCTCCTTTGAGACCTTGTCCAGCATCCCTTTACCACCCTCATCCTCCAGCCCCAGCATGAGGAGAGGGTGGGGAGGGACCCTCAGAACTGGGACTGGCCGTAGGAACCCAGAGCAAAAGGATTTCACCAGATACAACAGTGGTCCTCCCCATCTGAGCCTATGGGCCAGTAGTTGAGGATGGCAATCAGGCCATGCAATACTGACCCTTATCTTCAACCGACTTGTACAACCGGAAGACCCAGCACCACCACCACCACCATTTTCAGGCAACCCATGGGGTTGATTAATCTCTTTGAGACTATTTTATTTACTCATCAGCCCACCTGAGATGATATCCAACAGTTCATGAGAGTATTCTTCATGACCAAAGAGTGAGAGAGGATAATGCAGGAAGCCAGAAAGAATGTTCCTTCAGACATGAGGGCACCATCGATTGACCAGGCTGTCATTGACAGCAGGTTTCCCCTGACTTGGCCTGATTGGGACTTTAATTCAGTCAAAGGTAAGCATCATCAGAAGATCTGCCACCAGGTTCTGTTGGCAATTCTTAAGGGAGCCACATGATGACCCATTAATTTGACCAAGGTATGTGAGGATAAGCAGGGACCAGACAAGTCATCAGAAGCATTTCTAGAGTGACTCCTGGAGGCATTTCATCAGTATACATCCTATGACCCTAGCTAGGGTATAGCACAAAGCTACTGTGACTACGGCTTTTATAGACCAGGCTAATAAAGATATCAGAGAAAAGCTTCAGAGTCTAGAAGAACTACAGGATAAGTCATTGAGGGCTTTAGTGCAGGTTGCTGAGAAAGACTACCATAACAGGGAGAGAGAGGAGGAGAAGTAGCAGAGAAAGAAAAAGGAAGAAAATGAAAGGAAGATTAAAAAAGAAAAGAAAAGTGACAGGAAAGTAATTTACAGAATTGTGGCTTTAGTGATTAGGGAAAGCAGGGAAGAGAGACTCCAACCAAAGAGAGACAGAAAACCCCTTGAAAAATACCAGTGTACATATTACAATGAGAGGGGCCACTGGACCCTTAAGTGTCCCAACAAACAGAAGCCAGGGTTGGGATTTCCTGAGTCTTTGAAAGGCACCCTCTAAAGACAAAGGCTAGCTCTGGGTGAAGACAGTGACTAAGAAATATGGGGTTCAGACCACCTCCTCAAATCCAGGATAACTCTGAGAGTGGAGGGGAAAGCCACTCAATTCTTGGTGGACACAGGGGCTCAACACTTGGTCCTCCTCCAAGCTGAGGGTACCATTTCCAAGAAAAATTTTGGGTCCAAGCAGCCACTGGCACCAAAATATATTTATGGACTACCAAAAGAACAGTGGGACTAGGGATGGGCTGAGTATCCCATTCATTTATGGTCAACCCAGATGGTCCCTACCCTCTGTTAGGGTGAGATTTACTCTCCAAGATGAGGACTCAGATACACTCCCTGCCTGACTAGCCACAACTAGCTGGTCCAAAAGGAGAGCCTATGGGTGGAGGAAAGAACTCTCCGACCAACCCCTGCTGGGAACTGAGGCCACCTGGTTTACAGACAGGAGCAGTTTTCTCCATGAATGTCAGAGATGAAAGAGTGTTGTCATGGTGGATGGCATGAATGTCATCTGGGATGAACCTTTATCTCCAGGCAAGTTGGTGCAGAAAGTGGAGCTAATTGCCCTCACCAAAACCTTGGAACTTGGGGCCAGCAAGAAAGGTAATATGTACATGGATAGCAGGTAAGGCTTTGCCACAGCCCACGTCTAAGGGACTATATACCAAGAGAGAGGACTGCTCACATCAGAGAAAATAAATAAAAAATAAGCAGGAAGTCTTGGATCTCTTGGACGCCCTGATGAAGCCAGCAACTGTTAGCATTATTCATTGCCTAGGACATCAAAAGGGAAGAGACTCAATGGCCTGGGGCAACAGCCAGGCATATCAAGTGGCTCGAGAAGTGGCTGTGCAGGAGCTTATCTCAGTGATGGGCCTACTAGAGGCACCCACTGAGAAATGGGACTGGATTAAGGTATGACCTCACTTAGAATATACTGAAGAAGAAAGAACTCAGATTGCTAGTCACTCTACCAAATACTACCTAGAGAATGAATGGCAATGGTGCACACAAGAGGGAAAAACTATACTTCTCAGAAAAGAAACTGAAGACTTAATTGACCAAATGCATAGGTGAATTCATTTAGGGGCTAAGAAGTTCATCCAAGCAGTCAATGGATTTAGGGCATATGTAATGACCTTAGGTTTCTAGCCAGAGAGACAGTAGCACAGTGTAAGTTATGTCAACAGGTAAATGCTTATGCAGCTTAAAAACAAATAGGGCAAGAGATCTAGGGGAGAATGACCTAGGCTATTTTGGGAGGTTGATTTCACAGAAATTAAGGCAGGAAAA
Organism: Tokudaia tokunoshimensis; assembly: GCA_036184795.1. Classification (NCBI taxonomy): domain Eukaryota; kingdom Metazoa; phylum Chordata; class Mammalia; order Rodentia; family Muridae; genus Tokudaia; species Tokudaia tokunoshimensis. The sequence goes on along the minus strand of BTHU01000012.1, from coordinate 1,245,868 downwards.
TATGCTTACAAATTCCTTTTAGTGTTTGTAGATACTTTCTCTGGTTAGGTAGAGGCTTTCCCCACCAAGCAGGGAACAGCTACCATCGTAGCTGAAAACAATATAGAAGAAATCTTCCTGAGGTTGAGAGTGCCTAAGGTAATTGGGTAAGACAATAGTCCTGCTTTTATCTCTAAGGTAAGTCAGGGATTGGCAGATATATTGGGGACTAATTGTAAGCTCAATCCCCAGAGCTCAGGCAGGTAGAGAGAATGAACAGAACACTAAAATAGACCTTAACTAAATTGTCCTTGGAGACAGGTGCTGACTGGGTGGAACTCCTTCCCCTGGCTCTGTTCTGAGCCTGGAATACCCCCTACCATTTTAACTTGACCCCTTTTGAGATCCTGTATAGGACCCCACTCCCTTGACCCCAGCTCTTGCCCTACCCCACACAGTGACTTTTTCAGGCTGACAAGGGACTTTGTCTTGATTGAAAGCTTTCCAGATCAGCCACTAGCAATTGTGGTGTAAACTTAGTGCCCTGTATAATGCAGGTATCCCAGAGGTTCCACATGAGTACCAAGGTGGAGATTTTGTATATGTTAAGAAGCTTTGGGCTGAAAACTTGGAAACAAAGTGAAAAGGGCCACTCCTGGTGTTGTTGACCACCTTGACCTCCATTAAAGTGGATGGAATAACTGCCTGGGTTCACGTAATTCACATTAGAACAACACCTGCACCTGACACCAACTGGATAGCAGCCAGACACCTGAGCAACCCCCTCAAGCTCAAGATCTCCTGCCCTTTTGCAAATCCAGAGAAACCATGAGATGGCTACAGTGTATCTTCCTTCTGGTGGTGAGCACCCACCCAAAATCCTACCAATGTGACTTGGCAAGTACTCTCAGCCACTGGAATGTAGCTTGGTCCACTACAGAGGAACACCCACCTTGCACCTGGGGGCCAAACCTTGTCTTTAATCTTTGTAAGTTAGTGGTGGGACTTGACTCCTGAGTTATCCCCACCCTAGAGACACAGATGGAGGAATACCTGAATATAGGGGAAGTGACGGTTGAGTGACTTATGAATCTAAACTATGTCCCAGAAGTGGCCTTGGAAGGTGGGACTTAGGGTGCAGGCACCCAAAGTTGAGGAGTGTCCTGCAAGAAACCCCCATATATGAGTGCCCATGAGATGGGAGAAGTCAGCAGCATGCCCATCAGTGTGGGGTAGGGGGCAACCACTTTTTATGTGCTACCAGGGGGTGTGAAATATCAGGAAGCACATACTGGATACCATTCTGGGGTAGTTGAGTATTCCATGGCCAAGGTGGAGAGAAGGGCTAACCAAGCAGAAAAGAGAAAGAGAACAAAGTCAGGGCTGGTTCAAGTGTTGGTTTAACTCCTTCCCTAGGTTAATCACCCTCATATCCACCTTGTTAGGGACCCTAATTGTTCTCCTGCTATGGTTGATCATTGGACCCTGCATATTGGACAAGTTTATAGCCTTTATAAAAGACAGAATAGGAGAAGTACAGATGATGGTCCTGCACCAAGCAGCCAACCTTATGAGTTTTTTTTAACAGTTCCACATGAGGTTTATTGAGAAGAGAAAGGGTGACAGTGGAAAGAGAAGAGGGGAAGAGAGAGGAGGTGGTGCTTCTCTTATATATATGGATGGTGATGTGGTGATGTGGTCGCAAGTAAATGTGAGCCTAATGGATTCTGGGAATATGGTGGCTGTTGCTTTGGCAACAGGTGTAAAGGTTGCACTGTCACCTATGTGATGCCATAGGTTTCAGAGGTCTGGGTACCAACATTCCTCCCTTCTTCTTATTGTAAAGAGAAGGAAAAAGAGGAGAGGGAAGTCGACAGTGAAAGGGAATGAGGGTGCCGTGTCTCTTAACTGCTTCCTGCTGTCTAGGGTTGTGTCTCTTAAACTACTTCCTGCTGTCTAGAGAACATCATCAATTTTGAGGTGTAGCTGACTTTGACCATAAGGATCCATTTGATAAACATTCACATCAAGTATCTCTGTGGACAGTGGCTCCCCTGTGGGCAGCGGCTGGTAATCCTGAACAGGAACTGATTAACAGTTTAGTTAGAAATTTTTTTTTATTTGCTATTGGAGAAATGCAGATTAATGAGACAGGGAGCAAACAATAACACCAGGAAGATCACTAGAAAAGGTGTTACAAAAGGAATTATCCACTTCCATATAGAGGTTTTGAAAATCCCAGAACTGGAAGTCTCACAATCCCTGAAATTCTTTATGTCTGACTGTAGCTCCTGAACTTTATTTCTCACTATCCTGGATTGGTTGATGTAGAAACAGCATTCTTCTTGAAGGAACAGGCAAAAACCACCTTCTTTTGCTGCCAGGACATCTAGGCCCCATCAGTTCTGAAGCACCATGGCTGACAAAGAATCGATCTGTTTCTGGATAGTAAGCACAGTTTCAGTCATTCCTTGAAGACTGCTTTTAAATTGGGAAGTGAATGTATTATATTGGAACATGGAAGTTATTATCCCTGCAACTCCAGTACCAACACCTATGTCTATTCCTGAGGCGATCAAGAGAGGTATGACTTGAACTGCCCTCTTATGTCTGGTGACTATCATATCTACAACTGGGATTGGCAGGGGCTCATTTCCCTTGATTACTCCCAGTTTAGGGAAAAGGAGTACCAACGTGCAAACTCCTGATCAGCTGGCAGGTAGGTGATGATATACCTGGGTGCCACAAAGAATTGACATGTTCTGGACTGCAGGGCATTGTGGCAGAGATGATATATCAAGGGTTACGATTCTATTGCAGTCTAGGAAGCTTAGTGGTTCTACAGAACATGTCCCAGAGGTCTTAAAACAGTTTGCCATGCCAAAGAGAGGGACAGAGGTAAAGTACAGAGTCATGGCAACATTAGAGTCAAGACATCTGACAAAAGGTGAGATAAGGTTACTTGGCGGTATCACTGGAGAGGCTGTAAGTGACAATTTTGAGTTGATTCCATGAGGTACACATTACCAGCCATCTTTAAAGCGACCAGGCCTGGTGACATTAAGGAGTTGGTACACCGAGGACAATGTCTGAAGCAAAAGACGAAATGACACATTAGTGCAATTTATTAGAGGTGCTGTTGAAGAGGTAAGAACTTAGGAGGAGTGTTTAATTATCTCCCCTACTTTTCCAATATCTATGGGTTGAGCAATTGAGATATATTTTATGTGAATATGGAACTTACTGGAGAACTGGGTTAATTTTTACGGTAGAGCTTACCAACAACTCCTGTTTCCCACCTGGAATCCCATGGTCTTGTATGTAGAAGAAAGGTGTCTTGTGGTGGTGATAGAAGAAATGATTGATCCGTTATCCTAGCATATGTATCTTACAAGACCAATATGGTACACCCCTAAAAGTGCAACTAAGTGGTGGAGTCTGATGAGGAAGATAAGGTTGTCCTCCTACCCTGATAATAGGATAATGCAAAAGTGAACTGGGTCCCCAAAATTCCATCAAGTCTGAATAAGTGGCCCCAGTGTCCAAGAGGAAGGAGATGAACTGCCCAGATACCATGATAGCTACGCAGGGCTCCCTGCTGGTGATGGGCATAGTTGGGTGGAGGGAATTCAGGCCCTTTCAGTCATCCATAACCAAGCCTAAGAGGTCAGCTGGAGGAGTACCTGGATGGGATGTCCCTCTGTTCTGTGCGACATGAGGACATTCAACAGCTCAGTGTCCCTCCCAACGGCACTTAGGATATGATCCTATTGGTTTGCAAGGGTTAGAGCAAGCCCTTGACCACTGACCTTGTTAACCACATCTATAGCTGGGAGCTTGTGGTTCCTGAGCCTTAGAAGGCCAGGGGACTGAGATAGTGGCTGGAGCTGGTCAAACAGCCTTTGCCAGCATGTGGTATTTTTGATTTCAGACTTTTTCTTCTTTCTCATGGTATACCTTAAAGGTCAGCACCAAGACTTCCACCTGTGGAGTTAGGGGCTCCCTCTCCAAGTGCCTAAGTTTAGCTTTTATGTCGGAGTAGCTCTGGGAAAAACAGTAGATCATCAGAAGTTGCTTATCTTCTGGATTTTCAGGGTCTAGATTAGTGTACTGTAATAAAGCCTTTATGAGGCATTCTAAAAACTGGGATGGGGTCTACTGCTTGTCCTGGACAACCTCTTGGAGGTTTTCAAAATTTACTGGCTTTAAGGCTGCGTTTCTAAGACCAGCCAGAAGCCACATAATAAACCTGTGTCTGGCTAAAATACCACCTGTAGAATTATAATTCCGTTGGGGATCCTGGTCAGGCACTGTATCAGATCTGATCGGATATGTTCTATCTGGTGATTTTCATCTGCATGCATTCTTGCCTCTGCCTAAATGTGTCTGTGTTCATCAGGAAGCAAATTATTAGTAAAAATCATATGAACATCATGGAAAGTCAAGTTATAAGACTGAGTGATGTACTGGAACTCCTTAATAAAGTTGGAAGAGTTAGATGTATAGGAGCCCAGTCTACTTTCTATTTGAGAAAGGTCACTCAGAGAGAAAGGAACATGTTCTCTGACCAGACCATCAACTCCAGTTACTTCCCTTAAAGGTAGGACCAGTGCTGGGCCAGTTCAGGGAGTTTGGAGCGACCTGTAGCTGGCATAGAGGGAGGGGAGGGGTCTGGAGAGGTCAAGTAGTAGACTACGGGCCTGGTGAGAAAGAGAAACTGAGGCGGCAGTTTGGGTTTTGCATGGCAGCGGGTCTGCAAGAATTGGTGGTGGCTCATCGGTGGGATCAGGCATAGTGTCATCTAGTGGAAGGTGGATAGGTTTCATGTCTAAGAGAAGCTGGATTGGGGGACATGAAGAGCAGAGGGAGGATTTAGAGCAGAGATGGACGAAAGTTTGAAAATATAAAACCTCATTCCATTTACCAGACTGCTGGTAGAATGTATGGAGGTCTCTTAAAATGATCGGGTCTAGAGTGCCACTAAGTGGCCATTTGGAATTACTATCTCAAAGGTATTGAGTCCAAACCTTATTGCAGAGATTTATCAGTTTTGAGTGCCTCAAATTGGGTCTTAGTTTCAGAGATTTAAGATTTTCCAGGAGACACTCAAGTGGGGTACCTGGAGGTAAAGTCGAAGACAAGTTAGCGCCCATCAGGTGAGGCGGGGAGCTGCTAAATAATCTGTACCAGTGTCCCAGAGGGTTATTAGCAGCACAGTTTTGGCCAAGCTAGAAATTCAGGTCGTCACAAGAAAACCTAGTGGCTCTGCAACATATCCCGAAAATGTTAGGAAAAAAACTAAACCTGGCCCAGGATTTTCAGCAGCTATGAGAGCTAGAAGGGAAATTTAGGTTGCTTCCGAGAGAGGGAGTCACCCAAAGGCCTATGTCCTAACATGAATGTCAGCACTGAGGCCAGTCGTATGGATTGGGCATTGAAAGCCAATTCTTATCCCAAAAGAGGCTGGCCAGGCCTTATCTGGGCCTAAGGGTCCCTCCAGTCAACAGGAGAAACTCCTTACCAATTGATATAACTGGTGTGTGTTTGCGGGAATTTGCAGTCCAGTAGCAGGAAATATGCAACCATTTGATCAGTTGGCCAGGAAGCAATTCCATGTGGTAGGCTGCAGAGGCAGAAGCCTGTGAGTCCCCCAGCGGTGGCAGCAGCGATGGTCTGCGCAGTGATGGAAATCCAAGTGGTGGATGACCGCAGGTGCTAATAGATGGAGTCCACATTGTGTAGTAGTGGCTGCAGGTGGTGACAACAGTGATTGTAGGTAGTGATGGCGATGGCGTTGGTTCTTGGCGGCAGCGGCGTCTTCCAGGTTGCACCGGATGGTGATCTCTGGTTGCCTGGGTCCACAGCTCCCCTGCATAGCAAGTCCTAAGACCACACCAGACCAAACAGTTCCACATGAGGTTTATTGAGAAGGGAAAGGACAAAGGTGATGGTGGAAAGAGAAGAGGGGAAGAAAGCCATATGAGGCTTTGAGTACAGGACCTGAAGAATATGAGTTGGTAACCCAAGACACCTGAGGGGTCCTATGATTGGAACTTGTACAAGAAAAATGGAGGAATGAGGGCCTCTTAGGGCTTTTTCCAGTCCCACACTCTCCTAACAGCTTCCCCTCCTGCCTGGGGTCAAGGCTACGCCAAGTTCTACTCTTCACCCACAGGAACATTCTTGAGTGAAAAACTCTTGCTAGCCAACAGATTTAAAGGTCAATATGCTTAGCCAATAAGTTTGAACTGTAACATTGCATTTTAGTGCCCCTAAAAAGTATAGAAACTTCCATTGGGGGGTCACCTTCTAGTCACTCAGCTTGAGGGACTAATTGAAGGTCAACCCTGATGAAATGGAAAATAAACCTCTTCCTTTTACATTGATCTGTGTTTTGGAGTCTTATTCTGGGTCGTCTCAAAGTAAGTACCACTGACAAGGGTCAGGGTTTTATACTGGAAATTAGGTGCTTTGTATACTACCAAAGATAAAGGTAAATACCAGCTTAGCTACAAACTCTTTTTTTCTATAATAATATAATGCCTGCATGATGAGTTAGTTCATTATTGGTTCAATGATTGTAGGAGAAACTATTCAATATTTAATTAGATATAAAATCCACTGCATTAGATGGAAACCATTTCTGACACTGCCTGGGTTGCTGAAAACCTGGGATTGGTAGATTAGGGTTCCAGGAGAGAACCAAACACTGTCTCTTGCTGTAGCAATATAGAAATAAAATGACTCTTAATGATAATTCTGCTATATTCATAAACAAGTGACTTGTTGCCAAGTACCAGTTTCAGTTTGAAGAGGTGTTCTGAGAGAAGGACTATTTATCTGGGATCAGTGAAAGGAATGACTCAAAGTCAAATTGTGGGTCCAAGATGGTGACCTGTGTTCTGCTTGATACAACAGTTTTCCAGTCTGCTTCTCTCTATGTTCTGCTTTCTCTCTGAAGGTATCTATCCATATTTTGCTTGTTTGCTTTTTTTTATTTATTTATTTTATTTTATTTTTTTTAATTTACATTCCAAATCACTTCCCCTTTCCCGTTTCCTCCCTCCCCGAAAGTCCCATAAGCCCCCTTCCCTCCCTCTTTTCTCCATCAACCCCCTCTCCTTACTCTGTCCTGGCGTTCCCCTACATCCAGTCTTTTCAGGACCAGGGGTCTCTCCTTCCATCTTCTTAGAAATCTATTGATATGCGGATTGTGTCTAGGGTATTCCGAGATTCTGGGTCAATATTCCCTTATCAGTGACTGCATACCATGTGTGTTCTTTTGTGATTGGGTTACCTCACTAAGGATGATATTTTCAAGTTCTGACCATTTGCCTAGGAATTTCGTGAATTCATTGTTTTTAATTGCAGAGTAGTATTCCATTGTGTAGATATACCACATCTTCTGAATCCATTCCTCCGTTGAGGGACATCTGGGTTCTTTCCAGCTTCTGGCTATTATAAATAAGGCTGCTATGAACATAGTGGAGCATGTGTCCTTGTTGCATGCAGGTAAAGCCTCTGGGTATATGCCCAGGAGTGGTATAGCCGGATCCTCCGGGAGTGTCATGCCCAGTTTTCTGAGGAACCGCCAGACTGCTTTCCAGAGTGGTTGTAACAGCCTGCAATTCCACCAGCAGTGGAGGAGTGTTCCTCTTTCTCCACATCCTCGCCAACAACTGCTGTCTCCTGTGTTTTTTATCTTAGCCATCCTGACTGGTGTGAGATGGAATCTCAGGGTTGTTTTGATTTGCATTTCCCTAATGACTAAGGATGATGAACATCTCTTTAGGTGCTTCTCAGCCATTAGATATTCTTCAGGTGAGAACTCTTTGTTTAGCTCTGTATCCCATTTTTTAATATGGTTACTTGCCTCTCTGGAGTTTAACTTCTTGAGTTCTTTGTATATATTGGATATTAGCCCTCTGTCGGATGTAAGGTTGGTAAAGATCATTTCCCAGTTAGTTGGTTGCCGCTTTGTCTTTTTGACAGTGTCTTTTGCCTTGCAAAAACTTTGTAATTTAATGAGGTCCCATTTGTCTATTCTTGATCTTAGAGCATAAGCTATTGGAGTTCTGTTCAGGAAATTCTCCCCTGTGCCCATATGTTCAAGGTTCTTCCCTAGTTTCCCTTCTATTAGTTTCAGTGTGTCTGGTTTTATGTGGAGATCTTTGATCCACTTAGAATTGAGCTTAGTGCAAGGAGATAAGAATGGGTCAATTTGCATTCTTCTGCATGTTGACCTCCAGCTGAGCCAGCACCATTTGTTGAAAAGGCTTTTTTCCACTGGATGGTTTTAGCTCCTTTGTCAAAGATCAAGTGACCATAGGAGTGTGGATTCATTTCTGGGTCTTCAATTCTGTTCCATTGATCTACATGTCTGTTACTGTACCAATACCATGCGGTTTTTAACACTATTGCTCTGTAGTACAGCTTGAGGTCCGGGATACTGATTCCCCCAGAGGTTCTTTTACTCTTGAGAATAGTTTTAGCTATTCTGGGTTTTCTGTTATTCCAGATGAATTTTTGAATTGCTCTTTCTAACTCTATGAAGAATTGAGTTGGGATTTTAATGGGGATTGCATTGAATCTGTGTATTACTTTTGGTAAGATGCTCATTTTTACTATATTAATCCTGCCAATCCATGAGCATGGCAGATTTTTCCATCTTCTGACGTCTTCTTCAATTTCTTTCTTCAGAGACTTGAAGTTCTTGTCATACAGATCTTTCCCTTGTTTGGTTAGAGTCACGCCAAGATACTTAATATGGTTTGTGGCTATCATCAAGGGTATTATTTCTCTTACTTCTTTCTCAGCCTGCTTATCCTTTGAGTATAGGAAGGCTTCTGACTTGCGTGAGTTGATTTTATATCCAGCCACTTTGCTGAAGTCGTTTATCAGCTGTAGGAGTTCTCTGATGGAGTTCTTTGGGTCGCTTAAGTATACTATCATATCGTCTGCAAATAGTGATAGTTTGACTTCTTCCTTTCCAATTTGTATCCCTTTGACCTCTTTTTGTTGTCTAATTGCTCTAGCTAGAATTTCAATTACTATATTGAAAAGATATGGAGAGAGAGGGCAGCCTTGTCTAGTCCCTGATTTTAGTGGGATTGCTTCAAGTTTCTCTCCATTTAGATTGATGCTGGCTATCGGTTTGCTGTAAATTGCTTTTACTATGTTTAGATATGGGCCTTGAATTCCTGATCTTTCCAAGACCTTTAGCATGAAAGGATGCTGAATTTTGTCAAATGTTTTCTCAGCATCTAATGAGATGACCATGTGGTTTTTTTCTTTGAGATTGTTTATGTAGAAACTTTACTAAAACTCAAAGCACACATCGCACAGCACACAATAATAGTGGGTGACTTCAACACCCCGCTCTCTGAAATGGATCGTTCAGGAAAGCAGAAACTAAACAGGGACACAGTGAATCTAATTGAAGCCTTGGACCAAATGGAAATAGCAGATATATATAGAACATTTCATCCTAGAGCTAAAGAATACACCTTCTTCTCAGCTCCTCATGGTACCTTCTCCAAAATTGAACATATAATTGGTCACAAATCAGACCTCAACAGATATAAGAAGATAGAAATAATCACATGCCTCCTATCAAATCACTATGGAATAAGGGTGGTCTTCAATGGCAACAAAAACAAAAGAAAACCCACATACACATGGAGGCTGAACAATGCTCTACTCAATGATAACTTGGTCAAGGTGGAAATAAAGAAAGAAATCAAAGACTTTTTGAAAGTTAATGAAAATGAAGGCACAACATACCCTAATTTATGGGACACAATGAAAGCAGTGCTAAGAGGAAAATTCATAGCCCTGAGTGCCGCCAAAAAGAAACGGGAGACAGCATACACTTACAGCTTAATGGCACACCTGAAAGCCCTGGAACAAAAAGAAGCAAATACACCAAAGAGGAGTAGAAGGCAGGAAATCATCAAACTCAGGGCTGAAATCAGTCAAGTAGAAACAAATAAAGCCATACAAAGAATCAACAAAACGAGGAGTTGGTTCTTTGAGAAAATCAACAAGATAGATAAGCCCTTAGCCAGACTAACCAGAGGGCACAGAGATAGTATCCAAATTAGTAAAATCAGAAACGAAAAGGGAGAGATAACAACAGAAACTGAGGAAATTCAAAAAATCATCAGATCCTACTACAAAAATCTGTATTCAACACAACTAGAAAATCTTGAGGAAATGGACAATTTCCTTGACAGATACCAAGTACCAAAATTAAATCAGGATCAAATAGACCATCTAAACCGTCCTATAACCCCTGAAGAAATAGAAGTTGTCATTGGAAGTCTTCCAACCAAAAAAAAGCACAGGTCCAGATGGTTTTAGTGCAGAATTCTATCAGACCTTCAAAGAAGACCTAACACCAATACTCTTCAAACTGTTCCACAAAATAGAAACGGAAGGAACACTACCCAACTCGTTCTATGAAGCCACAATTACACTAATACCAAAAGCACACAAAGATCCGACAAAGAAAGAGAATCTCAGGCCAATCTCTCTTATGAATATAGATGCAAAAATACTCAATAAAATTCTTGCCAACCGAATCCAAGAACACATCAAAACGATCATTCACCACGATCAAATAGGCTTGTTTGCTTTTCTAAGAGATCTGTATGTCCATGTCCTGCTTGTTTATGTGTCTGTCAGGTCTCCAGGCAGTTCTCTCTTTTTATCAAAAAAAAAAATCTCTGGATAGCTCATCTCCTGCAGAACACAGGTTCAGTCTTATTTTACACATCAATACAATCATTTATTCCAAGTTTCCTTTTTTAAGAATCAGCATAGCCGGGCGGTGGTGGCGCACGCCTTTAATCCCAGCACTTGGGAGGCAGAGACAGGAGGATTTCTGAGTTCGAGGCTAGCCTTGTCTACAAAGTGAGTTCCAGGACAGCCAAGGCTACACAGAGAAACCCTGTCTCGAAAAAAAAAAAAAAAAACAAAAAACAAAAAACAAAAACAACAACAACAAAAAAAAAGAATCAGCATCCTGTGAGGTCCTTTCCTTTGCTTCATAGGAGACAGGAACAAAACATTTTCTTTTAATACTGCAAAATAATTCAGAGATCTTCCTACCTCTGTTAAACACAGAGGATAAGCTAGTTGGGTAAGACCCTGCCCTGAAATTAATCATTTCCAACTTGCCTGAGGCTGACCTTGCTCTGTCCTAGGCTGATCCTTAACTCTGGAATTCATATGCCTTTGTAAGCATAAACAAAAAATTTAGCTGGGTGGGGTCTCCTGATACCAGCACTCCCTAAACCTCTTTATCTCCTTCTTTAGTAATTTTCTAATATATTGACTCACAGCCCAGCTCCTTTTGTTCCTTTGGATTTGTGCTGCCCCTCATATAATTTATATTGCATCCTTATGTTTTTGCATAGTTGAGAAATTACATATTTTCAAAATCATGTATTTAGAGCTCTTTCCCATAACTTTAAGGGCTGTCCTGAAGGTCCTGGTGTTTACCATTTTGCTGAGATACATTCCCACCCTCAACTCCTGGACTCATGTTGTTTCTTATTATCATGGAGTCATTAATGTTAACAGCAAGGACAATTCTCAAAAGGAAAATGTCCTCCACTGCTAGCATCAAAAGAAAATGTACATTATTAAAGAAACAAGCCTTATATCCATAGCCGCCATCTACACTCATGGAGGTTCACACTGGAGCCCTTTCCCAGGGGCAGGAACCATGTCACCCTGTCCCCACCAGGGCCATGCTGAGGGCTCAGCAGCTTGTTAAGCCATCATCAGAGAAGCTTCCTCCTATAGTAGATGGGACCAAATACAGAGTCCCATAGCCATATAATGCATAGAGAGTGAGAGATTTTAGAACATTCACTCCTAAATGGAATGTCCCCATCAAATTCTTTTCATCTTTGGTCAGGGAATCCTGCAGAAGTGAAGGAAGAAAGAGTGTAAGATTCAGAAATTTTAGAGGTAAGCAAGAACACAAGACCTTCTAAATATAGTATGATTAATGTATATATGAGTGCACAGACACTATGGCAATATTACAAGGTCGACACAGATTTGTGTCATAAGGAGTCCCAGCACTGAGAGGAAACGTGGACAGAAACACTCAATTCTAACCCTTAAGCTATACCAATTGATAGTCACTTGCAAATGATGTATACATTTTAAGGGCAGACCAGCAAAGGATGACTGATGAAAGGCAAACTTAACAGCATCTTTGGAGCTTCTTCGTCTCATAATGTTTCATGAGTGCATTTAGTTTCTTTTTATGTTTATTTTTATTTTTATTATTTTGCCTTACAGTCCTTAAAATATAAATATTATGGCTTTAATTTTGGTGCTCTTATGAGATTCTTGTATGTATGAAAGTTTTTGTCTCTGGGTATATATAAGTTTTTGTTTTTTGTTTTGTTTGGTGTGTGTGTGTGTGTGTGTGTGTGTGTGTGTGTGTGTGTGTGCATTGCAGTTTTACCTATTTCTTTTATCCTGTTCTAGTTTGTCGGGGTTTATTTTATTTTATTATTTTGTTTTTATTTATTAGATACCTGTTGTTCTCCTAAAAAGTGACAGTAAGTGTTTCAATGTAGATAGGAATTAAGACAGGAAAAATCTTGAAGAAGTTGTTGGAGATTAAATTATAATTAGGTAATATAGGAAAAACAGTGTAAGCAATATCATTTGAAAGCATAGATGTGGATTAGTTTTGATGAGGAAGGGGAAACAAACATTAGAAAATCCAAGATCCAAATACAGAGGCATCAGCCCCAAGACATGAAATGTTTTGTTTTGTATCTATTACTGGAAAATTCCAAGGCAGCTGTAAGATTAAATTAAGTTTATATATTTAAAATTAAATTTTATGTGGAACTGAATTACAATTTATATGAAAAATGTAAAGGATCTTTTCCATTATCATGACATAGATGATTTGTTTTTATTACAACTCAGAATTAATTTTATCAAGAGATTTAGCAGTTCTTAGAAGATCTTTAGCAGTCAAATACCTGAGGGAGCTTTGCATATCAACATTGTTGCTCACTGGTGCCACCTTGATTAGCAAATATGCAATTTGGTAAGTAAATATAAACAGCCTCCCTCTGTTCCCCATTCAACCCCCTCTTGCTTCTCTGTCCTGGTATTCCCCTATATCCAGTCTTTCCAGGATCAGGGGTCTCTCCTTCCATCTTTTTGGAGATCTATTGATACGTGAATTGCGTCTTGGGTATTCCGAGATTCTGGGTTAATATCCCCTTATCAGTGATTGCATACCATTTGTGTTCTTTTGTGATTGGGTTACCTCACTAAGGATGATATTTTCCAGTTCTGTCCATTTGCCTAGGAATTTCGTGAATTCATTGTTTTTAATTGCAGAGTAGTATTCCATTGTGTAAATATACAACATCTTCTGATTCCATTCCTCCTTTGAGGGACATCTGGGTTCTTTCCAGCTTCTGGCTATTATAAATAAGGCTGCTATGAACATAGTGGAGCATGTGTCCTTATTGCATGCAGGTAAAGCCTCTGGGTATATGCCCAGGAGTGGTATAGGCGGATCCTCCAGGAGTGTCATGCCCAGTTTTCTGAGGAACTGCCAGACTGCTTTCCAGAGTGGTTGTACCAGCTTGCAATCCCACCAGCAGTGGAGGAGTGTTCCTCTTTCTCCACATCCTCGCCAACACCTGCTTTCTCCTGTGTTTGTAATCTTAGCCTTTCTGACTGGTGTGAGATGGAATCTCAGGGTTGTTTTGATTTGCATTTCCCTAATGACTAAGGATGTTGAACATTTCTTTAGGTGCTTCTCAGCCATTAGATATTCTTCAGGTGAGAACTCTTTGTTTAGCTCTGTACCCCATTTTTAATAGGGTTATTGGAGGTCAACATGCAGAAGAATGCAAATTGATCCATTATTATCTCCTTGCACTAAGCTCAATTCCAAGTGGATCAAGGACCTCCACATAAAACCAGACACACTGAAACTAATAGAAAGGAAACTAGGGAAGAACCTTGAACATATGGCCACAGGGGAAAATTTCCTGAACAGAACACCAATAGCTTATGCTCTAAGATCAAGAACTGACAAATGGGACCTCATAAAATTACAAAGTTTCTGTAAGGCAAAGGACACTGTCAAAAGGACAAAGCAGCAATCAACAAACTGGGAAAAGATCTTTACCAACCCTACGTCAAACAGAGGGCTAATATCCAATATATGCAAAGAACTCAAGAAGTTGAACCACATTTTCTGCATCCATTCTTCTGTTGAGGGACATATGGGTTGTTTCCAGTTTCTGGCTATCACAAATAAGGCTGCTATGAACATAATGGAACATGTGCCCCTGTGACATGGTGGGGCATCTTCTGGGTGTGTATGCCCAAGAGTTGTATAGCTGGGTCTTCAGGTAGATCTATTTCCATTTTTCAGAGGAACTTCCAGATTTATTTCCAGAGTGTTTTCACCAGTTTCCAATCCCATCATCAATGGAGGAGTATTCCTTTTTCTCCACATCCTTGCCAACATATGTTGTCATCAAGATTTTGATCTTAGACATTCTGATTGATATAAGTTGTAATCTCAGGGTCTTTTTTTGATTGACATTTCCCTGATAACTAAGGATTTTGAACATTTCTTTAAGTGATTCTTGGTCATTCAAGACTCCTCTGTTGTTGAAATCTTTGTTTAGAATTATGCCCCATTTTTTGATTGGGTTTTTTATGTTTTTCGAGGTTAGTGTTTTGAGTTCGTTATATATTTTATATTAACCCTCTATATGATGTGGGATTAGTGAAGATTTTTTACCAATCCGGAGTTTGCTAGTTTGTTCTATTGACTACATCCTTTTTCTTACAGAAGCTTTTCAGTTTCGTGAGGTCCCATTTATCAATCATTGAACTTACAGCCTGAGCCACTGGAGTTCTGTTTAGCAAATCCTGTTCACCCCTGTGCCAATGAGTTCAAGGCTCTTTCCCACTTATGTTTCTATTAGATTCTGTGTATCTGGTTTTATGTTGAGGTTTTGATCCACTTGAAATTTAGGTTTGTGCAAGGTGACAAAAAATTTTCATTTTTGTACATACTGACTGCCAGTTAGACCAGCACCATTTATTGAGGTTGCTTTCTCCTTTCCAATACATATTTTTGGCTTCTTTTTTCAAAGATCAAGTATCGAAAGTGTGTAGTTTTATTTCTGGGTCTTAAATTCTATTCCATTGATCAACATGTCTCTCCGTACCAATATCATGCACTTTTTTTCACTGTTGCTCTGTAGTATAGCTTGAGGTCAAGAATGTTGATTTCCCCAGATGTTCTTTTATTATTAAGAGTTTTTTTCGCTATCCTGAGTTTTTTTTATTTATTTTTTCATATGAAATTGAGAATTCTTATTTCCATGTATTAGAATAATAGTGTTGGAATTTTGATGATGATTACATTGACTCTGTAGACTGCTTTGTGTAGGATGACCAATTATACTATATTAATTCTACCAATCCATGAGCATGGGAGATCTCTCTGTTTTCTCAGTTCAGTCCATTCATCATTTGTATAAAGAAAGGCTACTGAATTGAGTTAATTTTATATAAGCCATTTTCTTGAAGTTGTTTATCAGATGTGGAACTTCTCTGGTAGAATTTTTTAGGTTACTAATGTATAATATCATATCATTTGCAAGTAGTGATACCTTGACTTGCTCTTTGCCTATTTTTATCCCCTTGATCTCCTTTTGTTGTCTTATTGCTCTGGCTAGAATTTTAAGTACAATATTGAATAGGTAGGGGGAGAGTGGGCATCCTTGTCTTATCCCTAATTTTAGTAGGATTGGTTCATGTATCTCTCCATTTAATTTGATATTGGCTGTTGATTTGATGTACATTGCTTTTATTATGTTTAGTTATGGGCCTTGAATTCTTTGTCTTTCCAATATTTCTAACATGAAGAGGTCTTGTATTTTGTCGAATACATTTACAGTATATGATGAAATGATCATGTGATTTTTTTCTTTGAGTTTGTTTATATAATGGATTAACTTAACCAAATTTGCATCTCTTCGATGAAGGCTTCACAGTGAATGATGGTATTGATGTGCTTTTGGATTTAGTTTACAAGAATTTTATTGAGTATTTTTGCAATGATACTCAAAAGTAAAATTGTTCTGAAGTTGTCTTATTTTGTTGGGTCCTTGTGTGGTTTAGATATCAGAATAATTGTGGCTTCAGGGAATGAATTAGGTAGTGTTCCTTCTGCTTGTATTTCATAGAATATTTTGAGGATTGCTAGTATGAGCTCTTCTTTTAAGGTCTGGTAGAATTTCCCCCAAATCCATTTGGCCCTGGGCATTTTTTTGTTGTTGTTGTTTGGAGGTTTTTAATGATTTCTTCTATTTCCTTATGGGATATGGGTCTGTTTAGATAGTTTACCTACTCATGATTTAACTTAGGTACATTTTATCTTTCTAGAAAATTATTCATTTCATCTAGTTTTTGCAGTTTTGTTAAGTATAGGCTTTTGTAGTAGGATCTGATGATTTTTGAATTTCCTCAGTCTCTCTTCTCATGTCTTTCTTTTCATTTCTGATTTTGTTCATTTGTCTACATTCTCTGGTCACTTTAGTTTGTTTAGCTAGTTGTTATCTATCTTGTTGATTTTCTCAAAGAGCCAGCTTTTGGTTTTGTTGATTCTTTGTATAGTACTCTTTTTTTTTGATTTGGGTGATTTGGGTCCTAGGTTTATCTATTTCCTGCCTTCTACTCCTCTTGTATATATTTCCTTATTTTTGTTCTAGAGCTTTTAGTTGTGCTGTTAATTTTTTAGTGTATGTACCAGGGCACTTAGTACTATGAATTTTCCTCTTAGCACTGGTTTCATTGTGTCCCACTAGTTTGTATATGTTTTGCCTTCATTTAAGATGAATTCTAATAAGTTTTAAGTTTCTTTCTTTATTTCATCCCTGATTAAGTTATCATCGAGTAGAGCATTGTTCAGTTTCTATGGGTATGTGGGTTTTCTCTTCTTTGTGTTGTTATTGAAGTCTAGCTTTAGTCCATGGTGATCTGATAGGATGTATCAGATTATTTCAATTGTCTTGAATCAGTTGAAGCTAGTTTTGTGATCGATTATATTGTCAATTTTGGAGACAGTACCATGACGTTCTGAGCAGAAGGTGTATTCTTTTGTTTTACCATGAAAAGTTCTGGATATATCTGTTAAATCCATTTAGTTTATCACCTCTATTAGTTTCATTGTGTCTCTGTTTAGTTTCTGTTTCAATGACCTGCCTATTGATGAGAGTTCGGTGTTGAAGTCTCACACTATTCTTTTGTGTGGTGCAATGTGTGTTTTGAGCTTTAGTAAAATTTATTTTATGAATATAGGTGCCCTTGCATTTGGGGCATAGATGTTCACAATTGAGACTTTCTCTTGGTGGATTTTCCCTTTGATGCATATGAAGTGTCCTTCCTCATCTTGATTGATAACTTTTGGTTGAAAGTCTGTTTTATGGGATATTAGGATGGCAACTCCAGCTTGTTTCTTGGGAATATTTGCTTGGAAGACATTTTTCTAGTCTTTTTTTCTGCAGTAAAGTCTGTCTTTTGTGTTTTTTGCATGCAGCAAAATCCTGGGTCTTGCTTGCATATCCAGTCTGTTGTCCTATGTCTTTTCATAGGGGAATTGAGTCCATTGATATTGAGAGATATTAAAGACAGATGAATGTTAGTTTCAGTTATGTTTGTTGTTATAGCTTGCATTATGTGCATGTGATTCTTTCCATTTGGCTTTGTTGTAAGATGATTAATATCTAGTTTTTCTTTGTTGAAGTTACCACCTTGTGTTAAACTTTTCTATCTAGAATCCTCTGTAGGACTTGATTGGTAGATAGACATTGTGTAAATTTGGTTTTGTGCTGGAATATTTTGGTTTATCTATGCTGATCGAGAATTTTACTAGTTACAGTAGCCTGGGCATACATTTGTGTTCTCTTAGGGTATGCATGACCTTTTTCTAGGACCTTCAGGTTTTTAATTTCTCTGTTGAGAAGTCTGGTCTAATTCTGATAGGTCTGACATTATATGTAATTTGGCCTTTTCCCCTTGCTGCTTTTAATATTCTTTCTTTGTTCTGTGCATTTTGTGTCTTGATTATTATGTAACAAGTGGATTTTCTTTTCTGGTCCATTTGCTTTGGTGTTCTATAAGCATCTTTCAAATTAATGGTCATCTTTTTCTTTAGGTTGGAGAATTTTTCTTTTATGATTTTGTTGAAGAAATTTTTGAGTCCTTTGAGCTGAGTATCTTTTCCCTCTTCTATTCCTATGATTCTTGGGCTTTGCCTTTTCGTTCTGTTCTGTACTTCCTGGATGTTTTTGGTTAGGAGATTTTTCTGTTTTGATTTTTTTTTTGACATTTGTGTCCATATCCTCTAAAGTATCTTCCATACCTGAGATTCTCTCTTCTATCTCTTGCATTCTGTTGGTGATGCTTACACCTATATTTCATGACCTCTTTCCTAGGTTTTCCATGTTGTCTCTATTGTGTTTTCTTCATTTTTTTCTACTTTCACTTTTAGGTCTTGGTCTATTTGTTTAATTCCTTCACTTGTTTGGTTGTGTTTTCTTGTATTTTGTTTTGGGATTTATTTCGTCTTCAAGGGCTTCTACTTGTTTACCCGTGTTTTCCTGATTTTCTTCTAGTTAGTTATTTATATTCTCCATAATGGAATCTATTTTCTTTATGAGATAGGATTTTAGGTTAATATCTTGGTTTCCATGTTTGTTCCTATATCCAGGGCTTGCAGTGTTGGGAGAACTGTGTTCTGATGATGTCAAAGTATATTGGCTTTTGTCCCTCATGATCTTGTATTTGCCTCTCACTATTTGGTTATCTCTGGTATTAGTGGGTATGGGTGTCTGTGTCTGTATCCTGCCTCCTGTGTCCATGGGTTGCTGCAGGTCTCCTGGGAGGCCCATGTCCCTGGCTGCAGAAGTCCTCCTGTGAGACCTTCAGACTATGTGGTCTTCAGAGGAGCAGACAAGCTGTTGCCCTGCATGCAGCAGGAATCGTGGGAGGCCTTCAGACTATGGGGTCTTCAGAGGAGCAGACAAGCTGTTGCCCTGCATGCAGCAGGAATCGTGGGAGGCCTTCAGACTATGGGGTCTTCAGAGGAGCAGACAAGCTGGTGATCTGCCCAAGCAGAAGGTGCAGTCAGGCAGTGGTGGTTGGAGTTGGGTAGGGAGGGATGGGTGCTGAGTTTTTTTGGCTCCTTGCGGTTCCCCACTGCTGTGGTTATTTGGGAGCATTTCTTACTTGTTGCCTTGCATGCAGCAAAACTCCTGGTGGGGTCTTCAGAAGGGCAGATAAGTTGGTGTTCTACCACAGCAGAAGGCATGAGTGACAATTTTTAATCAAGTCTTAACTATCTACCTTGCACATTTTTACTTCTTAAAAACAATCTCATTAATGACAATCAATTAGTCAGTCTTTGAAAAGAACATTTTCCTATGATTACTATGTGTTAGGATAATGGTATGGTTTCTGGTGGTTGAGACTATGACTCAGTGTTTTGTTTGACCCCATGGCTGACATGTCTAAGGCCTTAGGTTCAGTGCCTAGAATGCAATGACACAGCAACAGATCCTTGTCTAGTCTTGTAAGGCAGTGTCCTCCAAAATGAAGCTTTCTCTCTAGAGAGATTGCTCCTTATGGCTCAGAACATTCTAAATTGCAGTATTCCCTCCAGGGTAAAGAGAGGAGACTTGTGAAACTCAAAGTAAGGAAACACAGATCTCAAGAAGATTTTGAAACTGACAGTCTACAAAGGAACCCACCCAAGGTTTACAGAGGAAATAGTTTCTAGGGAGAAGAATGAAGGCAGAGCTGCCTAGCTCCTAGAGATTTAAAGCTTATGGAAAACCATGCAAAGAGCCCCCGGATTGTAATTTTGGTGGGTGTGTGTGTGTGTGTGTGTGTGTGTGTGTGTGTATGTGTGTGTTTATTATCACGTATATTGTATATTTCCCAGGGATGCAACTCCCTTTACATCATTTTACTTCTATATATAAACTTCACTCATTGTTTTGTATGCATCTCTAAAATGCATTGGTTCTTTTGGGTTGTTTAGTAGAATTGCTATTAGGTATCTCATTACTTCCAAACATGGCATAAATAAAACCCTGTGCATTTTCTTCAGGAACAGACTCTAGAATATAACTTTGTATAGGGGGAAGTGTTTAAATCAAAACTGCATCACACAGGAATAAGAGTATCAGTAAATAATATATTTAAGTATATTTAATTGATGTAGTGCAGTTCTCTCAAGCAATATATATATATATATATATATAATCTTCAAAATTTAATTGATTAGAGCAATAGCAATAGTTTATTTTCCCACAAATATTCAACAATTTGGGTAAAATTAATCTAAGGAGTGATGAGTTTTCACCATACTACAGCACTCTGTTAGGGTAGCTCAAATAGGGTGGCTCACTTACATGCAAACAAAGCTAATGATGTGTGTTGACCGATGGCTTAGTCCTGGCTTTTAGCAGACATAGTATCCTGTCTCTGTGGACCTTTGCTAATTATCCTGATTATAGCATGGCAATTAGAATGTGAAAAGGCATCTTTTTGTGAGGTAACCCAATCACAAGAGAACACACATGGTATGCAGTCACTGATAAGTGGATATTAGCCCAGAAGCTCGGAATACCCAAGAAGCAATTCACGTATCAATTGATTTCCAAGAAGAAGGAAGGAGAGGCCCCTGGTCCTGAAAAGACTCGATGCAGCAGTATTCGGAAATACCAGGACAGAGAAGCAGGAGGAGGTTGACTAGGGAACAGGGGGAGGGAAGAAGGCTTATGGGACTTTCATGGACAGGGGAACCAGGAAAGGGGAAATCATTTGGAATGTAAATGAATATAAAGAATGAATGAATGTAAAAAATATAGAAAATTTAAAAAAAAGAAATTATTATCATCTTTAAGGCTTTTCAAAAGAATGGGTTCAGCATTGCTTGTGAGATGTTTCATTGGCCAAAATAGTTACTTTTCATCTACATTTAAAGGAAGAAGATCATGACCATAGATGTTAGTGCTCATAAGATCAAAATAGCCCATATTCATATACTACAGGCAGACAAATGGGTACCTGAGAAAATATATAATTGCCAAGAAAAGTATCGCATAGTAAGTAATATAGTATAAGAAAATAAAATCTTTAGAAGCTTCTGCAATAAAAAATAATAAGGAGACTCAACAAGAAGCTAACTGTGCCTCGATAGAGATAGAAACTATAGAAGTTTGAAGATTTCATTTGAATGTATAGTTTAAAATTTGAATTTTATGTTGTTTAATTTATTTAAATAGGATATCTTTAAATTATTTGCTGGTATGATTTTACTAACTTATAGGACCATAAGAGCATACAGAAAGAGACAAAACCAGTTAGAGATACTACATGCATTGGAACAGCTATGCACATAGAGGAACTGATCTTTACCCATGATTCTGCCTCACATGGTTGATATTTTCCCTTTCCAAATTTCATTTGTGATTTTTTTAGCATTTTCTACAATCCCCTTTATATCTTGTCTTAAGAATATTGATTAAAACATCATTTGAATTTGACAAAAGCAGGAATACAATAAATGAATAAATTAAAGTGAGATATGTTCCAGAAATAATTATTCTTTATACTTTAACTGAAGGCAATTATTTGAAGAATATTTTTCCAGGGGAATTTTCTTATAGTTTTTATAAGGACAAATCTCACAGATGTTGACAGCATGAAGGCCTATATATATATTCTGGGTCTTCAATGATGCAGGATGTAGTTTAATATTTTGATTTTGAAATGCTACCAGAGAATGGTTTTCAATTTTGAAAGCTCTGACTAAAGACATTTGAAACATGTTATTCCACATGTAATAGTTTCCTATCCATCATTAATTTGTGAAAAATTATATAAAAGAGTTTTGTCACTGGCAAGATGGATTCAATTTCAATTTCTTCTGTGGCCAAAGCAAATGTATGAACAAATAATAGTGCTGCATAAGCATAAGTTGATGTTAAATATTTAAGAAGAATTTTGGAAGGATCCTGAATATTTTGTTTGTAAAGCTGAACACTAACATTAATTCTGATAAAATGCATCATGGTAATCCATTCTCTCACTCAACTAGCATTTTTGAGTAAGAATTTTAAGATAGATTCAATTACATAGAGACTAAATTACACAAAGTAACAATCCAATGAGTAAAGCAAAGTGTATTTCAGCATATTTTCTAAGAAAAAAATATAATTCAATACCATATTAATAATGTTCCAAACATTATTGTATTTGTGAGAATTATCTTGTATGTAGCTCACCATGATTTTTTATCATTGTACAATAATTTATTAATCACATCTTTGAAAACACAAACCAAGTCAATTTTCTGACACAACAGAAAAAGTTTAATATTTTTAATGAGTGACTACATCTCTAGTGAAAGTGCCTGTTTCCCTCCTGTTGGGATCTTCCATTCTCCATTAGCAGCAATGTGTGTTAGCACATCTTATTTTTATTTCCAACTAGTTAAGAGTGCACACAGCTGACTTTACATTTTAGAGTCATTTCAAGAATGCCTCACAGAGGTATATATTAACTGTTACTCTGGCCCCTTACACACAGATGCAGACTGGTAATTGTGCTGATGGAAGGTCCATTTCTGTAGTCACTTCAACTCTGCTATGTCTGAATTAAAAATTCAGAGTTTATAATGCTCAAAATTTTGTCACTGTTATAATATTATAATATGTAAAAATCCCATTATTACTTTTATTTTCTAGGATGTTATTATAATGTTAATCATAATGCTGTGTGTGTCTCAGTGTTTATGTGTGTGGGTACACACACACATACACTTAAATGCAAGTGCCCACAAACATCAGAGGTTCTCTTGAGTTACAGGCAGTACTAAGGCACATGATGTGGGTGCTGAGAATCAAACTCAGGTCCTCAGAAGGAGTAGTATGTGCTCTTAGCTGTTGGGCCATCTCTCCAGTCCCTTATGTAATTCTTTTATTTTCTCTTTTTAAATTTACTTTAAATCCCAATCATATCACCCGCTACCTCCTATAATCCCAGCCCCTCCCTTACATCTCCCATTGTCCCATCCTACCTTCCTCCCCTTCTCGAAAAGGGGAGGTCTCCCATGGATATCTACCAGCCTTGGCATATCAAGTTGGAGTAGGACTAGGTTCTTTTTCTCCTATTGTGACAGCCAAATTAGGGAAAATGAATGAAAAAACAGGCCACAGAGTCATATGTAGCCCTTGCTTCTGATTTTAGGGATTTCAGAGGAAGAGCAAGTTGCACAACTATTACATATGTACTGAGATCCTAGGTCCATCCCTTACATGCTCTCAGTTTCTGTGGGCTCCTATGGGCCCAGTTTAGTTGATTCTGTATGTTTTTTTGTGGTGTCCTTAACTTCTCTGATTCTTTTAATCTTTCATCCCCATCTTTAATAGGATTATCCAAGCTCTAACTAATGTTTGGCTGTGGATCTCTGCACATGTTTCTATCAGTTGTTGCGTGAAGCTTCTTGGACAAAAGTTATGCCAGGGCACCTGTCTGTGAGTATACAGATCATTATTAATAGTGATGTGGTATGCTCTCTATCATGGCATGAGTCTCCAGTGAGTCCAGTCATTGGTTGTCCAGTCCTTCCATTTCTGTTCCATTTTTTACCTCTGTATATCTTGTAGGCAGGACAGATTGTGTGTCTAAGCTTTTCTGGTTGGGTTAATATCTTAGTATCTTCATGGTAAATCTTTTCTGGTTACAAGAGATGGCCATTTCATGTTCCATATCTCCCATTGTTAGGAGTCCTCACTAGATTTCTCATAGATTCCTGGAAATTTCCATTGTTCTAGATTTCTAGGTCGTCCCATAGATGCCTGCTCTCTGATTCCAGTTCTTCCTCCTCATATTTTCTTCCTCCAACTTCTCCCCACTTGGTTCCTCCTACTTTCTTTTCCACTCACTCACTGAATCAATTCCGTCCATCCATCTTTATTCTATTTCTCCTTTTCAGCAAGATTAACGTGATGTCCATTGGTCCCTTCTTGTTAATTAGCTTCTTTGGTTCTGTGGATTTTAGGATGACTATTTTGTATTTTATGGCTAATATTCACTTAAAAGTGAATACATACCATGCTTGCCTTTCTGGGTCTTGGTCATTTCACTCAGGATAATCTTTTCTAGGTACATGTATTTGACTGCTAATTTCATGATGTCATTGTTTTTAGTAGCTGAACAATATTCCATTGTGTAAATGTACCACATTTTATTTTATCTGTTCTTTTGGTTGAGGGACACCTAAGTTGTTTCCCATTTCTGGTTAGTAGCAACAATGGTGCTAGGAACATAGTTAAGCAAATGTCTTTGTAGTAAGCTGAGCATCTTTTGGATATATGCTGGATCTTGAGGTAGAACTATTCGCAATTTTCTGAGAAACTGTCAAATTGATTATCAAATTGATTGTACAAGGTTGTACTCCAACCAGCAATGGAGGATTGTTCACCTTACTGCATATCCTCACTAGCCTGTGCTGCCGTTGAGTTTTTGATCCTGGCCATTGTGATGTCTGTAAGATCCTATGTATTTAGGATGTCAGACCTTGTTGTAGGTAGGGTTCATGATGATCTTTTTCTATTCTTTATGTCCTTTTGAAGGGTTAATGAGTTTACGACTTAGTTTTTGTGCTGATTTCCTTTTCAGAGATGAAGAAAGTAAGATGACAAAAATGTCAATTAAAAATGTTTTATGGTGAAAACTGAATCCACTGGAGAATTATATGCAAGAGATGTTTTAAAAGAAAATATAAGAAAAAATTATCTTCTATTACGTACGGTGCTTTTCCATCAGAATTATAAGGGATATTGTTCTTGCTTCACTCTCACTGTCATTGAGGCATTTTTCAATGAAAGAATGACAGAGCTAGAGCAGAAAGGAGAAAAACCTAACTCTTCAAATTTGACATTTAAATCGTCAGATTAATTCTACAGTAAGTTTGGAAAATATATATGTGTTAGTTTTCAGACCCTAGAGTCTATGAATTTTACCTAAATAGATAGAATGAGAAGATCAAGTAGTAAATAAACAGGACCTGACTGGCTTCTATGAAATGCTACAGGAAGCAATCTCTGACTTTGGAGTGAAGTGAGAAAACTAGAGATTCTATAGGCCAGGCAACAGAAGAGGTTACTACTGAGGTGTTTGTTTTAAAACTCAATGAAGTTATAATATATTAGCATTTCTTTGTGAAAATAAAATAAAATTCAAAGAAAGCTTACATGCCTAGACAGAAGGAAATGAGCCTTCCTTTGGTGTATGAGAATATGATTTCTGTCATTAAAGGAAGAAAGAAATAGCAGTTTTGTCCCTATTCATTGAAGGTGGCTGATCCCTACACTTTCATTTGGCCCTCACTTTAAAGCTTAGAGTGGTTGGTTTTTCTTTCTGACTACTCAGAAAGAAGGCATGATTTTCTTTCCCTGAAAGAAAATTTAGAAGGAACAGAGTCATGGATTTCTAAAATGTATGAAGTGAGAGCTAATTGAAACAAATTTTGTAACTTGAAATAAACATGTTTGGAGATGGAGGTGCTCAAACAATTTGAATGTTGTGGAAGATAAATTATATATTTTGAAAACAAAATATACAACTATAAAATAAGTTATAGTATATACATTCATAAAGAAACACTTTTAAACTTAATAAGTCCATTTAATCAACTGTTGAAAGAATACATGCAGAAGATCCAAAGTCTAGACCCAGTAAGAATATTTGTTTTTTAATTGTAAGATTGTATTGTGGAACACAGATATAATTATCCTAAGATAAAGCTATTTGATTAATAGCTGTTCCATAAGAAAACATGATGCTTCTGTAAAACAGCAAGTCTTTCAAATCTATGGCTCAATGCATACTGATAGATTTGCTCTTGCTTTTGATGGTCTCACATACAGATGTCCTCATTGAGAACCACAAAATCCAGTTACAAAATAATCTCAAAAATATTATGCATTAATATTTATTCTCAGCCAGGAGCATCTGCCTATGGCCTACCTGCAGGCTTCAGGTAATACTTAGTTGAGAAGAACATCTCAAAAAGTTAAAGTTGGTAAAATCATGGAGCAATGATCTTTTAACAGTGATCACTTAGAGACAGAAGTAAATGACATCAACTGTACAAAAGCATAAACTAAATGTCTTTAGGGAGAAGTGTATAAATCAAAACAGTAAATGTAATATGGAATTTTACACATATATAAAATATATTCAATAATGTAAAGATATGCTCAGGAAAGAAGAATATTGCATTGTTGTATGTGAATGAAGTGGCATAATATAACCTGAAAGTAGAGTAGGATAAGCCAAAAAGGCTTATTATAATGTTAGTCCATATATGTGAATAACAAGGTCCATAACATAACAGATATCAATGAAAACAATAATATGAGACATATGAATTGTATTCCAAACTCCTCAAAACAAAGACAAATAAATGAATAAATGAAAGGGTAACCAGAAAGCCAATGTTTGGAAGAAGTTAAAGCATTTTTTTTTGAATTAGATATTTTCTTTTTTTTTTATTTTTTTAAGAAGATAAATTTTTATTATTTTTATAAATTAAAGAATACCCTTTAGAAAAGTAATAATTTTTTAAATATATATATATATATTTTAATTTTCTATATTCTTTATTTACATTCCAAATGATTTCCCCTTTCCTGGTTCCCCCATCCCCGAAAGTCCAATAAGCCCTCTTCCCTCTCCCTGTTCCCCATTTGCCCAAGAATTTCATGAATTCATTGTTTCTAATTGCTGAGTAGTATTCCATTGTGTAAATATACATGGAAAATATCTCTGATGAAATTGAAGAAATATATATATAAAATGTTAAAATTAAAGATTATCATGGAAAATAATACAGTTAAAATGGTAGACATAAAAAAACATTACTAAGTTGAAAGAGGAATCACAAACACTTTCTGATAAAATTGAAGATTCACATGAAAAATAATTCTATTAGACTATGTTTTTGGTTGGGAAATTGAGTCCATTGATGTTATAAGATATTAAGGAACAGTGATTGTTGTGTTTGATGTTCTTTTTATGTTTGTGTGGTTACTTTATTTTGGGTTTGTTGGAAAAAGATTACTTTCTTGCTTTTTCTAGGGTGTAGTTTCCCTCCTCGTGTTGGTGTTTGCCATCTATTATCCTTTGTAGGACTGGATTTTTGGAAAGATATTGTGTAAATTTGGTTTTATCATGGAATATCTTGGTTTCTCCATCAATGGTAATTGAGAGTTTTGCTAGGTATAATAGTTTGGACTGGCATTTGTGTTCTCTTAGAGTGTGCATGACATCTGCCCAGGCTCTTCTAGCTTTCATCGTCGCAGGTGAGAAGTCTGGTGTAATTCTGATAGGCCTGCCTTTATAGGTTACTTGACCTATTTCCCTTACTGCTTTTAATATTCTTTCTTTGTTTAGTGCATTTGCTGTTTTGATTATTATGTGCTGGGAGAACTTTCTGGTCTGGTCCAGTCTGTTTGGAGTTCTGTAGGCTTCTTGTATGTTCATGGACATCTCTTTCTTTAGGTTAGGGAAATTTTCTTCTATAATTTTGTTGAAGATATTTGCTGGCCCTTTAAGTTGAAAATCTTTGCTTTCTTCTATGCCTATAATCCTTAGGTTTGGTTTTCTCATTGTGTCCTGGATTTCCTGGATGTTTTGGCTCAGGAGTGTTTTGCATTTTGCATTTTCTTTAACTGTTGAGTCAATGTTTTCTATGGTATCTTCAGCCCCTGAGATTCTTTCTTCTGTCTCTTGTATTCTGTTGTTGATGCTTGCATCTATGATTCCTGAATTCTTTCCAAGATTTTCTATCTCCAGAGATGTCTCACTCTGTGATTTCTTTATTGTTTCTACTTCCATTTTTAGATCCTGGATGATTTTGTTAAGTTCCATTACTTGTTTATTTGTGTTCACCTGTAATTCTTTAAGAGATTTTTGTATTTCCTCTTTAAGGGCATCTACCTGTTCACTCATGCTCCCCTGTATTTCTTTCAGGGATTTTTTGTGTTTCCTCTTTAAGGGCTTTTACCATTTGACCCATGTTCTCCTGCATTTCCTTAAGGGAGTTACTTATGTCTTTCTTGATGTCATCTAACAGCATCGTGAGATGAGATTTTAAATCCAACTCTTGCTTTTTCAGTGTGTTGGGGTATCCAAGACTTGCTGTGGTGGGAGAACTGGGCTCTGATGTTGCCAAGTACCCTTGGTTTCTGTTGGTAGGGTTCTTGCACTTGCCTTTAGCCTTCTGGTTATCTCTGGTGATAGTTGCTCTTGTTGTCTCTGGCTGGAGTTTGCCCCTCCTGTGGGCCTGTAAGCCTGTGTCTGTACTCCTGGGAGACCAACTCTCTTCTGGCAGGATATGTGCTCAGAAGGCTTTGGAGCTGTCTTGTTCCTTGAAGCAAATGGTGGATGGAAGGGGATATTTTCTTTATTTACATTTCAGATATTTTTCCTTCTCCTTCTTTCTCCTCCGAAAACCCACTATTCCATCCTCTCTCCTCATGCTCACCAACCAATCCAATCCTGCTTGCCTGTCCTGGCATTCCCCTACAATGGGGCATCTAGCCTTCACAGGACTAAGGACTTCTCCTTCCATTGATGCCCAAGGCCATCCTCTGCTACATATGCAGCTGGAGCCATGAGTCCCTCCGTGTGTACTCTTTGGTTGGTGGTTTAGTTCCTGGGAACTCTGGGGGAAATGGTTGGTTCATATTGTTGTTCCTCCTAGGGGGCTTCAAACCCCTTTAGCTTCTTGGGTCCTTTCTCTAACTCCTCCATTGGGGACCCAGTGCTCAGTCCAATGGTTGGCTTAGAGCATCCCCCTTCATATTCATCAGGCACTGGCAGAACCTCTAAGGAGAGAGCTATATCAGGCTCCTGTCAACAAGCATTGTTGGCATCCACAAAGGTGTCTGGGTATGGTAACTCTATATGGGATGGAACACCAGGTAGGGCAGTCTCTGGATGGTCTTTCCTTCAGTTGCTGCCTCACACTTTTTCTCTGTATCTCCTCCATAAGTATTTTGTTCAACCTTCTAAGAAGGACCGAATATCCACACTTCTTCTTGAGCTTCATGTGGTCTGTGAATTGTATCTTGGGTATTCCGAACTTCTGGGCTAATATCCACTTATCAGTGAGTGCATACCATGTGTGTTCATTTGTGGTTAGGTTACTTCACTCAAGATGATATTTTCTAGTTTCATCCATTTGCCTAAGAATTTCATGAAATCATTGTTTTTAATAGCTGAATAGTACTCCTTTGTATAAATGCATCACGTTTTCTGTATCCACCCCTCTCTTGAGGGACATTTGAGTTGTTTCCAGCTTCTGGCTATTATAAATAAGGGTGCTATGAACATAGTGGAGCATGTGTCCTTATTAGAGGTTGGATCATCTTCTGCCAATGAATGGTATTGCTGGGTCTTTAGGTAGTAATATGTCAAATTTTCTGAGGAAGTGCACAAATGATTTCCAGAGTAGTTGTAATAATTTGCAATCCCACCAGCAATGGAGGAGTGTTCCTCTTTCTCCACATCTTTGCCAGCATCTGATATAACCTGAGTTTTTGACCTTAGCCATTCTGATTGGTTTGAGGTGGAATTTCAGGGTTGTTTTGGCTTGCATTTCCCTGACAACTAAGGATGTCAAACATTTTTTTAGGTCCTTCTCAGCCATTTGGTATTCGTCAGAGTACATGGACCCAGGGGAACATTTCCTGAACAGAACATAAATAGCTTATGCTCTAAGATGAAAAATTGACAAATGAGAACTCATAAAATTACAAAGCTTCTGTCAATAGGAAAAGATGACAACCAACAGATTGAAAAAGATCTTTACCAATCCTACATCTGATAGAGGGCTGATATCCAGTATATACAAAGAACTGAAGAAGTTAACTCCAGAAAACCAAAAAACCCTATTCAAAAATGGAGTACAGAGCTAAACAAAGAATTCTCAACTAAGGAATACCGAATGACTGAGGTTAAAGTTTAAACATGTCAATGAATGAGTACAATCCAAAATTTTTATTACTCAAGCAATGTAAGAGGTGGCCTGGCTTTTTCCTATTAATTCTACATTTTCATTTTATTTTGAAAATATAATATAATTACAACATTTCTCCCTTTGCTTTCATCCCCCAAGACTTTCTATATATCCCTTCTACTAGGATCTAAGATGGTCTGTTTTAATGCAAAAGATAATTAAGTTTCTCAGGCCACTACACCACCAAAACAACCTAGTGGATTAAACAGATCTGTGACTTCTATGTTCCCTCTTCCAATTCATTGCTTTATCTCAAACCCAGACCCAGAAAGCATTTTCCAGAGACACACACTGCTTTCCAGTCAGTGAAACAGGTAAACTTACAGCAGAATTTCACTTCTCTCTCTACTTGCTCAAATGCTATCCTTAGTCTCATTCCCAGCTCTGCAGCAGGCTACATGCTGGGGCCTCCATTTTTCTGTGCTTCCCTCTCCAGTGTATTATATAGATTTTTTTAACTCCAAACTTCTTTCATCCACTTAACTACTTTACTCAAGATTCTAGGTGTTCTCTGGGAACACAAATGCACTCAATCCAGCAAAACATGCAGAGTAACTTCCTCCTATCAAGTCCAATCCACCATACTCATCCTCATCTCTGTTGCAAACCTTCTATTGAACTCTCTCCTCACTCTCTGAACCCATTTCTAGGACACTAATCAGATCCTGGTGGAAGAAAACAATTTTCTACAACCTGTGAACACCATCAATGCCTTATTTTCAGGCCCATCCCCATTTCTACTTGCAAGGTTCAATACCTAGGAACCTTCATTAGTCACACCTATAAGGATCCCTGGAGAATTTTCTACAAGGAAACACACAGTCCCCATGTTTTCTTAAAAAAAAAGAAAGAAAATAAAACAGATCAGAGACCATTAAACAAAACAGTCATGCAACAAAAGCAAGACCAGATATGAATACCTAGAATTACAATCTTATTGAACCCAGATACCTAGATATCAGCATAAAGACATAATAACAGGCATAAAACCAACATGTCACCATCAGAACTCAGAAACTATATCAAATTAGGTCTTTAGTATTGCAACACAGCTGAAACATAAGAAAAAAACATTAAAATAGTCTTTATGATTATAATAAAGGTCTACAAAGAGGTCCTTAAAATGAAAAACTCCTTAATGAAATTTGAAAATGAAATCAAACATTTAAAGGAAATGAACAAAATAGTTAATGACCTAAACATAGAAGTAGCATCAATGAAGAGAACACAAAATAAGAGGAGTTTGGAAATAAGTAATATTGGAACTAAATAGGAACTTCTGTAGCAAGCCTCACCAAAAGAATAAAAAGGATAGAAGGAAAAAATATTCTCATGCATTAAGTGCAAGCAAAAAAAAATGGTAAACCTGAAAAAAAATCCAACTCTAAAATGGAAAAACTAAAAAAATTGAAACAAAACAAAATATCCTGGCACAAAACAATCAGGAATTTTGGGATACCTTGAAAAGACCAACATTAAGAAGCAGTGTAATGGAAGAAGGAGAAGAAACACAGGTCAACAGCATGGAAAATATTTGAAATACTAAAAGGCAAGTTCTCTAACCTAAAGAAGATACAAGAAGCATACAAATGCCAAACAGACTGGATCAGAAAACAAAGACCCCTTTCTTGGTACATAATGCTCAAAACACTAAAAGGTTGCAAAGAGAAAAGACTACAAAAAAAAAAAAAAACCACAAAGACAGACCTGTTAGAATAATAATTGACTTCTCAATGGAAACTCTAAAACTTAGAAAGGAATGGTCACATGTTCTACAGACTCTAAGGATGACAACCCGGTTTGTTATACTCTGCAAAACTTTTAAACACAATATATGTAGAAATTAAGAGTTTTGAAGTTGAAACTAAATTTCAGCATTGTCTATCACAAATCTATCCTATATTTAAAATGTTAAAAGAAAAACTTCAACCTGAAGATGTTAACCACATCCAAGGAATAACTAATCTTAAAGCAGCAAAGCAGTAGAGAGGAACACATACACACAAACACACACACACAACACACACACACACACACGCACACACACACACACACACACACACACACACACACAACAAATACCATAAAAACAAAACAACAGAAATTAGAAAACACTGTTCATTAACATCTCTCCATATCAGGGTTTCAATTTCTCAATAGCAATGTAAAAAAATGAATGTGCAAACAGGATCAATTCTTCTGCATGTAAGAAACACAGTTTAACATCTGGGATAGATAGCAACTGATAGTAAAAAAAAAGGGGGGGAAGTATATTCCAAGTAAATGAATTGAAGCAAGCTTGTGTAGCCATTTTAATACCTAACAAAATATCTTCAACTCCAAACTAATCAGGAGAGACAGGGAAGGACACTATACTATTCACAAAGGAGAAACCCACCAAGATAACACAAACCACATAAAGGCCCAACATAACAAAAGAATTATAAAAAATTTCCACATATGAAAACAGATGCAAAAATTCTCATTAAAATACTTGCAAACTGAATACAAGGACACATTAAAAAGACCATCCACTATAAGCAACTAGGCTTCATTACAGTAATGCAGGGATAGTTAAACATGTGTAAATTAGGAAATGCAATTCATCTCATAAGTTAATTGAAAGACAAAAAACACATTGTAAATTATCTGTTGGCATTTAGTCTAGGCTCTGCCTCATAGTTACCTGGCAACAGCCAGGTATGCCCACCTCACTCTAAAAGGGGTTTCTTTCCCCCTCCCCTCTCTCTTGCTCTCTTCCTCTTGCTCCCACTCCTTACTGTCTCTCTCCCCATCTCTCTCCACATGCTCATGGCCAGCCACTACTCCTCTACCCCTCTACTCCTCTACTTTCTCTCCCTCTCTGACTTTCTCTCAATTGACCTCACATGCCCTGAATAAGCTATTCTATACTATACTGACATGTGGCTGGTACCTCAGAGGGGGAAGGGATGCCTCAGCATTGGCGTGCAGAGGCATCCCTTTTCCCCAGACCATACCTTGCTTTCACCAAACATATTCCTTCTCTCTCTCTTTATATAAAATATAACACTATCCTTTTACTATTTTGTAGGTTCCTCTTTTTTCACTCTTCTCAACCTCCTTCTATTCTTTCAATTTCCTAACATAGGAAGTAGAGATTAAAAAGGATAAGGGAAATGGGGAAACAATATTGTTAGATTACCTCCTACTGATTAGAGTCATTGTATTCCTTGAGACAAATTTGATCTTTACTGTTAGGATATCTAATATCTTTTTTTTCTTTTTCTTTTTTCTTTTATTGGATATTTTCTTTTTTTACAAGTCAAACGTTATCTCTTTCCAGGTCTCTCCTCCAGAAACCCCCTATCCCATTCCCTCTCCCCTGCCTCTATGAGGGTGCTCCTTCACCCATCTGCCCACTCCTTCCTTTCAACCCTGGAATTCTCCTACACTGATGCATTGAACCCCCTCAGGCCCAAGGACCGTTCCTCCCACTGATATCCAACAATGCCATCCTCTGCCATGTATGCAACAGGAGCCATGGGTTCCTGCATGTGTAGTATTTGGTTGGTGGTCCAGTCCCCCGGAGCTCCATGGGGTGGCCAGTTGACACTGTTGCTCTCCTCCAAGGGACTGCAAACCCCCTTAGCTCCTTCAGTCCCTTCTCCAACTCCTCCATCAGGTACCCAGGGCAGAGTCCAATGGTTTGCTGGGAGCATCTGCCTCTGTATTTGCCAGACTATGGCAGGGCCCAGTTCTCTCCCGGTGGTATTAGTGCATGGAGAGCTGGAGCACAGGATCAGCTCCAGGTGCCTGATTTCTTCCTTTTGTCTCTTTACACATGACTGTCTGGCAAACAATCAGGAACTATCAGAAACCACCAACAGGCAAGTAGTTTATCTTACTCTAGCATTGATATACCCTCTGAAAAGTCCCCAGAATTCCAAATATCACACACTTTCAGGAACTATGTACAGCTGTCAAAACCAGGGTTCTGTTACAGCATGAGACAAATTATAGTCACATCATAGTCTGTGGACAATCTGAAGCACCCCTGTAACCCACCTAAAACATTCTTATAATTCTGGGTTTAAAAAAAATCTTACAGTACTACATGATCTAATTTAGATATAGAAAAGGATTTTTACAAAAATCTAACACCCACTCCTGATGAAAGTCTCGGAGAGATTAGGGACACATGAGGCATATCTCAACGCAATAGATCTTATTTACATAATTTACAGCAAGTCCGTAGCCAATATCAATCTAAGTGGAGAGAATCTTAAAGCAGTTCCACTTAAATCAGAAATAAGACAAGTTTGTTAATTTTCTCAATACCTATGCAATATCTAATTTGAAGTGTTAGCTAGAGCACTAAGACAACTAAAGGAGATCAAGGTAATGCAAGTTTGAAAGAGATATCAAAGTATCTTTATTTATAAATAGCATGATAGTATACTTAAGTGACCCTAAATATTCCAAGGGAAAATTGCTATATCTGATAAACACTTTCAGTAAAGTAGTTGAATATGAAATTAACTCACAAAAATCAGTAGCCCTCCTATAAACAAATGAAAAATAGACTAAGAAGGAAATCAGGATACAACACTATTCACAATAGCTTGAAACAATATAAAATATTTTGAAGTTACTGTTAACAAGTAATTCAAAGACTTGCATGATAAATACTTTAAGACACTAGAGATAGAAACCAGAGAATATAAAACAAAATTAAAAGAAATTCCATGGTCATAAAACGATATGATTAATGTAGTAAAATGGCAGTCCTACCAGAAGCAATGTACAGATTCAATGTAATCCTTATCCAAATTCCAACACAGTTTTTCACAGGTCTTGAGAGGACAATTTTCACCTTTATATGGAAACAAAGACAATCAAATATAGCTAAACCCATCCTGAATAGTAAAAGAACTCCTAGAGGTATCACTTCTGAATTTTAAATTGTACTCCAGAAATAATAATAAAAACAGCATGCTATTGGCACAAAAACAGACATGTTGATCAATGGAATCAAATTGAAGAGCCAGAAATAAATTCACCCATTTAAGGAAACCTGATTTTTGATAAAGAAACAAGTATTACAACTAGTTACAAACGTTAGCATCTTCAACAAATAGTCAAACTGGATTTCTGCACATAGAAGAATGCAAATAGTTACATTCTTATTACCCAGGACAAAACTCAACTTCAAATGGATCAAAGAACTCAACATAAAACCAGATATAGTGAACTTACTAAAGTGGGGAATAACTTTGAACTCACTGGCACAGGAAAATATTTTTTCTCAATTTAAAACCATTAGCAAGGCACTAATATCAATAATTAACAAATGGAATCTCCTGAAATTTTCTTCATGGCAAAGGATACTGTCACTTTGATAAAGTCTCAGCCTACAGAATGGGAAAAGATTTTCACCAACTACACATCTATACAGAGCTTAAATGTATCTCACATACACTGTAAATGTGGCCTTCATTTTCTCAGATGAAGGGATGAGATGAGAGCCATATATAGTCTGTGTAAATACATTGCTTGTGCTGAGTCCAGAACATTTTTTCTCTTTTCTCACTATCCCTAGCATTAGGTCTGGAAGCTTCTATCCTCTATACAATCTAATTTTCTTTAAGCCTGGATCTTGAGGGCTTCAACTTCCAGTCTCCATCTGCAAACCTAGGCCTAGAATGTTTCTGCCTCCATACAGCTGAATAAACTCATCCTTCTTAGCTCTTCTGAACTATGTCTGTCTGGTTCAACTCAGCTGTTCTGGCTCAAGCTCCTCTTCAAGCATACTGAATCATATCGATTTTTCTCAGCTTCTGACTGCATTGCTCTGCTTGGAACTCCCTATGAACTCCACAAACTTCAGTGCCTTCACAAAATGAACAAAATTGAACAGAATCTCATGAACTCAACTGATCTCAGTACCTCCTCTTTCTCTGCACAGCTCTTTTCCCCCATTAGTTAATTTATTTATTCTCTTTACATCCCAATCTCAATCTGCCTCTTCACTCTGACCCTCCTCACATGGTGTCTCTCCCCAACCAGCTCTCCCCTTCAGAGATCCCTCTCTGGGTAGTAATCTATTATGGAACATCAAGTCACTGTAGGAATAGGCACATCCTCTCCCACTCAGGCCAGACAAGGCAGACCAGTTAGGGGTACAGAATCTACAGATAGGGAGTGACAAGGTGTCTTCTGCTCTCTACATTTACACCTCAGTGCACACACACTCACACTCACATACACACACCCACACCCATCCAAGCTCATCCACAGACAGACAGAGACACACAGACACATGTGCACACAAATACACTAGAGATAAAAATAAAAGTAATGAACTATAAAGAACTATAAAGAGATAACTATGTACTTAGTGATGAATAATAAAGCACTGTCTGTCTAGGGATTGGATATGGGAAGGGATACAAGGAAACTTGGTTAAATGATAGATATGGTCATCACCTTGAACAGTATTATAGTGTAATGAGCTTACAGGTATCTCAAAACCTGTCTAATCATATAACATAATATAGGAAGCTAATTGAATATATTAGTTCTCACCCGAAGTGGTTAAAACATGAAGCATGCAACAAACACATCTTAAACAAGATAGGTTATAAAATAAAATGAACTAATGATGTAGCATTTTATGTAAAATAGTGAACATATACATGGTGTGTATTATGGCAAACATTCTTATTTTTAGTTACCAGTGGTGGTAATCTGTGACTACTGTATTAAAGCATACTCAATATTGATAAATGCTTTTTCCTGAGGCTTGGATTTTCCTGTGGATAAATTGGAGCAGTATATTGACATTTCAGAAAGAATGAAAATGGTTTTGTGGTGTCGAAAACCTATGAGTGAAACCATATTTTTACTATTGCAGCATACAGGACTCCATAAAAAAACCTGTGAAAATACAATAAGATAGATTAAAAACTGTTATAGGGAGATGGTTAAGTCTGTAAAAGCACTTGCTACAAAATATGAGAACCTGGGCACAAATCACCAGAAACCATGTAAAGTAATTCTGATGCTTCTACCAGGAGTTGAAGGGAGGATAGAGGTGAGTGTGCACACATTCATGAAATTAATGTTTTCTAATATGGAATATATACCAAGGAGGGATGGAAATAAAATAATACAGAAATTTAATGGCTGATCTTGTGCCAGCCAACTTAGTCTTATATCCAAGTAATATCTTGTTGCCTCTGTTGTAGAAACTGTTTTCTAGTGTTTCTTCCCTGCCTTTAACCCTTTGGATAAAACACATACACAATTAGCCATAAAGAGCTCAAGAGCTAAGTATATACCTACCCTCTATGATATTTGAATCTACTTTCCTATTGCTAAACCTGAGTTATTACTTAACTACTTACTGCGTTTCATTTGGAATGCTCTTAACTCCAATTGGCCACCCCTCAGGGCCCCATTATAAAAATGGCTTACCTTACCCATGATGGCTTTTCCTTCTTCCTGTTGCATCTTCTTTATTTTTTCCCCTTGGAGTTCTCTGCTAACTCCAATCCTAGGAAACTTAAACAATAACTATGTCCTTTCTGCCAAGTTTTTGGCTGTTGGTATTTTTATTTAACAATCAGAAATAACTTGGGGGCAGGGTCATATGGGTCTGCCTGTAGACTCTGGGTCTTATGGGCCTGCATTTAGTATTACAATAGATAGAAAGACCAAACCTCAACAGCCCTTTGAATTATAAGATATGGAGCTAAATAACTTCATTTTTGGTAAACCTCTGTAATTTTATTGCTTACTTTGTGAAGTAGCATTTTATTTAATAGAACAGTATAGTCAATAGGACAAATCAGTCACCTACAGATTGGAAAAAATCTTCAATGACCCCACAACCAATAATGGGCTAATATTCTAAATATATAAAGAGCACAAGAAGCTAACCTCTAAAAATCCAAACAATGCAAGTAAAAAATGATGTATAGACCTAAACAGAGAATTCAGAAGAGAGGAATCTTGAATGGCTGAGAAGCATTTGAAGAAATGTTCAAAGTCCTTAGTTATCAGAGAGAGGAAAATTAAAATTACCCTGAGATTCCACCTTATACCAATCAGAATGGCTAAGATAAAGTGACAGCACATGTTGGTGAGGATATGCAGAAAAAGGAAGGATCCTCAACTGCTGGTGGGTTGCAGACTGCTACAACCACTCTGTAAATTTAAATTTCCATATATATATATATATATATATATATATATATATATATGGAAATATATATATATATATACATATATGTATATAAAAATTCTTTTTGTTATATATTGTGCAGGCTATTCTATTTGGTACCAATTACCATAATCTCTGTTAAAGTAATAAATGATTCTGTTTTTGTGTTCTTGTGTTTAATATCCTGTCGATGATTCCAAAGTATTTATTTATTTTTTGTTTGTTTGTTTGTAATTTGGCAAGTTTCAATAAGTTTAATACTTTCTGTTAATCTATTTTGGACTTTGCTGGTCTTTTCTAATGTATGAATTCGTATCACTTTTACCAAATAAGGAAAGAGGTGCTGATTCTCCTTCAGATAAATTTATCTGCTTTTTCATTCATTCTTTTTTGTAATTCAACTTGTGTTATTGAGGTTTCTTAACCCTTCCTCACCAGGTAAACTTTCACTTTTTCCTGCCCCTAACTATGCAATATAAAACAGTGTGAGACAACATGTGACATGCAGCATGACATGCACCTATCATAATAGTGACACTGTATATACAGCAAGGTATAACTCATGACTATGCTAGTACTTGCCTTTTTCGTACTGAAAATTTTCTACACTAAGTTTTGAATTCCATAACTCATAACAAAACCTATTGTTTTGTAGATCAACTGATTAAATAATAAATTAACAAGAGAAATATGAAGCAAATTTAATATCTACATTGGTCCTAAAGCACTGTTTTTCCTACTCCAACCTAAATAAATTCATCAAAGGCTAGGATTTTATATTCTCATGGCACATAAGATGCTGTAATATCCTTCCTTTTAAATTAAAATAAACTTTGATTCAGGACAGAGTACCTATCTTACAGGTAGAATGAGTTTTGGGCATATGTGTTAGAAAGTCATTTTATAGGGTAGCTAAACCCAGATTGGTCTAGTTACACAGAGATGGTCTAGCACAGACAGTTACTTGACAGACAAAGTATTCTGTCGCTCTGGAGTAGTGTTATGGTTTACTATTCTCATGCTAAACAAACAGCATATATATATATATATATATATATATATATATATATATATATATATATATATATATATATATATTCTTCTGTGCCTTGTATCTTTGGCAACCTGACAAAAGATATGACATATGTACCCTTTCCAAGAGAGTTTTGTTAAAACTACAAAAGAAAACATATATAGTTATAATAAAACTATTTATATTTGAATATAACTGTAAAATATATTTTAAAATAGAATTTTCATATTTAGTTAAATATGTGCTTCTTTATTAACATTAAATTAAAGCTCCAACAGTGGGTTGAGTCAGAGCTGCAATTTTAAAATACTGAGGAATGTACCCTATGTCCTGAAATATCTACAGCAGCAAAAGTATTTGGAATTACATTTTTATTTTTGACAGCATCATAAGACCAATTAATATTACTATAGTTTGCTGTCTTTTTTCACTATAAAAGAAAAATAAAATTTCTTCTTAATTTTGATTAGTAAAGATGCAATATTTTTTCTCATTAAACTTTATAGTCTTCTTTTAACTTTACTAACAAATCTTTAATTAAAATTCCTGATTTATGTAAATACTGTATCAACATTTTATAGACTTTCTATATTTTAAAAATCACTGGTACCAATCCCTAAAAAATATATATATTATAAATTTTCTTAATCATTCTAAACAGAAGTTTTTTATTGTAATAAATATATCCATTCAAAGATGAGTAATTTACAAATAAAATAAACGTTAATATAAATATGCACTTATGTAGCTAGATGATAGTAAGTTGCAGTTTATGTAGAATATAGTAAAATCAAAGGAATAACCATAGATTTAAGATCACATATATATATATATATATATATATATGATTATATATAATCTAATACTTTAAAGAATATATAGGTAGAGAAAAGTTATTTTTTAAATATAGAGAATCAAAACTAGAACTCATGTATTTAGTATTTAATTTCATTTTTCCTCTCTCTCTCTCTCTCTCTCTCTCACATACACACACACACACACACACACACACACACACACACACAACATCTGGTGACTATTGAAATTCAAGAAAATGATCTTTCTAAATAGTCCCATGATAAAGTATCAACTCTTTAAATTGCCATATTAGAAAAAGATTTTTCTCAAGAGACCACAGAAGTAATTCCCCCATGAGAAAAAGGAATGATGGATAGTTTTAGCTCCATCTGCTGACTGAAGACTGGACTCTGTAATGTTTCACAACCTGCACAAAAGCCTCAAGGGAAGGAATATATTTACATCCCAGAATCAAGTTCAATCTATCAAACTACATGTGGTATTGCATAGTACATTCTAGACCTGGAAGGGATAGAAATGGAAGAGATTATATAGATACTTTGTCAAGATTAATATCCAACTAAAAGCTCATAGCCTGGTGCTCCTAATACTGAGTAGTATATGATCAGTGCAAACATT
The DNA here is from genome assembly GCA_036184795.1 of Tokudaia tokunoshimensis. Lineage (NCBI taxonomy): Eukaryota > Metazoa > Chordata > Mammalia > Rodentia > Muridae > Tokudaia > Tokudaia tokunoshimensis. The sequence continues at coordinate 1,205,032 of BTHU01000012.1, read as the reverse complement.
TGTTAGGAGATTTGTTTTACCCAGTTCACCAAAGTATTTGGAATAGTTCTTGTTAAAAAGCTGTACTGGTGATTTAGATTTGCCATCAAGAAATTGGTTAGAAAGGCTATCATTCAGAGGAATAAGAACTGATAGATCATTTTTTAAAGCACAGATAACATTGCATATTAAAAGAGGACTTTAAATGATTCTTAGTAGAAACTTTGATATAGACTTGAGAGGACTTTTGAATAAGAATATGCACTTATAAGGATTTACAATTAAAAGTCTAGTAACAGTATGAAAGGTTCTTACGAGAAAAGAAAAAATGACAAGAGTCAAAGAACAATAAGAACAAAACTGAAAGGTAATGCTTGAAAATACATGATCTGTGAATGTTATTAGATAAAATTTAAGATTAAAAAGACACTCCAGGCATAGAAACATTGTGTGCTAAAACAATGGCTTATGAGATAAAAGAAGAGACAGCAGCCAAGGCACCAGCAGTACCTGCTTAGATCTGTGAGTGATGGTGATGTTGTCAGAAATACGAAATGAAGTACATCAGGCTAGGAAAGTGATATGAGTATTCCATTAATCAACCGTAATATTTTAAAGTACTCATTAGAGATCTTGGTAAATGTGTTCCACAGAAAATTTGTAAAATGTTGTTAGTCTTTAGAGAAGATCCAGCAATTTGCATACTAGTGTCACATGGACAAGTGTCTGAGAATGGATGACACAGAAAGGGAAGATAGCAGAGAGGAGGGAGATAAACCACTTGATGAAAACATGGGAGTCGTCAGTTAAACCAGAAAGAAAAGGGAAGGTCTTACATGTACTAATCCCTAGCATACAAAAAAACTAAAACTGAAAGTGGCAATGGGATGTTTGAAAATAGGGGACTATGCAGAAAGAGAGATAAAAGGGAAACAATTGTATGTTTTGTGCCAGAATGAAAGACAAAATGTTTCTTAGGTTATTGCCAAATATGGAGAAGATCTACTGTAGCCAGGGCAATAGATCAGAACCTGCTCAGCCACTGGGAAGAGCCCCCATTGGAAGACCCCACAGGTGGTCTGCTACAGCCAGGGATTCAGGCCTATCAGAAATGAAGCAACTAAGGGTCAAAAGAGGCAGACTCTAGACAATCACCCAGACCAACAAACACCAGAGATATCCAAATGGCAAAAGGCAAGAGCAAGACCATAAGTAACAGAAGCCAATATGGCATCATCAGAACTGAGTTCTCCCACCACAGCAAGCCCAGAATATAGCAAAACACCGGAAATAAGGAAACTGACCTAAAATCCTATCTCATGAAGATAATAGGGTCCTTTAAGGAGGATATCAATAACTCACTGGAAGGAATACAGGAAAACTATCTCCACAACAAAAGAACTTCTAGAGGAATCACTACCCCAGCCTCAAGCTCTACTACAGAGCAATAATGATAAAAACTGTATGGAATTTGAACAGAGACAGGCAGGAAGATCAGTGGAATAGAAGTGAAGACCCAGAAATGAACCCAGACACCTATGATCAGTTGATATTTGACAAAGGAACTAAAAACATCCAGTGAAAAAAAAGATAGCATTTTTAACAAATGATGCTGGATCATCTGGAGGTCAGCATGTAGAAAAATGCAAATTGACCTATTCTTATCTCCTTCTACAAAGCTCAAGTCCAAGTGCATCAAGGACCTCCAAATAAACCAGACACACTGAAGTTTATAGAGGAGAAAGTGGGGAAGACCCTTGAAGACATGGGCACAGGGGAAAATTTCCTGAACAGAACACCAATGGCTTATGCTCTAAAGTCAAGAATCTATAAATGGGACTTCATAAAATTGCAAAGCTTCTGTAAGGCAAAGGACACGGTCAATAGGACAAAACAGCAACCTACAGATTGGGAAAAGATCTTTACCAATCCTACACCTGATAGACAGCTAATATCCAATGTGTACTCAGAACTCAAGAAGGTAGACTCCAGAGAGTCATATAATCCTATTAAAAATGTGGTACAGAGCTAATTAGAGAATTCTCAATTGAGGAAACTTGGCTGTGAAGCACCTAAAGAAATGCTCAAAGTCCTTAGTTGTCAGGGAAATGCAAATCAAAATAACCCTGAGTTTCTACCTCACACCAGTCAGAAAGGCTAAGATCAAAAACTCAGGGGACAGCAGATGCTGGGAAGGATGTGGAGAAAGAGGAACAGTCCTTCATTGCTGGTGGGATTACAAGCTGGTACCACCACTCTGCAAATCAGTTTGGCATTTCCTTAGAAAATTAGTCATAGTACTACTTGATGTCCCAGCTGTACCACTCCTGGGCATATACCCAGAAGATGCTCCAACATGTAATAAGGACACATGCTTCACTATGTTCATAGCAGCCTTATTTATAATAGCCAGAAGCTGGAAAGAACTCAGATGTCCTCAACAGAGGAATAGGTACAGAAAATGTGGTATATTAGCATAATGGAGTACTACTCAGCTATTAAAAACAATGAATTCATGAAATTCTTAGGCAAATGGATGGAACTAGAAAATGTCATCCTGAGTGAGGTAACACAATCACAAGGGAACACATATGGTATGTACTCACTGATAAGTCGATATTAGCTTTAAAGCTCAGAATAAACAAGATATAATTCACAGACCACATGAACCTCAAGAAGAAGGAAGAACAAAGTGTGGGTGCCTTGGATTGTCTAAGAAAGGGAACAATATGCTCACAGGAGCAATTTTGGAGACAAAGTGTGGTACAGAGACTGAAGGAAAGGCTATCCAGACACTGTCCTACTTGTGGATTCATCTTATAGACAGTCACCAAACCCGGACACTATTGTGTATGCTAAGAAGGGCTTGCCAAAAGGAACCTGATATGGCTGTCTCCTGAGGGACCCTGACAGAGCCTTACAGATACAGAGGCAGAAGCTAGCAGTCAACTAGGGGACTGAGCCTTGGGTCCTCAATAGAGGAGTTGGAGAGAAGACTAGAGGAGCTGAAGGACTTTGCACTTTCATGGGAAGAATGATGATGTTGGCCAACCAAATCCCCTAGGGCTCCCAGAGCCTAAGCCTTCAACCAAGGGGTACACATGGTTCCAGATTCATTTGTGGCAGAGGAATGCCTTGTTGGGCATCGGTGGGAGAAGAGGTTCTTGGTCCTATGACAGCTGGATAGATGCCCCAGCATGGGGAAATAAAGGGGAGGTAGGTGGGAGTGGGTTGGATGGAGGGGCATCCTCATGGAGACGGGGGAGGAAAGATCGCCTGAGGGTTTTCTGGGAGTGGGGGAAACTGGGAAAGGGTATAACATTTGAAATGTAATGAAAGAATACTTTAAATAAAAATATTATTGTAACAATAAAAAAATCATCAGACGTGGAGAAGCTGATGGCTAGAATATTTGTGGAGAAGATAATGGACAGTTCCTTCTTCTGCTCTCCAACAGGCTTAACCAGATCTTCTTGGTGGTAAGTGAGGGGATCAATCTACCCAAGGGATGAGTAATGCATGTTAACCTGAAAAAAAATAACAGTTTCTTTGTATTCTGAAATATGGTCCTAAGAGTGAGACAATTCTGACACACATTAATTAAGGTTTTATTTTGTTTATGTGTATATATGTATATGATTGTGTATGTTTGTGTGCGTGCGTGTGTGTGTGTGTGTGTGTTGTGTGTGTGCGCGCGTATTTAGTTTTGAGAAAAGCTCTCTATCACAGACTGGTTCTGAATGTGGACCAAGATGTAGATGAGGAAGACCTTGAACTCTTTGAACTCCTGATGTTCCTTCCTGGTTCTATGAGCTTAATGGTGAGATTAATGATTTATCTTAGTTTTAGATTAATGATATAACTTAGTTTTATAGCAGTCCTCAATTTCAAACCCAGAGACTTGCACATGCTAGGCAACAACTTTTCCAAATAAAATACTGCCTTAAATTTATTTTCTTTTTATTGTTAGCTATTATGTCAAAAAAGTATCAAACAGGTTATTATACATAATCTGATTTCTATTGCTGTTCAATAATTGTTGAACCAGATGCTTTTCTCAAAAACATATACCACTTGAACTTTATTTGTTTATTCACTTTACATCCTGATCACTCTCCCCCAGTCAATCACCCCTTCTGAAATGCCTTCCTCTGCCCCACTGCCCCTCTTCTTTGAGAGGGTGGAAGCCTCTCTGGATGTGATAGTTTGTATATGCTTGGTCCTGGGAGTGGTATAATTTAGAAGGTGTGGCCCTGGTGGAGTAACTGTGGCCTTGTTGGAGTAGGTGTGTTTCTGTGGGAATGGGCTTTAAGACTTTCATCCTAGGTGCCTGGAAGCCATTATCATGCTAGAAGCCTTCGGATGAAGACGTTGAACTCTCAGTAACTCCTGTACTATGCCTGCCAGATTGCTGCCATGTTCCTGCCTTGATGATAATGGACATACCCTCTGAACCTGTAATCAACCACCAATTAAGTGTTGTCCTTATAAGAATTGCCTTGGTCACAGTGTCTCTTGACAGTAACAAAACCCTATCTCAGACACTGTGTATCATCCTATGTTTTCCACATTGTTCTTAATTTACAAATACTTACTAGCTGTCTTACTATGATACTTTTGTGAATAATATTTCTAGATTTTCATACTAAAACATTGAAACAAGGAGCTATAACATTGAAATATATATTCTTGCTATTATCTGGCTGTGTTCCTTAATATCTCAAAGGTGCATCTGTAGGACTTAAGGGTTATTACAGTTACTAGAGTTATGTTTGAAGAAGTCAAGTTACCCAAGAATATACTGGATTAGATATAGATAAAATAGTAAAACTATCCTTTGGGGAAAAAAATAAAGACTGATGAAATTATCCAACGAACAAATTAAAATGACCATCAAAGCAAGATGAAGAATTAGATGTGGGTTGGAAGCACTGTTAAATTTACTGGCCAGAAAAATCTGGCAAGCAGAATTTATTCTGTATTGTACTGCATAGCTACTGATACTTTAACTGTAGTACTAATATCCTAGTACCTCATACAAGACCCACTCTATCTTACTTCCTCATACAGACTCCCTGTGAATTTCAGGGACTAGTACTCATTCTATAGTCTAATACAGGATTTTAGTGGCATGGGTAATCTTGGTCCCCTACTGCTAAAGTTCTGACCAATGCAGGACTTTGTGTTTTTTGTTTTTCCTTGCTGTTAAGAGATGGGCACACAAGCCAAAGGTCACACCATATTCTCAGTTATCCTTTCACTTTGATGTGAGACTGAAAGAGAAGAGATGGGAATTTATACCCCATTGTGGAGATGTGAGAGAAGTGTCCCACTCATTAATCAGAGCAGTCTGTTAGAAATGAACATGTGCTAAAGGAGGAACTATGAAATGTTGAACTCAAGCATTTTCTAAAGTCTTCAGACTTTATCTGTTTTCTACAAAACAATCTTCATTTAATTAAACACCTAAGTATATTTTTCTTAGTTATTATTAATTAGTTCTTTTTTATTTTAATGATCAGCATCAATATTGTTTATTTTTTGTAATTCATTCATTTATCTGGGCTCTATGGAAAATAAATAATTAATTTACTGAGCTCTGATTTTGTATTCACGATAATTAGGATAGGAAAAATTGAATATTTTTTGTAGAGCACATAATTTAAAAAAAAATGACAACCAAAATATTGCAGCAATACTTTACCCAAGAGATATCTCTAATTTATCTCAAAATGCGCCAAATACAAATGATATTTGATATTTTACTTCAATATCTTTCAATGAACACCTACATAGAAATCAACCTGCAGTTTTGCTAGAATGTATTTGATAAAAAAAAATCCTCATTTTATTTTAGTCTTATAAGCAATGAATGCATTTTAATTTTATATCACCAGACTTTACTTATTAAGTTTATATTTCTATTGATGAGCACATAGACCAAAGCAAATAGTCTGCCAAGAGATTTAGTTTGTCTCATGTCAGTTTTTTTCAGATTATGTCTTTCAATTTCTATTCTTATAAAAATTTACAAGAATTATCTAGTAACATGCTGTTAAAACTGTGTGTTCTGCTTTGTTGGCATTTCAATGAAGATGTGACATGTTGAGGAATACTGAGTATTTTCCATTTATTAATATTTGTAGATTTTCCCATCAATACATATACAAAACAACTCATCATTTCAAATAATATTTTCTATAATATTCATATATGATAGTTTGTTTAACTCAATTTCATTTTAGCAGGCAATCAGGGAAGGTGCATGTATATTACTGGATTGCGACCACATTTTTCTGCTTTTTACTAACAGAAATGATATATGCCTGTTTGTTACTTTGAAGCCCTGGTTACTATCATTATCTAGTCCCTCTAATACTTTACTTTCCACATTAAAAAATTACTACTTTGTAAGTATTTTGCCTGCACATATGTCTGTGCATCATTTCTATGCCTCTTACCTGTGGATTCCTGAAAACACCATTAGATCATCCTAAATTGGAGTTGTAGACATGCATGAGCTATGATGTGTCAGTTGAGAATCAAATCCAGGTCCTTTTGTGGAGCAGACAGTGCTCTGAACTGCTAAGCTGTTCCTATTATTCACATCTTAAGAGACCAGCATTACTTGAATGGCAAACTTCTAATCTCATTCTATAATCTGGAAAGAAAGATAAAATCTCTAAAGAGAGTTAATAACCCCCTGAAAACAAGTAAACAAATATTAAAGTCTTGTACATTAAAAAGTATTTAACACTGATTTTTAATACTCTAAGATACCATAAAATAGTTCCCTTCCAAAGTATAATTAGGGCTGGTGATATAGTTTAGTGGTATACCATTTGCTTAGCTAAAAGGCTATGGGTGATCACCACCATGAAAACAGAGAAACAGAATGAAAATCCAAGGCTGATCACACCAAGGTAGATTTGAAGTAAGATCAATGCTCATAACTGAATTCAAATGCTTGTATTTTATTTTATCATATTACCTTTTTAAAAGAATATTGTATGAATTGATTTTAGGAAGTTCCAAATTCTGTTGTAGTTGGAATTTTTATTATTTTCTATGTTCTATTTTTGTATGATGGTAGCATAATTAAGCCTTTCTTGGAATGGTATAATAATGATTATTCTTGAGGTCCCCTTAGTTGTCAGATGTCCCCTGATATATCCAAATATAAAATGACCTGGTACATATGTAAAGAAAACCAAACCAATACTAAAACATAACTTCTAACTGCAATTGAGCCAAATGCTTTTGACTTCTGTAAAAGTAAAGCAATCAATAGAAAGCTTCATTGACATTTTGAGTATGCTGTTTTCTTAAATGATGCACTGAAATTTTCATTGGGCCCATTTGCAAACAGATAGCCAATGTGTACAATAACAGGACCAGTTCATATGTGAGAAATGGAAAATCTACGAATTGGAGACCATGGAAACAAGCACAAAAACTATATACTAGAAAGCTGAAAACATCTGTTGTTGGTTTTATTCAAATACTATTTCTCAAGTGAAGTACTTTGGAAATGAGAGCATTCTTTTGTTAGACTTTGAATTTGAGCCATTGAGTAAAATAGAGCAGGTATTAGTCTCAAAGGGAAGTTCGACCAATCAACCTTTCTACTGTACACAGTCCTAGAATTCATATGCATCCTAGACTGGGTAAGAGGAATAAATATGTATATGAGCATAACTTTACAACTGAACATTCTTAAGTATTTTGGTTACTACCAGTATTGATCAGTGAGAGTTGTAACATAAGAAAAGAGAAGGAAAGGAATATAACAACTTAATGGAATAAGATGTTTGGATAGAGAGATAAGTGTTGACAATTTGACAAACAAGAAATTATTTAGTGTTTTCATTTTGAAAAAAATCATGAAACTTTATCACAATTAAGACCATAAAGAGCAACCCAGATAGAGAGGGTTGTCAGAAATCAAAATGTTAAAAGTTCTGCATGTGTTTATTGCAGTTAAGTTGTCTAGGAATTTATTCTTTTTCTGAGATATAAAAGCTATCTTTAATGCTCTCCTGTTTCAGATTTAATCTGTGCTGTACTATAGAGCTTGCATTTTAAAGGAATGCATTTTTTGAGCTGAGCAGATGGTTCTGTTAATATAACATACTTGAGTTATTTAAACCTGCATCATTGTTTATGCAGAAGTGATCTTAAATGCACCTCAATAATGATATGAATAGCAAATTTTAGTTATTTTTAATGAAATGTCAGAAAGCTATACATTATCAAGACAAGGAAAATAAAATTATCCATACAAATTTATAAATGTAAATTATTGTGTAAGATACCTTTAATCTTTACTGCATAAAGTAAGATGTATTTGTGAATACTAAAAAGAGTATCAGTTTGTATACAAAGCATAAATGTAAGTTAAAACATTCAAAGGTTCTTGCTGCTTTCTTTTACTGGGTATTACTCTTTTGTTCTTTGTAGGAATACATTTAAATTTAAAAGAGGGCATAGAAACAATGTTTAAGCTTAATGACAATTTGTCCTAGTTAGGGCTACTATTGGTAGAATGAAACACTATGTTGTGGAGGAAGAGGTTTATTCAGTTTACACACCCTACCTCTGTTCATTGTCAAAGAATTCAATGCAATAACTCAAACAGGGCAGGAACTTGAAGGCAGGAACTGATGAAGAGACTATGGAGGAGTCCTGCATACTGACTTGTTCCTCCTGGTTTATTTAATCTGCTATTTTATAGAACCCAGGACCACCAGTCCAAAGTTGGTACCAACCACAATAGGCTGGCACCTCTCACATAAAGGAAATGCCCTACAGCCAGATCTTATGGAAGCATTTTCTTAAATGAGTTTCTTTCCTTTTAGATAACTTTAGCTTGTGTTAAGCTGAAATAAAACTTGCTAGTGCATAACTATTAATTATAGATATCATCTTCAACAAGCAAAATAAATAGTTAAGAAGTTAAATAGTAAGAGTTATTATACTCTACAATTAATTACACACCATATTTGTGGTTGAATATACTCTAAAATATGGAAAAGCAAATTTTCCTCAGCCTCTCTGTAACCGTTTACCATAAAAGAACCTGGCAGTCATCCTGATCACATGTATGAGAACTGCAGAGAGGGGTTAATGGAAGCATAAAATTTTAAGGTGCTTCTTCTGTCTTGAAGATTTATTTTGTAAAGAAAAACCAATTTTCCATTATTCAATGTAAAGCAATCACAGAGAAACTTAGAAACTTAGTTCCTATGGGAACTCAGAATCTAATTTGTATTCATTTACAACTGCCAGTCTGTTCATACAATTATGTGACATTTTCCTGTACTAAGCTTTTGAAGACAGTCTCTCATGATGCATTATACATAGTTGTAATCCATTTGTATACATGCATGCTTGTATAACACATAATTCAATACCTAAATATGCAGATATCATTGAAGGATTAAAACCAGGATGCAACATAAGTAACATGGTAAATCACTGCTAGTTTAGCCTTGTACAAAGTCAAATTCACATTATGTTCTCTATTATATTTCTTCAAGACAGTTAAAAAATTTAAACATTTATTTATTGAATTTAGGTATGAGGAGATGAACCACAGTACACAGTATAGCCACAGTACACAGTGGTTCTCAGAAGACAACTTGTGGGTGTTGATTCTCTTCTTGCATCAGATGCAGGCATAGAATTCATATTGTCAGGATGAGGGGAATATGTTTTTACCCACTGACTCATCTTGAATAGCCCCAATGTGTTTTTCCCAATATTTCTTTTTAATTATTCTGTCATTTTTCTTTTATCACTTTCTTCCAATTCAAGCATAGATCCAGGAATAAATTTAACTTTTATAATTTTCAGCATTCTAGACCAGGACCAGAATATGAATCAGAAAATTAAAGTAACATTTATTGATTGGGATCCCAGAGAAGCCCATGTAAACATTTTAGGAGACATTTCCTCAGAAATAAGGAGTCTTTTTCTAGTGGTTCCTTGCCAAATTTTGGAACATTTTTGATTCTTGATATTTCTATTCGTTGTTAGAAAAGTGGGCAGTAGTGTACTGAATGGAGAGGAAAAGTTCACTTCTATTAACCTCTTAGAACAAACTGAGGGATCTTATAATGATTGGTTAGAAGGTAACACACAGACTGAGAGGAGAGTTGTATAGAATGTCAATGGATCAACACAATCATCAGATGGAAGAAACAGCAATGTGATCTTACCCAGAGGTCCACGTGGTCATATCTATTTGGGTGAACCAATGTAGTGAATATTAAATTGCTGGTGAATACTGTGTTCAAGCACTAGTTGAGTAACTTTTAGTTAAAATAAAGGCATTTAAATTCAATTGCCATAGGATGATGTTTTGACTTTTCCCAATAATGAGATTATAATAAGATAAAGTAAGGAGTGAAAATAAAATCTTGCATTATGTAGCACTTTTTGATATCACCCTGTCTTCCTTTGCATTGAGAAGAAATTATGACCACTGCCTTTCTTTGCTTATTTATTATTTATTTCCCATAATTTCTCCATGATCCTTGATTTCTCACAGAGCCCCACTTTATTATAAATAGCTTGTTAGAAATCCAGAGTTAGGGTTAAAAATTGTAAAAATTGAATTTTTGTGTATCTGTAGGAGACTAAGGTTTGAAAAGTTTCCTTTGTTGCCACCTGACAAAAGATGCTCAGAATGGAAGCTGAAATAGAAGATCATGGCCCAGTCCTCAGAGAAAACTCTTCTAACAGAATTTACCAAAACAGTTGTAGTTTCATTTTTAAAACATTTCATTGACTTGTGAATTTCACATCATCCATTCCAGTCTAGTTCATCTCCCTATCCCCTCATATCTGCCCTTCACCTTTGCAACCTACACACACACACACACACACACACACACACACACACACACACACACACACACAAACAAAAGCAAAGTCTAGAAACTCTATCTTCCTGGAAGCTGTGGTATTTTGCAGTGTGTCCCACACTATGTCCCTCTGTTCACACATTTTCACTTGCAAATATTTATTATGATGAATGATTGGTCTGGTTCCAGTCCTCTGTCTTTTGTGACAACATCAATATTGGATCCTCATTAGTGCTCCTTTTGGTTATCCTGTTACCCTATATCTTGGAGTTCCTTCATTTTTGAACAGCACGTCTGACCCTTTCACGCACCTCAACTGTTTTCAGATAATACAGATTTTGGGGTGGGCCAATTTAGAGCCCTGGATCTGGATCTGAATGGTAGCTGAGCTATTCAGACTCCAGCTTTCCTTATCCTTACCACCAGGATGAGTTTAGTGTCAGTTAAATTTCTTTTCCACAGAAACTAACAGTTTACAGGAGGACAAGAGAAAGGGATTGAATGGGAACAATGTAAGGCATCATATTGTGGGCTCATTGAATTCAACAGTATCAGAAGAAACATCTATATACACAGACACATACATGCATATGCATACACAAACATACAATATATTCCTTTCAAGATTTATTTAAATGATCAAGGATTAACTCTTCAAGTATTTTTGAAATCATATTTTAACAAGCACAAAATTCAAATCATTGTCATTATCCTAGCACTGACTGCACTGCACTAACTGGTTGACAAGCATTCTGTGGTGATCTTGGTGACACTGTTGCCTTTGGAGAATATCAATAGCCTACTCTGTGGATGGTTTCTATTCATGCATTTCAAGACCAATTTTTGGTTAAAGGTTAGATATTATTAAGGTGGACAGTATTGTAAGTTACAAAATGTTCATAACAAAGATTTCTTAAAAGGATTATTAATTGTTAGTTGTAAGAAAAATTAAATCCTAGTCTATGCATATAGACATATTTTAAGAATAATCTAGTTCAATATTATATTCCTGTTCTGTATGTTAAATGTGACAATTCTGGAGTTTTTCTTGGTATTTTTCATGAATGTTTGAAAACATCTAGCACCATCTACAAACCATAATATTCAACAAATTGATTTTGAAAAGAAATAGTCTTTTCTTAAATCAACAGGAGGGGAGGCCCATGGCTCTGTGGAGGTTTGATTCTCCAGCATAGGGGGATGCTGGAGCTACGGGGCAATAGTGATTGGATGGCCAGGGGAGCACCCTCATAGAGGCAATGAGGAGAGGGGAGAGGGCAGATAGGATGGTGGCATTGTGGAGGAGCAACTACAAAGAGGGATATCAATTGAGATGTAAACTGCTTAATAAAAAATATTTTAAAAAGAGAAAATTACATATTCTTCCATTCTATTTGCTGATATCAATGCACTTGAATGCATTTGACACAGGACAATTGTTTTAGATGAATGATATGAAACTATTTAGAGCTTCTAGATTAGGAACACTGCATTGAAACACCCTCCTCTTGCTAATATCAGGAATAATATTAGCTAATGGTCATTTTCAATAAGGCAGTACCCTAAGGCAGAAATCCTCCTTTAAAGCATCTTATTGAGACACCTATTCATGATAATCAAAATTGTTCACTTGTTTGAGGAAGGATTTTCAGTCTTTAGCACAACACAAAGTAATATTTTTTGTTTATAGCTTTTTGGATAAAGGGATTTTTGAAATTTTATCCTGATTTAGATAAATGGGGATTTTGAATGCTAACTCCAGAAGAAAGAAACATGCTACCATGATGCATTGAGCTGTGAATTGTTCAATTTATTGCAATATGTAGAAAATCAGCATATAACAATGCCTAATTTTATCTATTAGCATATTTAATTCTAAAGCAGTAAATACATTAGCCCATATGTTATTTGATAAGAGGTGTATTTGGTAACAGGGATCTATCTGTTCCTTGCTTCTCTTATCAGTCTAACATTGTTATCAGTCTAATAATTCCAAATGCCAAAATATTATGGTTTTAGTAATGTCTCAGAAAGATATCTTTATATCATCTGAAATACTTCAGAAGTTTGTTTGATATTTCCTACATAAGAGCCTTCTGTTTTCCCCTTACTTCAACTACTGTGAATATTTTAGCTCCTCTGTTTACTGTTTATAGAAAAGTAATTGTGAAATATGAATCTATTTGTTTTCTCCCTCCCTCCCTGTCTCCATCCTTTCTTTTCCCCTCTCACCCTCCTTCCCTCCTTTCTTTCTCTCTCTCTTTCTTTCTTTCTTTCTCTCTCTTTCCTTCCTTCCTTCCTTCCGTCCTTCCTTCCTCCTCTCTCTCTTTCTTTCTTTCTTTCTTTCTTTCTTTCTTTCTTTCTTTCTTTCTTTCTTTCTTTCTTTCTTTCTTTCTTACATTCACTCATTCATTCTTTCTTTCTATCTTTCTTGTAGGAAATAATATTTAAAACCCCAGTGCATAGTTTCTACTTTGGTTATTGAGTTCCTGGATTAAAGACACACACACACACACACACACACACACACACAGCCTTTATACTTATAATAAGCTCAGAGGCAGAGACTAAGGTTGCATATCTCTCACAATCAAATAAAAAGAATAGAAATAAATGAAAATTTAAGAAGTCAATGCTGCCATAACTAACTTCTTTCTCAGAACACAGGCTCCACAGGAATTCTGGGAGAAAGAAAGAGAAGAGAAACAGCTCTACAGACCCAAATCCTGCCCTGAGAGAGCTGGTCTCCCCAGAGTACTGTTATTCCTGAGTGAACACGTGAGAGGAACACTTTTGTTCCAATAACTGGCCAAAGAGCAACCTGCCAGAAGACCACATGGCTCAGGAACTGCAGAGCAACTGGAGCCAGGATCCTTCTGGTTTCCATCTGCACCCCAGAGTTAGTGCAGTGGCACAGCTCTCCAGACCCAAATCCCACCCAGAGAGAGCTTATCTCACCTGAGTGCTGACAGAACTAAGATCACAGGCTCAGAGACTCACAGGAGAGACAGCAAGATCAACTAACACCAAAGAAAAACAGATGGCAAGAGGCAAGCACCGAATGTAAGCAAAAGAATCTAGGCTATTTGGCATCATCAGAGCCCAGTTCTCCCACTACAGCATTTCCTAGATACCCCAACACACTGGAAAAGCAAGATTCTGATTTAAAATCACATCTCATGATAATGATAATGGACTTTAAGAAGGACATAAATAACTTCCTTAAAGAAATACAGAACACAGGTAGAAGCCTTAAACGAGGAAACACAAAAATCCCTTAAAGAATTATAGGAAAACACAACCAATCAGGTGAAGGAATTGAACAAAACTATCCAGACTCTAAAAATGGAAATAGAAACAATAAAGATATCACTAAGGGAAACAATCCAGGAGATAGAAAACCTAGAAAAGAAATCAAGAGTCATACACATGGTATGCACTCACTGATAAGTGGTTATTAGCCCCAAAACTCAAAATAAACATGTTACAATTCACCGACCACAGGAAGATCATGAAGAAGTTAGACCAAAGTGGGGGTGGTTTGGTTTCTCTGAGAAAGGGAACAAAATAATCACAGGAACAACTATGGAGAAAAAGACTTACCTGGGGATTCATCCTATAAATAGTCACCAAACCCTGAAACTACTATGAATGACAAGAGGCATGTACCTAAAGGCGTCATTTATGGTTGTTTTTGGAGGGGCCCTGCCAGAGCCTTACAGATACAGAGGCGAATACTAGCAGCCAACCATTGGTCTGAGAGTGGGATTCAATATGGAGGAGTTGGAAGGCAGGCTGGAGGAGCTGGGGGGGTGGGGTTGTCGCCCCATGGGAAGCACGACAATGTCAGCCAACCAGATGCCGCAGAGCTCCCAGAGACTAAGCCATCAACCAAGGGGTACATGTGGTTCCAGCCAAAAGCTTGGCAGAGGAATGCCTTGTTGGGCATTAGTGGGAGAAGAGGTCTTTGGTCCAGTGAAGGCTCAATAGGGGCCCCAGTGTGGGGAAATTGAGTGGAGGTCATGGGAGTAGTTTGGGTGGAGGAGCAAATTCTTGGAGGCAGGAGGTGGGAGGATGGGTTGGGGGTTTTCGGGGAGGAGGGAAACCAGGAAAAGGTATAATATTTGAAATGTAAATGAAGGATATATTCAATAAAAAAAAAGAAATCAGGATTCATAGATGCAAGAATCACCAAAAGAGTACAAGCGATAGAAGAGAGAATCTCAGGTGCATAGAAAACATTGACACAACAGTCAAAGAAAATGCAAAATGCAAAAAGCAGACCAATCAGAATTACACCAGACTTCTCACAGGAGACTCTAAAAGCCAGAAGATCCTGGGCTGATGTCATACAGACCCTAAGAGAGCAGAAATGCTAGCCTAGACTACTATACCCAGCAAAATTCTAAGATGGAGAAACCAAGATTTTCCATGACAAAACCAATTTACACAATATCTTTCCACAAATCCAGCCCTACAAAAGATAATAGATGGAAAACTCTAACACAAGGAGGGAAACTATACCTTAGTAAAAGCAAGAATGTAATCTTCTTTCAACAAACCCAAAACTAGATACCCACACAAACATAGTTTAGCCTGTATCAACAAAAATAAAAGGAAGCAGCAATTACTTTTCCTTAATATCTCTGAACATCAATGGACTCAATTCTCCAATAAAAAGACAGACTAACAGACTGTATACATTAACAGGAACCTGATTTTGCTTCATGCAGGGAATGAACCTCAATGTCAAAGACAGGCACTACTTCAGAGTAAATGACTGGAAAAGAATTCCCAAGAAAATGGTCCCAAGAAACATGCTGGAGTACACAATCTAATAACAAATCAAATTGACTTTCAATCAAAATTATCAGAAAAGATAAGGAAGGACATTTCATATTCTTGAAAGTAAAAAAAAAAAATCTACCAAGATGAACTCTCAATTCTGAGCATCTATGCTCCAAATGCAAGGGCACACACATTCATAAAAATAAACTCAGGGGGAGGACCAGGAAAGGGGACAACAACTGAAATGTAAATGAAAATATATCTATTTAAAAAAATAAAAGAAACTCTACTACTCTACAACCTTGAGATTCCACCACACACCAGTCTGAATGGCTAAGATCAAAAACTCAGATGACTACAGATTCAGTGCAATCCCCCATCAAAATTTCAATACAATTCTTCATAGAGTTAGAAAGAGAAATTCTCAAATTCATTTGGAATAATCAAAAATTCAGGAAAGCTAAAACTACTCTCAAGAATAAAAGAACTTCTGGGGAAATAACCATCCCTGATCTCAAGCTATACTAAAGAGCAATAGTGATAAATACTGCTTTGTATTGGTACAGTGACAGGCAGCTAGATCAATGGAATAAAATTGAAGACCCAGAAATGAACCCACACACCTAGGGTCACTTGATCTTCAACAAAGGAACTAAAACCATCCAGTGGAAAAAAGACAGCCTTTTCAACAAATAGTTCTGGTTCAACTGGCAGTAAACATGTACTGGAATGCAAATTGATCCACTCTTATCTCTCTGTACAAAGTTCAACTTCAAGTGGATCTAGGACCTCCACATAAAACCAGATACACTGAATCTAGTTGAACAGAAATTGGGGAAAAGTCTCAAATATAAGGACACAGGGGAAATGTTCCTGAACAGAAAACCAATGGCTCATGCTTTAAGATCAAAAATCGACAAATGGGACCTCATAAAATTACAAAGCTTCTGTAAGGCAAAGAACACTGTTAATAGGATAAAATGACAACCCACAGATTGGTAAAATATTTTTACCCATCCTATATCCAACAAAGGGCTAATATCTAATATTTATAAAGAACTCAAGATGTTAAACTCCAGAGAAACAAACAAACCTATGAAAAAATGGGGAACAAAGCTAAACAGAGAATTCTCAACTGAGGAAATTTGAATAGCTGAGAAGCTCCTAAAGGCCTTGTTGAACATCAAAGGGAGGAGAGGCCCTTAGTCCTGAGAAGGCTCAATGCTCCAGTATAGGGGAATGTCTGGACAGGAAAAAGGGAGTGGGCTCATAGGGGGTTTTTGGAGGTGAAATCAGGAAAGGGAATAACATTTGAAATTTAAATAAAGAAAATATCTAATTAAAACACACACACACAAAGAAATGTTCGACATTCTTAGTCAACACGGAAATGTAAATCTAAACAAACTTGATTTTCCAACTCACATCAGTCAACATAGTTAAGATCAAAAACTTAGGTGACAGCAGATGCTGGTGAGGATGTAGAGAAAGAGGAACACTCCTCTATTGTTGGTGGGATTACAAGCGGGTATAACCATTCTAGAAATAAGTCTGGTGGGTCCTAAGAAAATTGGACATAGTACCTGAGGACTCAGCTATACCACCCATGCATATACTTTAAAAAATGGTCCAATATTTAATAAGGACACATGTTCCACTATGTTCATAGCCCCTTTATTTATAAGAGGCAGAAGCTGGAAAGAACCAAGATGTCCCTCAGCAGAAGAATGGATACAGAAAATATGGTACATTTACATAACAGAATACAATCAGCTATTAAAATCAATGACTTCATGAAATTCTTAAGCAATTGGATGAAACTAGAAAATATCATCTTCAATGATGTAAACCAGTTACAAAAGAATATACATGGTACGTGCTCACTGATAAGTAAAAGTAGGAAAAAAGCTCAGATTACCCAAAATACTACTCACAGACCATATAAAGCTCAAGAATAAGGAAGACCAAAGAGTGGATGCTTCAGTCCTTCTTAGAAAGGTGAACAAAATTCTCAAGGTAGGAAATATGGAGACAAAGTCTGGAGCAAACTGAAGGAAAGGCCATCCAGATGCTTCCCCAACTGAGGATTCATCCCATATATAGTCACCAAACTCAGACACTAT
This sequence comes from Tokudaia tokunoshimensis, assembly GCA_036184795.1. NCBI lineage: Eukaryota > Metazoa > Chordata > Mammalia > Rodentia > Muridae > Tokudaia > Tokudaia tokunoshimensis. The sequence goes on along the minus strand of BTHU01000012.1, from coordinate 1,187,274 downwards.
TGCAGATGCCAAGAAGTGCTTGCTGACAAGTCTGATTTAGCTGTTTCCTGAGAGGCTCTGCCAGAGACCGAGAAATATGGAGGTGGATGTTCACAGCCAACTATTGTTCTGAGCACAGGGTCCCCATTGGAAGAGTTAGAGAAAGGACTAAAAGACCTGAAGGAGTTTGTAACACTTAGGGAGAACAACAATATCAACCATCCAGACTCCCCCACCCACCCAGAGCTCCCAGGGACTAAATCACCAATCACAGAGTACACATGGAGGGACCTATGACTCCTGTTGCATATATAGCAGTGGATGGCCTTGTTGAACATAAATGTGAGAAGAGGCCCTTGGTTTTGTGACGTTTGTATGCCCCAGTGAAGGGGAATGCCAGGGTGGTGAGGTTGAAGTAGGTGGTGGGATAGGGGGAGGGAGCATGGGATGGGGGTTTCTGGAGGGGACACCAGGAAAGTGGATAACATTTGAAATGTAAATAAATAAAATAGCCTGGCAGTGGTGGTACATGCCTTTAATCCCAGCACTTGGGAGGCAGAGGCAGGCGGATTTCTGAGTTCGAGGCCAGTCTGGTCTACAGAGTGAGTTCCAGGACAGCCAGAGCTACATAGAGAAACGCTGTCTCGAAAAACAGAAATAAATAAATAAATAAATAAATAAATAAATAAATAAATAAATAAAATATCCCATTAAAAAGAAAGAGAGGAGAGGGAAAGGGCGAGAGAGAGAGACATATTCATTTTAGTTGGGAGAAGTAAATAGAGATGACTACTATCAAAGGGGATACCTCACCATTCAATTTACCAATATTTGCAGTTAAATGTTTATAGTTGTATGTCGATTCTTAATATGGTGTATTGGGATCAGATTGTGAAGGTACTTCAATGACATTAACTATCATATCTATGTAATCTTTAAAATTTTATAACTTTCTTTTCTGAGATATTATTGTATGAGAACTCTCAAAACATGTCTTTGGAATAGCATATGTGAGCTTGGATCTATGATCAGGTATGTCTAAGTTAAAATTCTTGCAAGACTAAATTTTAATATTTGCTAGGAAAAGCCACCATACATATTTCATGCCAACAACTAAGTACTTTTTCTTCTTTAAATGTTAACAAAATTGACTATTCTTTGCACATAGTATTTTATAATTTTGATGTGTCATTTTTATTGTCATTTAATTAGTGATAAAAAACCCAACTGCTTCTATAAATATTATGTTATTGTGAACAACAATTATAAATAAAAACTATGCAAAGTAGAAAAAAGAAAGTCAAGAATTTTAGCATTTTAAGGAAACTTAAAGAAAAGAAACTTGAATCCAGCAACACAATGAACCAACAAAGACTTATCAAGTTGAATTCTTGTCACTTGGTTCAACTATGAAATCTTAATTTCTTGAATTAGTCACATTAGGGCAAATAAGAATAATCTCCAAGTGGTTTTTGTGACTCTAGAATCCTAAAGAGAGTGTAAAGTCTTAGGCTGCTTCTCTGGCCTCTTAATCTTTATTGTACTGCCTCAATTCACTATCAGTTTATAGGAAATTATTATTTTTCCCTAATAATATTTCCTTTGTAGAATTTATAATACAAAATTTAACTTTGAAAATAATATAATAGCTTTGATTATTCCTACCTACTTTGGAAATGTTTTATAAAATAGTAGCTAGACCACCAAACTCCAAATTATACATGCAAAAAAACTCATTTAGTATTTTTATTTTTTGTTATAGTTTATAATAAATGAAGAAAAATTTCTAAAAGACTGCCTTTAAATTAGCCTGTGTGAGTTCAGCAACATCACTCTTATATAAATAAAAAAAAAAAAGATGTGACTAGCTTGAAGAAATAAGATTAAATTTAAAATCTTCTTGATTAAAAATGGAATTTACTGAGTTTTGAAAGAGTTGAATCTAAATTACTTTTAAAAGTGTTTTTCTAGATTTCTAATTACAAAAAAGATGCTAAATATGTATGTATTTCCTGCATAATTTCCAGGTAGGTATCAATTGTTCACTCTCTACATATTAAAAGAAACTCTTCAAGGAATCAGGATCATTAGTCTCCTAGTTTTTAATGGTATTCTAAAAGTAGACAGCCAATTTTACACAAAAACCAAGTAAAAATTGAAAGAGCTCTTAAACTTCCCTTCATTTTTCTAATTTTTTGGTAAAAACTCTCTGTTTATGTAAATCCAGACATTAAAATGTCAGGGGACACTGAAGTCATTTTCGAGTCAAAGATGAGACCTGTCAAAGCATTATGACACGTTTGAGAGTTGGGATATGAAAAGATAGACTGTTACATTGCCAATGCTCTGCTCATATCAAAGGGGGTTGAATATTTCATGAATCACCTTGGCTCCTATTTTAATTCAGTATCTGTAACATGTGAGAGCTAATGTGCAGTTTAAAATTAGTTCTGTTTGTAGAAGGTAAGTCACACATAATCTCATACTTCCATATTTAGTCTGTAATTCTAAATTTAGAGGAAATGCTGGATACAAAAAAAGAAATAGTACATAAATCAAAGATAATTAATGTGAAACATTTTATTTTATAACCTTTTCTTTTATTGAAAATAGATTTTGTTTTCATATAATATGTCCTGAATATAGGTTTTTTTTTTTTCATTTCCTTCACCCAGTTACTCACCACTTCCTCTTCTATTGGATCCATTATCTTTCTGTCACTCTTTAGGCAAAACAGTAAAATTCTAATTGATTAATATAATATACTATAACAAAAACTAACACATTAGAATTGGACAGGATAAATAAACAGAAGGAAAGAAGCCAGAATAAGGTTTAAGACTCAGAGACCTACTTGTTTGCATATTCAGGAGACCCATAAACCTACTACATTGGAAGGCATATGATATAGTCAAAGAACCTGCTGAAAAATCATGCAGATCCTCTGAATGCTTGTTCAATCTCTGTGAATTCATATAAGCTTTGATCATCTTGATTTATAGACCCTTTTTTCTTTGTGTCCACCATCACCTCTGTCTCTTTGACTCTTTCTAACTTCTCTTCTACAGGCTCTCCTGATCCCTAGGGAAGAATTTGATATACATATCCATTTAGGACTGAGTATTATAAGGTTTTTCCACTGTTCATAATGTCTGGCTGTAGGAATCTCTCTGTATTTGTTCCTATCTGCTATAGGAGGAAGCTTCTCTGGCCATGATTGAGCAAGGTATAGAGTTAGGAGTGTATCAGAATGTCATAAGAGGTCATTTTATCATTATGTTTTTGTTTCTATATTTTTGTTTAGTTATAGAGTAGTAGTATTTCATTTAATACCAGATCAGTTGACTATCTAGTGTCAGGTTCTTGATCATCCAAGCAGTGTTTGGTATGGGTTTCATCTCCTAGAGTGGACCTTAAATCAAATCAGATATCATGTTTAAAAAGGTAAATAGAATTGATACTATCAATGAATGGATGAGGGGCTAGAATCAGAGCATCTAGTGGAATGAGGGAGTGAAAGAGGGGACAAGGGGAATATGGGGGAAGATAGCTAATAATAAGGGATATCTGTGGAGCAGTAGAGCAATGTAAAGCAATAGGTTAGTAAAATAAAATTATATATATATATATATATATATATATATATATATATATATATGGGAGACAATATGGGAGACAGTGCCCCACTGGCCATCTCTTTCCATGAAATTAAGATTTTTGTCCTTGGATTGGCATATTGGCAAATATCTTCTTGAGATGAGGTGATGGAAAAGGGTGAATCTTTATACAACCTAGGTTGTTGCTAAAATTATAAGTTACTGTCCACAAACTGATAGAATGTTCCAAATAGTGATGGCAATATCTACACAATTGAGCATGGAGAAGTTGAGTGGGTGCCTGCAAAGATCCTTCAGTCCTACTTTCCAGACTCTTTGGTATACAATAATGTTCTGAAATATATTAAAATAGAAGCCTAAACACAAAGTCAACCACAGACCCTTTGGTTGAAAATGATGTACTGCCTCTGGTTCATGACAGTAAAATGACAGCACAAAGCTTATGGGAGTAATATGACGTTGCCATTTCTGGATATGTCATGTGACTTTATAAATTATCTATTTATATATTTCATAGTAGGTAGCTTTTAAATCTAGATTCTGAAGGAGATACAATTACTAATACTTTTAAATTATATCAGGTATATTATATTGATATATGATGATTCTGAATAAATACAATATTATCCATTTTTGGCTGTGATTAATATTACCAATTTTCAAATGAAACAGATGAACACTAGAGAAAAGTTATTAAAAATGTCAAGCAACCACCTTTAATAAGCAATGCCTTAGAAAACCTCTCTTAAGAACTTGAAGGACATTCCAAACTTTGGGTTAATATCCACTTATCAGTAAGTGAAAATCATGAGTGTTCTTTTGTGATTGGGTTACTTTACTCATAATGACATTTTCTAGTTCCATCCATTTGCCTAAGAGTTTCATGAAGTCATTACTTTTAATAGCTGAGTGCAAATGTATCACATTTTCTGTATCCATTCCAGTTTTGAAGGACATCTGGGTTCTTTCCAGCTTCTGGCTATTAGGAATAAGGCTGGTATGAATATAGTGAAGCATATGTCCTTGTTATATATTGGAACATATTTTGGTTATATGTAGTCCTCAGGTAGCACTATGTCCAATTTTATGATGAACCACCAGAGTTATTTTCAGAGTGGTTGTATCAACTTTCAGCACCACCAACAATGGAGGAGTGTCCCTCTTTCTGCACTGGACATCCTCAATAGCATCTGCTGTCACCTAAGTTTTTAATCATAGCCTTTCTGACTGGTTTGAGGTGAGGTGGAATCTCAGGTTTGTTTTGATTTGCATTTCCCTGATGATTAAGGGTGTTGAACGTTACTTTAGGTACTTCTCAGCAATTTGGTATTACTCAATTGAGAATTCTTTGTTTAGCTCTGTACTTCCCCCATATGAAGAACAATAATATCAACCAACCAGACACCCCAGAGCTCCCAGGGACTAAACCACCAACCACAGAGTACACACAGAGGGACCCATGGCTCCAGCCACATATGTAGCAGATCGGGCATCAATGAGAGGAGAGGTCCTTGGTCCTGTGAAGGCTTGTTGTCCCAGTGTAAGAATTCGAGGGTGGTGAAGATGAAGTGGGTGGGTGAAGGAACACACCCTTATAGATGCAGGGGGAGGGGAGATGGGATTGGAGGTTTGGGGGGCATGAACCATGAAAGGGGATAACATTTGAAATGTAAATAAAAAAATATCCAATTTAAGAAAAGTGCATAAAGAGAAGAAAGGAAAAAAAAAATCTTCTTAGTCCAGGGCTAGAGAGATGGCTCTGTGGTCAAGGGTGCTCTTCCCAAGGTTCTAAATTCAATTCCCAGCAACCACATTGAGGTTCAAAAATATCTACAATGTCATCTAATACCCCTTCTGGAATGCGAGTGTAGACACAAATAGAATACTCATATACATAAAATAAATAAATCTTAGAAGGAAAAATAAAACGTTGAAGAGCAATTCATTCTCATGTAAGTCTCAGTTACATGAATGCCTAAATAAAGAGAACAATAAACATGCTAACCTGGACATAAAAACATAAACAGCAAAAAACAAACAATAAAACAAAAACAACAACAACAACAAAAACAATACAAACCAGGCAACAGATGGTTGCTAAGAGAAAATGAAATAATCTTTATTGGGGCCAAGGTAAGACCTAACAATATATATAGGAGTAAACTTATACTGACAGAAGATTTTGTCCTTAAGTATTTAGGAATGCATATATGTATATGAAACATGTAACAACAATTAATGAAGAAAGAAGTCATGATTTTGAAAAAGTACAAAAAGTTGTATATGGAAGGGTTTGTAGGAACAATGTAATAGGGAAAATGATGATGTATTACAATCTCAAAAAATGAAAAATTAAAAATTTGAATTATATTTCCTTGCCTGATAAAATGCAACTCTCTCCTTTTCAATCTACCTAGAGATATAATTACATATTTAGTATATACATATATGTTTATAAATATTTTGACATTGATTAATTTGTACATCCCTTTTCAATTTCCTTTATTTATTTAACTATGATATTTGGAAACTTTTATTCTGGTACTTTAAATTAATATGTTTAATGGTTGGGTAATAGTCCATAAAACAGAATGTCAAAATATCAAGAGCTTCTATTTATAAGCTTCATAAAATTATAGAAAATATTATATATATTTCTCCTGTTTCACATGTAATGTTATTGATCTAATATCAGCATTTATGAATATATGTAACTGCTCATAGTTACATTGAATGGATTACCTGGAAGGGAAGCTGGGGATGTATGGGAAGGCTACAAGAAGAGATCGAGACCAAGACAACATTTGCTGTTCTAGGTCTCAAGGTTTAATGGAGGACTCCAAATATATAGGCAGAGGAAAACCCTTCCCCCAAAGGCTGGAAACTCTCCACAGAACCAGTTCAGTTGCTCCGCAGGTGTCTAGTGTTTCTCAAGAAACTGCAGGTCCTTGAAGAACAATGGATTTCACCTTGGTCTGGGTGTTCCACCCTAGGTAGAGGGGATTATGGATAACACAGGAGTTCCTGCTCAAAAGTTGGGAGAGGAACTTCACCTTGATTGATGTCAAATTTCTGCCAGGTGGCATGGCACCCCAATACAACTCTCTACAAATATACAACTCTTAAATATTAAAGGATTTATTGTTTAATCTAGCTAGATCTTAGCTTTACTATTAAAATACGACTGTCCATTAATAACCTAAATATTGTTCTTCTCAACAATTAATAATTTTCTAATTTGGGCTAGTTTGTTAGAAAAGAATTTAAGTCTCATTTTAATTTGCATATTATAATCTTGATTAATAAAATGCTTGGAAATATGTTACTTTGTCAAGTGCATTTCTAAAAATGCCAATAATATTTGAATTTTATTTATTAGGATGGCTTATTTTCCTTTTTATAACATATTGATAAGAACTTTAGTCCATATATATATCACATGTTCTGTTTAGCATGCAACGTTTCACATGATAGACTTTAAAGAAAGTATTTAAGGTGATCTTGTGGCAGATCTGTCATTTTATTACTTATAGCCTGAAGGTTACATTATGAAATTTATTAAATTTGCTTTCTATTTTTAATATAACTCTTCATATGTACATTAACTATTCCCTGCTTTTTTCTAGTCTATTTGTTTAAGTGCCCCACTATTATTTGGAATGTCTTATTATCACATAAAAGTCTATGAATTCATGCTATCCCAGAAATCATATGTGTACAAGTAACAATGTCCTTAGAAGATTTTACACATACTTACACACAGACACATGCATGAATGCACTCAGATATACATATGTAACAAAAAATGAAAATAATAAAATTATACTTTAGTTTCTCAAAAAAATAAATAACATGTTTTCATAGCATGCCAAAATGTGTTGTTTGCTATGACCATCTGGTATCTTCTCTTATTAGCTCACATTAATATATAGGATATTTTCTTCAAGGTGAGTTTTATTTTGTTGAGCCTGAAATTAGCTGACTTATCTTTCAAAATATTTCCCTTTCTAGTATTAACAATATTAAATACAAAGTTCTCTGAAAAAATTGAGACATTTTCTAGATGTTTATCAGTCCAATTGACAGATTTTAAGACAAATTCTACGTATTACCACCTCTCACTATTCATGGTCTTGCATAATATATTTCTATTGCATGTGGGTAGGATGACAGATTATGACAAAGGTGCTTTGGTGCTGCTTCTGTGATGATATTATTTAAAATTTTTATGTCTGTCTTGCCTAGCGACTCTCTACACTACTGTTGTCAATTAAGTGATTATATGTGGGATAAACCCACGCAACACAGAACTTAGGACAGTTCTTAACTTACTGAAAGAAATCAGAGTTCTGAAAATGATTGATCCCTAAAAGCAAAGTCCCATTAAATTCTTGAGACAGGCACCAGATTTTTCCCTCATAGAGCATCAGAAGGGACCTTTGCACTGGACAGTGCTTTGCTTCTTGCTTTTTGAGATTCCCTGAAGCAAAATGGGTTATAATCCTTTTCTGGGCCCTTTGCTGAAAAACCCAAGGCCACCTGTGTGGTCATTTGTTATGTAATGTCAGATAGCCAACATATTTAAAAAACATTTTACAATACTTTGTAATTAAATCCATATTTATTCAAAGAAAATCCACTTCAATTTTTGAACTATGATCTGTTCTTGGAATAGTGACCTGTGGCAAGTTAGTCTCCTATGCTTGACAGAGAGTTGGATGAAGCTACTATCCATCCATGTGGTTACAAGTAAAGAGAATGAATATACATACCATGTTGCCAGAATTATGACACTATCCTTTATAATTTTCTATCCTTATTATCTTGTCTCCTGAACCATGTTATATACATCTTTGCATGTTGAAAGGATAGCAATTGATATTTAGATGAAACTCTAGATAATTACCAGGCACTTCAGGAGCAAGACAGTGGTGGTGATGGCGTGTGAATTAGGGCTCTCCATTCCCTAATCTGATAAAAAGCTTGTTGGTGAATCTGTGATAATGCAACATTGCCTAATCCATTCAGTCAATTGAAATCATGAAGAAATGGGAAGAACCATTAATATGGGTAATATGGCAAATTATTTGGGTGAAAGTCATTTGCAGCTATGTATATGATCATTCTATTGAGCAGCCAGAAGACCAATGTGAAAAAAAAAACTAAGTAATGCTGACATGCCAAGAGTTTATCAGTGGTTATATAAGTCTGCAAGTGGGATGACTCATCATATAGTGTTTTACTCTTCAAACGTGAAACTGAGCAATTATCAAAATGTCATAACTGAAAGTACTGAAGCTTTTAATTAAGAACTGCATAAAATGCTGATTAGAAATATTTGTCAGAGGGGCTCATGAGGCCCTGTCTCTTGCTGAATGGTTCTTGGTTGTTCTCTTTTTCTTTAATAGTGGAGCCACTGATAAATTGCCTATATTCCAGATAATAAATCCATACCCACTCTTTCTAAAACACCTAATTAAGCTCAGGGGTCATTAACAATGCATGAAATTAGGTGAGGGACTTGTTGAAAAGAAGGGACCAAAGGGAATAGGAGGGGAATGACGAGTTTAATGGTGGATGACTATAGGAAGAAAACATTGTAAATATGTATGATATTGTCAAAGAATAAAAGTATTTTAAATAAAAAACTATTTATAACACATATTTAATATCAATGAAAAGAGATGATTATAAAAATATGCTATAGAGTATATATACACATTGATTCTAAGTCATTCATTGACCTTGGCATGTTTCCATTGGATGGAAATGTGATTTCTCCAAATTCATAAACTTCATCATTGTTTAATTTCAGCAATTTGATACTGTGAAAAAACACACATTTTCCATTTATTTGTTCTATAACAAAAACTTCAGTGACACTTTCATTATTTGAAAACTGATTATTGAATTATTTTAGTTTGTAGGTAATAGCCTATCTTAGACACAACTATACACTATTCTGTCAGTTTAGGCAAAGTCTGGGGTCATGTATGGCAAAGAAGTAACATGCATACTAGCCTGTAGACTGTATCTTTGCTTTGAACCCACCATACTCATTCTACCACTGGTTTAAACAGCATCCTCATATCACTATTTTCACCAAACAGTTGTGCAGATTGTGATATCAGAATCTAACCAAATATTTTGAGAGTTAGGAAAATGATTTAGCGTTCTAAATGGTAGCCAGAATATCACTGTAGCCTGGGAAAGGTCACACAGTCAAGTGTAAACAGCATTGCTAAGAAATTTTGATGAATTATGAGAAGACATTCCAACGCTTTCAAAGACTCTGCTCTTGCTGAAATATTGAGAGACCATTTATTAGTGCTCTGGAAAGTACAGGAATTAGACAATTATGAAGTGGTTCTTTGTAAGTTGGCTACAGTTCATGGAGGTGTTTAATGTGAAATTAATTGTACTGGAAGAAAAAGAGAAAAAGAAATTGAGGCAGAGAAGTGTACATACAAGGGAATAATAAAACTAACAGCAATAAGGTATTTGTGCAGTCAGTAGCACAATTACAGGAAATTTGCAAAACTCAAAACAACAACAACAACAAAAGAACCAGGTGCTTTTGCTTGCTAAATAAAATGCAAAATGAAAAGAAGAAAAACTGTAGTCAAAATTGGGTTTCCACTTCTGGCAGTCCTTTCTGCTGGGCAAACTCTTAGATGGTCTCCTCCTGTGAAGACACCATATCCTGACCTATCTTAGAGGAACCTCTGTACTCAGAGCAGTAGGACAACAGCTTGACTACTTCACTAAAGATCCAACAGTCTGAAGGCCTCCCGGTAGAACTATTGCAACCAGGTCAACAGATAAGCACCTTCTCTGCCCCTGTGAAGAACCCAAGGTTAGAAGGCCCCACAGGTGGTCTGCTACAGTCAAGTTTGCAGGCCTACCAGGAGACCTGAAGCAACCCAGGAACAAAAGAGGCAGACTGGAGACAGTCACCCAGATCAACAAACACCAGGGATATCAAGATGGCAAAAGGCAAGCACAAGACCATAAACAACAGAAACCAATATATGTCAGCACCATCAGAACCCAGTTTTCACATGACAGCAAGCCCCGAAAACGACAAAACACCTGAAAATTAGGAATCTGTCCTAAAATTCAATCTCATGAAAAAAATAGAATCCTTTAAGGAGGATATCAATAACTCACTGAAAGGAATAAAGTAAAACAGAGGTAGGTGAAGGAATTCAATTGAGTGATCCAATACCTAAACATGGAAGTAGAAACAATAAAGAAAACAAATGGAGGCAAATCTGGAAATGGAAAACCTAGGAAAGAGGTCAGTAATTATAGTTGTTAAGTATCACCAACAGAATACAAGAGATAGAAGAGAGAATCTTGGGTGTAGAAGATACAATAGAAGACATTGACACAACTGTCAAAAAAACTTCAAAATATAAAAATCTCCCAACCCAAAGCATCCAGGAAATTCAGGACACAATGAAAAGACCAAATCTAAGAATAATCAGTATATAGGAGAATGAAGATTCCCAGCTCAAAAGAACTGAAAATATCTTCAACAAAATCACAGAAGAAAACTGCCCAACCTAAAGAGATGGCCATAAAGGTAAAAGAAGCCTATAGAACACCAAATAAATGGGACCAGAAAAGAAAATCCTCTCATCACATAATAATCAAAATAATATATTCATAGAACAAAGAAATAATATTAAAAGCTGCAAGGGAAAAGGGTCAACAAACGTACAAAGGAGGACCTATCAGAATTATATCAGACTTCTCAATAGAGACTATGAAAGCCAGAAGAGCCTGGTCAGAGGTTATGCAGACTATAAGAGAACACAAATACCAGCTTATGCTGCTATACCCAGCAAAACTCTCAATCAGCATAGATAGAGAAACCAAAATAGTCCAGGACAAAACCAAATTCAAACAATATTTATCTACCAATCCATCCCTACAGAGGATTCTAGTAGGAAAACTCCAACACAATGAAGTTGCCTATACCCAAGAAAGGTCAAGCATCTCACAACAAAACCAAAAGGAGAGGAACACAAGCACATAAAGTCACCTCCAAAACAAACATATCAAAAAACGACAGTCATCTATCTTTAATATTTCTCAATAATAATGGACTCAACTCACTCATAAAAAGAAATACACAAACAGACTGGATACACACGCAAGATCTAGCATTTTGCTGCTTACAAAGAACAAACTAAAACAACAAAGATAGACACTATCTCAGAGTAAAAGGATGGAACATGCTTTCTAAGCAAATGGTCACCGGAAACAAGCAGGAGTTGTCATCCTAATATCCAATAAAATAGACTTTCAACCAAACGTTATAAAACATGATGAAGGACACTTCATATTCATCAAGGGTAAAATATAACAAGAGAAAGTCTCAATTCTGAACATCTATGCCACAAATGCAAGAGCACCAACATTCATAAAAGAAACTTTACTAAAGCTCAAAACACACATCTAACCCTGCACAATAATAGTGGGAGACTTCAACACCCCACTCTCACCAATGGCCAGGTCATTGAGAAAGAAATTAAACAGAGACATAGGGAAACTAAGAGAGGTTATGAACCAAAAATTTTAACAGATATCTACCAAACATTTCACCCTAAACCAATAGAATATAGCTTCTTCTCAGTACCTCATGCTATATTCTCCAAAACCAACCATGTAAATGATCACATAACAACCCTCAACCTATACAAGAAGATTGAAATAATACCATTCATCCTATCAGATCACCATGGCCTAAATCTAGTCTTCAATAATGGCAAAAACTACAGAAAGCCCACATACACGTGGAAACTGAGCAACTCTTTATTTAATGATAGCCTCATCAGGGAAGAAATAAAGAAACGAATTAAAGACTTCTTGGAATGTAATGAAAATGTTGACATATCATACCCAAACTTACGGAACACAATGAAAGCTATGCTAAGATTAAGTTATAAAGTTCATAGCACTTAGTGCCCTGGTAAAGAAACTGGAGAGGTCTAACAGTAACAATGTAACAGCACACCAGATAGCTCTAGAACAATAAGAAGCAAACTCACTATAGAGGAGTGGAAGGCAGGAAATAGTCAAACTCAGGGCCAAAATCAACCAAATAGAAATAAAGAAAACAACAAAAAGAATGAACAAATCCAGAAGTTGGTTCTTTATGAGAATCAACAAGATAGATAAAGGCCCAGCCAAACTAACTAAAGAGCCAAGAGGCAGTATCCAAATTAACAATAGCAGAAATGAAAAGGGAAACATAACAACAGAAATGGACAAAATTAAAAAATAATCATCATATCTCGCCACAAAAGCCTATACTCAACAAAACTGGAAAATCTAGATAAAATGGATAGTTTTTGCATAAATATCACATACCAAATTTAAATCAAGATCAGGTAAACTTTCTAAACAGGCTCATGTCACACAAGGAAACAGAAGTCATTAAAGACCTCCCAGCCAAAAATAGCCCAAGAACAAAAAGATTTAGTGCAGAATTCTACCAGACCTGATACCAATTTTTCTCAAACTGTTCCATAATACAGAAAGAGAAGGAACACTACATAACTCATTCTATGAAACCACAATTACCCTGATACCTAAAACACACAAGGACCCAAACAAAATAGAGAACTTCTGACCAATCTTACTTATGAATATTGATGCAAAATTACTCAGTGAAATTCTTGCAAACCAAATAAAGAACACATCAAATCCATCATTCACTATGATCAAGTAGACTTCATCCCAGGGATGAAAGGTTGGTTTAATATATGAAAATCTATTAACATAATCCACTATAGAAACAAACTAAAGAAAAAAATGATATGATCACCTCCTTAGATGCAGAAAAATCATTTGAAAAATACAACACCCCTTCATGTTAAAAGTATTGGAGAGATCAGTAATTCAAGGCCCATACCTAAACGTAATAAAAGCAATTTACTGCAAAACAACAGCCAATATCATATTAAATGGAGACATACTTGAAGCAATCCTACTGAAATCGGGGACAAGGATGCCCACTTTCCCCATATCTATTCAATATAACACTTAAAGTGCTGACTAGAACAATAAGACAATAAAAAACGATCAAGTGATACAATTTGTCAAAGAAATAAAGGCATCATTATTTGCAGATGATATGATAGTATACATAAGTGACCCCAAAAATTCTACCAGAGAACTTCTCTAGCCGATAAGCAACTTCTGCAATGTAGCAGGATATAAAATTAACTGATATAAATCAGTAGCTTTCCTTTATACAAATGATAAACAGGCTGAGAAAGAAATTAGGGAAACAACTCTCTTCATAATAGCCACAAATATTATATAATATCTTGGGGTAACTCTAATCAAACAAGTGAAAAATCCATATGACAATAACTTCAAGTCTCCCAAGAAAGAAATCAAGGAAGATCTCAGAAAATTAAGAGAACTTCCATGCTCAAGGATTGGCCGAATTAACATAGTAAAAATGACCATCCTACCAAAGGCAGTCTATAGGTTAAATGCAATCCCCATCAAAATCCCAACACAATTCTTCAAAGACACGGAAAGAGCAATTCTCAAATTATTCTGGAAAGATAAAAACCCAGAATAGCAAAATTATTCTCCACAATAAAAGAATGTCTGGGGAAATCAACATCTCTGACCTCAAGCTTTATTACAGAGCAATAGTGTTAAAAATTGCATGGTATTGGTACAGAAACAGACATGTTGATCAATGTAACAGAATTGAGGACCCAGAAATAAAACCATATACTTACAGACACTTAATCTTTGACAAATAAGCCAAAAATAAAAAATGGAAAAAAGAAAGAATCTTTAATAATTGGTGCTGGCTGTATGTAGAAAAATGAAAATAGACACATGGTTTTTGCCTTGCACAAAGCTGAAGTCCAAGTGAATTAAGGACCTCAACATCACACCAGATATACCGATTGTAATAGAAGAGAAAGTTGGCAAGAGCCTTAAACTCATTGCACAGCAGATATTTCCTAAATAGAACTCCAATGGCTCATGCTCTAAGATCAAAACTTGATAATGGGACCTCATGAAACTGGGAAGCTTCTGTAAGGCAAAGGATAAAGACAATAAAACAAATTGGCAATCCACAGATTGAGAAAAAATCTTCACTAACCCTACGTCTGATAGGGCTAATTTTCAAAATATATAAAGAATACAAGAAGCTAATCACCACTCTGGAAATCAATCTGGAGGTTTCTCAGAAAACTGTAAATAGATCTACCTGAAGATCCAGGTATACCACTCTTGGGAATATACCCAAATGATGCCCCACCATGCCAAGGGACACATGTTCCACTGGTTCATAGAAGTCTTTTTTTTTTTGGTAGTCAGAAACTGGAAACAACATAGATGTCCCATGATGGTAAAATGGATAGAGAAAATATGATTCATTTATATAATAGAATACTATTCACCTGTTAAGAATAAGGACATCCTGGATTTTGCAGGCAAATGTATGGAATTAAACAGTATCATCCTGAGAGAGGTAACTCAGACCCTAAAGGTCTCACATAGTATGTGCTAACTAATAAGTAGATATTAGCCAAAAATGTACAGAATACCCAAGATACAGTTCTCAAAACTCAGAAAGATAAACAGGCTGAGGTGTCCAAATGAGGATGCTTCAGTCCCACTTGGAAGGAAGAAGAAATCAATCACAAGTGGAGAGGGAAGGAGGGATCTGGGAGGAAATGTGTATTTTAGTGGGAGGGAGTAGGGGATAGAGGGGAACCTGATCTGGTATTGGGTGAGGATAAAGGACTGAATACCTGAGGGCCAGCAGAAAGAATGGAAACAGGCAACCTCAGGAGATAGGAGGTTCGGAAGACCCTCCACAATGCACAAGAGAATGGAGAGGTGAGAAACTCTTAGGTCTCAAAGGGAGGGACCTTAGTTGAAATCCTTGACAGTAGGGAGATGGAACTTATAGAGTCTACTTCCAGCAGGAAGTCAGGGTATCAATTGAGGGAGGGGGACATCTCACAGTTACAAATCTGATGCATAATTATTCCTATCTGAAAGAATTATAGGGATGGAAATGGAGAGGATTTTGAGAAAAGGAAGGTCCAGCAACAAGCCCAAAGTGGGATCCAGCTCACAGGGTGGTCTCAAGGCCGGACGCTATGACTGAGGCTGTTGAGTATTAACTCAAAGGGTCCTAGCATGACTGTAATAAGACACAATAAGCAGCTGAAAGATTCAGATACAGATATTTGCACCCATCTAATGGACAGAAGTGGCTGACCCTTGTTGTTGAACTGGGGAAGGCTGAAAGAAGCTGAGGAGAAGGGCGACCCTATAGGAGGACCAGCAGTCTCAATTAATCTGGATCCTTAAGAACTCTCAAACACTCTATCACCAAACAGACAGCACACACCAGCTTATATGAGGCCCCCAACACACATACAGTAGAGGACTTTGGGGTCTGTGTTCATTAAGAAATGATGTACTTAACCCTATAGAACTGGAAGTCCCAGGAACAGTCTGAGGACAGAGGGAGGATAACATATGGATTGTAAAAAATAAATTAATTAATTAATCAAAAAAACCCTTTGTTTTCTCTGAACTACTTTGGCTGACATTTTCACCTTGTTGTAAGCCTTGTTTAGAAGTTGTAGACATTGTCATCATGGCAACCTTTCACCCAGAATTTCACAGCTGTTCAGTGTTTCAACACTGATCAGGTCCTGTGTGTTTTTAGTTGGGGTTTGTTTTTTTTAGATGAGAATTGATGCAAATATTTAGTTTAGCATGCTTAAAATGGGACTTCATAAATCACAAGAGAGATCTAAAACTTTGTCATAGGCAGATGTTGTATTAAAATTCTTTCTTAATTGTGAGTCTGTGATTGATATGATTAAAACAGGTTAAGCTCATCTTGAAATATAGGTGAGGCTCAGTGGAGGATCATCTTCAGTAAGTAGTTGCCCAGAGCCTAAGAGCAGGACTGAGATTATTCATGTATAAATGAATAACTGTTCATACTTGAGGGAATGGGATCATGTCAAAGAAAAGAGGAAGGAAAAGAGGGAAATCTGAGGGTACTGCATGAATGTATGATTCAAGGAGCTAAATTTTAGTGTAAGAATATTTATGTACAGAGCTAATCTACAAAAATGTTGAAAGAAGTGGTTTTAAGATTGTTTTCCTATTTTTCATTGTTCATGGCCATATTTTTTAGATAAATATTTGTCATGTATTAGTTTCTACTAAAACTTTTCATATAGTAATTTTCCAGAAATTTTCAGAATTTTAATTTTTCTTTTTTGTAGTGTTTCTTTTTTTTTAATTAGATATATTCTTTATTTAAATTCCAAATGATTTCCCCTTTACTGTTTCTCCCTTCCCCGAAAGTCCCATAAGCCCTCTTCCCTCCCCCTGTTCCCTAATCAACCCCCTCCCGCTTATCTGTCCTGGTATTCCTCTACACTGCTGCAATGAATCTTTCCAGGATCAGGGGCCTATCCTTACCTCTTCTTGGGCATCATTTGATATGTGAATTGTGTCTTGGGTATTCTGAACGTCTGGGCTAATATCCAATTATCAATGACTACATACCATGAGTGTTTTTTGTGATTGGATTAGCTCACTTAGGATGATATTTTCCAGTTCCAACCATTTGCATAAGAATTTCATGAATTCATTGTTTTTAATTGCTGAGTAGTATTTCATTGTGTAAATATGCCACATTTTCTGTATCCATATCTCCATTGAGGGACATCTGGGTTCTTTCCAGCTTCTGGCTATTAAAAATAGGGCTGCTATGAACATAGTGGAGCATGTGTCCTTATTGCATGCTGGGAAATCCTCTGGGTCTATGCTCAGGAGTGATAGAACATGGTCCTCCAGAAGTGTCATGCCAAGTTTTATGAGGAACTGCCAGACTGATTTCCAGAGTGAATGTACCAGTTTGCGATCTCAACAGCAGTGGAGGAGTGTTCCTCTTTCTCCACATCCTCACCAGAACCTGCTATCTCCTGAGTTTTTGATCTTAGCCATTTTGACTGGTGTGAGGTGAAATCTCAGGGTTGTTTTGATTTGCATTTTCCTGATGACTAAGGATGTTGAACATTTCTTTAGGTGCTTCTCAGCCATTCGATATTCCTCAGGTAAAATTCTTTGTTTAGCTCTATATGCCATTTTTTAAAGGGTTATTTGGCTCTCTGGAGTCTAACTTCTTGACTTCATTGTATATATTGAATCTTAACCCTTTGTCAGATGTAGGGTTGGTAAAGATCTTTTTCCAATTTGTTGGTTGCTGTTTTGTCCTTTTGACAGTGTCCCTTGCCTTACAGAATCCTTGTAATTTTATGAGGTCCCATTTGTCAATTCTTGATCTTAGAGCATAAGCTATTGGTGATTTGCTCAGAAAATTTCCCCCTGTGCCCATGTGCTCAAGACTCTTCCCCAGTTTCTTTTCTATTAGTTTCAGTGTGTCTGGTTTTATCTTGACCGACTTGGAGTTGAGCTTAGTACAAGGAGATAAGAATGGATCAATTTGCATTCTTCTGCACACTGACCTCCAGTTGAACTGGCACCATTTGTTGAAAAGGTTATTTTTTTCCACTGGATGGTTTTAGCTCCTTTGTCAAAGATCAAGTGACTATAGCTGTGTGGGTTCACTTCTGGGTCTTCAATTCTATTCCATTGATCTACCTGCCTGTAACTGTACCAATACCATGCAGTTTTTAACACTATTGTTCTGTAGTACGGCTTGAGGTCCAGGATAGTGATTCTCCCAGAAGTTCTTTTACTGTTGAGAATAGTTTTAGCTATTCAGGGATTTTTGTTATTCCAGATGAATTTGAGAATTGCCCATTCTAACTCTATGAAGAATTGAGTTGGGATTTTGTTGAGGACTGCATTGAGTCTGTATATTGCTTTTGGCAATATGGCCATTTTTACTATATTAATCCTGCCAATCCAAGAACATGGAAAATTTTTCTGTCTTCTGAGGTCTTCTTCAATTTCTTTCTTCAGAGGCTTGAAGTTCTTGTCATACAAATCTTTCACTTGTTTGGTTATAGTCACACCAAGATACTTTATACTGTTTGTGGCTATTGTGAATGGTGTCATTTCTCTAATTTCTTTTTTCATCCTGTTTATCCTTTAAGTATAGGAAGGCTACTGATTTGCTTGACTTAATTTTATATCTGGCACTTTGCTGAAGTTTTTTATCAGCTGTAGGAGTTCTCTGGTGGAGTTTTTTGGGTTGCTTAAGTATACTATCATATCATTTACAAATAGTGATTGTTTGATTTCTTTCTTTACAAAGAAACCAAATACCAAAATCAAATCGGGATCAAATAGGCCATATAGCCAGTCCCATAACCCCCAGAGAAATAGAAGTGGTCATTGAAATTCTTCTAACTCAGAAAAACAAAGGACCAGATAGGTTTAGTGCAGAATTCTATCAGACCTTCAAAGAAGACCTAACACCAATACTCTCTAAACTATTCCACAAAATAGAAACAGAAGGAAAACTACTTAACTCGTTCTATGAAGTCACAATTATTCTGCTACCAAAACCACATAAAGATCCAAAAAAGAAAGAGAACTTCAGACCAATTTCCCTTATGAATATTGATGCAAAAATACTTAATTAAATTCTTGCCAACCAAATCCAAGAACACATCAAAATGATCATTCACCACAATCAAGTAGGCTTCATCCCAGGGATGCAGGGATGGTTTAATATATGGAAATCCATCAATGTAGTCCACTACCTAAACAAACTCAAAGAAAAAACCCATATGGTCATTTCATAAGATGCTGAAAAAGCATTTGACAAAATTCAGCATCCTTTCATGCTAAAAGTCTTGGAAATATCAGGAATTCAAGGCCCACATCTAAACATAGTAAAAGCAATATACAGCAAATCAGTAGCCAACATCAACCTAAATGGAGAGAAACTTGATGCAATCCCACTAAAATCAGGGACTAGACAAGGCTGCCCTCTCTATATATAACTTTTCAATATAGTACTTGAAATTCTAGCTAGAGCAATTAGAGGTCAAAGGGATACAATTTTTGTAGTGTTTCCTAATATGTCTTGTTTGCATTAAAAATACATATAGTAAGCTGGTTAAAAAATAAACAGACAAATTTTAGAGGGGAAAGCATTTTGAAACATTTTTTTTACCATAGAGAAATGATAAGTGTGAACTATTTTGCCTAACCTGAGTCAAATATTACATAGTGTATATATGCATGCATGCACTGCATTTTAACTAAAAATATTCTTAGGCTTTCTGTATATTAGTAAAAAATGAATACAATTTAAAAACATTTCATCTAATTCTTTCATTTTAAAACATGAATTATTCCATATATTTAAGCAACAAGTAAAATGAGAAGGGAAAATCAAAATGGAGCTTGAGATAACTGGTCACATGATATCCACAGTCAAGTAGTAGTAAGCAAGAATGTATCATGTTCTCTCTCTGTCTCTGTCTCTGTCTCTGTCTCTGTCTCTGTCTCTCTCTCTCTCTCTCTCTCTCTCTCTCTCTCTCTCTCTCTCTCTCTCTCCCTCTCTCTCTCCCCCCACCTCGTTTAGATGAAAGAATCGTTGTAAGCCTGTGAATATCTTCTCACAATTCATGTATTCATAGTCCACCTTCCCATAGCCAGGAAATAGTTCCACCCACAGGTAAGATAGTTCTTTACACATCAATCAATAGGTCCATCTGTCAGGTGACTCTGGAGTCTGTCAAATTAACATTTGACACTAACTATTATAAGTGGGGAAGAAAAGAGACAGGACTCAATCTTATTACCCAGTTTATTGCACTGATTCCAGTTTTCAGTGAAGCAGTTGGCAATAAGAAAAATATCTAGTAGAAATCTCAAATTTGAAGACACATTGCTAATGGTATTAAAAGATCAAGAAAGTAGAAGAGCAGTCCATTGTAGGAAACAGAGAGACTAAATGTGATAAAAAAATGATTGAGAGTTCTTAAGACCCCCCCCTTCTTCAGTTGGGTAACCCAGGATCAGAAAGACAATTACTGAAGGTTTTCTCTCATATGGAGATCCTGGCTTTTAATTCTCAGGTGTATTTCTGTCTGAGAGAAGTAATTAAAGCTCAGGCAAGTATGGAGGGAACAATTTAAGGTAGTAAAGAAAACAAACTCTAAGGAAGGGAGGGAGAACCTGGAAGGCATGAAAGGGTGCAAATGGGAATGTGGGCTTGGAGATAGCAAGAGGGACAATTAGAGAGGTAGGAAAAACCATCCAGAACTGTTTACAAATACCCTAATGAAGCCTATTATCTTTCTATGCTAATTAACAAAGAAAATAGAAAAGTCTCTCTTCAAACTTAGAGTCTGAAATTGCTGCTTTCAATTTTAATCCTCCTGAAATTGGATAGCCTTTATTTTCCCTTTGAAGAGCTATTTTAAGTTGAATAACCAATCCTTTTCTTGCCCATTGGGTTTCTTTGTTAGTTTCTGTTTCAAATCAATGCTAACCATTCATCCAGGGGTTCTTTTCTGGGTTATCTAGTTTGTCTTTGGTCATTTTTTTCTGTTCCAAGTTCTACACCATACTTGTGAGTTCCCTCTACCTTGCAAAGTGCACTATGGTCACTTGTCTCTACTTATTCTGAGGACTCTACTGTATATGTTACCATTTCATTCTTTTGAGTCAAATTTAGAAACATAACACATACAAAAGCTACAATAATATTTCTTGTGAGGAAATTTAATCATATCTATAATTCATAGAGAATAATTATCTGTACTTTATTAAGTGCATATGATTCATGTCTTTCAATTTTAAATATTATAAGAAATGCCTTGCAGATAAAAGCATTATAAACTACATGCTCAATTTAAACTAAAATTTTATGAAATTTACTAGTATCTTTATTTTCTTGTTGATATTAGAAACACATTTGGTTTTGAGTGTTAAGGTCACATAATTAAGAAATGTTTTCATAATAATTTTCTATCAGTTTTGCTTATATATAAATCATATATTATTTAAAATTATAACCCCAAATTCTTCCCTTAATATTTCTATCATATTTTAATCATAACTGTGTAAGAACTTTTATATACCATTAAACAAAAGTGGTAATGCTGGTAAATCTAGCCTCAATCTTAGTTTTGAAAACAATGTTCACAAATACTGATTCTTTGAAGAATCATTTGCAGATCATGGTACATTCAGCCTTCTGTGCCCATGTTTTCTGTCTGAAAAATATTAACAAGCACACATCCAAGAGTTTGGAATACTCTATATTGACTATGTATGAATTTTTCTTGTTTTAACTCCCCAAATAACACAAAGCTTAATGCTTTGTCACATAATATTTACATTGATTTAGGTGTTATAAATTAGCTTAGGGATAATTTGCATTGTTCAGGAAGATGTATGTAGATTACATGCACAAACTGCTATGGTACTTTCTGCAACATGCTTGAGCAACTGTCAATTTTGGTCTTGAAAGAAGCTTTGGAATGAAGTCTGAGGATCAGAAGGGGCAGTGAGGTTTGCTTTCTGAAGCTCATTTTTCTGACATAGACAACTCTACTATAGGCTACAAGTTTTAATTGTGGTAGTTTTAGTTTGCTGAAGCTTTACATATTCTACATAGATCTTATTATTAAAGCTAGTCTAGCAAGATCTATGTTCAACTGAGAGACTCTGCCTCAAGGAATAAGGTGTAGAGCTCTCAATAAAAAGTGCCAATACCTATTTCTATTTTTTTAACTTTAAGATTTGATGTTACTTTTTTAAATACATATTTGCTTTATTTACATTTCAAATGGTATCCCCTTTCCTTGTTACCCCTCTGGAAACCCCTTATCCCATACCTCCTACCCCTGCTCAACCTCCCACTCTCCCCCCCACACTATTCTAACTCTCATTTCCCTACTCTGGGGCATCGAGTCTTCACAGGACCAATGGCCTCTCCTCTCATTAATATCTGAAATTGCCATCTTCTGCTATATATGTAGCTAGAGCTATGGGTCCCTCTATGTGTACTCTTTGGTTGGTGGTTTAGTCCCTGGGAGCTCTGGAGGTACTGGTTGGTACATATAATTTTTCCTCCTGCAAGGCTGCAAACCTCTTCAGCTCCTTGGATTCTTTCTCTAGCTGCTCCAGTGGGGAACCTATGCTCAGTCTATGGTTGGCTGTGAGCCATGGGTATTTTGATTCACCTTCCAATAAGGATCAAAGTACCCACACTTTGATCTTCCTTTTTCTTGAGCTTCATGTGGTCTGTGAGTTGTATCTTTGGTATCCCGAGCTTTTTAGTTAATATCTGCTTACCAGGGAGTATATACCATGTGTGTTCTTTTGTGATTGGGTTACCTCATTCAGAATGATATTGTCCAGCTCCATTCATTTGTCTAAGAATTTCATGAATTCATTGTTTTTAATAGCTGAGTAGTATTCCATTGTGTAAATATACCACCTTTTCTGTATCTGTTCTTCTGTTGAGGGACATCTTGCTTCTTTCCAGCTTCTGCCTTTCATAAATAAGACTGCTATGAATGTAGTATAACATGTGTCCTTATTACCTGTTAGAGTATCTTCTGGGTATATACCCAGGAGTGGTATACCTGGGTCCTCAGGTAATGCTATGTCCAATTTTCTGAGGAACTGCCAAACTGATTTCCAGAGTGGTTTACCTATTCCTTGAGGCAGAGTCTCTCAGCTGAACATAGATCTTGGTATTAAAGCTAGTCTAGCAAGATCTACACCTTACTCCTTGAGGCAGAATTTCTTAGTTGAACATAAATCTTGCTATGAAAGCTAGTTTAAGGCTGGAGAGATGGCTCATTGGTTAAGAGCACTGACTGCTCTTCTGAAGGTCCTGAGTTCAAATGCCAGGAACCACATGGTGCTCACAACCATCAGTAATGAGATCTGATGCCCTCTTCTGGTGTGTCTGAAGAAAACTACAGTGTACTTACATATAATAATAAATAAATCTTTAAAAAACAAAAACAAACAACAACAATAACAACAACAAAAAACCCCAAAGCTAGTCTAGCTAAGCACTTTGCTTCAGGGAATCCAATTTTGGCAGTAGAACTATTGTATATGCCAGACATTTATGTAGGTGCTTAAAAGTCTGAACTTTGATATTCACACTTGTTAAGGGAGTGCCTCAATTGTTGAGATATCTATCTCCTCAACCCTACACTACTTCCTACATGACTAGGACTGGGCATGTTTGTAGTGAAGAGTACAGTTTAGTGTCATATGTCAATGATATTAACTAACCCAGTGTGAGTCTGGAATATTCACTTACTTTGGTTTCTGTGTTCCCTTGATTTTCCTTCTGTTCACACTGGAATTGGGATGAGTCATTTTTTCAGTGACAACACAGTCACTGTATCTAAAATTGATATTTAAAGAGAAATAAGATATATTACAGTACTTTTTCTAGTGATTTCATTGAAGCTACTCAATGTTTATTCACTCTGGACTTAGCTTCAGCCATGTCTGTTTTGTCTACCTTCTATTATTTTATGAGTCTCTTCTCTATGTCTTTGCTGTGTATGGTTTTACTATTTTATTATGTTGGATTAAAATATAGTATTTATAATGGTAAAAGTATCACTTTCATAGAGCTATAAAAAAGAATACTTTTTAAAAGACTGTTCTTTTGAAAAATCACTGCAGGAATCAGCTAGGAGGTTTTAGTAGATAAAAAGAGGTTTTCGTGAGCAGACACATTTAGAACAGGGAGAACAAATATGCAAGTAAAGCAGGGTATTTCACAGTGAGAAGTTTAATAAATCACTTTTTGATAGCTTAGAATTTGCCTGTCTGCAGACAAGAATCATTTTGCATTTTTGTAGGCTATTTACAATGTAATGCCTTAGATAGCTTCTGTATAAACAGAATTCAGTAACCGCATAAGGTGTTCTCCAGTGTTTTGTAAATATACTGAAGCATAGAGTTATTCTACCTTGGGTTCTATATTCCCTGATATTGTTTCTACAGTTAATCCTAAGAAAGCAAAACAGTTGCCCATGCTGATTCATCTCTTTGTGAATTTTAGACTAATTTCCACAAATTTATTATTATTTCTTACTTTCTACATATCTTATTGGACAATTTTTTTTGAAAAGTGTAAAATTTTGTATATTTTTAGGACATTTGGAATTTATATTAAAAAACTTTAAATAATAACTCATGTGATACTTTTAAGTTTGTCACTTATTTTGCTTTATTTTGAGGAACAATATATAATTTTTCCACATTCTGACAGCTTTGACTACTGTGTTTTTAAACATTTTGACATAACATTAAGTTATAAAGATTTTAAATTTTCATTCAGTCTTAATCTTGAAAGTATTTTACATCAATGGAAATGATAAATATTGTTCTGAATTCTCAAATTTATAATCATTCTGATAAATCATTTATTGAATATCATTGTTTGATGATCTGTATTCTGTTTCATTGACTGAATGCCTTTCATGTCTTTATGTCATAGATATCAGTCATAAATTCTAATGAAGCTCTTGCTTATATTTTTGGTTTTATTCACTTAATGTAAATTTACTCCCCTTATCACACATGCTAATGAAAGCATAATTTGCATATACGAAATGAACTCATAGATATGAAGACAGTAAATGGTAATTCAAAGTTTTAATAGGAAAGAGAAATATGACATAAATGATGAGGTGTACTGATGATGATTATCATCTGTCTTCTCTGATCATCCCAAATATTTTCAAGTGCTTCCTAGTCATGTATTGATACATTACTGTCCAGTGGTCTCCCTATAGCCATCATTTCCTGTTTCCCATCCCTATGATTCGAAAAGATGAGCATGCACCATATGATTAAGTTTGTTTTCCTCTTTATCTCTAAAGCAAGATGGAAAAATAAATCTTAAACAAGAAAAATAAAGTAACTGCTGTTCAGAAAGCATAATAGACACTGTTGACTACATCTTTCTTTTATTTAAATGCAAATACTTTATCTTGCTGAAGCATTCACTTTCCATTTCAGAAGCAATTAGTGATTGCACACAGATGTGCCCCACCTCTCAATTGTCAATAATATACTATTTCAACAATAGAAAAAAATATTCTTTAACTATATAGCCATAATATTTTTGGATGTACTAGCAGCATTTTCTGTGTGAATAGTTCTTCTGTATCAGTTCCACCTGGTTTCTGCTGCCTCAGTAAATTGTACAGAAGTTTTCTGTTTATAGGTAAAATTTCCAAGGCAGAGGCTCCAGCTATTCTGTTTCTTCTATCTGTTCTACATTGATGCTATTATAATATCTCTTGCTAAGTTTATCAGTGTCTTCCTTCAAGTCTTCAAGAAATATTCTCCTCCAAAAATTATGTACGATATGTGTTTAATATACAATCCATTTATTACTTTTCTTCTTGAAGGTAGAAGCCATTTTTTGATAGTATGAATTTATGAAGTGCTCAACTGTAGCTCTTTAAGTGGTTCACTATAATAACACCAAGGAAAGAACTTCAGGCCCACTCCATAATTAAGTACGAAGGAATCTCAGGTTAATTCCATAAATAAGTATAAATCTTCTCAGGAGTTTGCAGAGCCCTTGCTTATATGCCGAGCTGGCAGGAAGGAAGAAAATAAAAGGGGAAATAGCAGGGTTTTCTTCAACATTATGTGCAACATATAAAGCTGCTGTAAAGTGCTAGGGCACTGTTGGTGGAATTGATGCATTTATTAGTCTACAGAACTAGTTCTCAGAAAACAAGAGCTTCTAGATAAGCAGGTGTGAGCAAAACTGATGATGGTCACAAGGATTAACATACTGTAACTATTTAGAAGGATTAGGATGCTCTAACGAATACCATACTGCTCTAACAGTTTATATAGTGAGTACCATTACTATGCTTTGCTTCATACTCACACTTTCAGCATTTTCAAAAGTTTGCTTGCATCATTTATAAAATATGAAATATGTTTGAAACACTGAAAACTCTTTACAGTGATCTAGGGGAAAATTGGAGGGAGTGAGTTTCTTATCACAGGAGAGAATAACTTGGAGTCTAGAATTCTGGTCATTCAATTTCTATTAAAGCTCCCCGCGACCACCCCCCCCAAACCCAAACCAAACAAAAACAAAAACAGGCACCACTTCTGCATCCTTTTTCTCCTAAACTTGAATGGATTTTAGAGACAGGGGAATCAGGATGCATATTAAATAGATTTTTTTGGTTTGTTATTAGTTTTATTATTTTTTTGGTAGAAAGATATTGAAATTGAAGTAAGCAGCTATCCTAGACAGAAAGGTAGGACTAAAATAAGGAGGATTGTCTTAGAGGATCTTTGTCTATGGGTTAACAAAACTCTACTGGGCTGAGATATGCTGGTACGTATGTGAATGCGTATGTATGTATGCATGTGCTTACGAGTGTGTGTGTGTGTGTGTGTGTGTGTGTGTGTGTGTGTGTGTGTATTGTAATGACTGGAGTAGGTGGTCAGGACAGGTAGCCCAACTGTAGATCTCCACAATGTATTCATATGCCTTTCTGTCCTGGTGTCTGACCTGGAGTTTCCACACAACTTCAAGGGCTAATGAAGTATCTATAACACCTAGTTTCCAGACAGCTGTGAACATTAGGCTGCTATGTAAAAGGAAAAAGAAAGGCAAGAAGAAACCAGAACCTTTCTGGAATGTCTGGCATTCGGCATGATAAAACTGCCTTCAAAACCAAGGACATTTCTGCTTCTGGCCCAAACAGAACTGATTATCAAGTTCCGGAAATAGAGCTGCTCTAAAACGGCTGACAAGTGCCATTCTCCTTTTTTTTTATCAGTATACCTAATAATGCTGTCATCATAAAAGTGAGAAAAAAGTGAATTACTAGAATCAAATGTGTATGTCTTTTTTATAAAGCTAGGTTGTGGAATGATGGATATGAAATCCAGATATTTATGATTTATCTGTCATTAGTCTGAAGTTTGAAAGTTAAAGTGTAACTGTTTCAAATTAGAAGCTGTATATTTGGTTTAAAAATTCTCATTATTAACTACATTGACATCCTAAAAGACAAGTTGAAAATTAATAACTGAAAGATTATCCTACAATATAAATTAGATATTAGTAAGAATAGTTTTGACAAATTGCTCTATACTTAGAAGTGACTCAGTAAGGGCTCAATATGATTATTATTCTATACAACTAGTTTTTTTAAAGGAAAATAATAACTACTTTTTCAGTGATTTAGTTTTCTTTGATGGAGATATTCCTTTAGCTTATTTCACATTAAAGTACATCATCTTTTTTAACTATCTCTACTATATGCTGCTCTCCCTGGATAGTGGGTTATTTCTAAAACTACTAAAATGCATTGAATCATAGACTGCAACTATAACTTATTGTATTATTATAACTTATGATATAATAACTTTTTGTGATTTATTGTGATCTTTTCAGTAGAAACATCCAAGAAAAACAGAGCAAAGCTTAAGGTGTGTTGGCTTCTTCATAGAGATAACTCATAGCATAACCACTTTGAACACCTATATTAAACCTAATGAGCTCTTTCAATAATATCATAAGCCAGCCTGCCAGGAGCCATTTAGGATATACTAAGGCTAGCAAGTATCCTTTCTGGAGGTTACTCACCATTTTTGGGTCTGTGATGATTATGGTCAATGACAAGGCTCAAAGGATCATCTCAGGATTGCCTCTTGCCTTTATAGACATAAATAAATTAATATAATAATTCTTTGGCATTAGCCCACCCTATTTGTCAGAGTTCCTGTAAATCAAGATAAAGATGTACTTACATGAATTAATGTGTTTTGGTGAATTAATGATTCTATATAATTCCTGATTTGATTCAAATAATTTTATGAAGAAAGTTTTAAGATACGGTCTTAGCTGCTTTGCTAGAAAGATGTAGTAATATTAGAATCAAGAGTAAAATGTGCTCACTCCTCATATAGTAAGTAAATCTGCATAATAAGAAAGACAATGAGTTTTCATAATCACACTAAAAAGAGAAATAGACTTGGGACCAATTTGTGTTCAAGGAAAAACATTTAAATCTAAGAATATCACCATAGATGTGCACTATGATAAGGTAAAGCTCTTTAAAGATTGTTGCTTTAAACATATAATGAGCCTTTGAATTTAATGTAAACATCTTTGTTTAACTCTCATTTTATGTAATATTTAATATCTAAAGTGATTTTCTAAAGAACATTTTATCTAAGAAAGTATAAAAAAAGTCAAAAAAACTGATGGTTGGATGGTTTGGCTTGGGGAGCTCTGCCAAGTCCATCTATCTATCCATCTATCCATCTATCCATCCATCCATCCATCCATCCATCCATCCATCCATCCATCCATACATGTATCCAAATGCATATATCTGTTTTTTTTTTAATGAACATGTGTAGGTATATGTGTGTATGAGAGAATAGATGAGTACTTGTGGAGTTGATTGTGACAGATGGTCAGTCCAGGCCAGAATGTGGGTATAAATGGGTCTGTGCATATTTGTCTATATAAAACATCTTTATTTTTTCCTTTCCTTCTTCTCCAGTTCACAAAGAGTCAGAAGGGTTTCTGGGTGACAGGCCAGAAAAGTGAGTCCTAGCAATAAATCCTTTACCTGTTCTCCCCATTGTTTGTAACAAGTTTCTACAGATCCAGAGGCTTGAATCTTCTGCCTTCAGAATAACTTAAAGTCAAGAAAAATATGTTGTTATAGAAAGCAATCCTACTACCCTGCAAGAACCAATTTCTGATGTTCTTCCCCCTGGGTTGGTTCAAAGAGGTCATAGCAACATCCACACTGATGTTTTTTGTTATTATTTCTTTGAAAAAAAGGAGGGAGTTAAAGAGAGAAGAGGGAGCCAGGGAGAGAAAGGGGGAAAGGGAGAGAGGGAGGGAAGGGGAGAGAGAGGGGGGGAAAGGGGGGGAGAGGTAAAGAGGGAGGGAGGGAGGGAGGGAGGGAGAGAACACTGCTACGGATAGCAATGACTTGATTTCCCAATTCATTGCTATGACTCCTCAGTACCAGATTGTTTGGTATGACAGGATAGGCAGCTAAACTGATTCCTTTACACAATTAAAAGAAACACATGTAGAAAGCAGCTGCACAAGTGGTCACTGTTGTAAAGGGAATGATTAGAGTGATACGGGTGCCAACAGAAGAGCAATAGGCTTCATTCCTTGAGCAATGGACGTGAACAAGAAATAGAAAAATAAGAACAAAATATAGAGAGAGTAGGCAAGAAATGTAACCTTTACACAGAGAATTTTCTGACTTTTATGGGATGAGAGACAACAATGTAAATGTCTATCTATTAAAAAGTTTTGTAGTGGCTTCAATGGGAGGAGATGCCCTTTGTCCTATGAAAGCTCGATGCTCCAGTGTAGGGGAATGCCAGGGCATTAAGGTAGGAGTGAGTGGGTGGGTAGGGGAGCATCCTTGTAGAAGCAGTGGAGGGCAATGGGATACGGGGTTTGTGGAGGGAAAACCAGGAAAGGGGATAACATTTGAAATGTAAATAAATAAAATATCCAATAAGCATATAGTAGAAAAATTATTCGTGATTAAAAATTCCAAAAAAATATATGAGTCCTTAAAAATTGTTTTGATGAAGAGTATGGGGATATCTAAAAATATTTAATTTAATGTTTAATTTAATTCAATTTAAATGTTAATTTATTAAAGAAAACTGCTGGATGGGGTGGTGCATGCCTTTAGTTTCAGCACTGTGAAGGCAAAGGCAGGTGTATCTCTGTGAGGTTGAGCACAGTCTACAGAGAGTATATTCTAGGATAGCCAGGTTACTCAGAGAAACCCCATCATGAAAAATCAAGGAAAACATAAAGTCTTCAGGTAAATTTAAAATAAATGATTATGTGGAATTTAAAAATAATGGATATTGGATTAAAATAACATACAATACAATATATCTGTTAATACATAATATTTGGTTTTGTGGTGTGGATTTTTCCTCTGATTTTAATAGTTTCGAGTTTTATCTATGTGTCTCCAAATTTTATTTTTTTATGCTGTTGAATTATAGTCCATTGCATATAGCCACTACATTTTAGTTTACATTCCATTCTTTTGAACAGAAGGATGTAGTTTTTTTTCTCTTAATGGGTTTCAAAAAAATCTTAGATACCTGCAGTTTTGTATAATACTTTAAATTTTAAGGAGAGGCAAATTGATGCTTGTCTTACTAGTGTTATCCACAGAAATGGGATTTGAGGCCAATTATCAGGGAAAGGTCCATCCCCACTGGACTTCAAGGCTGCTAAGTGTTTAAGAACTTGTGTGCTATATACATATTTTAAACTTAGAAAACTTACAGAAATTTATCAAACATAAGTGAAGGTTCACATGAGGATGGCGAAAACGTCTCATCTGGTATGGAACTTTTAAAATGAAGTTTCTTCCTGAAGAATGAGGAAATGTGAAAATTGCAACTTCTTTACTAGCTTTTTACTGGGTCTGTCTTATTTAGCCTTCTTTATTGCTGTGTTTTATTCTAATTTCTCTTTGCTTTTAAAGAGTTATTTGCATATCTATCACAATGGATAGTCTCTTCCTGAGGTAGAATCACTGATAAGGGGATATTAACCCAGAAACTCAGAATACCCAAGACAAAATTAACATATCAATAGATTTCCAAGAAGATGGAAGGAGAGACCCCTGGTCCTGGAAAGACTGGATGAGGGGAATACCAGGACAGAGAAGCAAGAGGGGGTTGAATGGGGAACAGGGGGAGGGAAGAGGGCTTATGGGACTTTCAGAGAGGGAGGAACTGGGCAAGGGGAAATCATTTGGAATGTAAATAAAAATATATAGAAAATAAAAAAAAAAGAAATGTGAAGACTCTTGAAAGTAGTCACTGATAAAGATCTCTCTCTCTCTCTCTCTCTCTCTCTCTCTCTCTCTCTCTAACACACACACACACACACACAAATATTTTTATGACACTTTGAGAAAATAACACACAAAGTCAGGCCGACACACATGATACTGCCTGATAAATGTCTATCATGTAGATAAACACTTTATTTTTTATTTCATTGAGTTTGCTTTTAACTGTTCACCATACTTTTGTAATGAAAATATTTCCCACCAAAAAGTTGGGTTGAACAGTATACACTACACAATGCAGCTTTTTCTTAAGCATTTGATAACAGTAGCTATTACTTGGT
The DNA here is from genome assembly GCA_036184795.1 of Tokudaia tokunoshimensis. Lineage (NCBI taxonomy): Eukaryota > Metazoa > Chordata > Mammalia > Rodentia > Muridae > Tokudaia > Tokudaia tokunoshimensis. Next base: position 1,155,486 of record BTHU01000012.1, on the reverse strand, counting down.
TATATAATTAAACCTTAATCATATTAAACTCCGGATGATATAATTTTCAAGATTAAATGTGAGAAATTTTATGAAATTGTTAGTTAAATACTAACTTGGAGCTTATAGGAAGGATAAAGTGTTTTTAAGCAAATATTCAAAAGTGATGGTACATTTTGGGATAAAATTAATCCCAAAGGTAAAATCAAGGGTTTCTAACCTTATGAGCCATTGTCCTTGCAGAAAGAAGCACATTGTCCTTTGAGAGGCTCAACTCAGGAGCTGACTCAGACAGATGCAGACACCCATAGCCAAACAGTTCCTGGAGCTTGGATACTCTTAAGAAAGAATAGGAGGAAGGATTGTGGACCTCAAAGGGGAATAGGAACTCAATAGGAAGACCAACAGAGACAAATAACTTAGACTATTATAGCTCTCAGAGTCTGAAACACCAACTAAGGATAATACTCAGGCTAAATCTAGGCCTCCCCACTCATATATACCAGAAGTGCAGCTTGACCTTCTTGTGGGTCCTGAATAACTGAAATGGTGGTTATCCCAAAAGTTTTTGCCTATCTGTGAGATATGTTCTACTACCTAGGCTGCCTTGTCTGGCCTCAGGATGAACTGCAGGACCCAATCCATATTTCAAGCCTCTAAGTTTGTAACATGTGAAACCCTATTTAAGAAAATTGACACAAAATTAAATGCAAAATGGCATATCTTCAAAAATAAGATGTTAAAAATATTGAATTATAAATTGCAAAGTTCTTTCCACACCAAATATTACTAGTCAAATAATAAATAAAATAACTCATGACACCTAAATCTGTTTAAAATATTCCTGAAATTTTTCTGTAGACTTTTTTTTATTCTTGGCTATATATTCTTTCTTTTACTTTTTTTTAATTGGATTTTCTAATATTGATGATGATTGTTTTCTGTTTTTTTGCCATATTTTCTTTCTGATGATTTTAACATAATGATTCATGTAAAAATGAGGAACAGAAATAAACTATTTTAGCATTATTGATTAAAAATGATGCTTTTTTTTCTGTTTTTGAGGTGTGTAGTAGTGTCAAGTCTACTACCATATTGCAACAGAGTCCTGTAGAATTATCACTGAACTTAAAATCAATTATCAATGTTCTCTTTTCTATAATGGTTAGGGCCTTGTCAATACTCTATAGCGCCTACAGATACACACTTAAAACAAAACTGAATTACCACAGCTACTTTCTAGTTTAATATTTATAATGTGATTAATTGTTTCTATCAAACATATATTTAAGTTCATATGCATAGTATAAGTGAATATGAATTTACTTGGAGATGAAAGGGAACTGATGTAATCAAGGTACACTGAGATTGTGCTGGATTAGTGCAGGAGCTGATTTGTTTTTCTAAGTTTTTTTATTTACATGCCATATCATTTCCCCTTTCCTATTTCCTCCCTCCCCGAAAGTCCCATAAGCTCCCTTCCCTCCCTCTTTTCCCAATTCAACCCCATCTCACTTCTCTGTCCTGGCATTCCCCTACGTCCAGTCTTTCCAGGGTCTTGCCTTCCATCTTCTTGGAAATCTATTGATATGCGAATTGTGTCTAGGGTATTTCAAGATTCTGGGTTAATATCCCCTTATCAGTGACTGCATACCATGTGTGTTCTTTTGTGATTGGGTTACCTCACTAAGGATGATATTTTCAAGTTCTGACCATTTGCCTAGGAATTTCGTGAGTTCATTGTTTTTAATTGCAGAGTAGTATTCCATTGTGTAAATATATCATATCTTCTGAATCCATTCCTCCGTTGAGGGACATCTGGGTTCTTTCCAGCTTCCGGCTATTATAAATAAGGCTGCTACAAACATAGTGGAGCATGTGTCTTTATTGCATGCAGGTAAAGCCTCTGGGTATATGCCCAGGAGTGGTATAGCCAGATCCTCCAGGAGTGTCATGCCCAGTTTTCTGAGGAACCGCCTGACTGCTTTCCAGAGTGATTTTACCAGCTTGCAATCCCACCAGCAGTGGAGGAGTGTTTCTTACTAGCAAGTGTTAGGATTTGTCCTTTCAATGTTCACCAATGGCCAACATATTAGATGTCTGCTCCCTAGTTTTATGCAATTTGATTATAGTGAAAACTTTGAAAGGCAAGAAATAATGATGAGTTTTCAGAATATTAAGAATATACTTTCAAGAGGGTGCTGTACATTGTGTTGATTTCTCCCTCTTTCCCTCCTAGCCATGAGGTACACATACTTGTTTCAAGGCATGTACCTTCTGCTGCCTTGCTAAAGATGTAAAAAAACAAGCCCAAAGAGTCATGGGACACAGTATCCAAAACTGCAAACTAATGCAAAACTTTCAGTTAATAATGCAATTATCTCAAGTAAATTACATAGTGAGAGAAAAGATGGCTAATACTAATATCAACTTTGTGAGAGAAAGAATAGTGAATTTGAATATGGAAATGAACAAAAAAACAGGTAGAAGAAAGAAAGTCATGTAGAAGCAGGGATATAGATGAATAAACAAGAATCCTGAAAACAGACTAGAAATCTGACAATACACAATTCACAACAACTATGTGTTAGGAGTATTAGTTTGTCATTATAATTGGTCTGGAATTAGAGTCAATGAAGAAAGTGATTAGAGAGGGATGTTTAATGCTCGTGCTTCAGATAGTGTGCCATCCTGCTGAAACCATGACTTTCAATACATAGAATCCAAAACCTTCAGTGATAGATCTAATTTAAGTACCTAGCTGCAGTTACTGTTTTGGACAACTCTAAGATCCTCCCTGTCTCTCCCTTTTATTCCTCTCTCTGTCTCAATGCCTCCCTTCCCCTTCCCTTTCACATAGAAGACATGCACATGTGCATGCACACATGTGCACACACACACACACACACACATATTTTAAAATCAATTTTCATTTTAAGTTGTGCTTGCAAAATTTTTGCTAGTTTCTTGTCAATATATGGAACTAATTCTTCTTATCCCCTACTTTAAACATGAGCTTCTTTTTGTACTCATGTTAAGCAAAGGATACACCTCCAGAGTCTTGCTCCTTGCTCTCTGTTACTTTCTCTGGTTAAAGAAGGGAAATCAGAAATCATGCAAACAGGTCCATGTAATAAAATCCAGAGGGTTCCTGTCACATGACTATACATGCTACAGTCTTAGTCAATTCCTGAGTGATGGCTCATATGTCAATTATACTAGACTGAAGCTGTCCCAAGACACCACAATGTCTGCTCCTAAGGAAAATGAGTGAATTCAACTAAACTTTGGATAACACATTAGACATAAATATGGTACTAAACTGAGTAATTTCATTTTCTAATTTCAGTGACAATTTGATATAACATTCAATTTTATTTACTACTCATTAATCTTCTATAGGCATGTTTCTGCTTATGTTTTTTTTATTATTATTTATTTTATTTTATTTTTTTAATTTACATTCCAAATCATTTCCCCTTTCCCGTTTCCTCCCTCCCCAAAAGTCCCATAAGCCCCCTTCCCTCCCTCTTTTCTCCATTCAACCCCCTCTCGTTTCTCTATCCTGGCGTTCCCCTACAGACAGTCTTTCCAGGACCAGGGGTCTCTCCTTCCATCTTCTTAGAAATCTATTGATATGCGGATTGTGTCTAGGGTATTCCGAGATTCTGGGTCAATATCCCCTTATCAGTGACTGCATACCATGTGTGTTCTTTTGTGATTGGGTTACCTCACTAAGGATGATATTTTCAAGATCTGACCATTTGCCTAGGAATTTCGTGAATTCATTGTTTTTAATTGAAGAGTAGTATTCCATTGTGCAGATATACCTCATCTTCTGAATCCATTCCTCCGTTGAGGGACATCTGGGTTCTTTCCAGCTTCTGGCTATTATAAATAAGGCTGCTAGGAACATAGTGGAGCATGTGTCCTTATTGCATGCAGGTAAAGCCTCTGGGTATATGCCCAGGAGTGGTATAGCCGGATCCTCCGGGAGTGTCATGCCCAGTTTTCTGAGGAACCGCCAGACTGCTTTCCAGAGTGGTTGTACCAGCTTGCAATCCCACCAGCAGTGGAGGAGTGTTCCTCTTTCTCCACATCCTCGCCAACAACTGCTGTCTCCTGTGTTTTTGATCTTAGCCACTAGACAAGGCTGCCCTATCTCTCCATATCTTTTCAATATAGTACTAGAAGTTCTAGCTAGAGCAATTAGACAACAAAAAGAGGTCAAAGGGATACAAAGTGGAAAGGAAGAAGTCAAACTATCACTATTTGCAGACGATATGATAGTATACTTAAGCGACCCAAAGACCTCCATCAGAGAACTCCTACAGCTGATAAACGACTTCAGCAAAGTGGCCGGATATAAAATCAACTCAAGAAAGTCAGAAGCCTTCCTATACTCAAAGGATAAGCAGGTTGAGAAAGAAGTAAGAGAAATAATACCCTTCATGATAGCCACAAACCATATTAAGTATCTTGGCGTGACTCTAACCAAACAAGTGAAAGATCTGTATGACAAGAACTTTAAGACTCTGAAGAAAGAAATTGAAGAAGAACTCAGAAGATGGAAAAATCTGCCATGCTCATGGATTTGCAGGATTAATATGGTAAAAATGAGCATCTTACCAAAAGTAATACACAGATTCAATGCAATCCCCATCAAAATCCCAACTCAATTCTTCATAGAGTTAGAAAGAGCAATTCAAAAATTCATCTGGAATAACAGAAAACCCAGAATAGCTAAAACTGTTCTCAAGAGTAAAAGAACCTCTGGGGGAATCAGTATCCCGGACCTCAAGCTGTACTACAGAGCAATAGTGTTAAAAACTGCATGGTATTGGTACAGTAACAGACATGTAGATCAATGGAACAGAATTGAAGATCCAGAAATGAATCCACACTCCTATGGTCACTTGATCTTTGACAAAGGAGCTAAAACCATCCAGTGAAAAAAAGATAGCCTTTTCAACTAATGGTGCTGGCTCAGCTGGAGGTCAACATGCAGAAGAATGCAAATTGACCCATTCTTATCTCCTTGCACTAAGCTCAATTCTAAGTGGATCATAGATCTCCACATAAAACCAGACACACTGAAACTAATAGAAGGGAAACTAGGGAAGAACCTTGAACATATGGGCACATGGGAGAATTTCCTGAACAGAACTCCAATAGCTTATGCTCTAAGATCAAGAATAGACAAATGGGACCTCATTAAATTGCAAAGTTTTTGCAAGGCAAAAGACACTGTCAAAAAGACAAAGCGGCAACCAACTAACTGGGAAATGATCTTTACCAACCTTACATCCGACAGAGGGCTAATATCCAATATATACAAAGAACTCAAGAAGTTAAACTCTGCTTATGTTTTGATAGTGTGTGTTTGTGTGTGTGTGTGTGTGTGTGTGTGTGTGTGTGTGATTATAAGGTAATTACTTCAGTTCTTTCCATTTATCTTTTCCTTTTATATATCTCCTTTTGCTCTATTCCAAATTCATGGTTGTTTTCAACATTAATTATTGTTATTTGCATATATGTATATATGAATATGTCCACATTCCTAAGTGCAACCCGCTTAGTCTGAATAATGTTAATTGCATATCCATATTTTAAGGCCTGATTTGTTATTGGACAATTAAGTGGTGTGCTTGTCCCTTAGGAAGACCATTTCTCTCATTCTTAGATCATTTCAATTGCTTGAAGTTGGAAAACTGGGAGATCATAGGCTTTCCCTGCCCATTTTAGTGTATTTAAAATAAAATGTTTACAAACTTTAGAGTCTGTTTCTTCCACTTCTTCCAGTTTCCTTCTATGAAATTGTGGGATACACATATAAGTTTTTGTTATAATTAGAACATTCAAAAAGCCAATTCTATTACCTACAGATATATGTGCCATAGAGTGAAAACCACAAAAATAGACATTTCCAAACTCAATCTAAATATATCATTGACTTAATTATGTATTAATTGTCTATAAGACACATGTTACCATTCTAACACTAACAAAGAATTATGAAAATATGACAGAGAAATTTTGGTTTCACTTTAAATGCCTTATCTTTTTTTTTATTTTCTATATTTTTTATTTACATTCCCAATGATTTCCCCTTTCCAGGATTCCCCCTCCCCGAAAGTCCCATAAGCCCTCTTCCCTCCCCTTGTTCCCCATTCAATCCCCTCCAGTTTCTCTGTCCTGGTATTCCCCTACACTGCTACATATAGTCTTTCCAGGAGCACGGGTCTCACTTTCCTTCTTCTTGGAAATCAACTGATATGTGAAATGTGTCTTGGGTATTCTGAACTTCTGGTTTAATATCCCCTTATCAGTGACTGGATACCATGTGTGTTCTTTTGTGATTGGGTTACCTCACTAAGGATGACATTTTCCAGTTCTGACCATTTGCCCAAAAATTTCATGAATTCATTGTTTTTAATTGCAGAGTAGTATTCCATTGTGAAAATATACCACATCTTCTGTATCCATTCCTCCTTTGAGAGACATCTGAGTTCTTTCCAGCTTCTGGCCACTATAAATAAGGCTGTTATGAACATAGTGTAGCATGTGTCCTTATTGCATGATGGGAAAGCCTCAGGGTATATGCCCAGGAGTAGTATAACAGGATCCTCCGGGAGTGTCGTGCCCAGTTTTCTGAGGAACCATCAGACTCTTTTCCAGAGTGGTTGTACCACCTTGCAATCCCACCAGCAGTGGAGGAGTGTTCCTCTTTCTCCACATACTCACCAACACCTGCTGTCTCCTGTGTTTTTGATCTTACCCATTCTGACTGGTGTGAGGTAGAATCTCAGGGTTGTTTTGATTTGCATTTCCCTAATGACTAAGGATGTTGAACATTTCTTTAGGTGCTTCTCAGCATGTAGATCAATGGAACAGAATTGAAGACCTAGAAATGAATCCACACTCCTATGGTCACTTGATCTTTGACAAAGTAGCTAAAACCATCCAGTGGAAATAAGATAGCCTTTTCAACAAATGGTGGTTCAACTGGAGGTCAGTATGCAGAAGAATGCAAATTGATCCATTTTTATCTCCTTGTACTAAGCTCAATTTTAAGTGGATCAAGGACCTACACATAAAACCAGAAACACTGAAACTAATAGAAAAGAAACTAGGGAAGAACCTTGAACACATGGGCACAGGGGAAAATTTCCTGAACAGAACACCAATAGCTTATGCTCTTAGATCAATAATTGATAAATGGGACGTCTTAAAATTACAAAGTTTCTGTAAGGCAAAGGACACTGTCAATAGGACAGAGTGGCAGCCAACAAATTGGGAAAAAATCTTTAACAACCCTACATCTGACAGAGGGTTAATATCCAATATATACAAAGAACTCAAGAAGTTAGACTCCAGAGAGCCAAATAACCCTATTAAATGCCTTATCTTATAAAATATATAAAAACAAAAGATGAGACAAACAAATCACTGAATGTCCCTCCAGAGCTGGATAAGGAAGACTTCAGATGAGTCTCTACAAAACTCATATATCTGTAGCTAAGAAGTAAATGTGGTTCTTGTCAATGCATGCTAAATTAAAATCCATATATACTATCTTATGTGTATTGAACTAGGGATAGAAACTGATACGTTAGTTAAGGTGCTAAGCATTACATGAAATCAGTATTTCATAATTTTTATGAAAATGAAAGTACCAAAATTAACTAGAATGGCAAATGAGTAATCAACATTTTAGAAGAATACAGGAAGGTTTGATATTTATAAAAAAGTCGGCATCATAGAAATGACCATGTCAAGTTGGTTAAGATTCAACTCTGTTTACTTGTTTCTTGCTGAATGGTAAGCTTATAAAAAAAGAAGCACCACCTGGTGCCTCATAATTTCTAGACCTGACAAAAATCTGTCTATTCCCCTGTTTATCTTGCTGCCCTCAGTATTAACATTTGCATTACAAAAGGTGCCAAAGTATGACAAAAGTATATTTAGGATAAAAGAAGAGATTAAGTGGACTCTTTTAATCTTTCATTACACAGAACAGAGAATACACAATCAAGTATTTTCTAAATATGCACACATTAATAGCATATATGTATAATATTAATTATATTAAACATATACATATATTTACATAAACTGACATATTAAAATAAATCAGTGGATTTACACTTTAGCAAATTGCTTATAGGCTTTCATTCTCATGATTAACACAATTGAAAGATTAATTAGATCAAATAACTTTTCATTGTCATATAAAACTTAAGTTATGAGGCAAACTGAACCATCAGCGGAATAGAGAAAAATCATATAAGTATAAACAGAAGCCATGAAGTGTCATCTAAGTGAAACATAGACGTTAATTATTTTTTGAAGGCTGAGTGTAACTCATAGTTCAAACCTGTAAGCTTCAGGGGATCTACATTTTGCTATCCGGGTTTTAGATTTTCCTAAAAGGAAAAAAAAATCTCAATTTTCCTTGTAGGTTTCCTATAAGTTTTCACCAAAATAAACAGAGAAATAACTTCTTGCTTTTAAGAAGGAGAGAAACTATGTTGGAGTATTACCAGAAAAAGAACATTTTGAGCCAGGTCCAGAGGCTTATGTTGGTAATACCAGCACCTAAAAAGCTGGAGCAAGTGAAATCTGCACCATAAAGAAAGGCCAGCCAGGTTTCCATACTGAGTAAATGAAAAATATGCCTTTCACAGTGAATGCCTGATCAAAAGCAGACAGAGACAGATGATAAATAGATGATAGTTAAATGATGATGGATGATAGATAGATAGATAGATAGATAGATAGATAGATAGATAGATAGATAGATAGATAGATGATAGATGGATGGATGGATGGATGGATGGATGGATGGATGGATGGATGGATCGATCGATCGATCGATCGATCGATCGATAGATAGATAGATAGATAGATAGATAGATGATAGAGGTAGACATGCACATACATACACAAACATACACACAAACACACACACACACAGAGAGAGAGAGAGAGAGAGAGAGAGAGAGAGAGAGAGAGAGAGAGAGAGAATTAGAGAGAGAGAATGAGAAAGAGAGAATGAGAGAGAATGAGATAGAGATAGATAGATAGGTGATAGATGGATGGATAGATAGATAGATAGATAGATAGATAGATAGATAGATAGATAGAGACCTACTAAAGGAGAACCAGAAAATTCAGTGCATGTTCTTTTCCTCAAGGTGGTTATTTTGTTATAGGCTAGAGTGACAAAAATGAAGTTGGGAAAACAAGAGAGATCTGAGTTCTTCAGTCTCACTCAAAGGATAAGATGGAGGGCTAAGTGGCTCTGGTTTATTAAAAGCATGAAAAATCAGTCATAAAATTACGGACTATTTTTTCTTTCTCATTTCACACCATGGTTTTCACAGTGTAAAAGCAAAGTAGCAGTGAGGCTCAACTAAGAGAACTACAAAATACAGGTTATATGATACAATGAGTTTCTAGGGAAACTCAAAGAAAAAGGGGTTACAAAATCATGAGTATTTGATACTACAGAGCTTGAAAACTGCTATTATAGTGACAAGTGAGCATAGCCTGAAGCCTCCCACACAAAAGTAGCAGTTCAAGACTGCCCCACCTGGGGATCCATCCCATATACAGTCACCAAACACAGGCACTATTGTGGATGCCAACAAGTGCTTGCTGAAAGGAATCTGATATATCTGTCTCTTGAGAGGCTTTGACAGTACCTGACAAATACAGAGGCAGACTCTTTAAGTCAACCATTGGACTGAGCACAAGGTCCCCAATGGAGGAGCTAGAGAAAGGACTGAAGGAACTGAAGCAGTTTGCAGCACGATAGGAGGAACAACAATATGCACAAATAGTACACCCAGAGCACCCAGGGACTAAACTACTAACAAAAGAGTTCACATGGAGGGACCCAGGGCTCCAGCCACATATGTAGCAGAGGATGGCCTTATTGGATATCAAAGGGAGGAGAGGCCCTTGGTCCTGAGAATGCTTGATGCTCCAGTGTAGTGGAATGCCAGGACAAGGAAGCAGGAGAGGGTGGGTTAGTGAGCCGGGGGAGGGGGATGGGATAGGGAGGTTTTGGAGGGGAAACTAGAAAAGAGGATACCGTTCGAAATGTGAATAAAGAAAGTATTTAATAAAAAATATCAGTGTGAATGAAGCACTACAGTATTTCTTAAGATATGATAAATAAACCATCATTTAAAGATTAAAAAGGACTATGCAAAAAAAAAAGATTTTATACACAAATTCTCACTAAATAACACTTTATGTCCTTCTTTCAACAACATCAAAAGACCAGAAACTTCTAAAAGGTAGGGGAAATACCAAAACATGAAAAAAAGCAAGCAAGCAGTTGAACAAGAACTGCATGAACCAGAAATTATGGGAATTATTAGACAAGAATTTTAACATAAGGAAAAAAATACCAATACATCCTTGGAAAAGTATTCACTAAATGAAAAACTAGATGAGAATGTGAGCAGAGATATGGCAAGTAAGAAAGAAGTAAAACAGCCAGCAAAACAGGTAGTCATAGCACCAAAGAAGAAGCTCAGCAGTAAACTGGACACTGCTAAGAAAAATCAGTGAAGTTGAATACATTTGAGCTAGATGCTTAAATCTGAAAGACCAAAATGTAAGTAGGCAAAGAAAACCCAGAAAAAATTCATGAATTGCAAAGTAATTATAAATATTATAACATGCATGACAGAATATAAAAGGAAGAAGAATGTGGCAGAAACAAGTATGGGAGGGAAGTCAGGCTCCTTGAAGATGGTAGTGTAATGGCCTTTGTGAGATACCAGAGATAAAAGTTGGTGTGAAGGTGGGCTGTGATTAGGTAAAGGTAGTAAATTTTAGTGTGCTGTTTTATAGTGCAAAGCTTCTAGGGATCTACACTACAAACAACAGCAATACACTGGACATTTCAGCCAAAATGATACATGCATGGATTTCCTACAAAATCCTAAGAACTCAAAGAGATAGAATTGTTTAATCTGCCTGAAAAATTGTAGAATGCACTATATGTTCGATGATTTCCAGGTAATATGTACAAAGCTCATGCTTTATGCATTGTGGAAGGTAACCTCAGAGAAAAGAAAGAAATCAAAATTCCATGAGAACTGAGAATAGGCACATTGTCACTTGTGAGCCAAATAGAGAGCAATGAGGCTGCCAACACACACTGCTTCATGTGGGCAGAGTTATAAGAAGTAGCATTTCTGTTGTCACACAACAAGATTACACCAAAAGAGTAACAGAAAAACTCCATAGTTTAATTACACAAATTAGAAGAAATAAAAAATTCAAAAACAGAAAATTGAAGGTTTTATACTAAAATCTAAAGAAAGCTTTGAAAATCTGTAGAGTAGATGAAAGTAAGCAGTATCAATATAAGTATAGATGAATTTGAAAACAAGGAGAGAGTAGAAAAGCAAAGGTAAAATTGCACTTTGGAGATCATTATCCTGGGTATTCATCTATACAGAGTCTTAGTAATTTTTAAGAAGTACAAGTTAATATTATCAGAAATGAAAATATCACATTAGTTTTGATTCTGTAGTTATAAAAAGAATAAAAATCATAATATTAAGAGAAACTAATGCTAACAAATCTGTCAATGTCGATGACCTAAAAAGTATTTGAAGACACAAAATATAAGTTTTATAGCATCTATACTTATAGCTTAGGGAACATCCTGAAGAAGAGTCAGGATATTTTAGAGTCAGATGACAAGAATATATGAGCAATATACTAATATTCTGTATATGACAGAGAAATTGCACTGAAATATCCACAATACGGTTGTCTGGAAAAATATGGAATATGACAACACCACCTATCATAAAAATGCAGGTAGAGGAAGTTTCACAATTCTCTACCTCTATCTAAGGAGCTATAGGCAGTTAATGGCTGCTGAGAGTAAGATTCAGTATTCTCTAGGGATGAGTGCAGTGATAGCTTAAATGCATACACATGTGAGGAACAGAAAATGAGAATAAGGAAAAATAAATAATATTAATATCATACTTATTTTAGAGATTGAGTCTGATAATTATTGAAAACAGAACCCACAAAAAGTAGGCATTTAAAAAAATCAAATTAAATTTCAGAAAATGTCCTATCAGTTACTGAAATGCTCTTGATCTTTGACAAAGGAGCTAAAACCATAAAGTGGGAAAATGAAAGCATTTTCCACAAATGATGCTGGTTCAACTGGTAGTCACCATGAAGAAAAATGCAAATTGATCCATACTTATCTCCCTCTACAAAGCTCAAGTCCAAGTAGATCCAAGGCCTCTACACAAAACTAGATACACAGAAACTAGTAGAAAAGAAAGTGGGTAAGAGCTTCTAGCACACAGTCACAGTGGAAAATTTCCTGAACAGAACACAAATACCTTATGCTCTAAGATCAATAATTGACAAACAGGAATTCATAAAATTTCAAAACAGCTGTAAGACAAAGGACACTGTCAATAAGACAAAATGGGAACCAACAGATTAGGAAAAGATCTTTACCAATCTGATAATCTTATAGAGGGCTAATATTCAATATACACTAAGAACTCAAGATATTAGACTCCAGAGAAACAAATAACCCTATTAGAAATGGGGTACAGAGCTAAACAAAGAATTCTCAACTGAGGAGTACCAGATGGCTGAGTAACAGCTAAAGAAATGTTCAACATCCTTAATCATCAGGGAAATGGAAATCAAAACAACCCTAAGATTTTACTTCACACTAGTCAGATTAGTTAAGATCAAAAACTCAGGGGACAGCAAAGGCTGGAGACAATGTGGAGAAAGAGGAACACTCCTCCATTTCTGGTGGGATTGAAAATTGGTAAAACCATTCTGGAAATCAGTTTGACGGTTCCTCAGAAAATTGGACATGAGGACCCAGCTATACCACTCCTGGGCATATACCCAGAAGATGCTCTAACAGGTAATAAGGACACATGTTCCACTATGCTCATAGTAGCCTTATGTATACTAGTCAGAAGCTGGAGAGAACCAAGATGCCCTCAACAGAGGAATGTATACAGAAAATGTGATACATTTATGCAATGGAGTACTACTCAGCTATTAAAAACAATGACTTCATGAAAATCTTAGGCTATTGAATGGAACTAGAAAATAGCATCTTGAATGATGTAACCCAATCACAAAAGAACACACATGGTGTGCACTTTCTAATAAGTGGATATTAGCCCGAAAACTCCAGAATACCTAAGATACAATTCACAGATCACATGAAATTCAAGAAGAAGGAAGACCGAAGTGTGGATACGTTGCCCGTCTTAGAAGGGGGATCAAAATAACCATGACTCACAGCCAATCAATAGCCTGAGCGTAGGGTTCACAATGGAGGAACTAGAGAAAGGACCCAAGGAGCTGAAGAGTTTTGCAGCCCCATAAAAGGGACAATAATATGTACCAACCAGTACCCCCAGACCTCACGGGAACTAAACCACCAACCAGAGAGTACACATGGAGGGACATAAGACTCCAGCTACATATGTAGCAGAGGATGGCCTTTTCAGACATCAATGCAAGGAGAGGTCATTGGGCCTGTGAATGCATGTTGCCCCAGTGTAGTGGAATGTCAGATCAGGAAAGTGAGAGGGGGGATCGGTAAGCAGGGGGAAGGGAGTATGTGATAGGAGGCTTTCAGAGGGGTAACAAGGAAATGAGATAACATTTGAAATGTAAATAAAGCAAATATCTATTAAAAATTTAAAGAAAGAAATGCCCTAAATTGTTACAAGATTCTAGCATTATCCTCCTACCAAAAACAGAAAATAAAGGATAACTGATGAATGATACTTATCAGAAATATAGACAAAAAACTCTCCAAGAGTTGCAAAGTCTGATTCAATCCAACAATATTTAAAACTATGTATTACTAAAGAGTGGTTTTGTTTCAAAGCTAGAATAACATTTTAAATTAATTAAGGTAACATGTCCTTAAAAAAAACCTAAGGTAGAAAACATAAATACAATGAACTGCAGAAGCATCATAAAATAATCCACATACTCATTCATAATAAAATTCCATATTCCATCATAAAAAATCTAAACATTTTAATAACAAAATCTAATCAGAGCAGACCTTTAGAGTCTGTTAAAAACAAACACATTAACAGTTAATATCAATTGTAATGCTGTTGAATGAGATTCAAGTTTCTCTCTAAGTTTGGGACATAATCATGCTCCTTCTTTTGTATAAATTTTATAAATTTCTGAAATTCTAACAAAACATATAAGGAATTAATGGAAAGGTAAGGAAATATAAACAAATTAGAAAATAAATAGCAAGAGAAAGCATCAATATATAAATGTTAAAGAATACATATGCAAGAGCATTGAACAAACAAAAGTGAAACTCAGGAGTTTAATACCATTATATTAAATATAAAGACTATTGCATAATTCAGATAAATCTTTGAATACTCAAATACAATTTATAAATCAAAAAATTAATAAATGAAATTGATGAAGATATAAAAACTTAAGCATGTTTCATATTTATGAATAAGAGTACCAAATGTTGTTTACAGAAAGTCAACTCTTTCTTAGTTTTTGTATAGATTAAATTGAATGCAAATAAAAAATATAACAAGTTATTTTATACTTGCTGGCACGATGATTATAAAGATTTTGTGGAAGCCCTAATACCCATAATAGTAAATATAATATTGGAAATGAACATTAATGACATGGACTACCTAACTTTAAGACTTACTGTAAAATTATAGATAGCTAAGTTCAAATATTCTGAGAATTGCATTCCAAGAATTTAATTCAAACAAATAAAAGTCTGTAAAATGCATATACATAGATGAGGATGCTAACCATATAGGACCTCATGCATATTTTTCCTTCTACTCTATACTTACCTCTCTGTCTTTCTATCTCTCTCTTTCTCTCTGTCTGTTTCTCTGTTTCTCTGTTTGTCTCTCTGTCTTTCTCTCTCCCCCTCTTTCTCTATACTATAGTCTAGTCATTGTTAGATTCTGAAAAATATTATAATTATGGGAATTATTGTTCATCATTTTGAATAATTTTATTAAGACTTTTGTGTTGCAAGTCTTGAAGTACTATAGTTAAAAATAAGTTGGTATTTTTCTATTGGTAATAGCTTATTTATTGGATGACCACTGTTCTTTGGAAACCAATATAAGAATGGCATCAGACTGAAAAATTTTTATATTCTTTAGTTACTACAAAAATAAAACACAATTCCTACCATCCTAAAAGGAGTTGTGTTAAATGAGAAGTCATTACAAATAACACCTTACTACCATTGCATTAGTGACTTTCATATGTCTCATTTTAATATTTCCAAGAGACAGAAATTCAACACAAGAAGAAAATTGTCCTTTCCAAAAAAAAAAAAAAAAAAAAACATTTTGAAGAGGTTCTGATCATAAAACAATTAAAACTTGATAAAATATAAATGATATATCAATTGACAGAATGCAGTTATTACAGTCTTTTCATAATTTAATTAGCTATCCTTATTTCTAATACACCTATTTCACTTTTGGAAACATGACAATAGTTATGTAAACACTTTAAGAAATGACTTCTAGGAGATATGTGATATCCCCCAAAGCTCCATTGTCAGCATATGCTGGTGAGGTCGTGGAAGAAAGTGAACACTCCTACACTGATGTTGGGAGTGCAAACTTATACAACCACTTTGTAAACCAATTTTGAAGTTTCCTGAATGTTGGAAATTGTTTTGACTCCAAACCATCTATACCACTCCTAAGCATGTACCTAAAATATGCTCCACTATACCACAAGGAAATTTGCTCCACTATACTCATAGCATCTTTATTCATAATATTCAGAAACTGGCAACAAACAAGATATTCCTCAACTGAATAATGGATAAAGATAATGTGGTACTTCTACAGAGTGGAATACTAATCAGCTATTAAAAACAAAGACATCATGAAATTTTCAAGCAAATATTTGGAACTAGAATTATCACCTTGAATGAGGTAAACCAGAATCAAAAGGGCACATGTGGTATATATTCAGTTCTAGGTGGACTTTAGTCATCAAATGCTACAATCGATAGACCCCAAGAAACCAAGTAATAAGAAGTGCCCAAGGGAATATTTTTGAATTTCACCCAGAAGGGAAAACAAAATAGTCACCTGAGGTAGATTGAGCTAAGGACCTGGGAGGAAGAGTTGGTGAGGAAGGAAATGTAGATGGGGATTTAATGTGAGGATGGGGAGAAAAGGATCATAGTGAGAATGGAAATCAGGTGGTGACATCTGTCACACTAATTGGATGCTGGGCTGAGGGAAGCTCCAGAGAGTCTATGGGTGTAGCCCTAACTGAGATTCCTACCAGCAAGGGATATGGAAACTGAAGTGTCCACCTTCTACAGTCAGGTATGACTTCCAGTTGAAGGAATGATGACATCAACCCTACCACAGAATCATTAACCCAAAATTATTTTGTCTACAAGATGTATAGGGAGAAAGATGGAACAGAGATTGAAGGAATATCTACTGAATGCCAGGCCCAACTTGAGAACCATCCTATGGAAAGAGCCAAGCCCTGATACTATTAATGATACTCTACTATGCTTGCAGACAGGAACCAAGCATAACTGTCTCCAGCTGCTGATGGAAACAGATACAGAGGCCTAAGGTCAAACATCAGGGGAGCACAGGGAGTATTGTAGAAGAGTAGGGGATATAATTGTGGGAACTGAAGGGGTCAAGGACACAAGAAGACCTATAGAGTCAACTAACCTGAGTCAATGGGGAGCTCAGAGAGCTAACCACCAATGAAAGAGCATGGATGGACTGGATCTAGACCCCTCACATGAGTAGCAATTTGTAGTTTGGTGTTAATATGGGTTCTCTAACAATTTTAATGTGTCTGACTTTGTTGGCTGCCCTTGTATCCCGTTCTCCTAACTGGACTGACTGTTTGGGAGATATGCTTAGTCCTGCTGCAAATATATATATATATATATATATATATATATATATATATATATATATATATATATATATATTTGCCTTTTCCACCTCTAAGGAGAACGGGAGAGGACAATGGGTGGAGGGACTTGTAAATGTGGGACTAGGAGAAGAGTAGGGAGGGCTGATATAATAGCAATATAAAGTGAGTGTCAGAGACAGACACCCTACATACACTGAGTTACTGAGAATAATCTTTATAACATTCCTATAATGAAAACCATGAATACATGTGAAACTAAAGCCACAAAATAAGATTTTTATAATCTCAGATAATTTTGTACACTTGGGAAATCCTTGTTACTTAAATGAAATCAGTTCTTTAAATCAGCTCACATCACAATTATATTAAAATCAAATTATACTATATATAATTTCTTTAAAATCTCTTTAAGTTAAGGCAATGCCAGAGTATATTAATATCTACATTTCATTCATTATAGGTTTCAATATCTTTATTGAATATGTGGATAACTTTGCAAAACATCAACTTCCTCAAATTATTGAGTGATCCTTGCTTTCTATGACTAATTGTTAATGCTGAGCCAAAGGTATAGTGCCTGAATTTGTCCAGATTACAATTAACTTAAAATTGAGATCAAGAAAGAACACTATTACATATTCACAAATGAAGGTCCAACCAGTAAATATGGGTAACCAAATGATAAATGTCTTATTGGGTCATTTTCTGCATAAAGTCTTTGATGTCAACTAACTAATTTTTGGATGCACTGTAAAGACATTAACATTCTTTAGAAGATATTACATTGGTGCTCCTATTTTTTTTATTTTCTATATTTTTTAGTTATATTCCAAATGATTTCCCTTTCCCGTTTCCTCCCTCCCCAAAAGTTCCATAAGCCCCCTTCCCTCCCTCTGTTCCCCATTCAACCCCCTCTTGCTTATCTGCCCTGGTATTCCCCTTTCTATGATTATTGTCTATTTTATTCATGGTTTGGAAAATTAATTGGCTTCACCTATTCACTGCTTTATCCCAGCCCCAAACCCCAGAAGGTATGCTCAGAAAATCCACAGTTCACTTTGGTCAGGAAACAGTAAGCAGAACTAGCATCACCTCTTCCTCAGCTTCTCCAGATGAGTAGCCCCAAGTCTCATCTTCATATCTGCAGCATGTGTTCATTCTCCCTGTTCCCATTCCCAAAGAATGATTCTGATTTTCCACTCCTAGCCTTCCACCGTTACTTATTGCTTTATCCCATTCCCCAACTCTAACAGTCAATTCATGGAAACACACAAGCAAGTGTGATCATGGAAAGCAGCTAGGCTAACTGCAGATCTTCACAACTTCCTCCATTTCTCCAAAGTCAATCTTCTAATTTCTGTTGTAAACTTTCTGTTTTAGCTTCTCCTCACTCTCTGGCCCATTCTCAGTGGATTAAATAGATTCTGCTAGAATAACTTGCTTTTTATCCTTCAGTGGATACCTTTAGACCCTTTCCTAATCCATCTCTATTCTTGAGTGTCAGCTACCAATACATAAAATCATATTTTACTTGGTCATACATACTCTTGACCATGCCTGCCTCAATCCAGCACTTGCAAGATTCAAAACCCAAAGGAGGAGTTGTGGAATAGGTGAAAAAAGATTTGGACCAAGAGGTGCAGCTCACACACTCTGACACTAAACAACTCAGGACACCTTTATTTGTACATATATTCTTCTCACAGCTATAAGTATTTCACACTCATTTTCTCATGCAGTCTCTGTTAAGAACATTTTATGTTTAACAATAATGTACAAACTGTATTTTCCCTTTCCTTCCCCACATCAATCCCCACAGTTTACTGCTACTCTATTAACTGTATCAAGAAAGAGGAAACAGCTTCAACAACCAATTCATATCTAACCCAGCACATTGGTGTGACCATGGTTTGCAATAACTGTGGTTATAGTGTAAAGAGGTAATAAGCTACATACTTAAGAAATGCTGATTTGATTATTGACACCTAGCATCTCCAAATATCCTGATCAGGAGATCTAATTCCTATAATACTCAGGGCTCTCAGCAAATTCATAACCTGAGTCTGTTCCTCATCCTTGCTTGGCTCATCTCTATATGGTTCTATAACCAGTGATCAAGCAAGATCTTCTTAACCATTTGGTAATAATCAGGCTGTTATTTGAAAAAGGTTGATGGGCAAATTATTGTCAGAACTATATCCCATCAAGAATGAATATCAGAACATTAGTTGATGTACCCAGATGGGCCCTCATGCTGACTCAACTGCATCACTAATATTAACAAACCTAGGAATAGTGATCTGTTCCATTTCCACAATTCTCAGAGACAAACAAGAATGAATAACAGTTTAATCTTTCTTTTTTTGTGTGTGTTCTGTGGAAATTTATGTCACAGGTAAAATGAAATTAAAATTCCAAGTGGCTTTTGTAATAAATATTATTTGAGGGTTTATACCCCATATTAGATCATTTAATTCACAAATAAAAAGCACAAACCTTTATGTTTATTATAAGTAGCAAAACATTAGAACTGAGCAGATATTAACTATCTATGCTATTTTGTGAACTTCTTTGACTGTAACTCCAGCTATCATTTGCCATGATCTGCCTCAACTGCACTAACTCCAGCAGTCCATCCTTCAAAGTCATCTACTCATTACCCAGCTATCCCATGACACAGAACATTCTTCTTTCTTCTTCCCATTGATATCTTTGCCTCAGACTCCAAGCCTAGAAATCTAAGCTCCACCTACCTCTCTTCTGCCCAGCTACAGGTTGTAGGCATCTTTTGATCATTAGTCTTAAATTAAGGCACAATAAATTAAATCTGGTACATAATGCACAATAAAATCTTGTGTACATAAGAATTCACTTGTCTCAAAGCAAATAGACCTTAAGATACAGTATTCAGCATTACAATATATAGCAACAGAACGAATTTCAACGAATAGCCAAGCCAAACACAAGACAAAGTTCAACCAAACATTCTTTCCCACCTCAAGCATTCCTTGGCCCTTCTCAGGGCAGCAGTGTCTGCACAAAATATCACACAGAATCTAGCCACGTGGGGACCCAATACCTCAGGCCTTGCCATAAGAAGAGCTGTATATATTATAGTATACATTATATTCATGCATCTTTCTCAGAGAGACTTGCCTACACCTCTCAGAATCTCTGAAGAATTTCCTATCAGGCAATACATAACTAGCATACCCTTCTAATAATGAGAAGGCAGAAGGAATCTAGGCATAAAACACTCATTTATTACATACTCAGATATCAGCACCTACCATCATAATTTCCTCAATTCCAATTGCTTTGGAGCCAAAATAAAAGGACAAGCAATAATAGCTAGGATATGTCTCCAAAAGGGTTAAGCAATCTTTCAAAGTAGACAGCGAGTATTGCAGCATAGCTGAAGCATAATACAAATGACTTTAAAACAGACTTTATGAATATGTTAGAGATCCCTTAGCACAAAATGAATAAAATTCTTAAAAATATATAAAGACATAAGAAAGCAGTAGAAGGAAAAGAACAAAAGTGTTCAGAGCCTGAAAGTGGAAAAAGAAAAAAAATAAACTACAAACTCAGGAAATCTGGGAGGGAAAAATTTAAGAACTTGAAGGGAAGCTTCAGAGACAATACATACAGACAGAATGTAGGCAATGGAAGACTAAATCTCAGGCACTGAAGACTTAATTGAAGAAATGCATACCTTGGTTCAAAAAAATGTTAACTTTAAAATTATTCAGGCACAAACATCCCGCAAATAGGATACACTATGAAGAAAAATAATGTAAGAATTATAGGAGTAAATGAAGGGGATGAAATCCAGGTCAAGGTTACAGAAAATATTTTTAACAAAATCATAGAAAAAAAAACCACTTTCCTAACCTAAAGAAGGAAATGCCTGTCAACATACAGGAAGTAGACAAAATCCAAATAGACTGGATAAGAAATAAAATTCCTGTTGAAATACAATACTCAATATATAAATGTACAGAACCTAGAATGATTGTTAAAAGCTACAAGTGAAAAACACCAAGGAACATAAAAAGGCAGAACTATCAGAATAGCAACTGACTTTTCAAAGGAAATTCTAAAATCCACAAGGGCTTGAACTGATGTTCTACAGACACTAAGAAACCACAAATGCCAGTTCAGACAACCTTCTCTGTAAAACTTTCAATTACAGTAGATGGAGAAAAATAGGCATTCTGTGACGAAAATCAAATTTAAACAACATCTTTCTACAAATCCAGTCCTAATGATGTCATTAGAAAATAAAACTCCAACTTAATGTGGTTAACTAAAATGAAGCAAACACAAAGAATTAATATTCCCCAGACCATCAGTTCAAAAAATAAGAAACACACACACACACACACACACATACATGCCACACACATTACCCCACCACCATGAATAGCAACAACAAAATAATAAGCATCAATGAACACTGTTCATTACTATTTCTCAACATCAGTGGTCTCAATATATATGTAATGAAATAGGAGAGGCTAAAAGAACAGGTTAAAAACAGTATCTTTCTCTTAAACACAGGAAACATAACTTAACATCAAGGATAGACAGTCATGATAAAAGGATGGAAAAAGATATTCTAAGCAAGTATACCTATGAATCAAGCTGATGTTTCAATGCAAAACTAATAGAAGGAATTTCTTGAAAGAGAAATGTTTAGATTCACATGGTAAAACAAAAGTCCCAGAACAGGGATAGAAGGTTCCATGTAATAAAATAACTGTGAAGTATATTTCTACACTCTAGTTAAATATTTTCTTGATAACTATAGTAATAAAAACAGCATGATACTGACATATAAACAAATACATTCAACAATATGATCAAAATGAAACTCTCAATATACCCACATGCATCCATGGGCACCTGAATTTTTACTTAGAATCCATAAACACACATTGCGATTAAGAAATCATGTTAAAGCCGGGCAGTGGGAGGTAGAGGCAGGTGGATTTCTGAGTTCGAGGCCAGCCTGGTCTACAAAGTAAGTTCCAGGACAGCCAGGCCTACACAGAGAAACCCTGTCTCAAAAAAAAAAAAAAAGAAAGAAAGAAAGAAAGAAAGAAAGAAAGAAAGAAAGAAAGAAAGAAAGAAAGAAAGAAAGAAAGAAATCATGTTTTAAGGAATGATTCTGAACAAAGTAGATGGCTGCATGTAGATGAAGCCATAAAGATCCATACTTATCAACCTATACAGAAATCAATCTAAATGAAATATTGATCTCACCATAAAACCATTTCCCCTGATAGAAGGGATATTATAAAGTTGCCTTGGAATTATTGGTACAGGAAAGAACGTCAGGGAAAAGCATGTTTACCAACAACAGTAAGATCAATGATAAACAGTACCTTGTGAAACTGAAAAGCTTTTGCATGGCAAGAGATACAGTCATTTGGACAAGGTGGTACCCTATAGTTGCAAAAGATTCTTAACAACACCATATTTGATAGATCAATGATACAACCCTCCGCCAAATCCAGATATCAAGAAAACAAATAACCCTACTAAAATGGGGTAGCTATCTAAACAGAGAACTCTCAAAAGGAAATGCAAATGTCATCAAAGCACTTGAAGAAATTTTCACCACCCTTATCCACCAGAAAAATACAAATCAAAACTACATTGAAATTTCATCTTACATCTGTTATTTCATACTGGGGAGGATGAGGATGCAGAGTAGGGCAAGTACAAGGCCTGTATGAATCTACACTATATTCTCTACATATATATTATGGTTTCCATTGTATTAGTTTTTGGGGTTCCTGGGTGTGTTAATGAATGAGACTCTGGTTTTTCTGTCTCTGTTTGGGCCCTTTTCTCTCTATTTGTCTTGTTCAGATGCAATGTATTAATGTTACTTCACCTTAGTATATTTTATATTTTATTTTATTATTCCTTATAAGCTTGTTTTTGTTTTTTGTTTTGTTCTTCCTATTGAGAGGCAGAGACAGAATGGATCTGTGTGGGAGGGCAGATGGAAAGTATCTGGAGGAGTAGAGAAAAGGAAATTTAATCTGCATAAATTATGTAAGAAAAATCTGTTTTCAATAAAAGAAATGAAATGTAAAAACAGAAAATTACAATCCTTCTGTTTAAGTATCAGCCTTTACTACCAAAAGCAATGATATAGTTGAACACTGTAATATTCTGGTTCTATGGAAATATATTCCAGTGTATTCATGAGTCAAAGACTGATAAATTAATCCACAAGCATAACATCAAGTAAGAGTGAGGCTTGAAAGAGGTAATATGATTGAGAGAATCTCCTATTGAGATTCACCATTGTGTGTATATAGATTGCCTTTATCACTAAGGTATAAATTGAGCAGAGATTGAAAATCAAAATAGGAACATCATTTGACAATCTAGATTGTGGACTTCTTTTAGCTTCAAGCACATCAGATTAGAAAATGTACTCAGGCTTAAAGCAATGAGGTTACAAAATATAATGGAGAAGCAGACACAGCTTTAGTTATCTATTTAGAGTTTTGAAACTTAGAAAACATGTTAAAGGGATATAAAGGTCAAATATTATATAAGAAATATTAGATCTTAAAACTTATATTCAGAATATTCAATATGTAAGCATTTTAATTTCAGATGTTAAACATATGTAAAAATGCATCTTAAACTAAATTAGAAAAAGTTATGCTGAGTTAAAAAACAATTAGCAAAGAGCAAATTGTAAGCTACTATGTTCCTACTGAATGCTATATTTTATTTCAGTGATGCCTATGCCAATTTCCTATTGTGATTTCCACTTAAAGTTCTCTTGTATAAAGACCAATTGGTTCTCAACCCAGTCTGTTTCAATAACACAGGTTAAACAGTGCTTCATGTAAAAGAATCTGTCACTACACACAATGAACTTCTATGGTACATTGTTATGTGCAAATAGAATGACTAGATGGAGTTCCCAAACTGTGCTTATTATGTTACTGCTGCTTACATGTGTACAGACTGAGAATTTGGTAGGGAAATCTAATCATGCATTTAAAGTTTTTGCTGGAGATTGCATATTGATGAAAGTGCTGGGCATTTCCTTAGAATTAGCAGTTATCTGCAATTTGTTAAGCACGGTTTACTTTGCTCTGAACTGTACATTTCTATCTATAGTACAGTCACAGAATATTACCTCACCACTTTTCAATAAACTATGCTGAATTAAAATATTCTATCAATACAAAGTGTTCTTATGTGTTTGTGTTTTGTTTTCATGTAAAAATCTTGTTCATTCATTTCACTTTTGGCAACTTTTATACAATTTCCCAGCAAATATGTACTCAGCACTTACATTTTGTATGTAATATGACAGGTACTAAACAAACCAAGATTTCAGTGAATAGTCCAAGAGCTGATATTGATTAGGTACTTTAATTTTACCAGTTTATTTTCCTCCTATATGTAAAACTGGCACATTGAAACCTGAGCTGAAATTGAATTGCATTATAACTATATCTAATTCTCTGAAACAGTGTCTAAGTAAGATCCAAGATGGATTTTAACAATTTTTCCCAAAGAAAGTGAAGAATGTTTATTTTTTTTAGTTTGCCTACTACTGATCCAGCAGTTAGTAAAGGGGACAGTTCAAATAAAGAATAGTAATACATATTTATACAATTTGAGATTATTATAACCCTAAAATTCAGTGTAGAGAAAGCTAGATTTCTATGAATAAAAGACTGATATTATATATTAAAATGGTAATTCCAATGGAACTGTCATAACTCTATTTTTCTATTTATTCTTGCCTGCTAATTTAATTTTCATTCTCAGGATAATGTTATTATCAATTTTAAATTACTGATATGTTTAAGATGCTAGTGTTGAATTAAAGACCATGATACTTCCTTTTAGATGTTCAGAAATACTAAATGCAAATGTTTTTCTCATTAGATGGAGAAAATGTATTGACTAAATTTAACACCAATTCATGATAAAAGGATAGGGATACAAGAGACATACTTAGACATAATGAACATAGTTTACAGTAGTCCCATTGACAACATCATCCTAAATGTACAGAAATTCAAAGCAACTCTATTAAAATCAGTCCTTTCTGCTAGAGCAAACACTTGGCTGGATCTGCTACAGTGTTCTAAATGGCTATTAGTAGTAGCTTTGATATAAAAATTGTGTTTGACAGCGTATTAAAATAGGAACGAGAAGTTGCATAATAATTACACACCCCAAAATACTATTTTGGATAAAGCAAGCCAGACAATATTTTATACACCTTTTAGATAAGTGAGAACAACATACTTAGTCTACAATACTTTATGTGAAGATATTCTTTTTCCTTGAACTCTGGAAAATGAGAGGGACACCATTGCTTTTTCTAGGACCTAGAATTGTTCCTTATGTTCAATTGAGTGCTTGTTATATCTGTGTTCTTTATTAATGTCACATCTTATTGTACCCTTTATCACTCTCTAATTCAAAGAAACTCCATAAAAGTCATCAACTTTCAACAAAACATTGCTAAATGAATATTTTCAAGAGGACCCATGAATGTGTCAGACTCATGAAGCACTGCTGCAGATAAATGTCTACTGAATCTGGAAATTACTTGTTGAGTTTTGAAATTTTACTGTTATTATGATATTACTCAGGGAAGCAGGGTGACAGCTACAGGCTTCTCTCACAAAGTGAATGCTAGCTACAAGTACTTGAATTGAACTCTTGTTGGAGTAAACTTTAGTCATTAAAGTTATGTAGGGAAACTTTCTTCCTGACTCCTCATCTTTAGTAGAACCTATGGACTTACTCTTTTTAAATGTATTTTTTATTATTCTTATAATAAGTGCAAAGGAGTGGAAATTCACTTCATGAACCATAAGTCAGGAAGTGTTCCCTACTTGACTATCTCAAGTATGAATATTTTCTGTTCCCTTCCTTGGAACAAGTGATTTTTTTCCTGTCTATTTTTAAGGACCTTCAGGATTCTTCTTTGATCCTACTTCTTAAACATACCATTAAAAATTTTGGTTTACTTTTTATTCTGCTGAGGCAGACTCTTGGCTGTTCTGCTCCAGTAAAGACATCATATCCTAATCCATCCTAGAGAATCCATTGCACTCAGAGCAGTTGGCAAGACCCCCCAACCCCTCTGGAGTTCCAGAGCTGCTGCTGAGAGCCCAGTGGACTTGGGACCCATCACCCACAAAAACACACACCCTCCAAAATACCACAACTACCTTCCATCCCATCTGCCCCTTCTGCCAAGTCCATTCTGCTGGAGCAAACACTTGGCTGGATCTGCTACAGTGAAGAGACCATAACCTGATCCATTCTTGAAAACCCATCTCACTCAGAGCAGATAAGGATCTGCTGAGCTCAGAGCAGTTGTATTTCCACTGCACTTATAGTAGTTGAGGATCAGATGCACTCAGAGCAGTTGGACAACATATTGACTGCTCCACTGAAGACTCAACTCTCTGAAGGCCTCCCAGAAGATCTACTGCAGCCAGGGCAACAGATCAGTATTTTCTTGGCTCCTGTAAAGAGCCCCTAGTTTAAAGGCCCCAAAAGTGTTTCACTACAGCCAAGGCTGCAGGTCTACTCAGAACCTTGCAGCAACCCAGGAAAAAAAAAAACAGGCAGACTAGAGACAGTCATCCAGACCAACAAACACAAGGGATATCAAGATGGCTAAAAGCAAGTGCAAGACCATAGGCAACAGAAGCCAATAAACGTTGGCATCATCAGAACCCAGTAACCCACCACAGCAAGCCCTGAATACACCAACACACCTGAAAATCAAGATTCTGTCCTAAAATCCTGTCTCATGAAGATAATAGAGTTCTTTAAGGAGGATATTAATAACTCACTGAAAGAAATACTGAAAAACACAGGTAAACCGGTGAGGGAATTGAATAAAGTGATCCAAGACCTAAAAGGGGAAGTAGAAACAATAAAGAAAACACAAATGGAGGCAGACCTGGAAGCACAAAACCTGGGAAAGAGGTCAGGAATTACAGATGTAAGTATCACCAACAGAATACAAGCGATAGAAGAGAGAATCTCAGGTGTAGAAGATACCATAGAAGAGATTGACAAAACTGTCAAAGAAAATTCAAAACATAAAAACAATCCCTAACCCAAAGCATCCTGGAAATTCAGGATGCAATTAAAAGACGAAATCTAAGAAAAATCAGAATAGAGGAGAATGAAGATTACCAGTTCAAAGAACCTGAAAATATCCTTCAACAAAATCACAGAAGAAAACTTCCCCAACCTAAAGAAAGAGATGCTCATAAAGATACAAGAAGCCTATAGAACACCAAATAAATGGGACCAGAAAAGAAAATCCTACATAATAATAAAAACACTAAATGTACCGAAAAAAGAAATTAAAAGCTGCAAGGAAAAAGGGCCAACTAACATACAAAGATAGACCTATAAGAATTACACCAGACTTCTCAACAAAGACTATGAAGACCAGAAGAGCCTGGTCAGAGGTTATGCAGACTGTAAAAGAATACAAATGCCAGTCGAGGCTACTACCCCCAGCTAAACTCTGCAACAAGATAGATGAAGAAACCAAATATTCCAGGACAAAACCAAATTCAAAACAGTATCTGTCTACTAATCCAGTCCTATAGAGGATCCTAGAAGGCAAAGACCAGTACAAGCAAGATTCCTGCACCAAAGGAAGGATAAGATATTAAGCATCTTGCAATAACTACTAAAGGAGAGAACTGCAAGCACATAAAGCCACCTACAAACACAAACATATCAGGAGCCAATAGTCATCTCGCCTTAATATTTCTCCATAATAAAGGACTCAACTCACCTATAAAAAGACATCAGCTAACAGACTGGATACTCAAACAAGATCCAGCATTTTGCTGCATAAAAGAAACACACATCAATAACAAAGGTAGACACTACCTCAGAGTAAAATGATGGAAAACATTCTTCAAAGCAAATGGTCACAGGAAACAAGCAGAAGTTGCCATCCTAATATCCAGTAAAATAGACTTTCAACCAGAAGTTATCGAGTGTGATGAAGGACAGTTCACATTCATCAATCCACTAAGATAAAGTCTCAATTCTGAACATCTATGCTTCAAATGCAAGAGCACCCAAATTCATAAAGGAAACTTTACTAAAGCTCAAAACACACATTGAAACACACACAATAAGAGTGGGAGACTTCAACACCCCACTCTCACCAATGAAACAAAATAGAGACACAGTGAAACTAAGATACATTATGAACCAAATGAATTTAACAGATATCTACAGAACATTTCACCCCAAAACAACGGAATACACTTTCTTCTCAGTACCTCATTGTACCTTCTCCAACATTGGCCATATAATTGGTCACAAAACAACCCTCAACCAATACAAGAAGATAGAAATAATACCATGCATCCTATCTGATCACCATTGGTAAAGGCTGGTCTTCAATATCAGTAAAAACTACAGAAAGCCCCCATACTCATGGAAACTGAACAACTCTTTATTCAATAACATCTTGGTCAGGGAAGAAATAAAGAATAAAATTAAAGACTTCCTGAAATTTAATGAAAATTTTGACACATAATACCCAAGCTTATGTTACAAAGTGAGAGGAAATTTCACAGCACTAAGTGCCCTGGTACAGAAACTGGAGAGATCTTACTGTAACAACTTAACAGTATACATAAGAGCTCTAGACCAAAGAGAAGCAAACTTACCTTAGAGGAGCAGAAGGCAGGAAATAGTCAGATGTAGGACCAAACTCAACCAAATAGAAAGAAAACAATACAAAGAATCAACAAAACCAGAAGCTGGTTCTTTGAGAAAATCAACAAGATTGATAAACCCTCAGTCAAAATAGCTAAAGCACTAAGAATCAGTATCCAAATTACCAGAATTGCACATGAAAACTGAGACAATAACAACAGAAAACAACTAAATTCAAAAAAAATCATCAGATCCTACTATACATGCCTAAACTCACTGAAATCGGAAAGTCTAGATGAAATGCATTGTTTTCTAGACAGATACCACATAGCAAAGGTAAGCTATATAATTAGGCCCATATTGCACAAGGAAATATTGCACAAGGAAATAGAAGAAGTCATTAAAATCTATGGGACCTTAATGAGATGTGTGGCCATGCCCCAGGTTCTAGACTGACTCAGCCTCAGCTGTCACCTGCCTACAACCACGCTCTCCCTGCCTCTTGGTTACCTGACAATCCAACTCACTATAAATAGCACCCCCTCAGCGCATGCGCTCGCTCTCTCTCTCTCTCTCTCTCTCTCTCTCTCTCTCTCTCTCTCTCTCTCTCTCTCTCTCTCTCTCTCCCTCTTATTCTCCCCCAGCCCTCTTCTTTGTCCATCTCTCTGTCTCTCCATTTTCTCCCTTTTCCACATGGTCATGGCTTTTCTTATCTATTTTCTCCTCTTCCTTTGTCTTTCTATCTCTTTTCTCTTTCTATTTTCTTAATAATAAAACATCAAAACTATGGGCCGCCTCTTATTAAATTCGCCATATGGAGCTAGCTGGTACGCGCCGTCAGAGACTCAGAGATTCAGCCAGGCAGACAGTCTGCGAGCACAGGTAACAGGCAGAGAAGTCTACAGCAGAATGACCCCGCCTTCTGTGTGAGATTTCTCTGCACACCCATGAGTGCCCGCGCTCAGAGACTGGCTGGCAGTGTGAATGCCCGCTCTCCATTACACGGAGGCACGCTTGTATCTTGCCTGCTTCCCCAAAAACCCCACGTGGGATCCGTGTCTGCATGTATCCTCTGCGACATGCATGCTACTTTGGCTTGAGAACGAGCTCCCCACCGCCGCTCAGCGGCCCAGCCTGGCGTGCACCCCCTTTTCCTGCATCTGCACACACACCCGGCCCCGCAATTTTCTTTTTTTCCCACAAAAATCCTCCCAACTAAACAAAACCACAGTGCCAGATAGATTTAGTGCAGAATTCTACCAGACCTTCAAGGAAGACATGATACCAATTTTTCTCAAACTATTCCATAAAATAGAAAGAGAAGGAACACTACCTAACTCATTATATGAAGCCACAATTACTCTGATACCTAAACCACACAAGGACCCAACCGAAAAAGAGATCTTCAGATCAATCTTGCTTATGAATATTGATGCAAAAATACTCAAAAAGATTCTTGCAAACCAAATCCAAGAACACATCAAAATCATCATTCACCACGATCAAGTAGGCTTCATCCCAGGGATGCATGGTTGGTTTAATAAATGAAAATACATTAACATAATCCACTATATAAACAAATTCAAAGAAAAAATCACATGATCATCTCCTTAGATGCAGAAAAATCATTTGACAGAAGCAACTGACCCCTGTTGTTGAATTAGGAAAGGCTGAAAGAAGCTGAGGAGAGGGGCAATCCTGGAGAAGGACCAGAAGTCTCAATTAATCTGGACCCCTGAGTTTTCTCAAACACTGGATCACCAAATAGACAGCATACATCATCTGACATGAAGCCCCTAAAACACATACAGTAGAGGACAGCCAGGTCTATGTTCATTCAGAGAACGAACTCATTCCTCTAGAGATTGTAGGCCCCAGGGACTTTAGAGGTCAGGTAGGG
Source organism: Tokudaia tokunoshimensis (assembly GCA_036184795.1). NCBI lineage: Eukaryota > Metazoa > Chordata > Mammalia > Rodentia > Muridae > Tokudaia > Tokudaia tokunoshimensis. Next base: position 1,124,894 of record BTHU01000012.1, on the reverse strand, counting down.
TGGGTTGTGTTGAAATCCACGTGAAGACAAGGGTGTGGGGAGGACATATGGGATGTGGACCAGTTGGAGGATGGATTGGGGGGGGATAAAAAATTGGAGTGTAAAAAATTAATTAATTTTTAGTTAAAATTTTTTGATTTACTTAAAGAATTATGTTAAGTATTTTAGTTACTTTTCTTTTTTCTCTTTTTTTATTAACTTTTTTTTGTGTTTACATTTCAAATATCTTCCTTCCTGTCTACATCTCCAAAAACTATCGATCCCATCCCCTCTCCCTTTCTCTCTGCATCTATGAGGGTACTTCTCCGCCCATTCACCCACTCCCACCTCCTCCATCCAGAATGTGCCTATGATGGGACATCAAGCCTCCTTCCCTTGCTATTGATGTCATACTTTCTTTCTATTGCTTTAATAAAATAGCATTTTTTTAAAGACAACTTACAAAAGAAAGTATTTAATTTAGCTAATAGTTTTAGAAGGTTAGAATCTATGACAAAATAATGAAATGAGTAGAGAAAGCTTAATGTGAAAGTATACAAATAGTTTATGTATTCTTGATAAAATGTCTGTAAGACAAGAAAGCCCTTTTGCTAAACAAACAAAACAAATTAAAAGAAAAAATGCAGAATAAGTTTAGTTTAATGTAAAATGACAGGTTATTCAACAATAAGGCTAAAAATCTGTACCAGGCAGAAGAATAACATATGTAATCTCATATAATTAAATCATATATACAATTAATTATATTTATTTATTTCCATTTTAAATGTGTCAATATAAAAACTGCGTTGAAGTAAGCTGCTTTCTTAGAATTTTGATCTGATCTTAATAAGAGTTAATAGAATGGTGTTTCTTATGTATTAGGTAACCTAACCGTGACAAAATGATATATGACTGTTTAAGATAGCCTATCCATGGTTTCATAATGACCTCTAAATTTATTTAACCAAGTGTTTAAAACTTATTAAATTGTAAAGAATATTATTTTTTATTGAATATATTCTTCATTTACATTTCAAATATTATACCCTTTCCTGGATTCCCCCTACAAGAAAACCCCCAACCCATCCTCCCATCCCCAGTCTCCAAGAATATGCCCCTCCACCCAACCCACTCCTACCTAACCCCCTCAGTTTCCCCACGCTGGAGCATCTATCAAGCCTTCATAGGACAAAAGACCTCTTCTTCCACTGATGCACGACAAGTCATTCCTTTGCCACATTTTGGCTGGATCTCTGAGTTCCTCTTGGTTGATGGATTAGTTCCTGGAAGCCCTGGGGCTTCTGGTTGGCCTACATTATCGTTCTTCCCATGGTGCTGCAAATCCCTTCAGCTCCTTCAGTCCTCCCTGCAACTCCTCCATTGTGTACCCCATGCTCACTCCAATGGTTGGCTGCTAGCCTATGCCTCTGTTTCTGTAAGGCTCTGGTAGGGACCCTCCTGAGATAACCATAACAGGCTCCTTTCGCCATGCACTTCTTGTCGTCCATAATAGTGTTGGGGTTTGGTGAGTGTTTATAGGATGTATCTCCAGGTAGGACAGTCTCTGCATAGCCTATATTTCAGTATCTGCTCTACACTTCGTCTCCATAATTGCTCCTCTGAGTATTTTGTTCCTGTTCTCAGAAAAACCAAAGCAACCCCACTTTGGTCTTCCTTCTTCTTGAGCTTCATGTGGTCTGTGAGTAAAAACTTATTTATTTGGAGTTTTTGGGCTAATATCCACTTATCAGTGAGTTAATACCATGTGTGTTCTTTTATGATTGGGCTACCTCACTAAGGATGACACTTTCTAGTTCCATCCATTTGCCTAAGAATTTCATGAATTCATTGTTTTTAATAGCTGAATAGTAATCCATTGTATAGATATACTACATTTTCTGTACCCATTCCTCTGATGAAGGGCATCTGTGTTCTTTCCAGCTTCTAGCTATTATAAGTGGAGCATATGCCCTTATAACAAGTTGGAGCATCTTCTGGGTATATGCCCAGGAGTGATATAGCTGGGTTCTCAGGTAGTACTATGTCTGATTTTCTGAGGAACCACCAATCTGATTTCTAGAGTGATTTTAACAGTTTGCAGTCCCACTAGCAATGGAGAATTATTCCTCTTTCTCCACATCCTCGCCAATATCTGCTGTTCTCTGAGTTTTTCATCTTAGCCATTCTGACTGGGTTAAGGTGGAATCTCAGGGTTATTTCGATTTGCACTTCCCTGATAACTAAGGATGTGCATAATTTGACTCTCTGGAGTCTAGCTTCTTGAGTTCTTTTCATATATTGGATATTAGACCTCTATCAGATGCTTTACCAGCTTTTGACAATGAAATTACCATGTGGCTTTTTTTCTTTAAGTTTGTTTATGTAGTGGATTACATCAATGGATTTCCAAATTTTGAACCATCCCTGCATCCCTGGGATGAATCCTACTTGATCATGGTGAATTATCACTTTGGTGCATACTTGAATTCGGTTGGCCAGAATTTTGTTGAGTATTTTTGTATCAATGTTCATAAGGAAAATTAGTCTGAAGTTCTCTTTCCTTGTTTGGTCAATTTTTGGTTTAGGTATAAGTGGTACTGTGGCTTCATAGAATGAATTGGGTAGTGTTCCTTCTGTTTCTATTTTGTGGAATAGTTTGAATAGTATCAGTATTAGCTTTTCTTTGAAGATATGATAGAATTCCCCACTAAAATCATCTGGTCCTGTGCTTTTTTTGTTGGGAGACTATTAACAACTGCTTCTGTTTCTGCAGAACATATGGGACTATTTAAACGGTTTATCTTATCCTGTTTTAACAATGGAACCTAGCATGTGTCTAGAAAATTGTCCATTTCATACATATTTTCCAGTTTTGTTGAGTATAAGTTCTTGTAGCAAGATCTAATGATTTTTTGAATTTCCACAGTTTCTGTTAACATTTCATTTCTGATTTTATTAATTTGGATAGTGCCTCTGTGCCCTCTGGTTAGACTGGCTAAGGTTTTATCTATCTTGTTGATTTTCTCAAAGAACCAGCTCCTGTTGTTGATTCTTTGTATAGTGATTTTTGTTTCTATTTGATTGAATTTGGTCCTGAGTTTGATTATTTCTTGCCGTATACTCCTCTTGGGTGCATTTGCTTGTTTTTTTGTCCTAGAGCTTTCAGGTGTGTTGTCAAGCTCCATTTTCTTTTTGGAAGCACTTAGAGCTATAAGTTTTGCTCTTAACACTGCTTTCATTGTGTCCCATAAGTTTTTGAATGATGTGTCCTCATTTTCATTACATTCTAAAAATGTAATTAATGTTCGTTAATTTCTTTATTTCTTCTTTGACCAAGCTATCATTGAGTAGACCATTGGTTCAATGTCCATGATAAGTGTATTTTCCATTGTTTTTGCTTGAACTTAAGACCAGACTCAGTCCATGGTGATCTGATAGGGGACATGGAATAATTTCAATATTCCTGTATCTGTTGAAGCCTGTTTTGTGACCAATTATATGGCCAATTTTGGAGAAGGTAGCATGAGGTGCTGAGAAGAAGGTATATTCTTTTGCTTTAGGATGGGATGTGCTATAAATATGTTAGATCCATTTGTTCCATAACTTCAGTTATTTTCACTGTGTCTTTGTTTAGTTTCTGTTTCATGATCTGTCCATTGCTGAGAGTGGGGTGTGAAGTCTCCCACTATTATTGTGTGGGGTTCAATGTGTGCTTTGAGCGTTAGTAAAGTTTCTTTTATGAATGTGGTGCCCTTTCATTTGAAGCATAGATGTTCAGAATTGAGATTTCATCCTGTTAGATTTTTCCTTTGACCAGTATGAAGTGACCCTCCTTATCTTTTTTGACAACTTTTTGTTGAAAGTTGATTTTATCCAATATAAGATTGGCTACCTCATCTTGTTTCTTGGGACCATTTGTTTTATTTTTTTTTCCAACCTTTGACTCTGAAGTAGTGACTGTCTTTGTCACTGAGGTGGGTATCTTGTATGCAGCAAAATTTTGGGTCCTGTTTGTGTATTCCATCTGTTGGTCTATGTCTTTTTATTGGGGAATTGAGACCACTGATATTAAGAAATATTAAAGAAAAGTGATTGCTACTTCCTGTTATTTTTGTTGTTAAAGGTGGAATTCTGTTTGTGTGGCTATCTTCTTTTGGGTTTGTAGAAGGAGATTACTTTACTGCTTTTTCTAGGATATAGTTTCCCTCCTTGCATTTTCCACCCATTTATCCTTTGTTTAACTAGATTTGTGGAAAGATTTTGAATAAATTTGGTTTTGTCATGAAATGTCTTGTTTTCTCCATCTATGGCAATTGAAAGTTTTGCTGGGTATAGTAGCCTCAGCTCACACTTATATTTTCTGTGGGTCTGTATGACATCTGACCAGTATCTTCTAGCTTTCATAGTTTCTGGTGAGAAGTCTAGAATAATTCTGATAGGTCTGCCTTTATATATTACTTGACCTTTTACCCTTATTGCTTTTAATATTCTTTCTTTGTTTAGTGTATTTGGTGCTTTGATTATTGTGTGACAGGAGAAATTTCTGTTTTGGTCCAGTCTATTTGGAGTTCTGCAGGCTTCTTTTATGTTCATGGTCATCTCTTTCTTTAGGTTAGTGAAGTTTTCTTCTATAATTTTGTTGAAGATATTTGCTGGCCCTTTACTTTGTAAATCGTTGTAAACCTCTATACCTATAATTCTTAGGTTTGGTCTTCTCGTTGTGTCCTGGATTTCCTGAGTGTTTTGGGTAGCAAGCTTTTTGAATTTTGCATTTGTGCTCAATTTTTTCTGTGGTATCTTCAGCACCTGACATTCTTTCTTCTATCTCTTGTATTCTGTTGTTGATGCTTGCATCTATGACTCCTGATTTCTTTCCAAGGTTTTCTATCTCCAGCATGGTCTCACTCTGTGATTTCTTTGTTTCTTGAAACAACCTGTGGTTTCATATGAGCCAGTTATGGGGTTCTCTGGAAAGAGAGCTGGGGATAAATAATGACAGGGTGACAAGAGAAATATGGACCAAGACAACCTTGCTGTTCAAAGTCCATGGTTTACTGCGGGACCGAGGATTTAAGGTTTTAGGCAAGACCCTTCCCCAAATTCCAGGGTATGTTCCAGAGAACTGATCTGGCTATTCACTAGGCATTGGCTCTATTGATCAGACAGCTGGGCAGGTCACCTGCTTAATTCAGGAATTCATAGACCTGGAGGAACAAAGAACTTCAACTTCACACCACCCTAGGTGGAGCAGGATTGTGACTGGTAGAGGAACTTCACCTTGGTCAATGTCAAGTTCCTGCCAGGTGACAAGGCACCCCAATATGGCTCTCTACATCTCCTCCCTCTTTATTTGTTTTAAGATGAGGCGGTATCAACCAAGTGGATAATCATCTGTCCTTGATGGTGGGCATTAACCAAGGAGTAGAAGATTGACCTGATTACTCTAGTGGAGAACAGAGGATTGTTCCCACATCTTAGATGGCTCTTGGTGTCTTTCGGAGAGGAGGGAGCAGAGCCTTAACTTGGTGGGAGATCTCCACAGATTATAGAGTGATCTTAGGACCAATGACACCAAACCCTATGCAAATCAGGTGTACTTCCTGGAACTCAGAAGCAGACAATTGGATCCTCCCCCTGCAGTGCTTTGCCTTGCATACTCCCACTGGTGCCCATGTCGGCTCATAAACAGACACACATATATCTGAGTTGTATATGGTTCCATGAAGGAGATCCACTTGTATAGGTTTTGATGCCAGAGAGTCAATTTGTTGCCAAAAGCCATGCAAGTGTCTTTAACAGACACACCAGTTTTCAATTCAGGTGAGCCTGGGTGGAGACAATCAATCTGCTCAACATAAAAGGTTAGAAGTTAGAAGCAAAACAGAATTAACTTGTCTGCAGATGTCCTGAGGTTTCCAATTCAGATGTAAATTAGCAACTGAACAAAAGCCAGCCTCTAGGGTTTGGGAGGTAGCTTTGTGAATAAACAGATAAGCTGTTATTTATCAGAAAGAATGGAGACTATATTTTAAATTAAGTCAGCTGAATGATAAAGATTATTAGCCATCTTCATAATTGGAATGGCCAATATTGGATTTATTTCTATACCTCTCCATGATTGAGTCAACTTATCCCCATATTAAAATACTGATCAGGATCATGCAATATGCCAATAAATGGATCCTTCCATCTCACCTAGGCATCAGTATGCCTAATTGTCAGATGCTATAGACATTCAGCAAGGAGTTCCTTGGCATTCAAATTTTTAAAATTTTCTTTAAAATATAAAATGTAATTTAAATAATATGCACAGGGATACAATTTCCCTCTTTTTTGCTTTTTATTTAGAAGATATTGTTTTAAGGTTCCACAATATCTAGTCCTTGAGAATTATAAAGAATTAAATTGTTAAAAACATCTCAAATATTTGATGACTTTAATAAATATCCAGTTCCATTTTCTGTTTTAATCTAAGTTGGAACACCAAGGATAGACAATAATGTAGGCAATGACTATGTAAGTATAGAAAATAAATGTAGCATTTTTAGTTGCTTTTCCTGTCAAAAAGATAAAATTATTCTCAAGTCATTACTATTTTGTTGAACTAAAGACTATGATTATATGGCCTATTGTTACTATGGCTGAGCCAACTCTCTAGCTCCTGGATAAATTCTTAAATGTCTAGAGGAAAGTCATTTCAAGGAATATATCTTTTCTGAACTTGAGATGTATTTGCATAAATAATTGCAAAATTTAAGATTTAGCAGTATTTAAAAAAGGAAACAATTTTAAGCAATTGTAATAGTAACCCATGATGCATATATATATATGTATGTATATATGTATATATATATATACATATATGTATATATACATATATACACATATATATGTATATATACATATATATATATATATGCTATCAGTATACAAATTAAAAGCTTGATTTTTAACATTTTAAAAATAACTGCTACAATAACCAAGTAAATTATCTGCGCTGAAGCGGGGAAATAAAAAAGAATAAACATGTGATCCAATTACGTGAGTTTTACTCTCACAGTAGATGCATTCTTTATAGGATGCATGTGTAAATCTATAGAAATACAAAAGCATGTATGGAAGCAAATTTTAACAACTTATCTTTTCGATAACAATTATTAATTTTGCCTAAAAGGCTTGTCATGTAATAGATCAAATATCAATATTCTGCGATAACCAATTTGATTGATTTTTCTTTCAAAATACTTTCATGATTTTATCTTACAACACTATATTAACACAATCTTTATCGGAAGATGTTAAAACTTTACTTGGAGATGAAAAAAAGATGAGTCTACATTGATATTCTCTTTGCCAAGGAATGACAGTGAACATATAACATAAACTATTGTCAAATGATTACAGTAGGTTTCTACAAAGTAATTTGTCTCTAACCAATTAATTTGCATCAACTTTCAGAAGAGAGGTTTAAATCCTCCTATGGCAAGCTTAAAATGAAATTAACATATAGGATAAGGCCAATTAATATATTTTAACAACTTTTGAAAATGATTTAGAATAAGGAAATTATCATTTATTTGAATTTCCAGTACCAATTTGCTTAAGATATAATTGATACATTACCACTGAATCCCTTTTTGAAGCAACAACTACTTAAAATAATTTTAAAGCCCATTGTTGAGAGAAAAAGCCTGTAATAAAATTTTATGACTATACACTGAAAGATTCAAAGTCTTAGTTTCTTGTATTGAATCAGAGACAAAACATTTTTTCTCATGTAAGATAAGGCTATCAACCATTTCTTAGCTCATTAGAAGTAAATGCTTTCACAATTATCAGGATTCGTAAAGCAGAAACAACCTTTTACATCTATAATAAGGTTTTATGGAGTAGGCAGGCCAAGGTTTAATGCCTTCATAAGTTCTACATAGCCTCATTAATCTTTCATAGATCTTAAGTTTGAACTGTATTTTGAACCACACCTGGATAAATCTTTAAGAATGTTGCTTTGGCCAGAAACTACTTAGGTGGGTTTACAAGACAAAAGCAGTACCTCATAAGCCTGAACACTGAGGCAGCTCTGAACTTTGAATTAACTCAAATGGAAATATTTTCTAAAATGAGCTTATTTTCCAAGGCCAGATCCACATCCACCTGTCCTGCAGGGCAGTAGCCTGCAACCAGACACCATTGTATGAGGTTTGAATGATAAAAGGAAACCTATAATATGAGGGTTCCCAGAAAAAATTCTAATAAAATTCCACTGAAATCTCCTTTTTTTTTTCACGTTTCTATTGCATTTATTTTACTAATAAATTAGTCCAGAATTCATGGTCTTTATGAGCAAAGAGTATTCCATAGGGGCACCCATCTTCCCCTGAACTCCAGAGGGCTTTTTGTCATACTTTTGCATTGCGCCATCTTGGCAAGTCACTCCCCAGGGTAACATATCACCATGGAAAAGTCTTCCACAGAGTACTACACGATTACTTTCTGTGCTGAGACCATGCAGCTACACATCTGCTCAGATTTCCTCAAGTCTTTTGCCAGAGAGTGAACGATCTAATCCCGCTGAAGTTTGCTTGGGCATTTTGTAGACCTTAATATTTAGTGACCCTCTGCCCAAACCCTGGGGTCTTGTTATGTAGCCCAGGCTGGCCTTGATCTTGTGATCTTCTTACTTCATCCTCTGGAATTCTGGGATTATAGCTGTATACCATCTTTTAAGTTGTACAGTTTAACCTTTTAACTTGTGCATAATTTAGACTTTTTATTTTAGAAGCTTTTGAGTTTATTTGTTCTCTCAGAAATCTGCACATCACAGAACACCAGGTCACTGCAGATCTACTCCTTTGGCTGTATCCAATCTCCACTCACTTTTTGCCAGCACCAACATTGGCCTTTGCAGTCCCCCTGACCTTCTTCATTCTGTTCTTGCGTTCCTTTCGCTGTTTTCGGAAGGTCTTTTCTTCTCATAAAGGCCATGTCTTGCAAGTCTGTGTTTAGATTCATTCTTCTTTGCATACTCTAAAGAATCATAGATCATGCCAAAGCCAGTTGTCTTGCCACCACCGAAGTGAGTTCTGAATCCAAATACAAAGATGATGTCTGGTGTGGTTTCGTACATTTTGACCAGCTTTTCCTGAATCTCTGTCTTTGGTACTGTTGCCTTCCCAGGATATAATAGCCAGAAGCTGGAAAGAACCCAGATGTCCCTCAACGGAGGAATGGATTCAGAAGATGTGGTATATCTACACAATGGAATACTACTCTGCAATTAAAAACAATGAATTCACGAAATTCCTAGGCAAATGGTCAGATCTCGAAAATATCATCCTTAGTGAGGTAACCCAATCACAAAAGAACACACATGGTATGCAGTCACTGATAAGGGGATATTGACCCAGAATCTCGGAATACCCTAGACACAATCCGCATATCAATAAATTTCTAAAAAGATGGAAGGAGAGACCCCTGGTCCTGGAAAGACTGGATGTAGGGGAACGCCAGGACAGAGTAAGGAGAGGGGGTTGAATGGAGAAAAGAGGGAGGGAAGGGGGCTTATGGGACTTTCGGGGAGGGAGGAAACGGGAAAGGGGAAGTGATTTGGAATGTAAATTAAAAAAATAAAATAAAATAAATTAAAAAAAAAAGTCTAGACAGCTCCAGCACCGTAGCCATCATGAATGACGCAGTAACCATCCGAACTAGGAAGTTCATGACAAACCGTCTGCTTCAGAGGAAACAGATGGCCATTGATGTCCTTCATCCTGAAATCTCCTTTTTAATCTTGGGTTAAATTTTACTTTTGTTATTGTGTCTAATAAACTTGTGAAAAAGGGGCAACAGGCCGATACTGGCCACAGCTGTTTTTAACCTTTATCACTCTAGAAATCAGGGTTAGAAAATGTGTTACAAAATGTGTTAAGAATTGTGAGCCTTCAATCAGACTGCAAACTGTAGTCGATGGTACACTGGCAGTTTTTAAACGTAATTCTTAACTTTTTCTTGTAATATTAGGACATATCTACAACTTTGAAAAGCAAAGCCCAATTTTAAACCATCTATTCCCTTTAAAAATCAATGACAAACACATTACTTTCACAATATAAAATTTGTCTGCCAAGTCTCATGTTTGAAAGCATGACAGTGTAACTTATAATATCTCATCGAGAAAAGATTATTTTAAATTTTATCTCTTATAAGCCTAATTTCTAGGATAAGTTCCACATGAAACATTATGCCAATTGGAAAGTATCTTTAGAGGCCTGTTTTTCCTGGGTTGGTCATGCCATGTGTTGTTTAAGATGGCTCCAACCCTGAGTTACCAGTTTTAAGCTAATTTTTGTTACTGACATTACACCTTTTAAATAACCTATAAGTCAATATTCTATAGTCAAGTCATGCAAAACATACTTATTATACCTTTAAGACCAATTAGAAACAAGAATAGAGCAACTCCACAAAACATAAATTTAAACCAAACAATTTTTTTCTTTTTCTAGTTGTAATTTCAAGAGAAAAATAACAAGCACTTTGGATCCAATAATCAAAATTACATAGATTTTTCTAGGATAAATAACCATCAGCTCACTTGCCCTAGAACTTGACAAGCTGCTAACCATTTTTAAAGGCAGCTTTTTCTCTAGCTGTGCTTCACTCCTAGCTAAATGTGGCACAACGTAAATCAGCCTCCACTGTGCAAACAGTGAGATGGACTACCAGCAGATGAAGTTTTTTACTATTTTTTCTTTTCAACATGAAACACAGAACAGCCATTCAAACAATGAAACAAAGACACAAATTGACATGTGGACAAATTGGTGCACCAAGGACAAATAATAAATAGAGAGGGAAACTTGCTTGTTGTCTAAAAATATCTCCAGTAATGTCCATAGAGGAAACAGGACCTCTCTATATTTCTCCTTGTCCCTAGGATACTTTTAAAATCCATTTCCTTCTCTCTTTCTCTCTCATGTTTCTGAAATCTGTTTTTCCTTTTTTGTTGTTGTTGTTTTGGGGGTTTTTTTTGACTCTTTTTATTTTATTTTATTTTATTTTATTTATGCCCAATTTCTCTTGCCTGATACAGTTCTAGACTGTAGACAGTTTGCTTAACAGAATTCCCCATCTCAATTTGCTGTCAGACCCTAGCAGATCTCAGCATCGGACTTAGGCTGATTCAGTCCAGTAATCTGCATCCCTTCTGTACTCCTGCAACAATAGCCTTCAAAAACTGACATTTTTAGCGCTAAAAGTAATACTCTATGTTGCTTACTGGGCCGGTACATAACCTTTTTTCTTTTTCCGTGGAGCTCCACCCAAACCAGCATCCCTCAGTTGATCTCTCCATTTCCAGGTCCCACATTCTGGGCACCAATCTGAAACCACCTGCAGTTTCATACGAATGGGTTATCGGGTTCTCTGGATGGAGAGCTGGGGATAAATAATGACAGGGTGACAAGAGAAATACGGACCAAGACAACCTTGCTGTTCAAAGTCCGTGACTTATTGGGAGACAGAGGATTTAAGGTTTCAGGCAAGACCCTTCCCCCAAATTCCAGGTTGTGTTCCAGAGAACTGGTCTGGCAGTTCACTAGGTGTTGGCTATACTGATCAGGCAGCTGGGCAGGTCACCTGCTTAATTCAGGAATTCATAGACCTAGAGGAACAAAGAACTTCATCTTCACTCCAGCCTAGGTGGAGCAGGATTGTTACTGGGAGAGGAACTTCACCTTGGTCAATGTCAAGTTCCTGCCAGGTGTCAAGACACCCCAATATGGCTCTCTACAGTTTCTATTTCCATTTTTAGATCCTCGATGATTTTGATTAGTTCCTTCACTTGTTCATTTGTGTTTTCCTGAAATTCTTTAAGAATTTTTTTGTTTCCTTTTAAAGGGTTTCTACCTGTTGACCCTTGTTCTCCCATATTTCTTTAAGGGATTTTTGTGTTTCCTCTTTAAGGGCTTTTACCTGTTGACACATGTTCTCCTACATTTCTTTAAGGAAGTTATTTATGTCCTTCTTGAAGTGCACTATCAGCATCATGTGATGTTATTTTAAATCCAACTCTTGCTTCTCTGGTGTGTTGGGTTATCCAGGATTTGCTGTTATGGGAGAACTGGGTTCAGATCGTGCCATGCTGCCTTGATTTCTGTTGGTAATGTTCTTGTGTTTGCTTTTTGCCATCTGGTTATCTCTGGTGTTATCTGGTGTTGTTGTCTCTGACTGTGGCTTTTCTGTCTTGAAAGCCTGTGTATCTGTACTTCCGGGATTCCTGTTCTCTCTGTTCTGTCTGTGCATACAGGTATGTAGGCACTCTTGGGAGATCAGCTTTCCTGTGGTGGTGTTTGTGAATATAGCTCTATGACCCAGGAGATAGAGAGAGCTCTGTGCTCTCAGACCTCTCCACAGTCCTGGGAGGTTAGATATCTCCTTAAGCCACCTTGATATGGCACACTGTGGCAGATGATGTTTCCCAGCGAGAGACAGAAACCTGAAGGTTTCCTCCTGTAGGTTTCTGGACAGGTTCCTCTGAGCAGCAGGGGTGCTCTTACCTATGCTTCCAGGCCTCTCCACACCCCTGCAGAAGGACCAACTTCTCTGAGTGCAGCAGATTCTATAGGATGTATCAGCAGATGGTGTCTTCACTGTGACAAACTCTGCAATAGTCTGCCCCAGCAGAAAGGACAGGCAGTGAAAGGGGTGGAAGAACAATATCCTTTCCAATATTTTGGACATCAATTATATACTAAACAAATTGTTACACTGAAAACTCAGAAAAGAAAAGACAGTCTACATACTTTAAGTGATTTTCAAAAGCTGTCAGATGTTAATTGGTTAAGATCTCATCTTAAGCTTACCACAGGAAAATTTAAATCTCTGTTTGATATTCTTAAGGGGGACACAAACCCTAATTCCTCTCAACAACTAACTGATAAGGTACAAATAGCTTTGGAGAAAGTAGAGGAATCTACTAGCCAACAAGAGATACATTATATAGACTATGGTCAATTGTTGGGTGTTCTTGTACTTCTCATGCTTCCACAGTAATTCTTAGCAGAAGGGAACATTAATGTGGATTCATGTTTATCATCTCCAAGTAAAGTTTCAACATTCTATTATGAAACTGTGGCTGGATTTCAGGATAGAATCATGAAAGTATTTTTGGAATGAACATCATGAAATATTTATTCATTATTACAAACAGTAATTAAATTGGTTATTGTAGAAAACTGATATTTGGCCTATTGCATGTGCAAATATATGAGGGTAAATTGATAATCATTATCCAGAAGATAAGTTGTTACAATTTGCCTCTATGCATATTTTTGTGTTTCCTGTAAATGTATGCATGCTGGCTTACTGTACTTATAGATGGCTCATCTAGTGGAAATATACCATATGTAATTGGATCGCATGTTCATGTTCTTGAGGTTCTCCGAGTTTAAGCACAAATAATTGAATTATGTACTGTAGCTGCTGTTTCAGAAATGCTGAAAAAAAATCATTCTTTTCATTTGTATGCTGATATCCAATATGTAGTTCAGGTTTTAAAATTGCTCAAAACCGGGGTTGGAGACATGGCTCAGCGGTTAAGAGCACTGACTGCTCTTCCGAAGGTCCTGAGTTCAAATCCCAGCAACCACATGATGGCTCACAGCTATCTGTAATGAGATCTGATGCCCTCTTCTGGGGTGTCTAAAGACAGCTACATTGTACATACATATGATAAATAAATAAATCTTTAAAAAAAAAGAAAAAAAAATGCTCAAAACCGTTACTATTTTAGACACTGCTAATTCTAAAATTTTGCAATTATTTGTGCAACTACAACCCAATTTAAGAGAACATACTATTCCATAATTTATAGTACATTTAAGAGTTCATACTGGATTGTCTGGACCCCCAAGTGAGGTTCATGCCACAGCAGGTTTGCATACCAGGCAGATTATAAGCCTTACACAGGAACAATTAGCCAAACAATCTAATTCTTTACACCCTCAAAATAGTAATAGCATGACACAACAATTTGGTCCAGAGAATGTCCATGCAAAATTGTAAAAACTTGTCCTCAATGTCCTGAATTTTATAAAGAAATTACTACATTACTACATAATGGTATTAATCCTCCAGGCTTCATACCTAATCAATTATGGCAAATTGATATTATTGATATTTCTGATTTTGGAGAATTAAATTATGTACATATGACTACTGATACCTTCTCAGGCTTTCTAGTTGAAACTGCTTTAACAGGAGAAGCAACTAAAAAGTGTATTAGTCATTGAGCACATTATTTTTCTATGTTGGGTGTTAAAAATCAGATTAAAACAGATAATGGAAGTGCTATTGCAGTCAAGCATTTGAGACTTTGTTTTGGCAATTCAATATTACTCACATTACTGGGATTCCTTATACTCCTCAAGAACAAGGTATTGTGGAACATTAAAACAATATCTTCATAAAATAAAAAAACACCAATATGAGCTACATACACTCTTCAAAGCATTCCTTTAGTTTTCAGCCAATCAATCTTATTTTACAATCCTTAAAAATCAATATGGCAATTGGTACTTTATTATGTCTGCATTACTTACTAACCAGTAAGTTTCTACAAAGATAGTTACTCTTCCTAACTCTTGTGCCTCACATAGAATTAACACTCAGACTTTGAAGACAGTGTCTTAGATATGAAACATTTTTAATCTTCTTGCCAAGTGAGATAATTTATGTCAAAATATACTTTGAAATCATATTTTCAGTTATGACTACTACCTTACAGCAGCAGAAGGGGAAAAATTTTTTCCTATTCCTGCAACTTCTACTGTATCTGCAGATAATGCCTCCAAAGAGAATTGCAAGACTTGACCACTTGTTGTGGATTTGGTTTAAAGCTTGTATTATGTTAATTGGGTTCCCAAAATTGCAGGAGAACCCTAATGTACAAAACTGAGTGTCCCTGCCCACAGTTGGTTTCAATGAGTAAAGTTGCCAGGGGACAATGGTTGCTCAGCGAGAAGTGCAGAACAAGAGCAAATCAAACCTGTAGGAGCTGGAGGGGTCAGAATGGAATAGAGGTTTTAGTTAATAATAATTCAGGAATTTCAGAGGGGAGAGAGTGTGTTAGTTAAATGGGTATTTGGGAGTGGTAAAATAATTGAGCTGGTTAAGGGGTAGTGAATGAATATAGGCTGCATGTGTGTGTCTTTCATTCAAGAATCCAGAACAACTGGAGGTCAACATGCAGAAGAATGCAAATTGACCCATTCTTATCTCCTTGCACTAAGCTCAATTCCAAGTGGATCAAGGACCTCCACATAAAACCAGACACACTGAAACTGATAGAAAGGAAACTAGGGAAGAACCTTGAACATATGGGCATAGGGAGAATTTCCTGAACAGAACTCCAATAGCTTATGCTCTAAGATCAAGAATAGACAAATGAGACCTCATTAAATTACAAAGATTTTGCAAGGCAAAAGAAACTGTCAAAAAGACAAAGCAGCAACCAACTAACTGGGAAATGATCTTTACCAACCCTACATCGAACAGAGGGCTAATATCCAATATATAAAAAGAACTCAAGAAGTTAAACTCCAGAGAGGCAAGTAACCCTATTAAAAATGGGGTACAGAGCTAAACAAAGAGTTCTCACCTGAAGAATATCTAATGGCTGAGAAGCACCTAAAGAGATGTTCATCATCCTTAGTCATTAGGGAAATGCAAATCAAAACAACCCTGAGATTCCATCTCACACCAGTCAGAATGGCTAAGATCAAAAACACAGGAGACAGCAGTTATTGGCGAGGATGTGGAGAAAGAGGAACAATCCTCCACTGCTGGTGGAATTGCAAGCTGGTACAACCACTCTGGAAAGCAGTCTGGTGGTTCCTCAGAAAACTGGGCATGACACTCCCAGAGGATCCGGCTATACCACTCCTGGGCATATACCCAGAGGCTTTACCTGCATGCAATAAGGACACATCCTCCACTATGTTCATAGCAGCCTTATTTATAATAGCCAGAGCTGGAAAGAACCCGGATGTCCCTCAATGGAGGAATGGATTCAGAAGATGTGGTATATTTACACAATGGAATACTACTCTGCAATTAAAAACAATGAATTCACGAAATTCCTAGGCAAATGGTCAGAACTTGAAAATATCATCCTTAGTGAGGTAACCCAATCACAAAAGAACACACATGATATGCAGTCACTGATAAGGGGATATTAACCCAGAATCTCAGGATACCCTAGACACAGTTCGCATATCAATAGATTTCCAAGAAGATGGAAGGAGAGACCCTTGGTCCTGGAAAGACTGGATGTAGGGGATCGCCAGGACAGAGAAACGAGAGGGGGTTGAATGGAGAAAAGAGGGAGGGAAGGGGACTTATGGGACTTTCGGGGACAGAGGAAACGGGAAAGGGGAAATGATTTTGATGTAAATAAAAAAATCTTAGAAAATAAAATTAAAAAAAAAAGAATCCAGAACATTGGCCATTTCACTGGAGCAGAGATTCTGGGCCATGCTTGGCCTTGGTCTTTACTTCATCCCACCCCTTTTTCTGTCATTTTGCCATTATCTGTCAATTTTACTCTGCTTTTGAAAAAAGACCTCGAGCCTACCAGCTTCCCTTTGGCGACCTCTGCTCCGGGATCGACTGCACTGAGGAGACAGGTACCCAGGTTCCTCCCAATATAACATCGCTTGGGACACGGCCTGTTGGGGCTTCCATCTGCTCCCAAGAACGGGACAGCACTGTAGTCATCTGGGCGCCAGCTCTGTTGTGGGCCATCCCCCCTGCCGGGTAACCTGCGCTGCCAAGAGAGTGCAGAGTGCACTCAGCAATCTTTGCTGCAGTGTCCAGGTAGTTGGGACCGCCAGGCTCAGAGACAGACAGGCATAATATCGTTTGGGTCTCAGGCAGCTTGTGTGTAACCTGCTCCAAGAGCTGGGCAGATCTGCAGTAACCAGCGTGCCAGCTCTGCTATGGGACTTCTGCCTTGCAGAGGGACCCCCACAGTGGGCGGAAGCCTACCAGCTTCCCTTTGGTGACCTCTGTTCCGGGATCTGCGGCACTGAGGAGACAGGTACCCAGATTCCCCCAAATGTAACATGGCTTGGGACACGGCCTGTTGGGGCTTCCATCTGCTCCCAAAAGTGGGACAGCGCTGTGGTCATCTGGGTGCCAGCTCTGCTGTGGGCCATCCCCCCTGCAGGGTGATGTCCCCTTCCCCCCTCTGGGAGAGATCCCACACCCCTGCACAGGGCGGGAGCCTACCAGCCTACCTTTGGCAACCTCTGCTCCAGGAATCCACTACGCTGAGCCTTTGGATGTGCAGGGTCTCCCCAATATAACATCACTTGGGGCAAGGCACATCAGGGCTCCAAAGTCACTCAGGAGCACGGCACACCAGAAATTGGTGCCAGGGGAATCCCGGTAATCCGGGGGGGGGGGCAGAAATAGCTTTTCAGGCTCACAGGAGGTCCAACCAACAGCCAGTGACAGCAGGACTAACTAACACCAGAGGTAACCAGATGGCAAAAGGCAAACGTAGGAATGTTACTAACAGAAATCAAAGTAATATGGCACCATCCAAACCCAACTCTCCAACAGCAGCAAGTCCTGGATACCCCCACCACACCCGAAAGACAAGATCTGGGTTTAAAATCACTTATCATGTTGCTATTAGAGGATCACAAGAAGGACACAAATAAATCTAATAAAGAATTACAGGAGACCATGAATCAACGGTTAGAAGCCCTTACAAAGGAAACACAAAAATCACTTAGAGAAATGCAGGAGAACATGTATCAACAGATTGAGGCCCACAAGGATACAACACAAAGATCACTTAAAGAAATGAATCAACGGGTAGATGCACTTTCAAAGGAATCACAAAAATTGCATAAAGAATTTCAGAAGAATATGGGTCAACTGATGGATGACCATAGGGAGGCAAAACAAAAATTGCTTAAAGAAATGAATCAATGGATAGATGCCTTTACAAAGGACACATGAGAACTGCTTAAAGAAATGCAGGAGACGATGGATGAACAGTTGGAAGCCCATGAGGAGGAAACAAAAAAATCGCTAAGAGAAATACAGGAGAACTTGGGTCAACAGGCAGAAATCCTGAAAGAGGAAGTGCAAAAATACCTTAAAGAAATACAGGAAAATACAAACAAACAAGTGAAGGATCTCAGCAAATCCATCCAGGATCTAAAAAAGGAAGTAGAAACAACTAAGAAATCACAAAGGGAGACAACTTTGGAGATAGAAAACCTTGGGAAGAAATCAGGAGTCATAGATGCAAACATCAACAATAGAATACAAGAGATGGAAGAAAGAATCTCAGGTGCTGAAGATACCATAGAAAGCATCGACTCAACAGTCAAAGAAAATGCAAAATGCAAAAATCATGTAACCAAAAACATCCAGGAAATCCAGGACACAATGAGAAGACCAAACCTAAGGATTATAGGTATAGATGAGAGTGAAGATTTGCAAATTAAAGGGCCAGTAAACATCTTCAACAAAATTATGGAGGAAAACTTCCCTAACCTAAAGAGAGAGATGCCGATGAATGTACAAGAAGCCTACAGAACTCCAAACAGACTGGACCAGTACAGAAATACCTCCCGTCACATAATAATCAAAACACCAAATTTACTAAACAAAGAAAGAATATTAAAAGCAGTAAGAGAAAAGGGCCAAGTAACATACAAAGGAAGACTTATCCGAATCACATCAGACTTCTCTCCAGAGACTATGAAAGCCAGAAGAACCTGGGCAGATCTCAGGCAGACACTATGAGAGCACAAATGCCAGCCTCGACTACTATACCCAGCAAAACTCTCAATCACCATAGATGGAGAGACCAAAATATTCCATGATAAAACCAAATTTTCACAATATCTTTCCACAAACCAAGCCCTGCAAAGGATAATAGGTGGAAACCGCCAATACAAGGAGAGAAACAACATCCTGGAAAAAATGAGATAGTAACCTTCTTGCATCAAACCCAAAAGTAGATAACCACTGAAACATAAAGATAGCGTCAAGGATGGCAGGTGGCAATAATCACTATTCCTTAATCTCTCTTAATATCAATGGTCTCAATTCCCCAATAAAAAGACATAGACTAACAGACTGGATACATAAACAGGACCCAGCATTTTGCTTCATGCGGGAAACGCACCTCAGTGTCAAAGACAAACACTACCTCAGAGTAAAAGGCTGGAAAACAATTTCAAAAGCAAATGATCCCAAGAAACGAGCCGGAGTAGCCATCCTAATATCAGATAAAATTGACTTCCAACCTAAAGTCATCAAAAAAGACACAGAAGGACACTACATATTGATCAAGGGAAAAATCCACCAAGAAGAACTCTCAATTCTGAATATCTATGCTCCAAATGCAAGGGCACCCTCATTCATAAAAGAAACTTTACTAAAGCTCAGAGCACAAATTGTACCTCACACAATAATAGTGGATGACTTCAACACCCCGCTCTCTGAAATGGATCATTCAGGAAAGCAGAAACTAAACAGGGACACAGTAAATCTAATAGAAGCCTTGGACCAAATGGAACTAACAGATATATATAGAACATTTCATCCTAGAGCAAAAGAATACACATTCCTCTCAGCACCGCATGGTACCTTCTCCAAATCGACCGTATAATTGGTCACAAATCAGACCTCAACAGACATAAGAAGATAGAACTAATCCCATGCCTCCTATCAGATCACTATGAAATAAGGGTGGTATTCAATGGCAACAAAAACAAGAGAAAACCCACATACACATGGAGGCTGAACAATGCTCTACTCAATGATAACTTGGTCAAGGTGGAAATAAAGAAATCAAAGACTTTTTGAAATATAATGAAAATGAAGGCACAACATACCCTAATTTCTGAGACACATGAAAGCAGTGCTAAGAGGAAAATTCATAGCCCTGAGTGCCGCCAAAAAGAAACTGGAGACAGCATACACTAGCAGCTTAATGGCACACCTGAAAGCCCTGGAACAAAAAGAAACAAATACACCAAAGAGGAGTAGAAGGCAGGAAATCATCAAACTCAGGGCTGAAATCAACCAAGTAGAAACAAATAAAACCATACAAAAAATCAACAAAACAAGGAGTTGGTTCTTTGAGAAAATCAACAAAATAGATAAGCCCTTAGCTAGACTAACCACAGGGCACAGAGACAGTATCCAAATTAATAAAATCAGAAACAAAAGGGGAGAGATAACAACAGAAACTGAAGAAATTCAAAAAATCATCAGATCCTACTACAAAAGCCTATATTCAATACATCTAGAAAATCTCGAGGAAATGGACAATTTCCTTGACAGATACCAAATACCAAAATTAAATCAGGATCAAATAGACCATTTAAACCATCCTATAACCCCCGAAGTAATAGAAGTCATCATTGGAAGTCTTCCAACCAAAAAAAAAAACCACAGGTCCAGATGGTTTTAGTGCAGAAATCTCTCAGTCCTTCAAAGAAGACCTAACACCATTACTCTTCAAACGATTCCACAAAATAGAAACAGAAGGAACACTACCCAACTCGTTCTATGAAGCCACAATTAGGCTAATAACAAAAGCACACAAAGGTCCGACAAAGAAAGAGAAACTAAGGCCAATCTCTCTTATGAATATCGATTAAAAAATACTCAATAAAATTCTTGCCAAACGAATCCAAGAACACATTAAAACAATCATTCAATACGATCAAGTAGGCTTCATCCCAGGGATGCAGGGATGGTTCAATATAAGGAAATCCATCAATGTAATCCACTATATAAACAATCTCAAAGAAAAAAACCACATGGTCATCTCATTAGATGCTGAGAAAGCATTTGACAAAATTCAGCATCCTTTCATGCTAAAGGTCTTGGAAAGATCAGGAATTCAAGGCCCATATCTTAACATAGTAAAAGCAATTTACAGCAAACCGGTAGCCATCATCAATCTAAATGGAGAGAAACTTGAAGCAGTCCCACTAAAATCAGGGACTTGACAAGGCTGCTCTCTCTCTCTCCTTATCTTTTCAATATAGTATTTGAAGTTCTAGCTAGAGCAATTAGACAACAAAAGGAGGTCAAGTGGATACAAATTGGCAAGGAAGAAATGAAACTATAACTATTAGCAGATGATATGATAGTATACCTAAGCGACCCAAAGAACTCCACCAGAGAACTCCTACAGCTGATAAACGACTTCAGCAAAGTGGCCGGATATAAAATCAACACAAGCAAGTCAGTAGCCTTCCTATACTCAAAGGATAAGCAGGCTGAGAAAGAAGTAAGAGAAATGGTACCCTTCACGATAGCCACAAACCATATAAAGTATCTGGGTGTGACACTAACCAAACAAGGGAAAGATTTGTATGACAAGAACTTCGAATCTCTGAAGAAAGAAATTGAAGAACACCTCAGAAGATGGAAAAATCTGCCATGCTCATGGATTGGCAGGATTAATATAGTAAAAATGACCATCTTGCCAAAAGCAATATACAGATTCAATGCAATCCCCATCAAAATCCCAACTCAATTCTCCATAGAGTTAGAAAGAGCAATTCAAAAATTCATCTGGAATAACAGAAAACCCAGGATAGCTAAAACTACTCTCAAGAGTAAAAGAACCTCTGGGGAAATTAGTATCCCATACCTCAAGCTGTACAACAGAGCAATAGTGTTAAAAACCTCATGGTATTGATACAGTGACAGGCATATAGATCAATGGAACAGAATTGAAGACCCAGAAATGAATCCACACTCCTATGGTCACTTGATCTTTGACAGAGGAGCTAAAACCATCCAGTGGAAAAAAGATAACCTTTTCAACAAATGGTGCTGGTTCAACTGGAGGTCAACATGCAGAAGAAGGCAAATTGACCCATTCTTATCTCCTTGCACTAAGCTCAATTCCAAGTGGATCAAGAACCTCCACATAAAACCAGTAACACTGAAACTAGTAGAAAGGAAAGAACCTTGAACATGGGCACACGGGAAATTTTCCTGAATAGAACTCCAATAGCTTATGCTCTAAGATCAAGAATTGACAAATGAGACCTCATTAAATTACAAAGTTTTTGCAAGGCAAAAGACACTGTCAAAAAGACAAAGCAGCAACCAACCAACTGGGAAATGATCTTTACCAACCCTACATCCGACAGAGGGCTAATATACAATATATACAAAGAACTCAAGAAGTTAAACTCCAGAGAGGCAAGTAACCCTATTAAAAATGGGGTACAGAACTAAACAAAGAGTTCTCACCTGAAGAATATCTAATGGCTGAGAAGCACCTAAAGAGATGTTCAACATCCTTAGTCATTAGGGAAATGCAAATCAAAACAATCCTGAGATTCCATCTCACACCAGTCAGAATGGCTACGATCAAAAACACAGGAGAAAGCAGTTGTTGGCGAGGATGTGGAGAAAGAGGAACACTCCTCCACTGCTGGTGGAATTGCAAGCTGGTACTACCACTGTGGAAAGCAGTCTGGCGGTTCCTCAGAAAACTGGGCATGTCACTCCCAGAGGATCCGGCTATACCTCTCCTGGGCATATACCCAGAGGCTTTACCTGCATGAAATAAGTACACATGCTCCACTATGTTCATAGCAGCCTTATATATAATTGCCAGAAGCTGGATAAAACCCTGATGTCCCTCAACAGAGGAATGGATTCAGAAGATGTGATATTTTTACACAATGGAATACTACTCTGCAATTAAAAACAATGAATTCACGAAATTCCTAGGCAAATGGTCAGATCTCGAAAATATCATCCTTAGTGAAGTAACCCAATCACAAAAGAACACACATGGTATGTAGCCACTGATAAGGGGATATTAACCCAGAATCTCAGAATACCCTAGACACAATTCACATATCAATGGATTTCCAAGAAGATGGAAGGAGAGACCCCTGGTCATGGAAAGACTGGATGTAGGGGAACGCCAGGACAGAGAAGGGAGAGGGGGTTGAATGGGGCAAAGAGGGAGGGAAGGAGGCTTATGGGACTGTCGGTGAGGGAGGAATCGGGAAAGGGGAAATGATTTTGATGTAAATAAAAAAACTTAGGAAATAAAATAAAATTAAAAAGAAAAGAAAAGAAAAGAAAATATCATCCTGAGTGAGGTAACCCAATCACAAAAGAACACACATGGTATGCAGTCACTGATAAGGGGATATTAACCCAGAATCTTGGAATACCCTAGACACAATTCGCATATCAATAGATTTCCAAGAAGATGGAAGGAGAGACCCCTGGTCCTGGAAAGAATGGAAGTAGGGGAATGCCAGGACAGAGAAGTGAGAGGGGGTTGAATGGGGAAAAGAGAGAGGGAAGGGGTGCTTATGGGACTTTCGGGGAGGGAGGAAACGGGAAAGGGGAAATGATTTTGAATGTAAATTAAATAAAGAAAAGTTAAGTCAAGTCCAGAAACCAAATATTCAAACGAAAAAAAAAAAAGGAATCCAGAACATTGTGCAGGAATTAAGGAACATTTTGGGGCAATTAGAACATGTTAATCACCTACAGCTATGCCCATTTCAAATGTTCTCCCTTTTCCCTGTTCCAGTCTGCAAACTCCCTATCCTATCCCCCCTTAACCTGCGTCTATGACAATGCTCCCCCCAACCAACAACACACTCCCTCCTTACCACACTAGCATTCCTCTACACTGGGGAATCAATCCTTCACAAGACCAAGTGTCTCCCCTTCCCATTGATGCCAGATAAGGCCCCTTCAGCTCCTTCAGTCTTTCCCCTCATTCCTTCATTAGGGTCCTTGTACTCAGTCTGACAGATGGCTGCTAGTCTTCCCATCTGTATTGGTGAGGATCTCACAGAGCCTCTCAGGAGATAGCTATATCTGGCACCTGACAGCAAGCACTTCTTGGCATCCTCAATAGTGTCTGGGTTTGGTGCCTGCATGTGGGATAGATCCCCAGGTGGGGGCAGTCTCTGGATGGCCTTTTCTCAGTCTCTGTTGTACTTTTTGTCCCTGTATTTCCCTTAAACAGGAGCAATTCTGGGTTAAAATTTTAGAGATGGATGGTGGCCCCGTTGCTCAAACAGGGAGCCGTGTCTAAACTCTAGATATGGTTTCCACAGTCTCTTCCTCCCCTCTGTGGACTATTTCAGTTAATGTCATCCCTGTGGTGTCCTGAGAGGCTCTTGCTTTCCTGGCATCTGGGACTTTCTGGTTGCTCCCCACAGTTCTTCCAGGATAGTGAAAATTATTTTCAATAATAAAAGAAGTTCTAGGGGAAAAATATTTCTCATTTCTTAGGCACAGATTTGTACAAAGCTAGTCTAGAGTTATTCTACAAGTGAATAATAAATATCATGTCATCAGACTTGCATTTAAAGAGAAAATTGTAAGTCCCCTGACCCAAGTAGTCTGTGGCACATTAACAATGTGAGGATGTAAAGTAACTAGGGAGCAGAGTCTAGGGCTGTGGTGATGACCCAGTGGGTGCCCAGAAGACCACTTCTCGGAGAACAACTGATTAATTGAAATAGTAGTGATAGATTTTATAGCTAGAGTCAAGGGTAAGGGGAGGAAAAAGGGAAAGGGAGGGAGTGTTGCAGTGGGAGCAGGGACCTTCCAAGCTTATCAGTTATGTTAGTAAACTGCTGGTTACATGATTTATGAGAATCAAGTCCGCTAGTAGAGAAACAGGTGTTTAACTGGATTTATCATGACCTGTCTTTGTATCTCTTGGGTTCAGTAGGCCCAAACTTGACATGAGTAGGAAGCAATCCACTCCTGCCATGCTTTTTAAGAGATATCTGCATTATAAGTAACATGCTTCTGACCCTTGTCTGACTTGGAAACCCACATTTTTTTTTAAAGATTTATTTATTTATTATATGTAAGTACACTGTAGCTGTCTTCAGACACACCAGAAGAGGGCATTAGGTCTCATTACGGATGGTTGTGAGCCACCATGTGGTTGCTGGGGTTTGAACTCAGGACCTTCGGAAGAGCAGTCAGTGCTCTTAACCGCTGAGCCATCTCTCCAGCCCGGAAACCCACATTTTATAATGGGGTCATCTCACCATGTATGTTCACATAGTCTTTAGGTATAACTTGATATTGGACCAGAACTTGGTTGGAGGTGACTTTGGCTGAAGGAAATTACTAACTCTTTTGTACCCTCTCTCAGATTAATGAAAACCACACATATTTTTGCATACATGGAAAGATGTAGTCATCTATTTTTACTGAATTGAATTTTCAGATTTTTACAAAATAGGACATATAAAAAGAATATATTGTTGTTTTTTTTTAAAAAAAATTTAAATATATTTTAAAGCAAGAATTGTTAATTTTATTTCACGTGTGAGAGTATTTTGCTTACACTTACATTTGTGTGCAGCATTTGTGATCCTGGTCAAAAGATGGTGTCAGATTTCTTGTAACTGGAGTTATGGATGGCTGTGAGCTAGCATGTAGGTGCTAAGAATTAAATACAGATTTTATGCAAGAACAATATTTACTTTTAACTACTGAGCAAGTTTTTTAGCCTCAGTAATTACTTTTAAACCATATTATTCAATAAGCAGAAGATTCATTATTTAATTTAACTTCCTCCTACTCTATTTTTTCCTCTTAGGTTTAACAATTTTCCTACATACACAGACATAAAAAATGTCTTGCATACACGGACTTTGCTGTATATTTTTAAAATCTCTTCTCTGGTAAAGAAAATGTTCAGCGCAGAAATCCTAGCAGGAAAAGTACAAATTGTGATTATTTAACTGGTTTTTAATCAAAGAATAAATTGTTAAACTACAAGGTATCATATTTAGAGCCTTTTTCCTTCCTTTTATGAAACAAACAAACAAACAAACAATGATCTGTTATCCTAACAAATTGAAGATCTGGTGAGCTATGAAATGAAATATCTGTTGTTTTTATGTGAATCTTACCTGAGTTATCTGGTATTTTCCTGGTATTTCACTGAAAATGGTTGTCTCTGACTTTAGATATGTGAAATTTGAGCTCGCAATTCTTTTCCAAAGACCCATCTTGAAGACATGTGAACAGGGAAAATTAATTACTGCAGGCCATTTCTTTAGGGATAATATTTGAATTACAAGTAAATACCCAGGAGAAGTAATTTATGCTTCCTAATACAAACATATTTTTTAATTTCAATCATGGCAGGGACAAATGCAGAGGAAAATTCCATGTGCTTAATTTTAACACACACACACACACACACACACACACACACACACACGTTTTTCTTTATCAAACATATTTTACTGCTCTTTGATTTCTGTCTCTTTCTAGTCACTAGCAATGCGTGTGCTTTGTCAAATATGTTCTTTGTTTCTCCTTCTTTGTTTTTTCAAGTGTTTTTAACAGTTATTTTCCATATAGTAAAAAGAAATGAACTAATATCATGTTTAAAAATGAAGGAAGAATCAATCCTATCATCCAAATGCAGTTTATTCTTAAAACTGTGATATAATACACATGATACAAAATTTGCTATTTTACCCATTTAAAGTATATTACTTAGCAGTGTTAATTATACAGCCATTGTCAAATAATTCTATCTAGAATGCTTTTCATCTTACAGAATTGAAACCCTATGCCCAATAAACAAATACTCATCTTCTTTTCATCCTTGGTAATCACTATCTACTTTTTATTCCTGTGAATGTCACTAATATAAGTACTGGAAAAGAGCTGATTCAGTCAGTATTTGTGCTTTTATTACTGGCTTATTAGTATAATGCCATTAAGTTTCATTCATGTATGACCTTGTAGCATATCAAGTGACAATTTTTTTATACTTTATTTTACTTCCTTTAAATATTCTACATTTAAATTTTTTTCTTTTGTATTTTTTTATTTGTTATTTTATTTATTTATTTTCATTTTAAATATTATCCTCCTTCCTGCTTTTCCATTCACAAACTCCTTATCCCACCCTCCTCTGGTTCTATGAGGGTGCTCCCCCATCCACCCACCCACTCCCATCTCACCACTCTAGCATTCTCCGAGGCTGAGACATCAAGTTTTCACAGGACTAAGGGACCTCCCCTCTCATTAGTGCCAGATAAGATCATCCTTTGCTATTAAAGGCCTCCACATAAAGCCAGATAAACTGAATCTATTAGAAGAGAAGTTGGGAAAGAACTTTGAACACATTGGCACAGTGGAAAGTTTCCTGAACAGAACACCAATGGCTTAGGCTCTCAGACCCAATATAGACAAATGGGATCTCATAAAATTGCAAATGCTCCGTAAGGCAAAGGACACTGTCTCTCAGGACAAAATGGCAACCTACAACTGGGAAAAGATCTTTACCAACACTATGTTTGATAGAATGTTAATATCTAATATATACAAAGAACTGAAGAAGTTAGACTCATTAGAACAAAATAAGCCTATTAAAAATGGGGTACAGAGCTAAACATTTTACAGTTTTCATGTATATATTTTTGTTTCTCTTTTATACTTATCCTGAGAAGCATTTTTCTCATGTGAAAAAAAAATTATATGTTCTGCACCATCATTCCTGAGTTTAATACCAGAATCACAAATAGTTTATGAGTACAGTTTGCTTTTCCTCATATATATGTTATAGTCCATACACTTACTCCTCCTTCCCCAACATTCTTCTTTTCTCAAATTATGCTTTGTTAGTGTTGGGACTTTTTAGTTTGTTTCTTTTGTTTTGTTTTGGCATTTATTCACCTATAGACAATACATTTTTTTTTGCAAATTTTTTTATGAGCAGAAACTGTGGACAAGACACTTAGGATATTAGGAGTACTATAAACCTTGAGCTCCTCTTGTCACTAAGATTAGAGTGTTATGGCGGAGGTGGATTCATCAAGTAATTTAGGTGAACAACTCAAAAGGTCCAGTTGTGGCAAAGGGTAAAGATAAATTGACAGTAAGTCTAGGATGATAGCAATACTAAGTCCAGGGTAATGAAAATTATGAAAAACACTGCTCAGGAAAAAAAGAGAGACTTCAGGTGATGTTTAAAGAAAAGTTATAAAGTTTGATGTGAGACATTCTTACAAGAAAGAATATATAGGCAATGAACATTAGAGAAAAGAAAAGGAAGGAAAGCCAGTTTATATGTTAAGGACACAAACATGGGAGAAATGACTTGGAAGTAATGAGGATCCAACCTCCTTGTAGCCTTTAAGTCCATGGAAAGAAATAGGGCAAGAGGATAGAATGCAGAGGATACAGTTGGAAAGGCCACTTTGTTAATCATAATAGTCTTAGTACAGAAAGACCAGCCAGTGCTCTTAGACTCTGAACCATCTCTTCAGACCCCCACCATAGCTTGAATGTTCTCTCCCAAACCTATATTGATATTTTAGTGCCACTGTCACAGGATGAAGAGGTGGCAAAAAGCAGGAAGGTGATAAATTTAACAAGGCCACTGTGTGTGTGTGGGGGGGGGGAGGTAATCTGGTTATTTAAATGACTAGATCTTTCTCCACCCTGAGCATGTGATATTTTCTGCTATTATGACACAGGAGAAAGATCCTCTGCATAGGTGTCATGGTCCTTGATTTCCCAATCTCTAGAATTACTAGAAATCCACTTCAGTTCTTCATGAATTACCCAGCCTCACATCTATGCTGAGAGCTGAGAAGATGAAAAGGAAAGTTGAGTTGAGTTAAAAGTTCATTTTATTTATTATTGTATGAGTAATGAATGGTTGCAGATAGGTGGAAGTGAAGATAAATCTTGGAATTCTGGGTTGTACAGCAAGGTGGAGGGTCATATAATTTGCAGCAAATACTGGGAAAAGGATTGTAGGGAGGAGGATAACGTCTGTGAGTTGTATAGATTGTCAAGTAGACAACTGACTATGAAGGTCTAAGGCAGAAATATGTGGTATTTATATTCTTATTCATTGTTTATAGTCTTCTCTTAGTTACTTTTGAGAAGATTAAACTGAAGTATCTATCAGAAATAACCTAAGGAAGAAACAATTCAATTGACTCTTAGTGTCCATTACTTCTTAGTCCCTTGAGCTTAAGCATATTATCATAGTTTAGGAGCTAATGCCGGAAGTCAGTTATTCATCATATGGAAGTCAGAAGCATAAAGTAGCAGCTAGCAAACAGGAATAATGTATTTTCACTTTCTATGCCTAGTCATAGCTACTGCTGCCAATAGGTTCGACCTACCATGGAGTATCAAGAGTCTTATAGAAACTTGACCACGTGTGGCAATATTTCAAACTTAATTTACAAAACCTATTGTATTTTAGTGAAGGCTATTTGTATTATATTGGTTGTAGTGGCCATAAAACCTTTTTTCTGAAGTCTCCATAAATTTTAAGTTGAAGACTATACAGTCTGTCCATGCACTTTCTCAATTTTTGTATATGATGGGTC
Organism: Tokudaia tokunoshimensis; assembly: GCA_036184795.1. Lineage (NCBI taxonomy): Eukaryota > Metazoa > Chordata > Mammalia > Rodentia > Muridae > Tokudaia > Tokudaia tokunoshimensis. The sequence goes on along the minus strand of BTHU01000012.1, from coordinate 1,095,480 downwards.
AGAGACAGACATATGCTAACAGATGAGTGTATTGTGCTGAGTCCTATTTTAGAAATGTTTTAATATGTTAAGAAGTTTAAGTTATGACATCGCAACTGATAAGTTTAATCTATGGCTGGCAAATTGTGGTTCATCTCTTAGTACCCGCACTGATTTATGACTTGGACATTCCCAAACCATTGATGCCAATTGACGAGACAGGAATCTAGGTGTTTGAGGTTTTTGAGCTCTCAAAATGATTCCATTGATTCTATGTCTAAGAATCACTGTAGACAGAAACTCAGTTTGTAGATATGAAAGTCAGAAAATATTGCTTTTAGAACACACTGAGATAAACGTGTTGGTTTTGCCTATCACCAGTAGATTCAAAAGCAATGAATTGTTCCTGGAACTGATTGAAATCTTATTGAACCCGAATGATCAGTATCTAAAGAATTAAAGATAATGTAGAAGAAAAGTTTTACTCAACTAATTACCATACTTTAATTTTTATTTTTACAAAGAGGCTTTATTAAAAAGTTTCTACAAATCCATTCCTCTTCTAATAATAATTGTTTCAAGCTGTGTTGTAATAAAGAATACTGCAAACTTTTCATTTTTTTTCTTGTTTTCTTTTGGATTGGATATTTCCTTTATCTATATTTCAAATGTTTTTCCCCTTTCCAGGTCTCCCCTTCAGGAAACCCATATCCTATCGCCCCTGCCCCTGCATCTATGAGAGTGCTCCCCCATGCACCAACCCACTTCTGTACTCCTGCTCTTGAATTCCCCTACACTGGCACATCAAACACCCTCAGGCCCAAAAGCCTCTACTCCCACTGATGTCCAATAAGGTCATCCTCTGCCACATACATGATCAGCACCATGGGTTGCTTCATGTGTCTTCTTTGGCTGATAGTCTAGTTCCCAGGAGCTCTAGGGGTTCTGGCCTCTAGACATTGTTGCTTCCTCCATGGGACTGCAAACATCCTTAGCTCCTTCAGTCACATCTCCAACTCCTCCACCAGAAACCCCTGAGATAAGTTCAATGGTTGGCTATGAGCTTCTGTCTCTGCTTTGTCAGGCTCTGGTAGAGCCTGTCCAAAGACAGTCATACCTGGCTTTCATCAGCAAGCCCTCCAGCCATGAACAAGAATGTTCTGGTATGGTGTCTCTATATGGGATTGGTTCCCAGGTGGTGGCAGTCCTTGGATGGCCTTTTCTTCAGGCTCTGCTCCACACTTTTTCTCCATATTTCCTCCTGTTAGTATTTTGTTCACCCATATAAAAGGAATTGAAATATCCACATTTTGGTTTTCCTTATTCTTAGGTTCATATGGTCTGTGAATAGAACTTGGGTATTCCAAACTTTTGGGCTAATATCCACTTACCAGTGAGTACATACCATGTTTGTTCTTTTGTGACTGAGTTACCTCACTTAAGATGATATTTTCAAGTCCCATCCATGTGCCTGCAAATTTAATGAATTCATTGTTTTTAATAGCTGAATAGTATTCTACTGTATGAATGTAACATATTTTCTGTATACATTCCTCTGCTGAGGGACATATGAGCTTTTTTCCAGCTTCTTGCTATTATAAATAAGGCTACTATGAGCATAGTGGAGCATGTGTCATCATTGCATGTTGGAGTATCTTCTGGTCATATGCCCAGGAGTAGTATAGCTGGGTCCTTAGGCAGTGCTATGTCCAATTTTCTGAGGAACCACCAAACTGATTTCTGGAGCAGTTGTACCAGCTTGCAATTCCACCAGTAATGGAGGGGTGCTCTTCTTTCTCTACATCCTCACCAACATCTGCTATCACCTGAGATTTTCATCTCAGTCATTCCATCTGGTGTGAGGTGGAATCTCAAGGTTGTTTTATTTGCATTTCCCTGATGACTATGGATGGTGAAACTTTTCTTTAGATGCTTCTTGGCCATTCAATATACCTCAGTTGAGAATTCTCTGTTTATCACTGTTCCCTATTTTTAACAGGGTTATTTGGTTCTTGGGAGTCTAACTTCTTGAGTTCATTGTATATACTGAATTTTAACACTCTACTGGATGTATGATTGGTAAAGAACTTTTCCCAGTCTGTTGGTTGCCATTTTGTCCTTTTGACAGTGTCCTTTCCTTACAGAAGCTTTGCATATTTTTGAGGTTCCATTTGTTGATCTTAGAGCATAAGCCGTTGGTGTTCTCTTCAGGAACTTATCCCTTGTGCCCATTTGTTCGAAAGTGTTCCCTAATTTCTATTCTATTAGTTTCAGTGTGTCTGGTTTTATGTGGATGTCCTCGATCCACTTGGATTTGAGCTTTGTACAGGTAGATAAGAATGGATCAATTTGCATTATTCAACTTGTTGACCACCAGTTGACCCAACACCATTTGTTGAAAATTCTGTCTTTGCTCCACTGATGGTTTTAGCTCCTTTGTCAAAGATCAAGTGTGTGGGTTCATTTCTGAATCTTTAGTTCTCTTTCATTGATGTACCATGTCTTTGTACCAATATCTGCAGTTTTTGTCACTATTTCTCTGTAAAACAGCTTGAGGTCACTGATGTTGATTCCCCCAGAAGTTCTTTCATTGTTGAAAATAGGTGTCACTATCCTGGATTTTTTTATTATTATTCCAAATGAATTTCAGAATTGCTCTTTCTAACTCTGAAGAATTGAGTTGGAATTTTGATGGACATTGCACTGACTCTGTAGACTGCTTTCAGTAAAATGGCAATTTATAATATATTAATCTTGCCAAACAATAAGCATGGGACAACTTCCCATCTTCTGAGGTCTTCTTTAATTTCTTTCTTCAGAGACATCAGGCTCTTGTCATAGAGATCTTTCGCTTGTTTGGTTAAAGTCACAACAATATACTTTATATTGTTTGTGGCTATTGTAAATCGTGGAATTTCTCAAATGTCTTTCTCAGCCTGTTTTTCCTTTGAGTATATGAAGGCTACTGATTTGTTTGAGTTAATTTTATATCGACCACCTTTGCTGACGTTGTTTGTCAGGTTTAGGAGTTCTCTAGTGGAATTTTTGGGGTCACTTGAGTATATTATCTTACCATCTGCAAATAGTGATATTTTGAGTTATTCCTTTCCAATTTGTATCCCTTTGACCTCCTTTTGTTTTCTAATTCCTCTGACAAGGATTTGAGTACTATATTGAACAGGTAGGGAGAGAGTGGACAGCCTTGTCTAATCCCTGATTTCAGAAGGTTTGCTTCAAGTTTCTTTCCATTTAGTTTGATATTGGTTATTTGTCTGCTGTATATTGCTTTTATTATGTTTAGATATGGGTCTTCAATTCCTAATCTTTCCAAGATTTTTCACATGAAGGGGTGTTGGATTTTGTCAAATGCAATTTTCAGTGTCTAATAAAATGAACATGTCATTCTTTTCCTTGAGTTTGTGTATGTAGTCGATTACATTGACAGATTTCTGTGTATTGAACTGTCCCTGCATCCCTGGCGTGAAGCATATTTGATCATGATAAATGATTGCTTTGAAGTGTTCTTGGATTCAGTTTGCTAGAATTTTATTGGGTATTTTTGCATCAATATCCATGAGGGAAATTGGTCTGAAGTTTTCTTTCTTTGTTGAGTCTTTGTGAGGTTTTGGTATCAGCATAATGTTTGCTTTATAGAACAAATTGGATAGCATTTCTTCTGTTTCTATTTTGTGGAATAGTTTGAATAGTATTGGCATTTTATCTGTTTTGAAGGTCTGATAGAATTCTGCACAAAACCCATCTGATCCTGGGCTTTTTATGGTTAGGAGACTTTTAATGACTGCTTCTATTTCTTTAGGGGTTTTGGGACTGTTTAGATGGTTTATCTGATCCTGATTTAAATTTGGTGTTTGGTATCTGTCTAGGAAACTGTCCATTTCATCCAGATTTTTCAGTTGGTTGAGTACAGGCTTTTTTAGTAGGATCTGACATTTTTTAAATATTCTCCATTTTTGCCATTATATATCCCTCTTCATTTCTGATTTTGTTAATTTAGATACTGTCTATGTGCCCTTTGTTTAGTCTGGCTAAAGATTTCTCTATCTTGTGGATTTTCTCTAAGAAACATCTCTTGGTTTTGTTGATTCTTTGTATATTTCTATTTGTTTCTACTTTGTTGATTTTAGCCCTGGGTTTAATCATTTCCTGCCATCTATTCCTTTTGGGTAAACTTGCACCATTTTGTTCTAGTGTTTTCAGGTGTGCTCTTAAGTTCTTAGTGTTTGTTCTCTCCTGTTTCTTTTTGGAGGCTATCAGAGATAAGAATTTTCCTCTTAGCACTGCTTTCATTGTGTCACATAAGTTTGGGTATGTTGCACCTTCATTTTCATTGAATTCTAAAAAGTTTTTAATATCTTTATTTCTTCTTGACCAAGATATCGTTGAGTAAAGCATTGTTCAGTTTTCCATGTATATATGGACTTTATGTTGTTTTTGTTGCTATTGAAGACCATCCTTAATCCTTAGTGATCTGTTAGGAAGCATGGGATTATTTCAGTCTTATGATATCTGTTGATTTCTGATTTGTGACTGATTATATGGTCAGTTTTGGAGACAGTACCATGAGGTGCTGAGAAGAAGGTATATTCTTTTGATATAGGATGGAATGTTCTATAGATATCTGTTAAATCCATTTGGTCCATAACTCCTGTTAGTTTCACAGTGTTTCTGCTTAGTTTGTGTTTCCATAATCTGTCCATTGATGAGAGTAGGGTGTTGAAGTCTCCCATTGTTATTGTTTGAGTTGCAATGTGTGCTTTGAGATTTAGCAGAGTTTCTTTTATGAATGTGAGTGTCCCTGCATTTGGAGCATAGATACTCAGAATTGAAAGTTCATCTTGGTAGATTTTTTTTTTACATTCATGAATATGAAATGTCTCTGTTTAGTTTGGGTTTCCATGATCTCTCCATTGTTGAAGTCTGCCACTTTTATTATATGAGGTGCAAATATGGGTGCCTTTGCATTTGGAGCATAGATGTTCAGAATTGTGAGTTCTTCTTGGTAGATTTTTCCTTCTATGTATATGAAGTGTTAATCCTTAATATTTTACGACTTTTGTTTGAAAGTCGATTTTTTCTGATATTACAATGGCTACACTAACTTGTTTCTTTAGACCATTTGCTTGGAAAAATTGTTCTAGTCCTTCACTCTGAGGTAGTTTCTTTCTTTGACACTGAGCTGTGTTTCCTGTATGCAGGAAAATGCTGAGACCTGTTTACATATCCAGTCTGTTAGTCTATGTCATTTTATTGGGGAAATTAGTTCATTGATGTTAAGAGATATTAAGGAATAGTGATTGCTGCTTCCTGCTGTTTTGATGTTATTTTTATGTTTGTCTGGCTATCTTCTTTTGGTTTTGTTGAAAGATTACTTTCTTGTTTGTTCTAGGGTGTATTTGCCATCCTTGTGTTGGCACTTTTCCTCTATTATCCTTTGTAATGCTGGATTTGTGTAAGGATTTGTGTAACTTTGGTTTTGTCATGGAACATCTTTGTTTCTTCATTTATGGTAATGGAGAATTTTGCTGGGTACTGAAGTCTCAGCTGGCATTTGTGTTCTCTGAGGTTCTGAATGAGATCTACTCAGGATCTTTTAGCTTTCATAGTCTCTGGTGAGAAGTCTGATGTAATTCTGATAGGTCTGCCTTTATATATTACTTGATCTTTTTCCCTTACTGCTTTTAATATTCTTTCTTTGTTTTGTACTTGGTGTTTTGAATACTAGGTGATAGGAGGAATTTCTTTTCTGGTCAAATCTATCTTTAGTTCTCTAGGTTTCTTTTATGTTTATATGCATCAATTTCTTTAGGTTAGGGCAGTTTTCTTCTATAATTTTGTTGAAGATATTTATTGGCCTTTTAAATTGGGAATCTTCACTCTCTTCTATACCTGTTATCCTTAGGTTTGGTCTTCTCATTTCATTGTGGATTTCCTGGATGGTTTGGGTTAGGAGCCTTCTGTATTTTGACTTTTCTTTGACTGTTGTGTCAATGTTTTCTATGGTATCTTCTGCACCTGAGGGTCTCTCTTCTATCTCTTGCATTCTATTGGTGATGCTTGCCTCTATGACTCCTGAGCTCTTTTCTAGGTTTTCTATATCCAGGGTTGTGCCTTTTTGTGATTTCTTTGTTGTTTCTATTTTTGTCTTTAGGTCCTGGATTTTTTTTTTCCAATTCCTTCTCCTGTTTGGTTGTGTTTTCCTATAATTCTTCAAGGGAATTTTATGTTTCCTCTTTAAGGGCTTCTACCTATTTACATTTGTTTTCTTGTATTTCTGCAAGGGAGTTATTTATGTCCTTCTTAAAGTCCTCTATCATCATTTTAAATCAGACTCTTGCTTTTCTGGAGTGCTGGGGTATATAGGGCTTACTGTGGTGGGAGAACTTGATTATGATGCTGCCTAGTAGCCTTGGTTTCTGCTGCTTATGTTCTTGCCCTTGCCTTTTGCCATCTATTTATCTCTGATGTTAGCTGGTTTTGCTGTCTCTGACTGTGGCTTGTCCCTCCTGCAAACCTCTGTGTCAGTACTACTGGGAAACCAGTTCTCTCAGGGAGGAATTTTGTTATGAAGATATGTAGTTCAGGACCATCTCTGAGGTGCAGACAGAAACCAGAAGGATCCTGACCCCAGCTGTTTCTTGGTTCCAGTGTCCTGATGGTTCTGTCAGGGTTCCTATTGGGCCAGGAATTTGAATAGAAGTGGTGGTCTTACCTATGATTACAGGTGTGTCAGCACTCCTCGGAGACCCGCTGTCTCCTGGTGGTATTTATTTATGTAGTTCTGTGGCACAGGATCAACTCTGGGCATAAATGGAAATCAGAAGATTTCTGTCCCAGGCTGCTCTTTGGTTCCTGTGTCATGAGGTTTCCAGGAAGGTCCCTCTTCTCAGAAGTGACGGTCTAACTTGCACTCAGAGGCATGTCTGCACTCCTGGGAGGCTAACTTTCTCCCAGCACTATTTGGGTATGAAGCCCTGTAGCAGAGGATCAGCTCTGGGCCCTGATTGGCATTCTTAAATTTGTATTAGAAGGAATGATTTCATCTTAATTAATGACCAGACAGATCACAGAGAGGAAGAAATTGCTCAGTAAATCATCTTAAGTTGTTTTATGCCTAAGAATTTCTATAGTTTTCTTCAAATGTGGCTAAAGTTAGGAGACAACTTTGAGACAATATATCATTTTAAACTTATCGGTAGGTGATTATTTTTTAATTTAAGGATAAAAATTTGATAGTAGCAGATATAAATGATATGTTTTGTGCTCTACCATCACTAAACCATGCACACACATGTACAGGTAGTTCTACAGAGTTTGACTTTAAAATATTCATATATATATAGTCACTATTTATGATTGAACCTTTCATGTAATTTAACTCTATGTCCTTATAATTCAAATTTACTGACATCTAATTAAGAATTCCAATAAGGAAGACAACATTCATTCCACTTAAATTGATGGCGGGAGGGAAAATACTAACAAGTTTGAATGGTAGTCATCTTGTTTCTTTGAATTTGTGAGAAGAAAACCTCTCAGCACATTTAAAATTAATAAGGATTCAATTTGACTTTAAGATTTCTCTATTTCAATTGAGGGCCAGGTCTTAAATGTATATCTCAAATGAATAATTAACATTATATGAAACAGTGAAGATACAGTTACATGCAGCAATGTGCACTAATGGATGGTGAGTACATTTGAGGAAGTAAATTAATAAAACTTCATACAAGAATGATCAAAGTGGCTCAGCAGGAAAAGGCACTTGCTTTATAACATAACCACCTGTATTCCATGCCTAGAATCCATGAAATGTGTAAGGAAAGAGCTGACTTAACAAATGTGTCCTCTGTAACATAGAAATGTCCACACATTTTGACACCCTCTTTCTTTTATATGCACTACCAATAAATACAGCATAATGCATGCTTTAGATCAAATGTCTGACTGTCATTTATCTTAAGGGCAAGGCCTCGGACAAGTTTTTCTGTAAAAACAAATGTATACTCTCAAGTAAGATTCTTGTTAAAATATTTTAATCCTGTGAAATCTAAGGCATAAAAGAACTGACATGAAGTTGAATTTTGGTCAGTCACATTTGCATTTCTTCAGCAATGAGACACTGTTACCATTACAGTTATTCCTGTAAGATTCGATTTTTTTTTTTTTTTTTTTTTTTTTTTTTTTTAACAGCAGAGAATTTTTTATTAGATATTTTCTTTATTTACATGTCAAATGCTATCCCCTTTGCTTGTTTCCCCTCTGAAAACCTCCTATCCCATTCCCCATTCCCCTGCTCACTAACCCACCCACTCCCTCTTCCCTGTCCTGGCATTCCCCTATATGGGGGCAACGAGCCTTCACAGAACCAAGGGCCTTTCCTCTCACTGATGTCCGATAAGGCCATCCTCTAGCAGAGAATTTTTTTTTTTTTTTTTTAATTTAATTTTATTTTATTTTTTTAATTTACATTCCAAATCACTTCCCCTTTCCCGTTTCCTCCCTCCCCGAAAGTCCCATAAGCCCCCTTCCCTCCCTCTTTTCTCCGTTCAACCCCCTCTCATTACTCTGTCCTGGCGTTCCCCTACATCCAGTCTTTCCAGGACCAGGGGTCTCTCCTTCCATCTTTTTAGAAATCTATTGATATGCTGATTGTGTCTAGGGTATTCTGAGATTCTGGGTCAATATCCCCTTATCAGTGACTTCATACCATGTGTGATCTTTTGTGATTGGGTTACCTCACTAAGGATGATATTTTCAAGTTCTGACCATTTGCCTAGGAATTTCGTGAATTCATTGTTTTTAATTGCAGAGTAGTATTCCATTGTGTAAATATACCACATCTTCTGAATCCATTCCTCCGTTGAGGGACATCTGGGTTCTTTCCAGCTTCTGGCTATTATAAATAAGGCTGCTATGAATATAGTGGAGCATGTGTCCTTATTGCATGCAGGTAAAGTCTCTGGGTATATGCCCAGGAGTGGTATAGCCGGATCCTCCGGAAGTGTCATGCCCAGTTTTCTGAGGAGCCGCCAGACTGCTTTCCAGAGTGGTTGTACCAGCCTGCAATTCCACCAGCAGTGGAGGAGTGTTCCTCTTTCTCCACATCCTCGCCAACAACTGCTGTCTCCTGTGTTTTTGATCTTAGCCATCCTGACTGGTGTGAGATGGAATCTCAGGGTTGTTTTGATTTGCATTTCCCTAATGACTAAGGATGATGAACATCTCTTTAGGTGCTTCTCAGCCATTAGATATTCTTCAGGTGAGAACTCTTTGTGTAGCTCTGTACCCCATTTTTTAATAGGGTTACTTGCCTCTCTGGAGTTTAACTTCTTGAGTTCTTTGTATATCTTGGATATTAGCCCTCTGTCGGATGTAAGGTTGGTAAAGATCATTTCCCAGTTAGTTGGTTGCCGCTTTGTCTTTTTGACGGTGTCTTTTGCCTTGCAAAAACTTTGTAATTTAATGAGGTCCCATTTGTCTATTCTTGGTCTTAGAGCATAAGCTATTGGAGTTCTGTTCAGGAAATTCTCCCCTGTGCCCATATGTTCAAGGTTCTTCCCTAGTTTCCCTTCTATTAGTTTCAGTGTGTCTGGTTTTATGTGGAGATCTTTGATCCACTTAGAATTGAGCTTAGTGCAAGGAGATAAGGATGGGTCAATTTGCATTCTTCTGCATGTTGACCTCCAGCTGAGCCAGCACCATTTGTTGAAAAGGCTATCTTTTTTCCACTGGATGGTTTTAGCTCCTTTGTCAAAGATCAAGTGACCATAGGAGTGTGGATTCATTTCTGGGTCTTCAATTCTGTTCCATTGATCTACATGTCTGTTACTGTACCAATACCATGCAGTTTTTAACACTATTGCTCTGTAGTACAGCTTGAGGTCCGGGATACTGATTCCCCCAGAGGTTCTTTTACTCTTGAGAATAGTTTTAGCTATTCTGGGTTTTCTGTTATTCCAGATGAATTTTTGAATTGCTCTTTCTAACTCTATGAAGAATTGAGTTGGGATTTTGATGGGGATTGCATTGAATCTGTGTATTACTTTTGGTAAGATGCTCATTTTTACTATATTAATCCTGCCAATCCATGAGCATGGCAGATTTTTCCATCTTCCGAGGTCTTCTTCAATTTCTTTCTTCAGAGACTTGAAGTTCTTGTCATACAGATCTTTCACTTGTTTGGTTAGCGTCACGCCAAGATACTTAATATGGTTTGTGGCTATCGTAAAGGGTATTATTTCTCTTACTTCTTTCTCAGCCTGCTTATCCTTTGAGTATAGGAAGGCTTCTGACTTGCTTGAGTTGATTTTATATCCGGCCACTTTGCTGAAGTCGTTTATCAGCTGTAGGAGTTCTCTGGTGGAGTTCTTTGGGTCGCTTATGTATACTATCATATCGTCTGCAAATAGTGATAGTTTGACTTCTTCCTTTCCAATTTGTATCCCTTTGACCTCTTTTTCTTGTCTAATTGCTCTAGCTAGAACTTCAAGTACTATATTGAAAAGATATGGAGAGAGAGGGCAGCCTTGTCTAGTCCCTGATTTTAGTGGGATTGCTTCAAGTTTCTCTCCGTTTAGATTGATGCTGGCTACTGGTTTGCTGTAAATTGCTTTTACTATGTTTAGATATGGGCCTTGAATTCCTGATCTTTCCAAGACCTTTAGCATGAAAGGATGCTGAATTTTGTCAAATGCTTTCTCAGCATCTAATGAGATGACCATGTGGTTTTTTTCTTTGAGATTGTTTATGTAGTGGATTACATTGATGGATTTCCTTATATTGAACCATCCCTGCATCCCTGGGATGAAGCCTACTTGATCGTGGTGAATGATCGTTTTGATGTGTTCTTGGATTCGGTTGGCAAGAATTTTATTGAGTATTTTTGCATCGATATTCATAAGAGAGATTGGCCTGAGATTCTCTTTCTTTGTCGGATCTTTGTGTGCTTTTGGTATTAGTGTAATTGTGGCTTCATAGAACGAGTTGGGTAGTGTTCCTTCTGTTTCTATTTTGTGGAACAGTTTGAAGAGTATTGGTGTTAGGTCTTCTTTGAAGGTCTGATAGAATTCTGCACTAAAACCATCTGGACCTGTGCTTTTTTTGGTTGGAAGACTTCCAATGACAACTTCTATTTCTTCAGGGGTTATAGGACGGTTTAGATGGTCTATTTGATCCTGATTTAATTTTGGTACTTGGTATCTGTCAAGGAAATTGTCCATTTCCTCAAGATTTTCTAGTTGTGTTGAATACAGGTTTTTGTAGTAGGATCTGATGATTTTTTGAATTTCCTCAGTTTCTGTTGTTATCTCTCCCTTTTCGTTTCTGATTTTATTAATTTGGATACTATCTCTGTGCCCTCTGGTTAGTCTGGCTAAGGGCTTATCTATCTTGTTGATTTTCTCAAAGAACCAACTCCTCGTTTTGTTGATTCTTTGTATGGTTTTATTTGTTTCTACTTGATTGATTTCAGCCCTGAGTTTGATGATTTCCTGCCTTCTACTCCTCTTTGGTGTATTTGCTTCTTTTTGTTCCAGGGCTTTCAGGTGTGCCATTAAGCTGTTAGTGTATGCTGTCTCCCGTTTCTTTTTGGCGGCACTCAGGGCTATGAATTTTCCTCTTAGCACTGCTTTCATTGTGTCCCATAAGTTAGGGTATGTTGTGCCTTCATTTTCATTAACTTTCAAAAAGTCTTTGATTTCTTTCTTTATTTCCACCTTGACCAAGTTATCATTGAGTAGAGCATTGTTCAGCCTCCATGTGTACGTGGGTTTTCTTTTGTTTTTGTTGCCATTGAAGACCACCCTTATTCCATAGTGATCTGATAAGAGGCATGGGATTATTTCTATCTTCTTGTATCTGTTGAGGTCTGATTTGTGACCAATTATATGGTCAATTTTGGAGAAGGTACCATGAGGAGCTGAGAAGAAGGTGTATTCTTTAGCTCTAGGATGAAATGTTCTATATATATCAGTTAGTTCCATTTGGTCCAAGGCTTCAATTAGATTCACTGTGTCCCTGTTTAGTTTCTGCTTTCCTGAACGATCCATTTCAGAGAGCGGGGTGTTGAAGTCACCCACTATTATTGTGTGCGGTGCGATGTGTGCTTTGAGTTTTAGTAAAGTTTCTTTTACGAATGAGGGTGCCCTTGCATTTGGAGCATAGATATTCAGGATTGAGAGTTCTTGATGGTGGATTTTTCCCTTGATCAGTATGTAGTGTCCTTCTGTGTCTTTTTTGATGACTTTGGGTTGAAAATCAATTTTATCCGATATTAGGATGGCTACTCCACCTCGTTTCTTGGGGCCATTTGCTTGTAAAATTGTTTTCCAGCCTTTTACTCTGAGGTAGTGTTTGTCTTTGACACTGAGGTGCGTTTCCTGCATGCAGCAAAATGCTGGGTCCTGTTTACGTATCCAGTCTGCTAGTCTATGTCTTTTAATTGGGGAATTGAGACCATTGATATTAAGAGAGATTAAGGCATAGTGATTATTGCCATCTGCCATTCTTGACGCTATCTTTATGTTTGAGTGGTTATCTACTTTTGGGTTTGATTCAAGAAGGTTATTATCTCATTTTTTCCAGGGTGTTGTTTCTCTCCCTGTATTGGAGGTTTCCACCTATTATCCGTTGCAGGGCTGGATTTGTGGAAAGATATTGTGAAAATTTGGTTTTATCATGGAATATCTTGGTCTCTCCATCTATGGTGATTGAGAGTTTTGCTGGGTATAGTAGTCTAGGCTGGCATTTGTGCTGTCTTAGTGTCTGCATGAGATCTGCCCAGGATCTTCTGGCTTTCATAGTCTCTGGTGAGAAGTCTGATGTGATTCGGATAGGTCTTCCTTTGTATGTTACTTGGCCCTTTTCTCTTACTGCATTTAGTATTCTTTCTTTGTTTAGAACATTCGGTGTTTTGATTATTATGTGACGGGAGGTATTTCTGTTCTGGTCCAGTCTGTTTGGAGTTCTGTAGGCTTCTTGTATGTTCATCGGCATCTCTCTCTTTAAGTTAGGGAAGTTTTCCTCCATAATTTTGTTGAAGATGTTTACTGGCCCTTTAAGTTGCAAATCTTCACTCTCATCTATACCTATAATCCTTAGGTTTGGTCTTCTCATTGTGTCCTGGATTTCCTGGATGTTTTGGGTTACGCGTTTTTTGCATTTTGCATTTTCTTTGACTGTTGAGTCGATGCTTTCTATGGAATCTTCAGCACCTGAGATTCTTTCTTCCATCTCTTGTATTCTATTGTTGATGTTTGCATCTATGACTCCTGATTTCTTCCCAAGGTTTTCTATCTCCAAAGTTGTCTCCCTTTGTGATTTCTTAGTTGTTTCTACTTCCTTTTTTAGTTCCTGGATGGATTTGCTGAGATCCTTCACTTGTTTGTTTGTATTTTCCTGTGTTTCTTTAAGGTATTTTTGCATTACCTCTTTCAGGATTTCTTCCTGATGACCCACGTTCTCCTGCATTTCTCTGAGCGATTTTTGTGTTTCCTCCTCATGGGATTCCATCTGTTGATCCATCGTCTCCTGCATTTCTTTAAGCAGTTCTCGTGTTTCCTTTGTAAGGGCATCTAACCGTTGATTCATTTCTTTAAGCAATTTTTGTGTTGCCTCCTTATGGGCATCCGTCTGTTGACCCATATTCTTCTGCATTTCTTTATGCAAATTTTGTGATTCCTTTGTGAGTGCATCTACCCGTTGATTCATCTCGTTAAGCGATTTTTGTGTTGTCTCCTTGTGCGCCTCCATCTTTTGATCCATGTTCTCCCGCATTTCTCTAAGCGATTTTTGTGTTTCCTTTGTAAGGGCTTCTAACCGTTGATTCATGGTCTCCTGTAACTCTTTATGAGATTTATTTGTGTCCTTCTTGTGATCCTCTAATAGCATCATGAGAAGTGATTTTAAATCCAGATCTTGTCTTTCGGGTGTGGTGGGGTATCCAGGACTTGCTGCTGTTGGAGAGTTGGGTTCGGATGGTCCCACATTACTTTGATTACTGTTAGTAACATTCCTACGTTTGCCTTTTGCCATCTGGATACCTCTGGTGTTAGTTGGTCCTGCTGCCACTGGCTGTTGGTTGGACCTCCTGTGAGCCTGCAAAGCTATTTCTGCCCCCCCTGGATTACCAGGATTCCCCTGGCACCGATTTCTGGGGCCTGCCTGCTCCTGAGTGACTTTGGAGCCCTAATGTGCTTTGCCCCAAGTGATCTTATATTGGGGAGGCCTTGCACATCTAAAGGCTCAGCCTAGTGGATTCCTGGAGCAGAGGTCGCCAAAGGGAGGCTGGCAGGCTCCTGCCCTGTGCAGGGGTGTGTGATCTCTCCTGGGGGGGGGGAGGGGGCGTCCCTCTGCCAGGCAGAAGTCCCACAGCAGATCTGGCGCGCTGGTCACTGCAGATCAGCCCAGCACCTGGGAGCAGGTTACACACAAGCTGCCTGAACCCGAAGCGATATTATGCCTGTCTGTCTCTGAGCCTGGTGGTCCCAACTACCTGGTCACTGGAGCAAAGATGGCGGAGGGCAGTCTCCGTGGCGCTGCTCACCCTGTGGTCACGATGGCCCGCCGATCTGGCACCCAGACGACCACAGCGCCAACCCGCCCTCGGGCACAGAAGGAAGCCCCAACAGGCCGTGTCCCAAGTGATGTTATATCGGGGGGAGAGCCTGGGTACCGGTCTCTCCAGCGCAGTCCGCGGGAACAGAGGTCGCGGAAGGGAAGCTGGCAGGCTCCCTCCCTGCGCGGGGTCCCTCCACCAGGCAGAAGGTCCCACCGCGGCACTGGCGCGCTGGTTACTGCAGATCAGCCCAGCACCTGGGAGCAGGTTACACACAAGCTGCCTGAAACCGAAGCGATATTATGCCTGTCTGTCTCTGAGCCTGGCGGTCCCAACTACCTGGTCACTGGAGCAAAGATGGCGGAGGGCAGTCTCCGTGGCGCCGCACACCCTGTGGTCACGATGGCCCGCCGATCTGGCACCCAGACGACCACAGCGCCGACCCGCCCTCGGGCACAGACGGAAGCCCCAACCGGCCGTGTCCCAAGTGATGTTATATCGGGGGGAGAGCCTGGGTACCGGTCTCTCCAGCGCAGTCCGCGGGAACAGAGGTCGCGGAAGGGAAGCTGGCCTAAGATTCGATTTTTGACAGATGTTTTTCTTTGTCATCTAAAAACTCATATTTTTGTTTACATGGAAATGTTTACAGACACAGTATCTGCATATTCATATTTAACTACGAATTTGTCCAACAACTTCATAAATTTTGAATACTGTTCGTTAAAATTTTGAGGATGTCTTGATTGACACTATAACCACACAATATGTAACTCTTCTATGCAGTTTTTATTCTTAAACTTAAAAAATGAGTTACATGAAGTTATGTTATCTTATAATTACTGTAATTTCATTTTTATATCTACAGTAAATGATGTAAGATGTACAATTTGCACCAAAATCACTCTTCAGTTCAGTATCTTTGCTTCAGTACTATGCATTATAAAAAAGTTCTAAGTTCATATTGATGTTACTTTCCAATCTCTCTTAAAGAGAATGTGAGGTGCCCCTATCACAGAAAAGAAACTTCTTTTCGAACTTGTATGCTAATACTCACTGTCGAATTAAGAGTGTAGCTCCAGTAGAATCAAAATGGATTTTTAGACTTGGTTCTGTGTCTGAATATAAAAAATTTGCAAGAAGAGGTCATCACATGAAAAAGAAAAGTGACTATGGTCTTCAGTAGCCAGGCACTAAGATGAATTGCAACTTACAACATGGTGGTTCAAATGAGCATGCTCATCAGTGCTAGTCAAGGGATGGCAAGATCACCCATTCTAAGCAGGTTTCTGTTTACTCTTAAGTTTTGTTTTCTCACCTGGCAATTCCCATTTTTTTCTTTTCCATTCATCAGAAGATGTCTTTCAATTTACTAGAACAAGGATTGCATCTCTGTGTCTGACCAAGATCATGGAATTTCTGATTGGCTCAGATAATCATAGGTACCCCACTATTCTCTGCTCTTTGTGGTATAATGTGTATGGAGAGAGACCCACCACATAAGAGGAGAAATAGGTGACATTATGGAGAAACAGGTTTTTTTCTATTAAGGCAAAAAGCAACAAAATATGATCAATTAATGCCTATTTCTGGAAGTGGGGATAAAGCAATAAAACCCTCTGATACATGATTAATTATGTTTCAATTTATCCTGTTCTAAAGGCCTACTACCTTAAAAGTTGTGGCTTTATGGTTATAAATTGCTTCTGTGAAACTCAGAATTATCACTATGTACAATTTAAAGGCATTTACAGTTTTATTTTTTCAATTGTCATTACTTAAAGAACTATTTCAAGATATTTTTGAGCAAGGTAGAATAAAACCAGGATATATATGCATACATTTTAAAATAATTTTATTTTTGATCAGACATCAGATACACATTTTCTGCATTACTTAAGTATTATTTAATGTACTGTAGAAATTTCATTTTCTTTCTCTAAAATATTCCGGTAAATGTACAGAAATTTAAATTACATAAGCATTAATTGCAGCATAAAACATAAAACCCGTACTGCTAAGTGATCAATCTTTATTTTAATTGAATTAAAATCTTATTAAACTTATGAAGTATACAAAATCATTTTAATTATACAAAAATCTATACTAAAAGTGAATTCCAACAGAGAAGAATAGGGATTTGTTTTGACTATAGCTCAAGTGTTCATAGTCTTTGTTTTTATAATTGGATATTTTATTTATATACATTTAAAATGTTATCCCCTTTTCTGTTTTCACCTCCAGAAACCCTCTATTCCATCCCCCTGTCACTGCTTCTAAGAGAGTGCTCACCTACCCACTTCCACTTTCAGCTATGGCATTCCCCTACACTGGGGTATGGAGCCTTCACAGGACCAAGGGGCACTCCTCACATTGATGCCCTACAAGACCGTCTTCTGCTACATATGCAGCTTGACCCATGGGTCACTCCATGTGTACTCCTTGGTTCGAATTTAGTCCCAGGGAGCTCTGTGGGGTCTGGTGGGTTGATATAGCAGTTCTTCCCATGGCTTGCAAACCCCTTCAGCTCCTTCAATTATCTAACTCCTCTACTGGTGACCCTAAGTTCAGTCAGTGATTGGCTTTGAGAATCCACCTATGTAGTTTTCAGGTTCTAGCACAGCCTCTCAAGAGACAGCTACATCAGGCTCCTGTCAGCATGCACTTCTTGGCATATGCAATAGTGTCTGCCTTTGCTGTCTGTATATGTGCTGGATCCCCAGGTGGGGCAGTCTTCATTCTATGCTTCAAACTTTGTTTCCAAATTTCCTCTCTTGAGTATTTTGTTCCCCCTTCAAGGAATGACTGAAGCAACCATATTTTGGTCTTCTTTCTTTTTGAGCTTCATACAGTCAATGAATTGCATCTTGGGTATTTGGAGTTTTTGGACTAATATCCATTTATAAGTGAGTGTATATCATGAATCTTCTTTTGTGACTGGGTTACCTCATTCAGGATAATATTTTCTAATTCCATCCATTTGCCTTAGAATTTTATGAATCCATTGTTTTTAATAGCTGAGTAGAACTCCATTGTGTAAATGTACCACATTTCTGTATCCATTCCTCTGTTGAAGGACATCTGGGTCTTTCAAGCTTCTGGCTACTATAAATAAGGCAGCTATAAACATAGTGGAACATGTGTCCTTCTTATATGTTGGATTATCTTCTGACTATATGCCAGGAGGAATATAGCTGGGTCGTAAGTTAGTACTATGTCCAATTTTCTGATGTACCTCCAGAATGATTTCCAGAGGAATTGTACCACTTTGTAATCCCACCAACAATGGAGGAGTGTTCCCCTTTCTCCATATCCTCACCAACAGCTACTGTCACCTGAGTTTTTCATCTTAGCCATTCTGACTGATACCATCCCAATTTGTTGGTTGGAATTTTGTCTTATTGACAGTGTCCTTTGCCTTACAGAAGCTTTACAATTTTATGAGGTCCCATTTTCTGATTCTTGATCTTAGAGCATAAGCCACTCATTGTTCTTTTCAGGAAAATTTCCCCTGTGCCCCTGTGGTAGAGACTCTTCCCCAATCTATTAGTTTCACTGTTTCTGGTTTTATGCGGTGGTCCTTGATCCACTTTAACTTGAGTTTTGTACAAGGAGATAAGAATAGATCAGTTTGCATTCTTGTTCAAGTTGATCCCCAGTTGAACCAGTAGCATTTGTTGAAAATGTTCTTTGTTCCACTGGATTGTTTTAGAACCTTTATCAAAGTTCAAGGGACCAGAGGTATGTGAGTTCATTACTGGGCCTTCAATTTTCTTTCATTAATCCACCTGCCTATTTCTGTACCAATACCATGCAGGTTTTTCTCACTATTGCTCTGTAGTATAGCTTGATGTCAGGGATGGTGATTCCCCCAGATATTCTTTTATTATTAAGAATAGTTTTCATTATCTTGCGTCTTTTGTTATTCCAAATAAATTTTGAAATGACTCATATTAACTCTATGAAGGATTGAATTGGAATTTTGATGGGGATTGCATTGAATCTGCAGATTACTTTAGGCAATATGGTTATTTTTACTATATTAATACTGCCAATTCATGAGCATGGAAGATCTATTCATCTTCTGAGATCTTTAATTTCTTTCTTCAGAAGTTCTTGTCATGCATATCTTTCACTTGCTTGGTTAGAGTCACAACAGAGTATATTATATTATATGTGACTATTGTGAAGATTGTCATTTTCCTAATTTTATTCTCAGTCTGTTTATCCTTTAAGTAGTGAAAGGGTACCAATTTGTTTCAGTTAAGTTTATATCCAGCCACTTTGCTGAAGCTGTTTATCCAGCTTAGGAGTTCTCTGGTGGAGTTTTTGGGGTCACATACATATACTATCATATCATCTGCAAATAGTGATATTTTGACTTCTTTATTTCCAATTTGTATACCTTTGGCCTCCTTTTGTTGTCTAATTTCTGTGGCTAGAACTTTGAATACTATATTGAATACAGAGGGAGAGAGTGAGCAGCCTTGTCTATTCCCTGCTTTTAATAGTATTGCTTCAAGTTTCTCTCCATTTAGTTTGATGTTGGCTACTGGTTTGCTGTATATTGCTTTTACTATGTTTACGTATGGGCCTTGAATTCCTTATCTTTCTAAGTTTTTTATCATGAAGAGGTGATGAATTTTGTCAAATGTTTTTTTCAGCATCTAATGAAATGATCATGTGGTTTTTTTCTTTGAGTTTGTTTACATAGTAGATTATGCTGATAGATTACCATGTATTGGACCAAACCTGTATCCCTGTGATGAAACCTACTTGAACTGTACTTGGATTCAGTTTTAGAGAATTTTGTTGAGTATTTTTGCATCCATACACATAAGGGAAATTGGTTTGAAGTTCTCTTCCTTTGTTGGATCTTTTCATGGTTTAGGTATCAGAGTAATTACAGATTTGTATAACAAATTGGGTAGCATTCCTTCTGTTGCTATTTTGTGGAATAGTTTGAAGAGCATTAGCATTAGACCTTCATTGGAGGTCTATGGAATTCTGTACTAAACCCATCTTGTCCCAGGGTCTTTTTCTTTTTTCTTTTTGTTTGTTCTGTTGGGTGACTTTTAATGACTGCTTCTATTTCATTAGGGGTTATAGGACTGTTTAGATGATGTATCTGATCCTGATTTTACTTTCTTACCTGGTATCTATCTAGAAAATTATCCATTCTGTCCGGATTTTCCAGTTTTGTTGAGTATAGGCTATTGTAGGTTCTGCTGATTCTTTGAATTTCCTCAGTTTCTCTTGTTATGTCTCCCTTTTCATTTCTGATTTTGTTAATGTGGATACTGCCTCCATACCCACTGGTTAGTCTGGCTAAGTATTTATTTATCTTGTCGATTTCCCCAAAGAACCAGCTCTTGGTTTTGTTCATTCTTTGTATAGTTCTTTTTGTTTCTACTTAATTGATTTAAGCCCTGAGTTTGAATATTCCCTGCCATCTACTCTTCTTAGGTGCATTTGCTTCTTTTTGTTCTAGTGCTTTCTGGAGTGCTGTCAAGCTGCTAGTGTATGGTCTTTCCAGTTTCTTTTATTTTTCCTTTTATTGGACATTTTCTTTATTTGCATTTCAAATGTTATCCCTTTTCCAGGTCTCCTCTCTAGGAACCCCCTATCACATCTCCCTTGGACCTTCCTCAGTTAGGATGTTCCCCCATGTACTCACCCACACCTGCCTTCCCACCCTTGCACTCCCCTACACTGGGGCATTAAATCCCCTCAGGCCCAAGGGCCTCTCCTCCCTCTGATATCCAATAATGCCATCCTCTGCCACATATGCAGTCAAAGCCATGGGTCTCTCCCTGCGTATTCTTTGGTGGTACAGTCCCCCGGAGCTCCAAAGGGTCTGGCAGATTGACACTGTTGCTTGCCTCAATAGGACTGCAAACACACTCAGCTTCTTTAGTTCCTTCTCAAAGTCCTCCTTCAGGACTCTGTGCTCAGTCCAATGGTTGGATGTAAACATTGGCCTCTGTATTTGTCATGCACTCACAAAGTATTTCAGGAGACAGCCATGTCAAGCTCCCATCAGCAATCATTTCCTTTCATCTGTAATACGGTCCGCGTGTGGCAAATGAATTTGGGATGGATCCCCAAGTGCGGCAGTCTCTGGAAGGTCTTTCCTTCAGTCTCTGTTCCACAGTTTTTCTCCATATTTCTTCTGGTTAGTATTATGTTCTGGCTTCTAAGAAGCACTGAAGCATCCACATGTTAGTCTTCCTTCTGCTTGAGCTGCATATGGACTATGAATTGTATTTTGGGTATTCTGAGGTTTTGGGACAGTATCCACTTATCAGTGTGTGCATACCGTGTGTGTTCTTTTGTGACTGAGTTACATCACTCCAGATATTTTCAAGTTCCATCGTTTGCCTGCAAATTCCATGATTTCATTGTAATAACTGAGTAGTATTCCATTGTGGAAATGTACCACACTTGCTGTATCCAGTCTTCTGTTGAGGGACATCTGGGTTGTTTCCAACTTCTGGCTGTTATAAAGATGGCTGCTATGAACATGTGTCCTCATTACATGTTGAAGCATCATCTGGGTATATGCCCAGGAATGGGAAGGTTGGGTCTTCAAGCAGTGCTATGTACAATTTTCTGAGGAACCACCAAATTGATTCCTGGAGCAGTTGTACCAGCTTACAATTCCACCAGCAAAGGAGGAGTGTTCCTCTTTCTACACATCCTCACCAGCATCTGCAGTCACCTGAAATTTTCATCTTAGTCATTTTGACTGGTGTCAGGTGGAATCTCAAGTTTGTTTTAATTTGCATTTTCCTGATGACTAAGGATGTTGAATATTTCTTTAGGTGCTCCTCAGCCATCCAGAATTCCTCAGTTGAAAATTCTCTCTTTAGCCCTGTTCTCCATTTTTTTAAAATAGGGTTATTTGTTTCTCTGGAGTTTATCTTCTTGAGTTCTTTGTATATATCGAATATTAGCCCTCTACAGGATGTAGGATTGATAAAGAAGTTTTCCCAGTCTGTTGGTTGCTATTTTGTCCTTTTGACAGTATCCTTTGCCTTACAGAAGCTTCGCAATTTTTTGACGTTTCATTTGTCAATTCTTGATCTTAGAGCACAAGCCGTTTTTGTTCTGTTCAGGAACTTTTCCCCTGTGCCCAAGTGTTCGAGACTTTTCCCTAATTTCTCTTCCATTAGTTTCAGTGTATCTGGTTTATGTGGAGGTCCTTGATTCACTTGAACTTGAGCTCTGTATGTGCAGATAACAGTGGATCAATTTCTTTTTGGAGGCTCTCAGAGCTATGATTTTTCCTCTTAGCACTGGTTTCATTTTGTCCCATAAGTTTGAGTATGTTGTGCCATCATTTTCATTGAATTCTAAAAAGTTTTTAATATATTTCTTTATTTCTTCCTTGAACAAGTTATCATTCAGTAGAGCATTATTCAGCTTCCATATGTATGTTGGGGTTCTGTTGTTTTTGTTGTTATTGAAGACCAGTCTTAGCCCTTGGTGAACTGATAGGAAGCAGAGGATTATTTAAATTATCTTGTATGTATTGAGGCCTGTTTTGTAATGGTACAAAATGGTACAGAAATATGGCCAGTTTTGAAGAAGGTACCATGAAGTGCTGAGAAGAAGGCATATTATTTTGTTTTAGGATGAAATGTTCTGTAGATATCTGTTAAATCTATTTGGCTCATAACTTCTGTTAGTTTTACTGTATCTCTGTTTACTTTCTGTTTCCATGATATGTTCATTGATGAGAGTGAGGTGTTGAAGTCTCCCCCTATTACTGTGTAAGGGGAAATGTGTTCTTTGAGCTTTATTAAAGTTTCTTTTATGAATTTGTGTACCCTTTCATTTGGAGCATATTTGTTCAGAATTGAGAGTTCATCTTGGTAGAGTTTTCCTGTCATGTGTATAAAATGTCCTTTTCTATCTTTTATGATAATTTTGGTTGAAAGTCAATTTTATTTGATATCAGAATAACTACTCCAGATTTTTTCTTAGGATCATTTGCTTGGCAAATTTTTTTCTAATCTTTTACTCTGAAGTAGTGTCTGTCACTGTCACTGAGGTGTGTTTCTTCTGTGCAGAAAAAATTCTGGGTACTGTTTACATATCCAGTCTGTTAGTTTGTGTCTTTTTATTGGTGAATTGAGTCCATTGATGTTGGGAGATATTAAGGAAGGTGATTGTTGCTTCCTGTTATTTTTGCTGTTAGAGATGGAATTACGTTTGTGTAGCTATCTTCTGGGTTTGTTGAAAGATTGCTTTCTTGCTTAAGTGACCACAAACAACTGTGATACAGAAACTTTCTTTCTGCAAATTTGTTAATATGCTTTTAATGTTGATTTCTTTTACAGGTATATCTTGTTTTCTTTTTAGAGACCATGTACTTATTCTGAGAAGTTGTTGTTTCTCTTTTCTCTTTTGGTCACTGAGTATACTAGTAACAAATTTATTACCTTAGGTTATGTCTCATCTAGATATGCCCTATTGCTCTAAGGAATATATTATCTGGAAAGAAATTCTATCTAATATATTTCCATTAAAACCATTGATGACAACAGACTGTATTTTTGCTCTGTAAAGACAGACTATAGGTGAACTGTTAAAAAAAAAAAGAATGTGTGTGTAAGAAATTTAACAGACCACCGTGATATGCTGCCTCTAGTATACATCTGATTTGCCTGATTCAGTCACTCAGGGAAACTTTGAAAATCTACTATGTGCATTCATTTGTACTTCTTCCTCACTGTGCTGAAACCTACTGTTAATCTCATTGACTTCATTGTACAAATGGGGGCAGTGAAGCTTTGGAATTTCCTCAAACTCACACAGCTTTTGAGCACCAGGTGGTCTGTGAACATAAAATACACATTCAGGGAAGAATCTTAAGTTTTCCATAGTACTGCTTCATGACAAACATATGATTCTTTCAAAAATACATAATATGAAAAGCCGTGGATTAAACCTTGTAAAAGTAAAACGTTAAGATATTCTCCTTACTCCTAAGAAATCATTTCTTAGGGCTGGAAAATAACTACAATGTAATTTTCTATAGTTTTGCAATGGCTTGAAGGCCTCATTTCCATAGGCAAGAGGCAGGAGTCTCCCCCGTTTTTGTGTGTAGAGACTAACAGCTATAATCTTTAAAGGAAAATATTCTCTTTAACGTGACTCATATAATACACAGAAATCTTCATGAAAATAAATAGGATTAAATGTGGCAAGCACAACTGAAAAAGCTCTCTCTGTGCAGTCTCAATTTAGCATTTAATTTTCTTATTAGCTACATCAATGTGGACTTATTTTTCCACATGTGTAAGCAATATGCTAATTTGTCCACACTTCAGGGCATTGCAAAATGTTGCTGGCCAGCATTAACTGGGTCCATACTAGTCAGAAATTTGATTGTAAATTATGAACTATGTGAATCTGCCATACTGACCCCAGTAGAATCTGTGTGACAAGTTCCACACATTGGCATTAGACTTCAAAAGAAAGAGGTCTCCTGGAACTGGTTGTCGAACTCTTGGCCGGAGAAAACATTGAGCCATAGTTCTCATGGCAATTTTTCTTTTTGTTCTCTTTCATTCCTTTACTTACCTACAAGTTCCAGGTAGCCTAGACAATGATCTTAAGCAAGAATAATGGGTATGAAACCACCCCTTGAGATGGGTCACTAAGATGACCTTACCTCCAGGGATACCAATGCTTTGCTTTTCAAATCATTTACAAAATTATTATAATAGATAAAAACTTTCTCAACAATAAAATTTTTTATGGCTACATGTGTGTCATCGGAGGTGGGTTTTGGTATATGGTAAAGAAAGCCTTAATTAGAAAGAATTAAAATAGTTTAAATTTATGCTTTGAAGATTTATAAAAAATCAGGTATTAGATGTTAAGCAATAATTAACCATAGGGGCAGGAAAATTAGTTCAGCGGTTAAGAGCACTGACCATAAAGATTTTTTAAACCTGTTCTTGGGAATATGCCACTAACCTTGGATGATTTTCCCTATTGAATATATTCTTTTAGAATTGTTATATTTTCGATGATGATGTTATCTGTTCTGTTTGTGATTCACTGTATGCATAGTTTCAGAGTTGTAATGCTTGGATGATTTCTGTACTTTACTGTGCCAAGTGATTCTTGTTGGTATTCACAATTGTTTCACTAGATATGGTTTCTAAGAGTTGTGTCATGTTTGGTTTAATGTCTAAAATCCCCTGCTTGAGAGCTGCAAAATATACTCAGATTCAAATTGCCTCTGTGTTTGTTTCTGTTTGTCACTGCCAAATTCCTGCCCACTTGGCCTTCAAGAACCCTCATCCCAGGGACACTCATACCCGGCTGTGGAGGTCCATGGCAGCTGGTGCTTCCACGTTGGGCTTGAAGCAGGTAAGCTTTCTCTCTCTCTCTCTCTCTCTCTCTCTCTCTCTCTCTCTCTCTCTCTCTCTCTCTCTCTCTCTCTCTCTCTCTTTTTCTAAAACACTTTTCAGGTAAGGATAGGACCTCGTCAAGAGTGCTGCAAACTCCTTGATAGAGACACATCAAGTTAAGATGACGAGAAGGTAAGAATCATGGGGCATTCACAGTCCAAAAACAGAGACTTGTTTCTCGCATTATTGAGACATATGTTAGAAAAACAGAGACTGTGCAAGACATCAAAGCATGTATAGATGCTCACCAGCAGTGGTCCAGGGTATGGCCTATGCTGCAGCAATGCAAGGGCAGCATTTCAGTACCTATGTTCAGAACTTAAAAGGAGAAAGAAACCAAAAGGGTTCATGCTTTTCTATGAGCTGTGACTGTAAAAAAGAAGAGCAGACTTTAAAAAATGAAAATAAGAAAAACCAAACTCTAGGGTTATGTCCTCAGTGTAAGAAGGGAAAGCATTTGAGGAATGAATATAAATCAAAATTTCACAAGGATGAAACCTCTCTGAAAGACGAGGAGAGAAAAAAAGGGGTGAGGGGCATGCCCTTTAACCCAAAATTTTTTTTAAAAAAGGCAAAATAGGGAGACAGAAGAAGGTAAAAGTAAACTGAATTATCTGGCACCTGAGTTTAACATCTTAAGCTTATTCAGAGCAACACCAGGAAGTGCAGGATTAGATCTTGCAGTAGACAAAGATTATATACTCTCTATTTATGAGGGAATGCAATTAGTAGATACAGGATTTAATGGGCCACTATCACCTGGCACCTTTGGTCTTATCATAGGGAGAAGTTCAAAATTGTAAGAAAAATTTTGAACTACTTCCTGGAGTAATTGATTCAGACTTCCAGGGAGAAGTAAAAATTATGATTAGGCCATTAAAGGAAACAATACAACTATATAAAAACCAATGGGTAGCTCAGATAATACTGCTTCCTTATATACAACTCCCCATCCCAATATTAAAAAAACAAACAAACAAAAATACTAGAGGGGATGAAGGGTTTCATTCCACAGAAGTAGCAGCATGGGCTCAGGAAATTAATAAACAAAGACCATTAAAAATTATAAAAGTAGAAGGAAAAAATATCCAAGGATTATTAGACATGGGAGCAGATAGGTCTTCCATTGCAGGAAAGGACTGACCTGGGACATGGCCTATAGTTTATACTACCTCTACTCTGGTGGGATTGGAACTACCTTCCAATGTAGTTCAAAGTTCAAAAACCCTGACATAAGATCTTTTCCCAGTTTGTTGGCTGCCGCTTTGTCTTTTTGACAGTATCCTTTGCCTTACAGAAACTTTGCAATATTGTGAGGTCCCATTTGACAATCCTTGATCTTAGAGCATAAGCTATTGGTGTTCTGTTCAGAAAATTTTCCCCTGTGCCCATATGTTCAAGGTTCTTCTCTAGTTCCCTTTCTATTAGTTTCAGTGTGTGTGGTTTTATGTGGAGGTCCTTGATCAACTTGGAATTGAGCTTAGTACAAGGAGATAAGAATGGATCGATTTGCATTCTTCTGCATGTTGACCTCCAGTTGAACCAGCACCATTTGTTGAAAAGGCTATCTTTTTTCCACTGGATGGTTTTAACTCCTTTGTCAAAGACCAAGTGACCATAGGAGTGTGGATTCATTTCTGGGTCTTTAATTCTGATCCATTGATCTACATGCCTGTCACTATAACAATACCATGCAGTTTTTAAAACTATTGCTCTGTAGTACAGCTTGAGGCCCTGAATACTGATTCCCCCAGAAGTTCTCTTACTCTTGAGAATAGTTTTAGCTATCCTGGGTTTTCTGTTATTCCAGATGAATTTTTGAATTGCTCTTTCTAACTCTATGAAGAATTGAGTTGGGATTTTGATGGGGATTGCATTGAATCTGTATATTGCTTTTGGAAAGATGGTCATTTTTACTATACTCCTAACAGTTTATGAGCATGGAAGATTTTTCCCTACATCCTACAGAGGGCTAATATTCAATATATACAAAGAACTCAAGAAGTTAGACTCCAGCTAGACAAATAACCCTATTAAAAAATGGGGTACAGTGCTAAACAAAGAGTTCTCACCTGAAGAATATCTAATGGCTGAGAAGCACCTAAAGAGATGTTCATCATCCTTAGTCATTAGGGAAATGCAAATCAAAACAACCCTGAGATTCCATCTCACACCAGTCAGAATGGCTAAGATCAAAAACACAGGAGAAAGCAGTTGTTGGCGAGGATGTGGAGAAAGAGGAACACTCCTCCACTGCTGGTGGAATTGCAAGCTGGTACACCCACTCTGGAAAGCAGTTTGGTGGTTCCTCAGAAAACTAGGCATGACACTCCTGGAGCATCCTGTTAAACCACTCCTGGGCATATACCCAGAGTCTTCCCCGTCATTCAGTAAGGACACATGCTCCACTATGTTCATAGCAGCCTTATTTATAATAGCCAGAAGCTGGAAAGAACCCGGATGTCCCTCAAAGGAGGAATGGATTCAGAAGGTGTGTTATATTTACACAATGGAATACTACTCTGCAATTAAAAACAATGAATTCATGAAATTCTTAGGCAAATGGTCAGAACGGGGAAATATCCTTAGTGAGGTAACCCAATCACAAAAGAACACACATGGTGTGCAGTCACTGATAAGGGGATATTAACCTAGAAACTCAGAATACCCAAGACACAATTCACATATCAATAGATTTCCAAGAAGATGGAAGGAGAGACCCCTGGTCCTGGAAAGACTGGATGTAGGGGAGTACCAGGACAGAGAAGCAAGAGGGGGTTGAATGGGGAACAGGGGGAAGGAAGAGGGCTTATGGGACTTTCGGGGAGGGAGGAAACGGGAAAGGGGAAATCATTCAGAATGTAAATAAAAAATATATAGAAAATAAAAAAAAAATCCTGACATGGACTGTGAAGGCAAAGTAAGTGATTTTCAGCCTTACATTATTTCCTCTTTGCCATTCTCCTTATGGGGCAGAGATATCTTAGGGGAAATGAAAATAAAATTAACCACAGATGAAAACTGGAATGATCAGCATTTTTTTATGAGAGATGCTGATGAGTAATATGCAGATAAAATTTCATGGATTAAAGATGAGTCTCTGTTGAAGAATCAGTAGCCTCTAACTCAGGTAAAAATACAGACTCTAGAATAACTAGTAGAAGAACAACTGCAATTAGGACATATTGAAGAATCTAACAGTTCATGGAATAACCCTGTGTTTGTCATTAAGAAAAAATCAGGCAAATGGAGACTCTCACAAGATCATAGGGCTGTTAATAAGACAACGCATGATATGGTAGATTTATAGCCAAGACTTTCATCTCCAGTAGCTGTTCCAGAGAATTATTATATTATAGTTATAGGTTTAAATGATTGTTTTTAAATATAAAGTTATAACCAGAAGATACAAAAAGATTTCCTTTCAACATCCCTTCATATATATATATATATATATATATATATATATATATATATATATATATTATATTTTTATTTACATTCAAAATCATTTCCCTTTCCCAATTCCTCCCTCCCCGAAAGTCCCATAAACCCCCTTCCCTCCCTCTTTTCCCTATTCAACCCCCTCTCGATTCTCTGTCTCGGCATCCAGTCTTTTCAGGACCAGGGGTCTCTCCTTCCATCTTCTTAGAAATCTATTGATATGCGAATTGTGTCTAGGGTATTCTGCGATTCTGGGTTAATATCCCCTTATCAGTGACTGCATACTATGTGTGTTCTTTTGTGATTGGGTTACCTCACTAAGGATGATATTTTCAAGTTCTGACCATTTGCCTAGGAATTTCATGAATTCATTGTTTTTAATTGCAGAGTAGTATTCCATTGTGTAAATATATCACATTTTCTGAATCCATTCCTCCGTTGAGGGACATCTGGGTTCTTTCCAGCTTCTGGCTATTATAAATAAGGCTGCTATGAACATAGTGGAGCATGTGTCCTTATTGCATGCCAGGGAAGCCTCTGGGTATATGCCCAGGAGTGGTATAGCTGCATCCTTCTGGAGTGTCATGCCCAGTTTTCTGAGGAACTGCCAGACTGCTTTCCAGAGTGGTTTTACCAGCTTGCAATTCCACCTGCAGTGGAGGAGTGTTCCTCTTTCTCCATAACCTCTCCAACAACTGCTGTCTCCTGTGTTTTTGATCTTAGCCATTCTGACTGGTGTGAGATGGAATCTCAGGATTGTTTTGATTTGCATTTCCCTAATGACTAAGGATGATGAACATCTCTTTAATTTCTGTTAATTTTCAAAAGCCATTTCAAAGATACCAATGGAAAGTTCTAACCCAAGGTATGAAAAACAGTCCAACTCTTTGTCAGAAATTTGTAGATCAAGCTTTAAGATCCATTAGGGCTAAGTATAAAAAGACTTTCATACTACATTTTATGGATGCTATTTTTATAGCAGAAAAAACAAAGGATTCAACTGAAATAATTTTGAAAAATATGATTGAGGCATTGACCAACAGGGACTAATTATTTCCCCCGATAAAATTCAACATACCAAGCCAAGAAATTATTTGGGAAAGACAATTCATAATTAATATATTATATCTCAAAAATTGCAACTTAGGATTGATAAATTAAAGATACTTAATGATTTTCAAAAATTATTGGGAAATATTATTTGGATTAGATCTTATTTAAAAATTACCACAGGACAATTACATCATTTATTTGAAATTCTTAAAGGAGATCCTGATCCCAAATCTAAAAGAGAGCTTACAAAAGAAGCCTTAAATCAATTGGAATTGATAGAACAAAAAATGCAAGATGCTAAAGTAAAAGAGATAAACTATCTAAAAACATGGTCACTTATTATACTTAAAACATGTTACACCCCTACTGCATTTTTATGGCAAGAAGATGTATTGGAATGGATTTATCTCCCTCATACTCAAGTAAAAATGGTATCTTCTTATCCTTTTTAGTTTAGTCAATTAATTAGTAAAGGGAAGTTAAGATCCAGGGAACTGTTTGGCAAAGAAATGCATGAAATTGTTATTCCATATAATAAGGATAAATTGGAGTGTTTATTTCAAACTGTAGATGCCTGGGGAATTGCATTAACTTATTATATTGGAAAAATTAAATATCATGTACCTCAACTGGGGTGGTCTGTGGCATGAGTCCTTTATGCATTTAAAAGACGTTAGATTTTAGTTTGGAGAAAAAAAAAACTTTAGAAAGCATACATGGTATTTTCTTATAGCAAAACAAAAAAAAAATTGGACAGGATAATCTTTATTAATCCATGAACACGAATCATGTAGACAGCAAGAGTTGCTGTTAATGTGAGTAAGATTGATTTGGACAATGTCATTTATAGTAAATTAGAAAGGTCTACAATTGATTTGCAGTAGTTGGACAGTGAATTGAAACTTAAATTGTCGTCATTTGAAACAAGGTCTTTTCAAACAATAATTGGCATCAGAACCATTTTTCAGACTTTAATTATGTGCATCTAGGACTGTATCTTAACTAGCGTTTTGTGTTGAAGAATGGATTCAAACCACAGCTGATCTGATAACAAAAGGCTCCTTATCTGCCTAGTTTTCAGCCTGAGAGTAAACAAGGCAAAAGATACTCACCTGGAGTTTCACCTGAGTTTGAAGTGACCTTACAGCCGACCCCTCAGGTTTGAATATTATATGATTTCTCTTTTCTTATTGCTTTCACCATATTGTTTCATCAACCCTTGGCTTCTGCAGGAAGCCTACATGTCAAAATTACATAGGGGAAAAAATTCCTGACTGAGGTAGGTTGATCTGAAGTCAATAGAGACCCCATTAGTCAGTCCCTTGATTATGAACAGAGTTCTCTGCCTGGCTCTAAATGGATTCCTAAAGTCATCACTGTGTGTGATTAAGTCAATGGTATAAAAATAAATAAATAAATAAATAAATAAATAAATAAATAAATAAATAATCTACTTTCTCTTTTGATATTTTCCATTTTAATTTACCTTGTTCCTATAAATAGCAGTTTTGTAGATAAAGATATGATGAGATTATACATAATCTGATGGGGGCGCCTGTTGGCTCTAGGAGCACAGAAGTATTTGTTCAGCTAAAGTGAACAAGGGGTAATCATTGCAAAATGGTTGCAACTTTATGGCAACAAAATACTTAAAATCTCATTCAAGCACATAGACTTCACAACATTTTGTTTTCTCCATATTACTTGTATCTAAAACCCTTTGTCCAATTAAGAGAGGCAGTTACAAATAACCATTAAAACTGACAAATTACATTTATTGAAAGCCTTACCTATGTGATGTTGTTTTTATTATTTCTAATTTCATTTAAGTTACTTGTAAGGAGAAAATTGTCACAGTAAAAAAAAATTCTTTGATTTTAGTATTTATAAAAAACAACAGCATATTTTCTCAGACACTTTTCGAGATCACATAGTGGTCTACCAGCTTGCAGTAATGACACTAACAAATTAGATGTTATTAGAAACATAGAGAGATGCAGGCAGAAACACTTTAAAGTCAAGAAAACCATCTACAACAAGTATATGAAATTTCAATATGAAATGTATTGCAGCTGGAAAGATGAGTGACTGTGAAGCACATATCACAGAAACGTGCTCACTTGCTTGGAAGAACCACAATAGATTAGGTTATTGAGGCAAGAACCTGGGGATATGTGAGGATCAGTATCATTCAACCACTAGGCAAGTCTGGATCAGTAAAATCTCCAGTTAACCACATGTCCTTGTTTTCCATAAGTTTGTAATTAAAGCATATATTAACACACTTGACTTTTTTAGTTGAGGGTTAGGTTGTATACATACAAGTATTGTGTATAAGCATTTACCAACTTACCAGTCTTCTGGCAAAGACCTGGTTTGACCTTCGTAACTCTGGAGAGAATTAAATTATACTATAATTGCAATGACAAGGCACTTAAAGACTAGCATGATCTGCTTTCTATGCTTAAATATGTAAATCAGGTCACAGAAAATGTTGTATGATTGACTTTAGAGTACCAGGCAGGCAGTATCAGGAGAAAAAGAGAATCCTCCATTTTTCTATATCTTCAGTGAAATCATAGCAAAATATTAAATTCTCATGGGAGAAAAAACAGATAGTTGAAAGTGTAAGGGAAGAGTAATAACATTAAAATTAGCTTTTAGGAAACTTGTGGAGGCAGCTGGCAGAGGAGTTTTAGAGTTTTTGGTAGATCTACAATCAAAGCTAAGTACATGAATTGAGACAATGCCTTAAATTCATTTATCAGTGGAGAACACCAGAAAGAAACTAATTTCATCAATCTAGACCTAAACTTATAAACTAGTATGAGTGGATAATTGAATGATCTTTTTCATAAGTGCCATTCTCATTGAATTTCATGAATATTTTCATAATCAATGCTTATACAGCATATAATTCCAGAAAACCCTCATCTAGCTCAGAGTACTATGAATACCTTCATACTCCAAAAAGTTCTAGAAAGACAAGTATCTGAAAAAAACATTTTTGCTCATTTGTTTAATTAAATATTTAAAAATATTTTCTTTGAAAAAATAACTTTATAAACCTTGCAGTCCTCTTTGATGCATTAAATTCCCAATTAAGTACACTATTACTAAAAGGGATTTAAAGCACAAGTATAATTGCTCTAGCTAGAACTTCAAGTACTATATTGAAAATATATGGAGAGAGAGGGCAGCCTTGTCTAGTCCCTAATTTTAGTGGGACTGCTTCAAGTTTATCTCCATTTAGATTGATGTTGGCTACTGGTTTGCTGTAAATTGCTTTTACTAAGTTTAGATATGGGCCTCGAATTCCTAATCTTTCCAAGACCTTTAGAGTGAAAGGATGCTAAATTTTGTCAAATGATTTTTCAGGATCTAATGAAATGACCATGTGTTGTTTTTTTCGTTGAGATTGTTTATATAGTGGATTACATTGATGGATTTCATTATATTGAACCATCCCTGCATCCCTGGGATGAAGGAGGTCAAAGGGATACAAATTAGAAAGGAAGAAATCAAACTATCACTATTTGCAGACGATATGATAGCATACTTAAGCGACCCAAAGAACTCCACCAGAGAACTCCTACAGCTGGTAAACAACTTCAGCAAAGTGGCCGGATATAAAATCAACTCAAGCAAGTCAGTAGCCTTCCTATACTCAAAGGATAAGCAGGCTGAGAAAGAAGTAAGAGAAATGATACCCTTCACGATAGTCACAAACCATATAAAGTATCTTGGTGTGACTCTAACCAAACAAGTGAAAGATCTGTATGACAAGAACTTCAAGTCTCTGAAGAAAGAAATTGAAGAAGACTTCAGAAGATGGAAAAATCTGCCATGCTCTGGATTGGCAGGATTAATATAGTAAAAATGACCATCTTGCCAAAAGCAATATACAGATTCAATGCAATCCCCATCAAACTCTCAACTCAATTCTTCATAGAGTTAGAAAGAGCAATTCAAAAATTCATCTGGAATAACAGAAAACCCAGGATAGCTAAAACTATTCTCAAGAGTAAAAGAACCTCTGGGGGAATCAGTGTCCCGGATCTCAAGCTGTACAACAGAGCAATAGTGTTAAAAACTGTGTGGTATTGGTACAGTGACAGGCATGTAGATCAATGGAACAGAACTGAAGACCCAGAAATGAATCCACACTCCTATGGTCACTTAATCTTTGACAAAGGAGCTAAAACCATCCAGTGGGAAAATGATAGCCTTTTCAACAAATGGTGCTGTTTCAACTGGAGGTCAACATGCAGAAGAATGCAAATTGACCCATTCTTATCTCCTTGTACTAAGCTCAATTCCAAGTGGATCAAGGACCTCCGCATAAAACCAGACACACTGAAACTAATAGAAAGGAAACTAGGGAAGAACCTTGAACATATGGGCACAGGGGAGAATTTCCTGAATAGAACTCCATTAGTTTATGCTCTAAGATCAAGAATTGACAAATGGGCCGGGTGGTGGTGGCACACGCCTTTAATCCCAGCACTTGGGAGGCAGAGGCAGGCAGATTTCTGAGTTCGAGGCCAGTCTGGTCTACAAAGTGAGTTCCGGGACAGCCAGGGCTACACTGAGAAACCCTGTCTCGAAAAACCAAAAAAAAAAATAAAATAAAATAAAAAAAGAATTGACAAATGGGACCTCAGTAAATTACAAAGTTTTTGCAAGGCAAAAGACACTGTCAAAAAGACAAAGTGGCAACCAACTAACTGGGAAATGATCTTTACCAACCCTACATCCAACAGAGGGCTAATATTCAATATATACAAAGAACTCAAGAAGTAAAACTCCAGAGAGGCAAGTAACCCTATTAAAAAATGGGGTACAGAGCTAAACAAAGAGTTCTCACCTGAAGAATATCTAGTGGCTGAGAAGCACATAAGAGATGTTCATCATCCTTAGTCATTAGGAAAATGCAAATTAAAACAACCCTGAGATTCCATCTCACACCAGTCAGAATGGCTAAGATCAAAAACCCAGAAGATAGCAGGTGTTGGCGAGGATGTGGAGAAAGAGGAACACTCCTCCACTGCTGGTGGGATTGCAAGCTGGTACAACCACTCTGGAAAGCAGTCTGGCGGTTCCTCAGAAAACTGGGCATGACACTCCCGGAGGATCCGGCTATACCACTCCTGGTATATATATATATATATATATATATATATATATATAGAGAGAGAGAGAGAGAGAGAGAGAGAGAGTCTAAGATAGTTCAGTGTTTGCCAGGAACGCTCTAAGCTCCACACCATTACATATTTGTGCATGTTTATTTTTTATGGATTTCCCTCTTAGATAATAATGTATCTGCAATTATTTATTTTAATATTTTATAGTTATTCTAAAATGAAGTAATTACATCTGTTTTGTATGTGTTCCTGGTCTTCTATACAATCAGTAAAGATTTGTATTCACTGTATAGCACAAAATGTAGAACTACTACTGTATTAAAACATATACAGGTCAGCATGACTTGAAATATTGGAGTTTACAAATATATAATGTAAAAAATTGTGGTCTCCAGTTTTACTTTTTCCATTGGGTTTTCCAGGTACTGCTGTACACCAGCCAGGGAAGAATGGGGTGGAGCTGGGTTCAGGATTCCTGACCTGCAGAGAATGAATGTCAGGGGAGCTAAGCATCTTCTCTAGTTTTCATTGTTACAGCTCTTTTAGATGAAATTCAATGAAACAGCTCTCTTAGGCAATATTCAATGAAACAACGTGTGCTTATACACTTTATTTGGAATCAGTCAAGACAGGAAGGTGGCCAAGGCTTAAGGTTCTGAGAATTCCTTATTTTCATAGAGAGACATTGCAGGAAGTTAACCTATAATTTTTCATACGACTCTCTGACATTCTTCTGGTAGAAGACTGGGGTTGGGTTCTTCTGATCAGACAGAGAAGAACCCCCTCTAAGAAAAGGGACTCCTCCATTTTTTCTGAGCTCAGGAAAGCTATATGGACACGGTAGACTACAATCTTAATAAGGAGGTGCCTCAACAAAAACAACAACAACAACAAAAACCCTCTGTCAATCAAAAATAGGACTGCAAATTGATCATAGATAAAATAAAAGAGCAAATAATTTCATTGATGACATAGAACATAAAGAAATGACACTGTGTACTTTCCATGTTACACTTCACCATACCCAATAATGCTCCAGTTTTACCTACTGACCATATGAAATCATGATGGAATATAAAAAAGAAATGTGTGAGGCATAAAACCTACCATGTTAGAAATATTCTACTTATACATGGGCAAGGTCCTCAATATAAAAAGTAATAATAATT
The DNA here is from genome assembly GCA_036184795.1 of Tokudaia tokunoshimensis. Lineage (NCBI taxonomy): Eukaryota > Metazoa > Chordata > Mammalia > Rodentia > Muridae > Tokudaia > Tokudaia tokunoshimensis. The sequence continues at coordinate 1,059,689 of BTHU01000012.1, read as the reverse complement.
TGGTTCACAGAAAAATAACACCCACAACTGGGAAACTCATTATTAATGCTTCTATTGTAGCAGAAAATATTAAATTGAACCTCCCCGTCAACTCTCCATGGGCACAGGTCCATGCTTGGGAGAACTTCCAGCCTAACAATTTCTAACAATGTGTCTCAGCAGGATCCTACTCTTTGTGATGCAAAGTCCCCAGCAGTCCTGCCAGCCTGCCAGTCTCTCACTGCAAAGGATATGTCCTGCATGTTCATCTAGCTTCCACCCAGTGCTCACTCATTCCAATTTCCCGGTAAAGGTGGACTCTTAATCTTAAATAGTTAACCAATTGTATTTATGTATATTAATCTCACAATTGCAAGATGCCAATTTACAATGATAAAAGTCTTATCTCAATTTCTAACCTTTAGATAATCTAACGTCTGATTCCATCTTGATATGCACCTGTCTCTCTCCCCCTGCTCCTTGTCTGCTCTCTGACCTCCCAAACCTAGTTCGAATAACTTAATACAAGGATGAATGCTTAGTGATAAACTCCCTTACTCTTATTAATATAGTGTTAATTAGGCATTAGAGAATTTGTTCATTAGGATGAGTTATTGCAAAAGAAAAATTAGTTATTTCTCTTCATGACAGAAATGATGTATTCAGTGAGTCTCTCCTAAAATATATTTTACCTTTTTTTTTAAAATCTAGAATGTTTATCTTTACTTTTTTTTGTTTTTTTTTTGTTTGTTTTCATTCTGATGTGTTTGTCCTATATTTTTTGGTTTGTATTTATTTATTTACTTATTTATTTGCTTATTTATTTTAATTATTTACATTTCAAGTGTTATCCCCTTACCTGGTTTCCCTCATCCCAGAAATCCTCTATCTCATCCTCCATCCCCCTGCTTCTTTGAGGCTGTTCCTCCACCCACCCACTCACACCTCCCTGCTCTTGATCCCCTACATCTATTGAACCTTTATAGGACCAAGGACCTCTCCTCCCATTGATGCTTGACAAGGTCATCCTTTGCTACATATGCGGCTGGAGTCATGTGTACTTCTTGATTGGTGGCTTAGTCCCTAGGAGCTCTGGGGGTTCTGTTTTGTTGATATAGTTGTTCTTCCTATGGGGTTGCAAACCCTTTCAGCTCCTTCAGTTCTTTCTCTAACTCCTCCATTGAATTGTGGGTGCTTCAGTCCTTCTTAGAGAGGGGAACAAAATACTCACGGGAACAAATATGGAGATAAAGTGCACAGCAGAGACAGAAGGAAAGGCTATCCAGACTGTCCCACTTGGGGATTCATCCCAGATACAGTCACCAAACTCTGACCCTATTCTGGATGCTAAGAAAGACTTGCTGACAGGAGCCTGATATGGCTGTCTCCTAAACGGCTCTCCCAGAGCCTTACAAATACAGATTTAGATGCTCACAGCCAACCATTGTACTGAGTGCAGGATCTCCAGTGGAGGAGTTAGACAAGTCTTGAAGAATGACTGTTTGATCTCAAAGTGGAATGGGTCATTAGTAAGAACTTTGTATACAATACTCTTACTGGTTCATTATGGATTTGTAGTATTGGCGAATGAATTTAATTCTATAAGAGGTTGATACATTGTCATACATATATAGGCTTATTTAAATTGTACTTGCATTTCCATTACTTGAGCTTGCTTATCTAATAAGGAAAGCAAAGGCTTGTAGACCTACTTACCTTACTTTTGTTCTAGACATATTCTGGGCAATATATGAATGCAATACTAATTCAATATATCAAATAATTTAGCTTTAAAAACCACAGACTTCATAAAATTTTACAGACCTGAAACTTAAGCTTCTGAGTCTATTGCCAAAAGGCATGGGAAAAAGCCCTGCTTCTCTCATAGAGATTTTAAGAGTATAGCTAGTGAATGTTAAAAGTTGGAAGTAGCTACTTGAAAGACAGGAGATGAACTTGCAAGAAAGGCAGGTGAGGCAAAATGCACAGATTCAAATTATACAGATACAAAAATGAGTTGTATTTGTGTTCTTTCAGAAATGTCCACTTTACACCCTTTGTTACAATATGATGTCTGTTCTATTATGATTGAGAGACGGCAGCTTTCTGCTTTTCAGTCTGTGAAACTTATGGACTGGCTGAAGCTCATCTGTGGCCTTCTCATAACTCTTAATTTCATACTTTCAGCAAAAGCACAGAAAGCACTCTATGATTTACTAGAACAATTAGAATTTGTGAATTAAGGCCTGGATTGTAAAAAGCTCCCCTTCAAGTGCTTGGAAATATGTTGGCTTCTTTGGCCTAACTGTCTTACAATCAAACGACAGAGGTCTAGAGTCAGTGCTTAGAAAGGAAAATTGCACTCATCAGAAAAACAGCAGCACAGAGAAGGTGGTATGTACTGAATGAGTGAATTAAAAACAATGTGAATGTTCTGTAAAGGCATCTTAAATTTCATGTGTCATCATTTTGAGATATTTTGATTTAATAATCCCAAAACAAAAGATTTAAAGGGAAAGCAGAGGAAAAAACCTAACATTAGCTCTCATTCAGAAAAAATTTGTAGCAAAATATGGAAAAGTTTTTTTTTTCTGCAGCATTTTATTGTTTATTTTTGGAAAAGAGTATTTTACTGGGAAAAATCTTATCTTTCAATTTCTTTTCCTTCAAACCATCTTGTTTCTCATTCTGCATTACTTCTGTAGTGCAAGGACACACATGCAAATCATGAATATAAGCATACATGCACACATCACATTCATACACACAGACAGACTTGTCTATTTTGGTTCTCTCTGAAAATGTTCATATTCTTTTAAGCTTCTGGTCTTCTATCTTTGATTTGCATTTTCCCTCTGACCTACACATGTCTGGAAGGATATTTAACATCTTTCTTTCAAACTGCAGAAGAATCAAACAAGGAAGAGTAGATAGAGAACATTCTAATGTGTCAGCCTGGCAGCACTTTGATGTGACTATTAGTAACCAAGATTCTGCTAAGATCAAGCTAATTATATCTGCATTATGACAAAATACCTTTGTCATTTTGTTGCCGTTAATCACGAGGAAAAGATTTGATAAATGAAAAGTAAAAAGTCAAAAAGAAAAAAAAATCTGCTCAAAATTAAAAAAAAAAAGAACCTGTATTAAAGGAAGAAGCCAAAACAAATAAATAAAAGTTTCAATTAAAGCAAAGATATCATGATACTTTTTAGCCAAAGTTTAGAGAATATTAGCTTAGGTGGTCAAACACACATGGCATGTTACTCCTCCATTTCAGGTCTTTTTGCTTTTAATATCCCCTTTCTTTGTTTTTAAATAGTAAAATAAAATATAATAAGATCAAAAACTAACACATTGGAGTTGAACAAAACAAATCATCAGAAGAAAAGAAGTCCAAGAGAAGGTTCAAAAGACAAACCCACTGGGAGCATAACTAGTAATCATATGAAAACACTGGTCATCATAATATATATGCAGATGACTTGGAACAGACTTGTGCAGGCCCTATGCATATTGTTTAGATCTCTGTGAGTTCATATGAGCTTTGATGTAATGAGTCATCTAGGAAATGCTAAATAATAGCAGGTCACCTTCCTGAGATGTTTTCACTGTGTATTGTGAACTGTGATGAATGAACCCTTGCTGGCAAGACTGAAAGAAAGACAATTTCAGGATTTGGTACCTGTTATTGGTGTGCCTTTTCTGGCATTATTAAATTAAATTAATATATAATCCCCGGGCATTGGCCTACCCTATTGGGCAGATTTTCTACAGATTAATGAAGATATAAAAATGTGTAGTGATGCTATACAAACAAACAGAAAATTTCTTAATTCCTAATGCTGATTCTATAAGATTTACTAAAAATTATACTAGTAATTATTAAGCCCTTTATAATAGGACTGCTATTAAAACCTGATTTGGTATGAAAACTGTAATTATAACTTTGCCAGTCTTCTCAAGTCATGAGTTATTTGCTTCTGACATGAAAAGCAGTGATTTACAACTCAGAATACATTCCTTAGGGTTTTAAAACAACCAATCAAAGGGAAACAATAAAAGGAAAAGAATGATTAATTCTAGGTCCAAGTATGGTACATAAAATATTGACTAGGTTTATCTATAGAAAATTTAAATGCTAATTTAGACACAAAAAATATGGTCTTAGACTCTCAATGCACTTGCGAAGCTAGTGACAGTTAGTAATGTGTAGCTAGATAACATCTTAATGGAAATACTTGTAAACATCTCTGATGTAAGCTTATAAGTTCTCCTTCAATTTATTAACTTTTACATAAAAAAGGATGCTTTGAAAACCCGTGTGATATAATCCTATAGAAAAGCTGCAAAAAATTTAGGAAGGTTAGCATTTGGTTGCAGAAGGAAAGAGCAAATTTAGAAGGAAAGGCAAAACAGCAGAGTAGCGTAACTCAGAAATTAGAAATTAGAGACGACTTTAGAAATTAAGAGAGCATATAGTCTGATAGGGATTTTACTTTTTACTTGTACTTAGAAAATCCTAGGTTGATCAATTGCCTATATCAGATCATGTGGGCATGCCTATTGAGCTTTTCCTTGATCAGAAACTTATTCAGGTAGGTAGCACTGTAGGTATTGCCATTTCTATGTAGTCTTGAGTTATATAAGAAACTATCTAAATTATCCAGAAGGTAAGCAATGTTTCCCTGTGGCTCTCTCCTCCAGCCTCTTGCACTAAATTCCTTTGATAATGGTTATGACATGGAAATATAAGCTAAGTAAGAAAAAGGGTTTTTATGACATTTTTTTTAATCAAAATACTGTCACCGCCACAGACTGAACCTAGATAAGGAAGCCAGTGAACAATTTCTGAGTTAAAGGAAAAGAGGCATTTTTAGATGAATGAAATGAAAAGATATTCAATAAAATACTTAAAATTGGCATAAAAGTTTCTTGCAAAGCCTGCACAATATTGTTCATAGAGAATAAGTTTATTTTTCTTTTTTTCCACATCACTGCATGGGATGTTGTTAACACAGTAAGCAGTTATGGATAACAGTTGGAGAACCCTTCATAAATCTTTGAAAAATTATATTATTATTGATTCTGAGTATTTAGTAAGATATATTTTGATCATGTTCATCTCTCTTCAGTCCATACTATAGTTTTCTGAGTCCAGAAGTATAGGACTGATGGTTATATTTAACCTACTAAAATGTACAAGGCACCTTCTAGGATAAGAAAAGTGTGAGGCTTATATGTGTATACCAGCTTGACTCTTTGCATCCTATGGTTCCAACATGTGGTATATTCATCACTAGAACCTTACCATCAAATTCTGATAGGTAAACAGGACTATGCAAGTCAGGGTCATCTAGAGGAACATAAGTGATGGAATGATTGTACAAAATCATTGTGTGTATAAATGTATAAAAACAGAAGCAATTATAGTGACTTATAGGCTATTATCCAACTATTCCAATAATAGCTTTATCTCAAAGGTGACTCCAAGAATCTAGTGATTGTTCAGTCCACAAGACTACATACCTGATCTGGTCTTCAGCATATATTGGAATCACAAAAAAAATGAGGCTCTAATTCCAGTGAATCTAGAGGAAGAACACTCAGGCAAAAGCAAAATTTTTCTTCTTATAAATTGTGCTTCTAGAAGGTATGGCCTGGATTAAAAATGTATTTTCTTACCTCAAAAGATAGATTAAAGGTAAGCCTTCCCACTTCAAATGGTTTGCTTAAGAAAAAAACATACCCTCATAGCTGTACCAAGTCACTCAGGTTTTAGTTAATTCCAGATATAGTCATGCTGAAAACCAAGTATGCCATAATAAAAACCAAGGACAATAATCTGTATGCAGCTAGTCTCTGGAACCTATCTGGTCAACAACTACATACTAGCCTTTTCACATACTAGTTGTTGGTATGTAAGTATTGTCATGATTTTCTACAGCAGTCGATTTTCATATGATCTATCCAAAGGCTAGTTATCTTTATCCATACTAATACCTTTAACATGGCCTTTCTTTCCTCACTACATTTAACCCTTCCATTTCTGTTTCTCCATCCTCTTCCCCATTCATATAATTGGTCCTAAATGCTTGTAAATCCATATACTTGTCAACATGCTCACTTGTACCAGAGAAAGGACTTGATATCATTCCTGAATCTAACAAGAAGAGAAGGAAGGCTTTGCTGAGTTCCTATGGATCTCAGGCATCAGTCCTTGATCTGGATGTACATGTGACTAAAAAGAACCTCTATCTCCTTTGATATGGAAAGTGGCAACTGTACACAATTATACAGAACACTATTTGCACATATACACAAGGGGTTCTTTAGCTCTTCACACCTATGTAATATGTGTTATTCAATTAGTAAATACAGAGATAAACATTTATGAGTAACTTGCACAAATGAAACACTACAATACAAATGACAGTTGAAAAGAGAGGTCTTTAAAATATCCTTATCTACTAGATAATAAAATTTCCATGTGGAATTCAAGTCTTATTTTGCAGTTATACCAAAATGCATATATTTGTTTTATAAATTATGAGTATTTGCTGAATGAATGGCTTATTTATTGACTTGCTTTGTTCTTAAAATACACAATTTGCAACCACTTTAAAGTGGTAAATGGTCATGGCCATAGACTTGCTTTTGACCAGTAAATTATATCCTTGTCTTGGAAACAAAGAGAAGTAACTGTAAGTATAGAAGTGTCTTTGAGTCTGCAACAGTAATATGCCATTAAGTTATTTACTAACCATGGCTACTTCATGTTTGTCTTGTTAATGGCCATTGTATTCATTGTCTCTGTACCTTTTTCATTTTACTGAAATTATGTACTTATGTTATCAGTTTTCTGAAGAACACTAGTAAGAACTGAAGACCTTCAGAGTGTTTATTTAATTTTATTTTTTTTAAAAAGCACAATTTGTTCATTTTAGTATATTAAGGCAAGTTTGGTTAAAATAAAAAGAACAAATTTATTTAGTCTAAAAAGATATTCTATCTCTTGTGATATGGAAAATGGCAATATTAAATATTGCAGAGCCTTGACAGCTTCAGTCAGTGTTCAATTGGACTTATTTAGAACAGTGCCTATCTGCCCTGTCACTTCTCAGATTATTGTCAGGTAATTGGTGAGCACAGGCAACTTAGGAAAGCTGACGTCTCATGTCACAGTATTTTAAGGTCCCTATGAACATTTGAAGTACAAGAATCCAAAATACCTATCTTGGTACTGTTAGTTGTATTTCATCAGTGGCTATTTATTGATGAAGACACAAATTAGTCATGAAGAAAGATCATAGGTTTGTATGTATTGTTGTTTATTTTATTTTTGATATTACAATTACATGTTTATTCCCCTTTTTCTGCTTTAGGCCAATGTCTCCCACATACATTTTCGTCCTTGTATGTTTGTGTGTGTATGTATGAGAGAGTAGGGGACAATTGTGTTTATTCCTAAATGTATAAATCATATAATAATATTTGCATTTAGATTTCCAGGGATGGCCATTTTGTATTGGATAAACAATTGTATGCTCTTCCAAGAGGGATAATATTTTTCCTGTTCTCAGCATTATTTAGTTGCCTGAAATTCTTTGTCTAGGGTTAAGGCCTGATACACTATCTCCTTTCCACATTTACTGGTTCAGGTTGTGTTTAGATAGCCATGTTTCTGAAACTCCATAGGTATAGTGTCACTGACATTTCTATAATGTACAAGGTCATAATAAATTTTTGTTTTCCATGTCTCTTACTATCTTTTTGACCCTTATAGGATAATATTTGACTTATAGTTGCAGGTATTTTGCTGTAGATGTATGAATGGAAAGTGGGCTCTACAAGTGCCTTAGTTTGACCAGTTGTGCTTTTCTGTAATGGTATGCATCCTATTACTTCTACTAATACTTTATCCGTTTCTTCTATATTGTTAGAATCATGACAAACAAATCAATGATGAATCCAGAGTCATAATTTTAAACCACTGTGGATTAAATGTAACCAAAGATGTATGTTTTATTTTCTGACTATATACATTGTATATATAACTTTCCCAAGGGAGAAGCAAGTTGCATCCTTTTGAGATTTTAACAACTTACAACATTTATTTATTATATTCAGTATTTCACATAAATATTGCAGATTTTTGCACTTACAAAAAATGTTGGAACTATGTCCAATTATTAAGTGGCCTTAATTACTTCAGCTTTTTAATAAAGTAGTCTACAAGAGAAAGTTCCTTCTTTATCTAGCAGCAAATTATTGTCCCCAGTGAGAAGCCAATAATGGAATAATATGAAATTATCACCTAGATTTCTTACGTCAGATGACTATATTATACAATTCAAATTTATGCTGAATTGTGGATGTTTATAAGACAAACTAATGTGGCTGAAAGTGATTTCAACTATTTCTGAAGTATTCCCTAAGAAAAGACATCTTGGACATAAGTACCCATTTTGTGATTGTTTTCTTTAAGGTTAAATTTATAATGATGAGAGTCAGACTAAATATTCATTATAAAGAGATGGAAAGAATTATAAATCTACTGTATTCATGGTGTGAGTTATACACAGTTTACTACTCTCTATAACATCTTACCTTCCCACATACTTCATCTTGAAACTCCATTTTTGTTTCAGTACTTGGTTTCTTATTTAGAAGCATTTTCTCCAAGGAAAACTAAAAAGATGTTTTATGTGAGCAACATAGTCTGAAAATGAAATTGATTTGATAACACATATCAGAGCATAACAATGGGTTGCTGATTTTTATTTTTCACACATTTTCTTGAAGATTTTCAATTGAGATTTTATGTGAATCACTCTATGTTTGTAACAGCACATATTTAGTTTCAGTTTTTCTGTCAAATGGTACCAGTTCCTTGCTGAAATCATCTGTGAATATAAGGAATAGCATTTTTCTAGCAGTGCACTTTACATTTCAGTAATAAGCCTGCACTCTTTTGTGGAATGACCTGGAGATGGGTACAACTGAGAGTGACGAACACCTGGCAATGACAAGGCTCTATTAAGGTGAAATGAGTACCTCTCTTATTAGGTGAAGCAAATCATTTTCTCTGTCAACCTCTTTTGTTTTTGCTTCAGTGGCAATGTATACTTTTGGAAACACAGATAGTCTCTTACATCACATATCTGAAAATTTGCAGTTGATATATCTATACAGACACACTGGATTTTCTCCTTCCAGCTTTTCTTCTTCCAGAAGAAACACATTATACCTAGACTGTCTTCCTTATGGAAGGTGCCAATGCATTTTTGAGTTTTAGTGCAATTTAAAAAGAGTTGATATTCACAAAAGCAGATGAAGTAGAACAATAACTATTCTGTTTTTATTATTTTTCAGAGTGACTAAGGGTGTAGATTCTGGCATCTGATAACCTTCCACTATTTCCAAAACATTATATATAATTTATTGAAATCAATTTCATTTAGTCTTCAATCCATGCATGCATTTGCCTTTTTTGTAACTTGTAATGTTCTGGATTTACAATTACTATAATGCTTATTCTGCATAAACTGTGTAATGCCTTGGGTTCCTCATGTAAAAATATCCCAACTTTTATTTAATTTTTTTCATTTCAAAGGAGGATAAATGGAAACCAGGTCAACTGCTTAAATGTGACTAAAAAAATATTACTTTGTCTATTAAGAAACTTCATGGTAATATTAATGCATGAGTGAATTTAAATAAATAGAATAAATTTAATTCATCCTTGTTACTCTGTTAATTTGGATTTCTTTATTTTAATACTAGGTAGCTACAGCAGCAAACAGTTTAAAATTCCATAATCCTATTTAAGATTACATTTTGTCAACACTCTGTCAATGAGAATAATATTTTACTTACAAAACTGATATAATTATATATGATGTTACATGATGATTATTGATACATTTGATTATTTTTGATTTGTATACCTATAGGAATTATTATGATGGTTAACCTGGAAAACTGCCAATGCAATATTCAAAATATTTATATAAATTTCACTATCTTTCAGTAAATACCAATTCCATAGTGAACAGGTGTATATATGTAATATAGAGGTATGTTGTTCAACTGTATTGCACCCAATCATATGTAACCTTAATATGTAAATTCAAATGAAAATGAATATTATAATGGAAGAACTAGTAAATTGGAATTTTCTGTATATTTTGAAGTTGCTTAAAAACTCAATTCCTGCCCTTTCCATTCTGCTGAGGCAGACTCTTAGGTTGTCTGCTCCAGTGAAGACTCCAATCCTGACCCATACTAGAGGACCCCCTGCACTCAGGCAGTTTGTGTGAAGCCTCCTCATCTCCAGAGTCCCAGAGCTGCTGCTAGGAGCTTGGCGGACTCAGGACCCATCACCCACCAACCCCCCCCTACACTCTGGAATACCACTCCCCTTCTGTCTCTTCTGCCTTTTCCACTGGTTCCTTTCTGCTGGGACAGACTCCTAGATGGTCTACCCACGATGTCCTGACCCAACCTAGAGGACACACTGCACTTAGAGTAGTTGTGGACCTACTGCACTCAGAGCAGTTGAGGATCAGCTGCACCCAGAGCAGTTCGACAACAGCTTGCCTGCTCCATTGAACATACAACAGTCTGAAGGCCTCCCAAGAGATCTACTGAAACCAGGGCAACAGATCAGCTGTTTCTCTGCCTTGGTGAAGAGTCCCCAGTTGGTTGGCACCACAGATGGTCTGCTACAGCCAAGGTTGAAGCCTACCATGAAACCAGAGCAACCCAGGAACAAAAGAGGCAGACTCCAGACCATCACTCAGACCAACTAATACCAGAGATATCCAGATGCTGAAAGGAAAATGCAAGACCATAAGCAACAGAAGCCAATATATGTCGGCATCATCAGATCCCAGTTCTCCCACCACAGCAAGCCCTGAATAAAACAACACACCTGAAAATCAGAAATCTGTCCTGAAATACTATATCATGATGATAACAGAGCCCTTTAATGAGGATATCAATAACTCACTGAAAGAAATAGAGGAAAACATAGGTAAACAGGTGAAGGAATTGAATAAAGCAATCTAAGACCTAAAAGGGGAAGTAGAAACAATAAATAAAATACAAATGGTGTCAAACCTGGAAATGGAAAACCTAGGAAAGAGATCAGGAATTACAGGTGTATCACCAACAGAAGAGACAGAAGAGAGAATCTCAGGTGGAGAAGATAACAGAGAAGAGATTTACACAACTGAAAAAGGAAATTCAGGATTCAATGAAAAGACCAAATAATCAGAATAGAGGAAAATGAAGATTCTAAGCTCAAATGACCTGAAAATATCTTCAATAAAATCACAGAAGAAAACTTCCCCAACCTAAAGAGTGAGATGGCCATAAAGGTACAAGAAGCCTTATAGAACACTAAGTAAATGGGACCATAATAGAAAATTCTCTCTTCAAATAATTATCAAAACACTAAACACACAAAACAAAAGAAATAATATTAAAAGCTGCAAGGGAAAAGGGCAAAGTAACATACAAAGGTAGACCTATCAGAATTTGACCAGACTTCTCAACAGAGATTATGAAATTCAGAAGAGCCTGGTCAGAGGTCATGCAGACTCAAAGAGAACACACATGCCAGCCCAGGCTACTATCCCCAGCTAAACTCTTAATCAACATAGATGGAGAAACAAAAATATTCCAGTACAAAAACAAGTTCAAACAATATCAATGTATCAAGCCAGCCCTACAAAGGATCCTAGAAGGAAAACTCCAACAGAAGGAAGGTACTTGCACCAAAGAAAGGACAAGATATTAAGTGAACCACAAGCACATAAAGCCACCTACAAAAACAAACAGAAACAAATATTCATCTCTCTTTAATGTCTCTCAATATTAATGGACTCAACTCACCTATAAATAGACATAAGCTAACAGACTGAATATGCAAATGAGTTCCAGCATTTTTCTTCATACAAGAAACACAACTCAATAACAAAGATAGAACCTATCTCAGAGTAAAAGGATGAAAAAAGGTCTTCCAAGCAAATGGTCCTAGGAAATAAGTAAGAGTTCCATCCAATAGCCAATAAAATACACTTTCAACCAAAAGTTATCAAGTGTGATGAAGAAGGACATTTCATATTTATCAAGGGGAAAGTCCAACAAAAGAAATCTCAATTCTGAACATCTATGCCCCAAATGCAAGAGCACCCACATTTAAAAAAAAAAAAAAAAAAAAAAACCAAAAACTTTACTAAAGCTCAAATCACACATTGAAACCCACACAATAAGAGGGGACACTTCTTCACCCCACTTTCACCCATGGACCAGTCATTGGAACAGAAAATAAACAGAGACACAGTGAAACGAAGAGAGGTTATGAAAAAATGAACAGATATCTACAGAATATTTCACCCTAAAACAAAAGAATACAGCTTCTTCTCAGCACCTCATAGTACCTTCTCGAAAATCAACCCTGTATGTAATTGGCTACAAATCAACCCTTAACCCATATAAAAAGATAGAAATAATACCATGTATCCTATCAGATCACCATGGCCTAAGGATGGTCTTCAATAACAGGAAAAACTTCAGAAAGCCCACACACAAGTGGAAACTGAACAACTTTTTACTCAATGATAACTTGGTCATAGAAGAAATAAGGAAAGAAATTAAAGACTTCCTAGAATTTAATGAAAATTTTGACACATAATCCCTAAACTTGTGGGACACAAAGAAAGCAGTGCTAAAAGGAAAATTCATAGAACTAAGTGCCCTGGTTAAGAAATTGGAGAGAACTTACACTAAAAACCTAACAGCACACCTGAGAGCTCTATGACAAACAGAACCAAACTCACCAGAAAAGAGTAGAAGGCAGGAAGCAGTCAAACTCAGGGATGAAAGCAACCAAATAGAAACAAGAAAATAATACAAAGAATCAACAAAACCAGAAGCTGATTCTTTGAGAGAATCAATAAGATAGATAAACCTCTAAACAAATTAACTAAAGGTCCCAGAGGCCATATCTAAATTAAAAAGAAAATCAGCAATGAAATGGGAGACATAGCAACACAAACTGAGTAAATTCAAAAAATCATCAGATCTTACTATAAAAGTCTATGCTCAACAAAACTGCAAAATATAGATGAAATGGATGGTTTTCAAGACAAATAAACATACCAAACTTAAATCAAGAGCAGTTAAGCTATCTAAACATGCTCATATCCCACAAGGAAATAGAAGAAGTCATTACAACCTTCCTACCAAAAAAAAAAAAAAAAAAAAAAAAAAAAAAAAAAAAAAAGCACAGGGCCAGATGGATTTAGTGCAGAATTCTACCAGACCTTCAAGGAAACCTGGTACCAATTTTCCTCAAATTATTCCATAAAATACAAAGAGAAAGAACACTTCCTAACTCATTCTAAGAAGCCACAATTACTCTGATACCTAAACCACAGAAGGATCCAACCAAAAAAGAGGGTTTCAAACCAAACTTGCTTATGAATATTGATCTAACAATACTCAACAAAATTCTTGCAAACTGAATCCAAGAACACTTCAAAACCATCATTAACCATGATAAAGTAGGCCTCATCCCAGGGATGGAAGTTTGGTTTAATATACAAATATCCATTAACATAATCCACTATATACACAAACTAAAGGAAAAAAATCACAGGATCATCTCCTTCGATGTAGAACGAGCATTTGACAAAATACAACACCCCTTCATGTTAAAAGTATTGGAGCGATCAGGAATTCAAGGCCCATACATAAACACAATAAAAGCAATTCACTGCAAACCAACAGCCAATATCAAATCAAATGGAGACATATTTGAAGCATTCCCACTGAAATTGGGGACTACACAAATATGCCCTCTCTCCCCAAATCTATTCAATATAGTACTTAAAGTGCTAGCTGGAACAATAAGACAACAAAAAGAGATCATGTTGGTACAATTTGACAAAGAAAAAAATAAAGGCATCACTATTTGCAGATGATATGATAGTATACATAAATGACCTCAAAAGTTCTATCAGAGAAATTCTTCAGCAAAGTGACCAGATATAAAATTAATGCAAATACATCAGTGGTCTTCCTTTGTACAAATGATAAACAGGCTGAGATAGAAATTAGGAAAACATCTCCCTTCACAATATCCACAAAGAATATAAAATACCTAGTGGTAATTCTAACAAAACAAGTGAAAGACCTGTATGACAATAACTTCAAAACTCTCAAGAAAGACAAAGAAGAAGATCTCAGAAAATGAGGAGATCGCTCATGCCCATGAATTGACAGAATTAACATAGGAAAAATGGCCATCTTACCAAAGGCAATCTATAGATTCAGTGCAATCCCCATCAAAATCCCAACACAAATCTTCAAAGACATGGAAAGATCAATTCTTAAATGTATCTAGGAAGGCAAAAAACCTGGAATAGTGAAAACAATTCTTAACAATAAAAGAACCTTTGGAGTAATCACCATTTCTGACCTCATGGCTTTACTATAGAACAAAGGTAATAAAAACTGCATGGTATTGGTACAGAGACAGACACACTGATCAATGCAATAGATTTTAACACCCAGAAATAAAGCCACACACCTATGAACACTTGATCTTTGACAAGAAACCAAAAAAATATGCAATGGAAAAAAGAAAACACTTCAGTAAATGGTTCTGGTCAAATTAGCTGCCTGTATGAAGAAAAATGAGAATAGACCTATATTAGTCACCTTGCACTCAAGTCCAAGTCAATCAAGGAAATCAATATAAAACTGGATATACTGAATCTAATAGAAGAGAAAGTGGGAAAGAGCCTTGAACTCATTTGCACAGGGGAGAATTTCCTAAACAGAACTCCAATGGCTCAGTCTTTAAGATTAAGAATTAATAAATGGGACCTCATGAAACTGGAAAGCTTCTGTAAGGCAAAGGACATAGTCAATAAGACAAATAGGTAACCTATATATTGAGAAAAATATTCACTAAACCCACATCTGTTTGTGGGCTAATATCCAAAATTTATAAAGATCTCCAGAAGCAAATCATCAAAAAACCAAACAACCCAATCAAACAATGTTGTATAGAACTAAACCAAGATTTTGCAACTGAGGAATTTTGAATGCCTGAGAAGCACCTAAAGAAATGTTCAAAGACCTTAATGATCAGAGAAATGTGTATCAAAAAGACCCTGAGATTCCACCTTACACCATTCAGATTGGCTATGATCAGAACTTCAGGTGAAAACATGTTGGAGAAGATGTGGATAAAGAGGAACACTCCTCCATTACTGGTGGGATTGCATACTGGTACAAACACTATGGAAATCAATCTGGAGGTTCCTCAGAAAATTGGAAATAGATCTACCTGAAGACCTAACAATACCACTCTTGGAAATATACCCAAAAGATGCCCCACCATGCCACAGGGGCAAGTGTTCATAGCAGCATTATATGTCATAGCCAGAAGCTGGAAACAACCTAGATGTCCCAGGACAGAAGAATGGATACAGAAAATGTGGATTATTTACACAATGGAATGCTACTAGGCTATTTAGAAGGAGGATATCCTGAGTTTTGCAGGCGAATGGATGGAACTAGGAAATATCATCCTGAGTGAGATAACTCAGACCCCAAAAGGTATGCATGGTATGTACTCACTAATAAGTGGATATTAGCCATAGAATTCAAAACAATCAACAAACTGAAGTGCTAGAGTGAGGGCACCTCATTTCCACTTGGGAGAGAGAAGAAAGCAGTCACAAGTGGGTAGGGATGGAGGAACCTGGGAGGGAAAGTAGAAGGGGTTGAAGATTGGGGAGGGAAAGTGGGGAACATGATCTGGTATTGGGTGGTGGAAAAGGCCTGAGCCCTTAGGGCCAGCAGAAAGAAGGGAAAGAGGCAACCTCAGGAGTTAGGAGATTGGGGGGACTCTCCAGAATACATCAGGGACCTTGGAGGGAGAGACTATCAGGACTCAAAGGGAGGGACCTTAGATGAAATGCTAGACAGCAGGGAGATGAAACTTATAGAGTCCACCTCCAACAGGAAGACAGGGCATCAAATGAGGTAGAGGGCAACCATCCCACAGTCACAACTCTGACCTAAAATTATTCCTGTCTGAAAGAATTACAGGGATGGAAATGGAGAGAAGCCTGAAGAAAAGAAATTCCAATATCAGGCCCAAATTGAGATCCAGTCAATGGGAGGTCCCAAGGCACTTTAAGTGAGGCTATGGAGTGCTCACAAAAAGGGACCTAGCATGACTGCCCTCTGGAAGACCCAACAAGCAGATGAAAGAGTCAGATGCAGATGGTTGCAACAAACCAATGGACAGAAGCAGCTGATCCTTGTTGTTGATCTAGGTAAGGCTTAAAAAAGCTGAGGAGAAGGGCATCCCTGTAGAAGGACCAGCAGTCTCAATTAATCTGGGCCCATGAGATCCCTCAAACAATGGACCACCAAACAGGCAGTATATACCAACTGATATGAGGCCTCCAACTGTAGAGAACTGCTGGGTCTGTGTTCATTCAGATATGTTGCACTTAACTCTCAAGAGACTGGAGCCCCCAGGGAGATTAGATGTCAGGTGGGGTGTGTGTGTGGACATTCATGTGGAGACAGGGGAGTGGGGAGGAAGTATGGGATGTGGAACAGTTGGAGGGTGGATGGGGATCAGGGCTAAAATATGGAGTTTAAAAAATTTAAAAAAGAAGTTAACCTCCAAAAAATGAAATAACCCACTTAAAAAAATTCAATTTCTTCATGTATATGTATTCTTTCATATACCATGTACTTTGTAGTTACATGTAACTTGTGACTATCATTTTGGAAATAGAGAAAGTTCTACTGTTCAGTATTCACCTTTGATATCCAATAGGTCAGACCTAATATTCTAGTTCTATTTGCATAATCTAGGTTATTTCTTAAGAATATTTTATTTTATGATATCCATTAAGTGTTGTTATGTTGATCTAAATAATTGAGACTGAAGTAATAAAATCTTTAATCTCTATCTTCAGGTAGTTGTACAATAAAGGAGTGCAAAATAATTAAACCATTTGAAAACAAAGAGGAGGAAAACTTCAAGATACAGCATCAAAAATCAAATGATATAATTATTTCTCTATGTTAACTCTTCATCTGCTACATGTTGTATTTCAAGAGCACTTCCTTCATAGCAGAATACAGGCTTCTGCTTCCTATACTGATCTAATGAACAGTAAAAGGAGTCTTTTTGTCTTTGATGCTATCTATTATTCATTCACTGTTCTCTGTGGTTTAAGAGAATGCTGTGTACTGAGGATGAAAAAGTCTTGCTTCAATGAATTTTGGAAATAAAATATACATTATTATTTAGTAAGTAGAATCTGAAATTTAAATTCAGCTCTTTTTTCTTAGAGTGATTTTCAATAAAACTTAAGAAACCATCATGGGCATCCTTTGCTTGATCCAAGACCCTGAGAGAGAATAGAATAGCATATGTACAATTTCCAAGGAACAAAAAGGAGTAATTAAAAAGACAGCAAATCATATTCTCCAATGCATAGCTGATAGTAGAAACTCATAAATAAATAATTTTTGGTTGTTCTTCAGTTAACTATTACTAATTAGTCATAGGAATAGAAAGAAAGGACACTTTACCTCTCTTTATTAAAGGGGATTTTACATTACGTATAGAACTTGCATCACATTCTCCTGGGCCTCCTATTATTTTTATTTTCTGAGTATTTTTCCATTTAGTAATACCTTATATTTTAAGCCTTCTTGCAAAATTACTGTACTTTATAAAATGGTTATTCTTCATGAAGTCTCATTTACTTATTTACTTAAGTAATTCTCAAATTCACAATTTCTTGTTAAGAATACTTTGAGTTCAATAAGACAGATATTGCTTACCACCATGGTATGTGCAACACTACTGGACTTTTAGGGTTATCTTGCCATATTGGTCATTGCTGAAGTTCATAGTTTCTGTATCTGGATAGTAATGTTAATCTTTCTTCTTCTGGAAGCTTGAATAGCTTCTCCAGTTATTATGAGACTTTATTCTTCGTTCTTACCTAGAAGTCTGTCAGAATATAGCAGTATTCAGAGCTATATTTTCCTTCAGGATTCTAATATTAACTGTTACCTGAAGGGTTTTTGTTTGTTTGTTTATTTGCAGCATGCATAGTAAATGTTCACATGTAAATATACTATAATTTCTCCAACTTAGCCATTTTATAAGTATATTTATCTCAAAACATGTCACACATCATTAAAACATATATTATTTTAGAAGGATTTGGAGACAAAATAATGGGTTAGAGTTAGTCAAATGAAGAAAATATGAGTAAAGCATGTAAAAACTTACTATCTTGAGATCAGTGTGCCTACCCACTCAACCTGTCTGTCTCCCAGGAGGTCTGTCCAAACCAAGAACACAGATGAGATGCCTGTCCCCATACTTATGCAGGCAGGGGGCTGCACTGAGTGAAGTAGAGGTGGGAACAATCCCTTTCAGCCCAAGCCCCATCACCCTTTTGTATTGCACTGATACCTGCACCCATGGCAGATTAGCATTTCTACAAATTTGACCACACAGACTGCCTGTCTCCCAGGAGTTCTAATGCTAACCAGGAACAGAGGAGGTCTTCTCAAACCAGGGAAACAGGAAAAATGCTCTAACCAGAAATAACACTGCTTACCTCCCAGGACAGCAGCACTAACCTAAGTCACAGAACTCTGCCTGCCACTTAGGAGGCCTGCTCCAATCTGATAAACAGGCAACTTAAAAAAAAAAAAAAGATAACCAGATGGTGAATGGAAAGCTCAGGAAAATTAGCTACAAAAGCCAATGTAATTTGGCCCCATCAGAGCTCAGTTCTACCACAGTAGGCCCAGTATGTTGGAACACACCTGAAGAGCAAGATTCTGGCCTAAATCCCATCTCATAAAGATTATAGAGGCCTTTAGGGAGGATATAATAACTCCCTTAAAGAAATACAGAAAAGTACAAAAAGAAGAAATTGAATAAAACTGTCCATGACCAAAAATTGAAATTGAAACAATAAAGAAATCACAAATGGAGGCCATTCTGAAGATAGAAAACCTAGGAAAGATAACAGGAATTACAGATTTAAGTATCACCAACAGAATACAAGAAACTGAAGAGAGAATCACATGTGTAGAAGATGCCATAGAAGATATTGATATATGGTCAAAGAAAATGCAAAAGTAAAAACATTCCTAACACAAAACATCCAGAAAATTTGGGATACAACAAAGAGGCCAAACATAAGAATAATAGGAATAGAAGAGAGTAGAGTTAAAAGGACCAGAAAATGTCTTCGATAAAATTATAGACAAAACCTTATCTAACCAAAAGACAGAGATGTCTATAAGCATCCAAAAAGACTACAGAACACCAAATATATTAGACCAGAAAAGAAAATCCTCCTAACACATAGTAATCAAAACACTAAATGTGCACAAAAAATAAGGAATATTAAAAGCTATAAGGGAACATGACCAAGTAACATATAAAGGCAAGCTGTATTACTCAGGGTTCTCTAGAGTCACAGAAGGTATGGGTAGTCTCTATATAGTTAGGGAATTTGACAATGACTTACAGCTTGTAGTCCAACTCCTCAACAATAATCAGCAGTACTTGTGGATGGAAGTCCAAGGATCTAGCAGTTGCTCAGTCCCATGAGGCAGCTGTGGAAGGAAGTCCAAATATCTAGCAGTTGCTCAGTCTCATGAGGCAGGCCAGGAAAAGCCAGAGTAAATCTTCCTTCTTCCAATGTCCTTATATAGGTCTCCAGAAGAGAATGTGGCCCAGATAAAAGGCGTGTGCCACCACGCCTCTAATCCCAGATGACCTTGAACTCAGAGATCTCCTTATCTTACTCTTCTGGAATTCATAGTCACTATGCTTCAAGATCTCCATGACAAGATCCAGGTCTGAAACTTGTACCTCTGAGCCTCCAGATTAGGATTATAGGTGAGTCTTCCAACTCTTGATTAGTTTATTTCAGATATAGTCAAGTTGACAACCAGGAATAGCCACTAAATCCACCCCTTGTCAACACAAATAATATCTCATGTCCACATGAAACAATAACAAGGTCCATGAATACGTCTAACATGATATAAATATTCCTCTTACAATCACAAATGCATTTATAAATTTACAACATGGTAATGTCCCTTGGGCACATTCTTTAATTGTTTCAATACCAATTGATGTTAAAGAAATTGGAAGAAAGACAAATGTATCCTTAACAAAATAAGACAGAGGAATTCATATTACTTATAATCCTCATTTCTGCAACTGTTTATGTGGTCTTAACTGGTATTTATAACTACCTTCCTCTGCTACCCATTCTGCATTTCCTTCATCTTTGGCAAGCATTTCAGAAGGTCTTGGTTCTTTTCCTGGAGGATTGAACCACATCTTCATTCCTGATGGGTCTGTGTCCTTTGTCATCCTGCTTGGATTAGGCTGTTGTAGTTTGCATTGACTTTAATCACAGGACATGGCAGTACTAAGAGACACCCTAAGGGATCTCTTGCACTCCAGATATAATCCTACTTACCTTCATTTTGGAGAGGAAATCCAATTTTCCCATGGTAATCTGAATCTATCTCCCCTCCTATCACTGTTACTCCTTTCTTAGTCAGTAAGGTTTAAGGGCATTTGAAGACCAAAATGGTCAGGGGGAAATCTGAGATTCCAGTTCAATGGAATATTTGTTGTGGCTCCTGGTAGGAGCATTCTCCCCCTGAACCAAAACTTCTAAGCCACTAGAACCTAAAGTTGTGGGGACAGGAAGCAAAAATTTTCCTAGAGGGTCACTAGGAGTGATACTGAGGGTAACTATTCCCTTTTCCACACCTTGATTCCTGGACCCATGGATCCTGGCTATGGGAGAAACTGTACCATATATTGAACACTGATTCAAAGCATATACTGCCTTCTGAAGAACTCTGCCCCAGCCCTCCATACTCTTGCCACCGAAATGACACTGTAACTGTGTCTTCAAAAGGCCATTCCATCCTTCTATCAGACCAGTTGCTTCAGGATGATGGGAAACATGGTAAGACCATTGAATTCCAATGTCTTGGACCCACTGTTGCACTTCTCTGGCTGTGAAATGAGTTTTTTGGTCAGAAGCAATACTATGTGGAATACCATGATGATCGATAAGGCATTCTGTGAGTCCACGGATGGTGGTTTTGATAGAAGTATTACCTGCTGGAAAGGCAAATCCATAACCTGAATAATATCTACTCCAGTAAAAATGAAACGTTGTCCTTTCCACGGGGAAAGTGGTCCAATGTAGTCAACCTGCCACCAGGTTGCTGGCTGATCACCTCGAGGAATGGTGCCATATCTGGGGCTCAGTGTTGGTTTCTGCTGTTGGCAGATCTGGCATTTGGCGGCTGCTGTAGCCAGGTCAGCCTTGGTGAATGGAAGTCCTTGTTGCTGAGCCAAAGCATAACCTCTGTCTCGGCCACCATGGCCACTTTTTTCATGAGCCCATTGGGCAATGACTGGGATGGCTGGGGAAAGAGGCTGACTATCCACAGAATGGGTCATCTTATCTACTTGATTGTTGAACTCCTCCTCAGCTGAAGTCACCTTTTGGTGAGCATTTATATGGGACACAAATATATTCACATCCTTTGCCCATTTGGAAAGATCTATCCACATATTTCTTCCCCAGATGTCTTTCTCACCAATTTTCCAATTGTGATCTTTCCATGTCCCTGACCATCCAGCCAATCCATTGGCTACAGCCCATGAGTCAGTGAACAGCATCGTACATCTGGCCATTTCTTCTTCCAAACAAACAACAATACCAAGTGTACTGCCCGAAGTTCTGCCCACTGTGAAGATTTTCCTTCACATGTATCTTTCAGGGTTGTCCCAGAAAGGTTTGCAATGTTGCAGCTGCCCATTTCTGGGTGGTGCCTACATAACGTGCAGAGCCATCAGGAAACCAGGTCCTAGTATTCTCTTCTTCAGTCAGCCAGTCATAGGGAACACCCCATGAGGCTATAGGTGCATGCTTGGCAGCAGCTGGCATTGTAACAGGAGTAGAAACCATAAGCATCTGAGCAACTTCTTCATGTAACTTGCTTGTTCCTTCAGGACCTGCTCGGGCCCGATCACATATATACCACTTCTATTTGATAATAGATTGCTGCTGTGCATGTCCTAGTTTATGACTTGAAGGGTCTGATAACACCCAGCTCATGATGGGCAGTTCAGGACACATAGTAACTTGGTGTCCTATTGACAAATGTTCAGTTTCCACTAAGGCCCAATAGCAGGCCAAGAGCTGTTTTTCAAAGGGAAAGTAGTTGTCTGCAGATGATGGCAGAGCTTTCCTCCAAAATACCAAGGGTCTCTTCTGTGATTCACCTACAGGGACCTGCTGGAGGCTCCAAACAGCATCTCTATCTGCCACTGACACCTCAAGTACCATTGAATCTGCTGGATCATATGGTCCAAGTGGTAGTGCAGCCTTCACAGAAGCCTGGACCTGTTGAAGAGCCTTCTCCTGTTCCAGGACCCACAAAAAACTAGCAGCTCTGAGTTACTTGGTAAATAGACCTGAGTAACACACCTAAGTGAGGAATGTGCTGTCTCCAGAATCCACATAGACCCACTAAATGTTGTGCTTCTTTCTTGGTGGTGGGAGGAGCCAGGTGCAATAATTTATCTTTCACCTTAGAAGAAATATCTCTGCATGCCCCACACCACTGTATTCCTAAGAATTTCACTGAAGTAGATGGTCCTTGAATTTTAGTTGGATTTATTTCCTATCCTCTGATATGCATATGTGTTACCAATGCATCCAAAGTGGTTGCTACTTCCTGCTCACTTGGTCCAATCAGCATAATGTCATCAATATAGGGCACCACAGGTGAATCACAGAAGAGACCATTGGTATTTTGGAGCAAGAGACAAATAATAAATGTCCCTTCTAACAAAGTTACGACACAGGGCAGGAGAGTTAATATATCCTTGAGGCAAAACTGTAAAGGTATACTGCTGGCCTTGTCAACTGGAAGCAAATTGTTTCTGGTGGTCCTTATGGACAGGTACTGAGAAGAAGGCATTTGCCAGATCAATAGCTGCATACCAGGTTCCAGGAGATGTGTTAATTTGCTCAGGTAATGAAACTACATCTGGTACAGCAGTTGCAATTGGAGTTACTACATGATTTAGTTTCTGATAGTCAGCTGTAATTCTCCATGATCCATCTGTCTTCTGCACTGGCCAGATAGGATAGTTAAAGGGAGATGTGGTGGGAACCACCACTCCTGCATCTTTCAAGTCCTTGATAGTAGCAGTAATTACAGCAATTCCTCTAGGAATATGATACTGGTTTTGATTCACTATTTTCCTTGGCAGTGGCAACTCTATAGGCTTACATTTTGCCTTTCCAAACATAATAGCCCTCACTCCATAGGTCCGGGAACCAATGTGAGAATTTTGCCAATTTGTGAGTATATTTATCCCAATTTTACATTCTGGAACTGGGCAAATGACCACAGGATATGTTTTGGTACCTACTGGACCTACTGTGAGTCAGACATCAATCAAAACTCCATTATTCACCTGTCCTCCATAAGCCCCTACTCTAACTGGAGGGTCAAAATGTTTCTTGGGATCACCTGGGATCAGTGTCAATTCAGAACCAGTATCCAATAGACCCCAGAGAATCTGATTATTTCCTTTCCCCCATTGTACAGTTACCCTTGCAAAAGGCTGAAGGTCCCTCTGGGGAAGAATTGAGGAAAGACTAACAGCAAAATTTTTAGGTGTCTTATTAAGATCCTTCCTCAGAGGAACCTGGTCACCCCTTCATTCAAGGAGTTCTGGCTCTGTAAACTGATGCAAGTCTGGAGATTGATTCACTGGCTGAGATTGCCTTTTGCCATGATCCAATGTTGCCTTTCTTTCATTTGTTTGAGAATGTTTCTGTTTATACAGATCAAACAGGTATGCAGTAGCTTTCCTATCTATTTCATACCTGGAAACACCATGATGGATTAGCCAGTACCAAAGGTCCAAAAGAGTCATGCTATTATAAAGTACCTCTCTTGTACTGACCATTACGGGGTATGTCATTATAAACATTGTTTTGTCTACCCTGTCCATTATAATAACTATGATCACCTGTCTCTGGTGATTCAATGCTGCCACCTGGCCCTTGTTACCTTGAGGCCTAGTTAGACTCATTGAATTTAATTAATCTAATTGAGCAGCATCTCCAACCCCAAGGTCTAGTACAAGGAAAAGGCCAAGAACAAAACTCTTTAAATGTGCTGGTGCCACTCTCACCAGTTTGCATCTTATAGGACTGGTGAAGGGCATATCTTCTGGACCTTCCTATTGTGGATCCTTAGGTTTTACACAATGTATCCACTCTAGCATTGCTATTTCCCTAAGCCTTAAAGCCCCTTCTTCAACACTAAGTCAAGAGACATCAGGCATCTCCAACTCATTTTCAGTAGGCCATCTTTTGATAAACACTTCAGCCAACCACTCAAACAAATTCCTGACACCTTTTTTAACTGTGCGAGCTTCCATATTAAACCTAGAATCTCCACTCAGAGGACCCATGTTAATAAATTCAGCCTGCTCTAGTTTTATCTTCCTTCCACCATTATCCCACAACCTTAAAATCCATTCCCACACATATTCCCCAGAATTCTGCTTGAATAAATTAGCAAACTCATTAAGCTAATTAGTAGTATAGTGTATTTCCTCATGGACTACACTTTCTTCCTCCCCTCTAGGGGTCTGTTTTACCTTGAGTCTGGTTATATGTCTAGAAGAAACTATTGGTGGGCCTTGAGAAATATCAGTATTGTCTTGTCTGGCATTTTCTTCTGCAAAAGTCACTGCTGGCTTATCAATCTCTGAGGGATTTATTTCATTATATGGAGAAGTCATTATTTCAAGGGGTGGGGCTGAGGGCACTACTTCCTCAGTTGGGGCAAATCCTTGAAAATCTAAATATTCAAAATTCTCAAATTCATCAGGGTCTTCCCACACATCCCCATCCCACATTATAGGATCCCATTCTTTGCCAATTACCCTTACTTTAACTGCTGGCATTCTCTGAGGCTGAGACCAGAATTTTCGCTGTAATTCAGCCAAACTTATAATGAGAGATTCAGTTTGATTTTCTGCAACTTGAGTTCTATGGCTGCTAGAGAGAAGATTCTCTTCAAGGGCACACTTAACAACTTTTAGATTGTTTACTTGCATCTGGAACTGTTCGATTTTATGACACAACTTCTCCCTTTCCTTCATTGATTTTCCTGAGAAGCTAAGAGCAACCAGCCAGCAAAATCACTTTTTCAATTTTTTCCCCTGCTTGTACAAAGTATTGTACACCATTGAATCATTTAATTCATCAAGATACTCAAAGACATCATCTTCTTTAATCTTGAAATATAGTTTCAAACATGGGTCTTCAATATTCTCCAAACTCCCAGGAAAAAGAGAATCTGGAGAGGTTTGATGAATTACCAAACCAACTCCAGATTTTTAAAATATTCATCATTATAATTCTTCTCTTCTAGAACCACTCCTTGTACCACTCCTGGTATTAGTCGGGGTTCTCTAGAGTCACAGAACTTATGGGTAGTCTCTATATAGTTAGGGAATTTGTCAATGACTTACAGCTTGTAGTCCAACTCCCTGACAATAGGCAGCAGTACTTGTGGATGGAAGTCCAAGGATCTAGCAGTTGCTCAGTCCCATTAGGCAGGACAGGAAAAGCCAGAGTAAATCTTCCTTCTTCCAATGTCCTTATATAGATCTCCAGCAGAGTGTGTGGCCCAGATAAGAGGCATGTGCCATCACACCTCTAATTACAGATAAATTTGAACTCAGAGATCTTAATCTTCTGGAATTCATAGTCACTATGATTCAAGATCTCCATGCCAAGATCCAGGTCCAAAACTTGTATCTCTGAGCCTCCAGATTAGGATTATAGGTGAACCTTCCAATTCTTAATTAGTTCATTTCAGATTTAGTCAAATTGACAACCAGGAATAGCCACTACACAGGCCTATCATAATTACATCAGATTTCTCAGAAGAACTTCTGGGAGAATCAGTATCAGGGAATCAGGATTAATATAGTAAAAATGACCATATTGCAAAAAGCGATATACAGATTCAATGCAATCCCCATCAAAAACTCAATGCAATTCTTCATAGAGTTAGAAAGAGCAATTCAAAATTTCATCTGGAATAACAGAAAACCCAGGATAGCTAGAACTATTCTCAAGAGTAAAAGAACTTCTGGGGGAATCAGTATACCGGACCTCAAGCTGTACTATAGAGCAATAGTGTACTATAGAGCAATACCACTGCATGGTATTGGTACAGTGACAGACATATAGATCAATGGAATAGAATTGAAGACCCAGAAATAAATCCACACTCCTATGGTCACTTGATCTTTGACAAAGGACCTAAAACCATCCAGTGGAAAAAAGATAGCCTTTTCAACAAATGATGGTGGCTCAACTGGAGGTCAACATGCAGAAGAATGCAAAGCGATCCATTCTTATCTCCTTGCACTAAGCTCAATTCCAAGTGGATCAAGGACCTCCATATAAAACCAAACACACTGAAACTAATAGAAAGGAAACTAGGGAAGAACCTTGAATATATGGGCACAGGGGAAAATTTCCTGAACAGAACATCAATAGCTTATGCTCTAAGATCAAGAATTGACAAATGGGACCTAAAAAAGTACAAAGTTTCTGTAAGGCAAAGGACACTGATAAAAGGACAAAGTGTCAACCAACAAACTGGAAAATGTTCTGTACCAATGCTACATCTGACAGAGGGCTAATAGCCAATATATACAAAGAACCCAAGAAGTTAGACCCCACAGAGCCAAATAACGTTATTAAAAAATGGGATACAGAGCTAAACAAAGAGTTCTCACCTGAAAAATAGAGAATGGCTGAGAAGCACCTAAAGAAATGTTCAACATCCTTAGTCATTAGGGAAACGCAAATCAAAACAACCCTGAGATTCCACCTCACACCAGTCAGAATGGCTAAGATCAAAAACACAGGATACAGCAGTTGTTGGTGAGGATGGGGAGAAGGAGGAATACTCCTCCACTGCTGGTGGGATTGCAAGCTGGTACAATCACTCTGGAAAGCAATCTGGCGGTTCCTCAGAAAACTGGGCATGACAGTCTCAGAGAATCCTGCTATACCACTCCTGGGCATATAACCAGAGACTTCCCCTGCACGAAATACGTACACATGCTCCACTATGTTAGTAGCAGCCTTATTCATAATGGCCAGAAGCTGGAAAGAACCCAGATGTCCCTCAACGGAGGAATGGATTCAGAAGATGTGGTATATTTACACAATGGAATACTACTCTGCAATTAAAAACAATGAATTCAGGAAATTTTTAGGCAAATGTTTAAAACTGGAAAATATCATCCTTAGTGAGGTAACCCAATCACAAAAGAACACACATGGTATGCAGTCACTGATAAGGGGATATTAACCCAGAAACTGGGAATATCCAAGACACAATTCACATATCAGTAGATTTCCAAGAAGATGGAAGGAGAGACCCCTGGTCCTGGAAAGACTGGATGTAGGGGAGTACCAGGACAGAGAAGTGAGAGGGGGTTGAGTGGGGAACAGGGGGAGGGAAGAGGGCTTATGGGACTTTTGGGGAGGGAGGAAACGGGAAAGGGGAAATCATTTGGAATGTAAATAAAAAATATAGAAAATAAAAAAGTCTGCAAATATTCAGATGAAATAACAGATAAATAAGGAAAGGGCACAAATGAATTCTTCTGTATGTCACAGAATTAATTGACATTTAAAATTTAGTCTCAATAAATGTTTAAATATAAAAAAACACAATGATTTCATTAAATTCACAGGCAAATGGATGGATCTAGAAAATATCATACTGAGTGAGGTAATTCAGTCACAAAATACCATACATGGTATATATTCACTGATAAGTGGATATTTGGCAAAGAGTGTGGGATACACATGATACAACTTACAGTCCACATGCAGCTCAAGAGGAAGGAAAAACAGAGTACGGAGATGGGGATGCCAATCCACTTTCAAAATTTTTGTCTCAGCAGTGTTTCTGTCTAAAAAAAATTCAGGGACAAAGATGGAGCAGAGACTGAAGGAAAGGCCATCCACTGACCTGCTCAAATTTGTATCCCTCCCATGGGCAGGCACTAAACCCTGACATTATTACTGTTTCTATCTATATTTTGCTAGCAGATGGGAGTCTATCATGGTTGTCCTCTGACAGGATATATCAGTAGCTGACTGAGACAGATGAAGTTTCTTACAGGCAACCATTAGGCTGAGGTTGGTAACCCCTATGGAACAGTTAGTGGAAGAATTGAAGGAGCTGAAGGAGATGGCAACCCCATCGGAAGAACAGTGTCAAATAACCTGGATATCTTGGAGTTGTCAGAATTGTTACCAACAGAAGAGCATAATGAGGTTGGTCTGAGGCTCCTGGAACATATTTAGCAAGGAACTACCTGGTCTGGCTTCAGTAGAAGAGGGCCTACTCCTGTGGAGAATTGATGCCCCAAGGAAGGGGTATCAGGATGCCAGGGAGCACCTTCTTAGAGGTAAAGGGAATGAGGGGATGTGTAAAGAACCCTTGGAGGAAGGAATGGAGGGGGCAACAACATTTGGTAAGTAAATAAGTAACATAATTAATTAAAAATAACTAAATATATATAAAAAAACTTACTATCTTGTATACCACATTAAAATATAAAAATCAATTCAAAGGAAGATATCACAAAAAGCTAGGTTATGCTGAACTTACTAGTAATGGGTCATTAAAAAAAACTGCAGTATGAGGTGTGGGAATCATCTTTGACCTTGTTGGTCAGAGAGTCTTAGAGGCTCCACTTCTTGTTATACAAGTTTGTGCCATTCCTCTTGGTGACCGTACAGAACTAGTTGCTAAGAGTCTTATTGCTGAAGATTCCAGTTATTTTGGATATAAAATACAGATAAAGCAAGATGAAAAGGAACTGGAAGTTCCCTTTCTGCTAGCTTTTGTTCCCCATGGTAGGGTACTGGACGGTATGGTAGAAGTGTGAAGTCAATGTATAAAGTACAATAATCCTATTTATACAATAATTACACAACTATTATGGGTGTAATTAATTTATCCATATTGAATATGAGACCCTCTCTACAAAAAGAAATGCCTGATACTGTAGTCCTTTGCCAAAACCTCATTACTGAAGATGTCTTTGGTCCAAGAAAGAGAACCTAACACTACAGCTTGACTGTACTAGATAATCTCTTTGGAAAACTAAACAAAATAAGTGTCTCACAAAGATGCAAAAAGTATTTATAATGAAAAAAGGTAACACTCAGAGAGAGGAGGAAAATGAGGTGTAGAGACTAACTAGAATTATAAAAGATAAGAGTCAAAGATGAGTTATTAATAAAAATAAAATAAATAATGCTCAGAGAATTAGACTTCATTTTTAAAATGTTTTAATTAGATATTTACTTTATTTATATTTATCCCATTTTCATGTTTCTCCTCGGCAAACCTCCTATCCCATTCCCCCCTCTCCTGCTCACAAACAGTCCCCCTCCTTTCCTGACCTAGCATTCCCCTACACTGGGGCATCAAGCCTTCAAAGGACCAATGGACTCTCTTTTCAGTGATATCTGAAAAGGCCATCCGCTGCTACATATGTAGCTGGAGCCATGGGTCCCTCCATGTATACTCTTTGGTTGGTGGTTTAGTCCCTGGGAGAACTGGGGCTACTGATTGGTACATATTATTGTTCCTCCTGTGGGGCTGCAAAACTCTTCAGCTCCTTGGGACCTTTCTCTAGCTCCTCCACTGGGGACCCTATGCTCAGTCCATTGGTTGGCTGTGAGCCAAGGGTATTTTAATCCCCCTTCTAAGAAGGACCAAAGTATCCACACTTTGGTCTTCTTTCTTCTCGAGCTTCATGGGGTCTGTGAAATGTACCTTGGGTATTTTGAGCTTTTGGGCTAATATCCACTTATCAGTGAGTGTATACCATGTGTGTTCTTTTGTGATTACGTTACCTCACTCAGAATGATATTTACTAGTCTCATCCATTTGCCTATGAATTTCATGTATTCATTGATTTTAATAGCTGAGTAGTATTCCATTACGGAAATTTACCACACTTTCTGTATCCATTCCTTTGTTGAGTGACAGGTGAGTTTATAACAGTTTCTGGCAATTATAAATAAGGGTTCTATGAACATAGTGGCACATGTGGCCTTATTACATGTTGGAGCATCTTCTTGGTATACGACCAGGAGTGGTAAAGCTGGATCCTCAGTTAGAATTATATCCAATTTTCTGGTGAACCACCAAACTGATTTCCAGATTGATTTTAGTAACTTGCAATCCCAACAGCAATGGAGGAGTGTCCCTCTTTTTCCACATCCTATCCAGCATCTGCTTTCCCCCGAGTTTTTGACCTTAACCATTCTGACTGATGTAAGGGGGAAACTCAGGGTTGTTTTGATTTGCATTTTCCTGATGATTAAGGATGTTGAACATTTCTTTAGGTGTTTCTCAGTCATCCAGTATTCCTCAGTTGAGAATTCTTTGTTTAGGACTTTATTTTTAATAGTGTTATTTGTGTCTTTGGAGTCTAACTTCCTGAGTTCTTTGTATATATTAGATACTAGTCCTCTATCTCATGTAGGATTGGTAAAGATCCTTTTCCAATCTGTTGGTTACCATTTGGTCCTGTTGGCAATGTCCTTTGCCTAACAGAAACTTTGCAATTTTATGAGGTTTCATTTGTAAATCCTTGATCTTAGAACATAAGTTATTGATATTTTGTTCAGAAAAAATTCCCCTGTGCTCATGTGCTCCAGGCTCTTCCCCACTTTCTCTTTTATTAGAAACAGTTTATTTGGTTTTATGTGGAGGTCCTTGATCCACTTGAACTTGAGCTTTGTACAGGGAGATAAAAATGGAGAAGTTTTCATTCTTCTTCATGGTGACTGCCAGTTGACCCTGCCCCATTTGTTGAAAATGCTGTCTTTTTTCCACTGGATGGTTTTAGCTCCTTTGTCCAAGATCACATGAACATAGGTGTGTGGGTTCATTTCTGGGCCTTCAATTCTATTCTATTGATCTACCTGTGTGTCATTGTACCAGTATCATGCAGCTTTTATTGGGATTGTTCTGTAGTATAGCTTGAGTTCAGGGATGGTGATTCTGATTTCCTGGGATTTTTGTTATTCCCAATAAATTGGGAAATTGCTCTTTCTAACTATGAAGAATTGAGTTGGAAATTTGATGGGGATTGCATTCAATCTGTAGATTGCTTTACACAAGATGGCCATTTTTACTATACTAACCCTGTCAGTCCATGAGCATCGGAGATCTTTCCATCTTCTGTGATCTTCTAAAATTTTTCTTTAGAGACTTGAAATTCTTGTCATACAGATCTTTCATTTGTTTGGTTAGAGTCACACCAAGGTATTTTATATTATTTGTGACTATTGTGAAGGGTATTGCTTTACTAATTTCTCAGTCTCTTTGCCATTTGAATATATGATGCTACAGATTAGTTTGAATTAACTTTATATCCAGCCACATTGCTGAAGTTGTTTATCAGGTTTAAGTGTTATCAGGTGGAATCTTTGGGTTTCTTAAGAATTCTATCTTAAGCCGGGCAGTGGTGGCGCACGCCTTTAATCCCAGCACTTGGGAGGCAGAGGCAGGTGGATTTCTGAGTTCAAGGCCAGCCTGGTCTGCAGAGTGAGTTCCAGGACAGCCAGGGCTACACAGAGAAGCCTTGTCTTGAAAAAAAAATACTATCTTATTCAAGGAGTGAGTGGACATCCTTGTCCAGTCCCTGATTTCAGTGAGATTGCTTCAAGTTTCTCTCCATTTAGTTTGATGTTGGTTACTGGTTTGCTGTATATTTTCTTTTACTATGTTTAGGTATGGGCCTTGAATTCCTGATCTTTCCAAGACTTTAATCATGAAGGCTTGTTTGATTTTGTCAAAGGCTTTCTTGACATCTCATGAAATGATCATTTGGTTTCTTTCCTTTGAGTTTGTTTAAATAGTGAATTACATAGATTGATTTCCATATATTGAACTATCCCTGCATCCCTTGGATAAAGCCTACTTGATCGTGATGGATAATTCTTTTCATATCTTCTTGGATTCAGTTGGTAAGAATTTCATTGAGTATTTTTATATCGATATTCAAAAGGAAAATTGGTTTAAAGTTCTCTTTCTTTGTTGGGTCTTTGTGTGGTTTAGGTATCAGAGTAATTGTGTCTTTATAGAATGAATTGTGTCGTGTTCCTTCTGTTTCTATTTTGTGGAATAATTTGAAGATTATTGGTATTAGGTCTTTTTTGAAGTTCTGATAAAACTCTGTATTAAACTCATCTGGTCCTGGGCTTTTTCTGGTTGGGAGATTATTTATGACTGCTTTTATTTCTTTAGGGGTTATGGGACTGTACATGGCTATGGAATCATTTATCTGATCCTGATTTAACTTTGGCACCTGCTATCTGTCTAGAAAATTGTCCATTTCATGTAGATTCATCAGTTTTGTTGAATATAAGCTTTTGTAGTAGGCTCTGATGATTTTTTGGATTTCCTCAGTATCTGTTGTTATGTTTCCCTTTTCATTTCTGATTTTGTTGATTTGGATAATGTCTCTGTGTCCTCTGGTTAATTTGGCTAAGGGTTTATCTATCTTGTTGGTATTTTCAAAGAACCAGGTCCTGGTTTAGTTGATTCTTTGTATCATTCTTTTTGTTTCTACTTGGTTGATTACAGCACTGAGTTTGATTACTTCATGCTGTCTGCTTCTCTTGGGTGTATTTGTTTCTTTTGGTTCCAGAGGCTTCAGATGTGCTGTCAAGCTCTTTCTAGTTTCTTTTTGGAGGTGCTCAGAGCTATGAGTTTTTATCTTAGCACTGCCTTCATCATGTGCCATTAGTTTGGGTTATGTTGTGCCTTGATTTTCATTAAATTCTAAAAAGTCTTTAATTTCATTCTTTATTTCTTTCTTGACCAAGTTATCATTAAGTAGATTGTTGTTCAGTTTCCACGTGTATGTGAACTTTCTGTTTTTTGTTTGTTTGTTTGTTTGTTTTGTTGTTTTTGAGGAACAACCTTAGTCTGTAGTGATCTGATAGGGTGCATGGGATGATTTCAATCTTCTTATACCTGTTGAGGTCTCTTTTGTGAGCGGTTATATGGTCAATTTTTGAGAAGGTACTGTGAAGCACTGAGAAGAACGTACATTCTTTTGTTTTAGGATAAAATGTTCTATAGATATCTGTTAGATTCTTTTAGTTCATTACTTCTGTTAGTTTCACTGTGTCTCTAGTTTCATTTTCCATGATCTGTCCATTGATGAGAGTGGGGTGTTTAAATCACCCACTACTATTGTGTGGTGTGCAATGTGTGCTTTGAGCTTTAGTAATGTTTCTTTTATGAATGTGTGTGCCCTTGCATTTGGACCATAGACATTCAGAATTGAGAGTTCATCTTGGTAGATTTTTCCTTTGATGAGTATGAAGTGTCTTTCCTTATAATTTTTGATTACTTTAGGATGAAAGTTGATTTTATTCAACATTAAAATGGCTACTCCAGCTTGTTTATTGACCATTTGCTTGGAAATGTGTTTTTTAACTTTTTATTCTGAGGTAGTGTCTGACTTTGTGCCTGAGATGAGTTTCCTTTATGAAGCAAAATTTTGGGTCCTGTTTGCATATCCAGTCTGTTAGGTCTATCTCTTTTTATTGGGGAACTGAGTCCAATTATATTATGATATATTAAGGAAAGGTGATTGTTTCTTCCTGTTATTTTTATTCTTAGAGGTGGAGATATGTTTATGTTGCTCTCTTCTTTTTGGTTTGTTAAAAGAAGATTATTTTCTTACTTTTTCTAGGGTGTAGTTTCCCTCCTTTTGTTGATGTTTTCCATTTATTATTCTTTGAAGAGCTTGATATGTGGAAAGATGCTGTGTAATTTTGTTTTTTGGTTTTTTTTTTTGTCAAGGAATACCTTGGCTTCTCCATCTATGGTAATTGAGAATTTTGCTGGGTATAGTAGCTAGGGTTGGCATTTGTGTTCTCTTAGGGTCTGTATGAGATCTTCCCAGGATCTTCTGGCTTTCATAGCATCTGGTGAGAAGTCTGGTATAATTCTGATAGGGCTGCCTTTATATGTTACTTGATCTTTTTCCCTTACTACTTTTAATATTCTTTCTTTGTATAGTGCATTTGATGTTTTGATTATTATGTAGGGGTAGGAATTTCATTTCTGGTCCAGTCTATTTGAGATCTGTAGACTTCTTGTATTTTCATGTGCATCTCTTTCTTTAGGTTAGGCATGTTTCCTTCTATAATTTTGTTGAAGATATTTACTGACCCTTTAAGGTGGAAAACTTTGCTCTCTTGTATACCCATAGTCCTTACGTTTGGTCTTCTTATCGTGTTGTGGATTTCCTGGATGTTTTAGGTTAGGAGCTTTTCTCATTTTGCATTTTCTTTGACTGGTTTGCCAATGTTTTCAATGGTATCTTCTGCACCTGAGATTCTCTCTTCTATCTCTTATATTCTGTTGTTGATTCTTGCCTCTATAACTCCTTATTTCTTCCCTAGTTTTCCTATCTCCAGAGTTGTCTCCCTTTGTGAGTTCTTTATTGTTTCTACTTCAGTTTTTAGATCCTGGAGGGTTTTGTTCAATTCCTTCACCTATTTGTATTTGTTTTCCTTTAATTCTTTAAGGGATTTTTGTGTTTCCTCTTTCAGGGCTTCTACTTGTTTACCTGGGTTCTCCTCTGTTTTTTTTTTTTGTTTGTTTGTTTTTTTTTAATGAAATTATTTATGTCCTTCTTGAATCCTCTATCAGCATCATGAGCTGTGATTTTCAAATCCAGATCTTGCTTTTCTAGTGTGTTGAGGTATCCAGGACTTGCTGTTGTGGGAGAATTGGCTTGTAATGATGCCATGTCGCCTTATTTTCTTGGTACTCTTCTTGTGTTTAACTTTCGCTATGTGGTTATTTCTAGTGTTAGCTGGTCCTGCTGTCTTTGGCTGGAGTTTGGCCCTCCTTGTGGGCCTGCAACCCTGTCTCAGCACCCCTGGGAGTCCAACTCTCCCCTGACACAGAGGGCTGTGGATCATTCCAGTTTATGTGTCCAAATGGTACCTGAAATGACCCTGTCCCAGCTGCTCTGCCACTCCTGTGCTCCCTGTGCTCGTGGAAAGACATGTTTTAGATAGTTACAAGAGAGAAAATGTAGATCTCACCTCCAAACCGAGGAGTCAAAGCACTCCCTGGAGTCCAGTTCTTCTGTGGGAAGACCTGTTCACAGGCAGATGTGGAGCATCCCAGCTCCTGGGTGCAGATGGAACCTGGAAGAACAATGTCCCAGCTTCTATGCCACTCCTGTGCTCCCTGTGCTCCTGGCTGGACAAGCTTTGGAAAGTCACCAGAGAGAAAAAAATCGAGAATTAGTCTTCCTAATAGATGAACAGTTTAAATTAGTATCCAATCTCAAGTAGTTGGCCCTAAGAAAATATAGATTTAAGTAGCACTAAATGGAATTATTAGCTTGTCTTTATATATTTATTCATTTAAGAATATGTACATAACAAGAATAATTAAAGAATAAGAGGATGTGAGTTTGATAGGGAGCAGTGACTGGGGCAAAGAAAAATTCAGTGAAGAAGAAGGAAGGAAAATGATGTGATTTTGTTTCAAATACTAGAAATTATAAAAAATACATTAAATGATTTTTACTAAATGTAGCCATTCTTTAGCTTATTTATTTCATATTTATGCTAACAATTTGGAAGAATTAAATTCTAGACCTTTTGTGTTTCTTTTTTTTTTTTTTTTTTTTTTGCCTTTTAAGTGACTCTGAATTTGGAGTGCTATAATTCTATCTTTCTATCTCTGTTGACTTGGAAATCCATCATTGTCCTGCCTGCAAGATATGCTGAGACAGTAGTGGCACAGAACTTGTGGGAGCAGCAAATCCATGTTTGGTTTACCTTGAGGCCCAAATCATTAGAGGAAGCTTATGCTTTATACTCTATTGATAGCTAGGTTCCTGAGATTGGGTAGTCCAGAGACCTAGGGCAGAACAAAACATACCTAGCATAAATAAATAAATAAATAAATAAATAAATAAATAAATCAGTGAAATGACTCCTAATGAAATTTTGTTAATTCTGTTATATTTACAGATCATTATCTTATGTAGTCATCATAAGAAAGACTACTTCTGCCCTCACATTGGAGCACATGCAAATACCTACAGCAAGACATTATGTGGAGACAGCATCTAAATTGTAAGTCTCCAAGGGGTTCCTCACTTTGGAGATCAGATAACTCTATAGAAGAGAGGGAGGTGAGATTTCAGGAGTCAGAAGGATGGAGAATACAAGAACATGGACCAACAAATCAACTCAGCAGGGCTCACATGTGCTCACAGAGTTTAAAGTGGCCAACAAATGCAGAGTCTGTACCTGGTCCTCTGCTTATATGCTAGAGATGTTAGCTTGATGATTTTGTAAGACTTTTAACAGTAGGAGCAGATGTAACTCTATTTTGCCTCTTCTTGGGACTTTTTCTTCATATTGACTTGGCCTATTAAACCTTGATATAAGTGCTTTTGCTTTTGTTTATTGCATGTTGTTGTCCTGTTTGGCTGCTAATTATTACATACCTGTTCCTTTCTGAAGAGCAAACGGACAGGGAGTGAATCTCAGGGAGTTTGGAAGTAGAGGTGAGACAGGAGGATTGGAGGGAGTGAAATTGTGGCTGTGATGTATTGTATGATAAAAGAATCTATTCTCTATAAAACTTTAAAAAAATCAAGTAATTTATAAAAAATTTATGTAGAGTGCTTGCATCAGATGCTTTTTCTTAATAATAATAAAGTTAAATTGAAAATATAGTTTGCAATTAAATTAGTTAACATCCATTGATTTTCAAATCTCCCTATTCTGAGTCATCCAGGTCTCTACATTGAAGTACTTGAAATCTCAATTATTTACAAAGATAATTCATATTGAAAGAAATGCCAAATACTGATAAAATGTCTTTGTATATCTTTTTGACTACTGGTAATTGCATTATAAAAACTTATCAACTCACAAGAAGTGCTTCTACACTTAGTATTTATGTGTTAAAATGCAGAAAAAATTACATAGTTGGAGAGCAGTCGATAGTAGAGATATGAGGACCATTTTGAATCATAGAAGAAGTCTTTGGATTGTGCTTAGTAGTTTTTAGGATATTTAAAATGCATAATTTGAGAAGTCAATGGGAGAATTATTGAAGGAAAAAACTTTGTTCAATAGTTATATTCTCTAGGTTGGTTCAAAATTATATAAAGAATAGTTTAAAGACAGCACCTGAGAACTTGTTCAACATTTAGACTCATGTCCCATTTCTACCACTAAGATATATTCTGTAAGAAAATGCAATCTAAGATTACCAATTGTTTCTTATGAATATAAACATTTGAGAATCAGTGATACAAATAATTATGGAATTACTTCAAAATATTGTTCCTTTGCTTTAACAATTGCTATAATTTCAGTAGATGACAATCAATTGGAGTGTAAAAAAAGAATACTTTATCCTTTTACATCTTCTTCACATGTGTAATTTATTTTTACGTTTATTATCAAGAGTGACACACATATGGTTAGACATCTTTGAACATTTCTGCTTTAGTCAATACCTTGCTAAGTCTGTTTGAACTTCTTTTTGTAATATTATGAATAGATTATGTTTTCTTGTGCTAATGACATTGCAAAAATATTAACACCAATTTTTATGTAAACTACTTAGTTCCAGTTGTTTATATATTTAAGAGAAATAATTGCATTTTAATGTATATTCATTCTAGAAAGAAAATATTCAGAGAAATCTGTCAAGTATCATGTCTGAGGAATAAAATGCTAAAATCAACTGATTCACATATCAAATGTTTGCTGAATGTTTGAAGTTTTTCACATCTAAATAACAAAGATTTCATATGAATAGAATGGAAAGAAAAATTCTTTATTCTCAAAAGGTTTATACTACATAGGCAGAGGATATATACTGGTTAAGTAAAGGTGAAACTGCTTCAATTTGAAATATTAAAAATAAAACAAGGAAATTATAAAAGAAGAGAATAAGTCACAGAAACAGGAAGAATGCTTTGAGCAGCAGCTTCATCCATTAGTTTACATATGCAAAACTTGTCACTCTTTAATTTTCATTCATGGTGATTTGAAATGCTTTGTGTGGTTATTATTTTATGCTACTTTCCCCAGGAATTCCTCATTTCATTATTCTTAGGGTAAAGACCAGGATTAGATACTACACTTGATCTTAGCCAAAAGGCCGAGAAACGATAAGACCAGGATTAGAAAGGCAGATTTTTATAAGGAAATGTTTATATCAGGAAGACATTTGATTCAATGACTTTAAGATACAGATGAAGGAAAATTTGGTTATTCTGAAAAACAATGGTTAAGGATAGATGCTAAATGTTTGCAACATTAGTTTGAGATGGTCCATCTGTTAAATTCTCCCCCTTAAAATGAGTCCTAATGAGATTAATTTATGTCTTGCTTCTTATACAAAATAGATAAAAATAACAAGATTAAGAAATTTGTGAGTTCACATTACCGAATGTCTTCTCCACTGTGTAGTTTCCTAACTAAAAGAAAAGAAGCATATGGGAGGAGAGGGATGAGTCATTAACAGAATTCAAATGGCAGGAGGAATGGCTGGAAATAAGATGAAAGAGGAAAAGTTTAGGAAATTTTAATTAAACATTTTAAAGTTGAAAGTGCTGGGAAATTAGATATATAAAAAGGGATTGGCTAAATAGTGAAAAGTTGAGTATACAGGGCCTTTTTATGACTCTCTTTGTGTTTACCCTGATGAAACAGGAGTCAAACTAAAAAGAAAAGTCACTGGTGTGTCATTCATAATATACTACTATTATATAAACTGCTTTTATATACATTATATTGCAACAGAGTATGTCATAAATATTATTTTTTTATATATTCATAACTATGAATTTGCTCATTTTATTAATTATTCTCTGATATGTTTATAGGTATAGTAAATTAAAGCTTTACATGTTAGGTTGGACGCACTCATAATCTCACAATTTGTCAAATTATGTAAATTTATAATGGTGGGATCAATCCACAGAGCTTCATGGACATAAATAAATGTTTTACCACTGAGCAATATATATATAACATTTATTAATCATTCAATTAAAATAATTCCCACTAAAATTTTGAGGTGAGCATCATTTTGCTATATACAATAATCTCAATCAGACCTCAAGCTTGTGTGCATTTTGCCATTACAACACCCAATATCCTTTACCTTTAGACTACTCAATTCACATGTTATTTCTTCCTCTATTCAGCTCTTTGTTTATGATTCCTATTCATTATCATCCACTCACATGCTTGTGAAGAACAAAGGAAGCCCTGAGTAAATGAGTATTGTTTTGTGGGCAGAGCCTTGAAAGGGTGTCAAAGCTTCAGATGCACAAGAATGTCAGGACCTTCTCTGGATCAGACTCGTGGGAGTGGCAAAGCTTTCTTCTGGACTGATCAAAGATATTGATGAATTGCTTGCCTTTAGTTAAAAAAAGGTAGATGCAAAAGTATGTACATAACTTTCCTTGTCCAGGTGGACCTCAAAATCATGCATGCCACCATCCCCCAAACTGCTTCCACACAGATTTTCTACTGAGGTTAAATAGCCAATTTCTTTAATCACTCTTCAGAGTCTAGAAAAGAACTACAGCTATTAAAATCCAGACCAAAGGATAAATTTGTGTGTCATATGTAAGTTTTACTTCCTTTAAACTTACTTATTATTCCTACTAAATTATCTACTATAAGAATTATAGCACAAGAAGATAAATCTATGGAATGGATTTATTTACACCTCAAGGACCAGGAAATAATAATTGCTTAAGTCATTCGTCCTTTTCAACTAATACAGGAGATAAAACCATCCAGTGAAAAAAAAGATAGCCTTTTCAACAAATGATGCTGGTTCAACTGGCAGCTAGCATGCAGAAGAATGCAAATCCATTCTTATCTCCTTGTACAAAGCTCAAGTCCAAGTGGATCTAGGACCTTCACAAAAAAAAAAAAAAAAACAAAAACAAAAACAAAAAAACAACAACAACAAAAAAAAAACCACTGGAACTAATAGAAAAGAAACTGGGGAAGAGCCTTGAGCACGTGGGCATGGGGGGGACATTTCCTGAACAGAACGTGTCATCAATTACAGAGATTTTACCCATGCTGTTTTATTATCTTTAACTATCAATTAATTTTTAAGAATTTATGATTTCTTGAGTTAATTTTATATCCAGCCACATTGCTGAAGTTGTTTATCAGATGTAGGAGTTCTCTGCTGGAGTTTTTTGGGTCATTTACTATCATATCATTTGCAACTAGTGATTATTTGATTTATTTCTTTCCAATTTATATCCATCTGACCTCCTTTTGTTGTCTAATTGCTCTAATGAGAATGTCAAGTACTATATTGAATAAATATATATCTAGAGAGGGCAGCCTTGTCTAGTCCCTGTAGCCTTCCTATACTCAAAGGATAAAAAGGATGAGAAAGAAATTAGGGAAATGACATCCTTCACAATAGCCACAAATAATACAAAGTATCTTGGTTTGACTCTCACCAAACAAGTAAAAGATCTGTATGACAAGAAATTCAAGTCTCTGAAGAAAGAAATCGAAGAACTCAGAAGATGGAAAAATCTTCCATGCTCGTGGATTGGCAGGATTAATATAGTAAAAATGGCCATTTTGCCAAAAGCAATATACAGATTCAATGCAATTCTTCACAGAGTTAGAAAGAGCAATGCTCAAATTCATCTTGAATACCAAAAAACCCAGGATAGCTAAAACTATTCTCAACAGAAAAAGAACTTCTAGGGGAATCAGTATCCTGGACCTCAAGCAATACTACAGAACAATAGTGTTAAGAACTGCATGATATTGGTACAGTGACAGACATATAGATCAATGGAATAGAATTGAAGACCAAGAAATGAAAGCACACACCTATGGTCATTTGATCCTTGACACAGGAGCTAAAACCATCCAGTGGAAAAAAAGATAGCCTCCTCAACAAATGGTGCTGGTTCAACTGGAGGTCAGCATGCAGAAGAATGCAAATTGATCCATTCTTATCTCCTTGTACAAAGTTCAACTCCAAGTGGATCAAGGACCTTCACATAAAACCAGATACACTGAAACTAATAGAAAAGAAACTAGGGAAGAGCCTTGAATATATGTGCATAGGTAGAAATTTTCCTGAACAGCACACCAATAGCTTATGCTCTAAGATCAAGAATTGACAAATGGGACCTCATAAGTTTCTGTAAGGCAAAGGACACTATCAACAGCACAAAATGGCAACCAACAAATTGGGAAAAGATCTTTACCAACCCTGCATCCTACAGAGGGTTAATATCCAAGATATACA
This sequence comes from Tokudaia tokunoshimensis, assembly GCA_036184795.1. Taxonomy (NCBI): domain Eukaryota; kingdom Metazoa; phylum Chordata; class Mammalia; order Rodentia; family Muridae; genus Tokudaia; species Tokudaia tokunoshimensis. The sequence continues at coordinate 1,018,109 of BTHU01000012.1, read as the reverse complement.
AAGAACTCACCAAATTAGACTCCAGAGAGCAAAATAACCTTATTAAAAATGGTATACAGAGCTAAACAAAGAATTTTCACCTGAGGAATTTCGAATGACTGAGAAGCACCTAAAGAAATGCTCAACATCCTTAGTCAGCAGGGAAATGCAAATCAAAACAACCTTGAAATTTCACCTCACACCAGTACGAATGGCTAAGATCAAAAACTCAGGAGACAGCAGGTGGTGGATAGGTTGTGGATAAAGAAGAACACTCCTCTACTGCTGGTGGGATTGCAAGCTGGTACAACCACTCTGGAAATCAGTCTGGCAGTTCCTCAGAAAACCAGGCTTGATACTACCAGAGGACCCTGTTATACCACTCCTGGGCTTGTACCCAGAGAATTCCCCAGCTGTAATAAGGACACATGTTCATAGCAGCCATATTTATAATAGCCAGAAGTTGGAAAGAATCCAGATGTCCCTCAACGGAGGAATGGATACAGGAAATGTGGTATATTTACATAACGAATACTACTCAGCTATTAAAAACAATGAATTTATGAAATTCTTAGGCAAATGGTCAGAACTGGAAAATATCATCCTAAGTAAGGTAATCCAATCACAAAAGAACACACATGGTATGTACTCACTGATATGTGGATATTAGTCCAGAAACTCGGAATACCCAAGAAACAATTCACATCTCAACTGATGCCCAAGAAGGAAGGAGAAGCTCCTAGTCCTGGAAAGGCTTGATGTAGCTGTGTAGGAGAATACATGGACAGGTAAGCAGGAGGGGTTGACTGAGGAAAAGGGAGAGGGGAGAGGGATTATAGGTCTTTCGGAAAAGGAGAAACCAGGAATGGAGAAATCATTTGAAATATAAATAAAGAATATATCTAATTAAAAAAAAAGAAAAGAAAAAGAATTATGTATGTAAAAAACACTGTAAATTGAGCTTGGTATGCGGACTGAACCAATGAAATTCTTACAGTGTTGTTTTACATCAAAGCTCTGACGGTCCTGTTCTTTCTTATTGTTTGCCTCTTTAAAAAAAAACATGAAAACAAAAATGAAATTCAAATAGTTGGATTCCAATTAAGTTTCACTGCCTTTTTCTTTAAAATGTTAAAATGCTAGAAACAAAACATCTTCTGTTTTCTGCCTGTAAAAATCTAGCAAACGGAAAATGGGTGCCTTTGGTTTTTTCTATCTTATTTTTAGAGTTTGCTTCTAACAAGTTTGAACTAATTGAATTAAACTGAATTAAAAAAAGAAGAATGTTATGGAACTCTATCGATTTTCCAATTACATTTGCAGACTTGGTGATTACAAAAACTGTGCAAGCTTCACTCATTCCATATGCATATTCTTATTTTATTGATGAGCCATCATAGGTAAAGGGTACAAGAAGGATTTATGGTCCAGAAATTCTTCAATCTATTGCAACTTATTTTTTCTCGGCAGACCCTTAAATATAATTTTGGATTCTGCTTATGTTTTAGAATCATTTCTAGTAATAGACTCGGGCACACTTTAACCTCCCAGGTTTTATTTCTGGAGGAAATAAACAAGGTGATGAATTAACCACCCCCATTTTTACTTCTCCAGAAGAAAATAGGGATGTGGTTTGTATCTGATATTGCAGATATATCCTCTGAAGTACTGTGGCTTCCTTCTCACATTCTCAAGCCCCAGACCACTAAGAATAACAGTAGAGGGTGAAGAAACTATGGTAGTCACCAGCAGGATTGTAAGTGTAATCTAAAACGGAAAAGGATATATTGATCATCAGAAGTCGAGGCTGCCCACCTTTGGCCAAGATAAGGCCCTATTCATCAAAGATGACATTATTTGATAATATACAGAATGTTCCTTGGGAATATTTTTTCTAGAATGTTGTTTTTAACCTGTGAATTTACAGTGAGTGCCCCTGAGCACTAGTCATTTTCTGCTCTTCATCCTGCTTTGTTTCATGTTGTAGTTTAGATAGATCTAGTTCCTGTTATCTTTACTAATGACTGTTTATGTCAATCTTGGGACTATATAGGACTCTTTCATTCACCTGAAGTAGGGACTTCTTTTAAATTTCATTGTGATTTAAATAACTTCCTATTTGTATAATATATTTATATTCTTATTAATCTATATTAAATACTCTACATTATACATTCTAATATTCTGTATGTTCCCATTATAACATTCATATTCCTATTAAAGGAAAATATGAGCTTACATTCTACAAGATACCAGAACTACTTATCATATGAGTGTATTTTTAAGCTATTCTCTAGATTTATTTTCTAGTATAACGTTGTAACCAATAGTAATGGACATAATTTGGCTATGTGTTCCAAGTTGTTCTTGGTGCAGGGTATTATACAAAATGGTTTCATTGCTATAATATTATTATATGCATAATTTTACAAACATATAGGTTACTCATATAGTAGAAAGAAATTAGTTTTATTTACGATACCTCAACTCAAAACAATTGCAGATACCCTACTATTTAAAATTTTTTAAAAGTAAGGTAATGGGAACACTGTCTAAGAATGAAGTCATATAAGGAGATTTCTGAATGCTTGTGAGTAAATTTCAAGCCAGGAGTCTTGTGATCTCAATTTCTTCAAAACACTACACTTTTCTTGGATTGGGTTTTCATGTCACTCTCAGTGTAGTGGAAAGTGGAAAAGAAAGAGTCTAGTGCAGATTATTCATTACCACTGGCTATTTTTATATGTTTATATGACTTTATGTAAAAGCATGTTTCTGCCATGTGTAGGAAGTATGTCACATGTAGCTTGCCCTTGTAATTCTCTTTATTCATGTGACTATTCTTAAGCTTTTGAATATAAATTATCTGGTGCTCTGAATAACATTGATTATTAGATGAGAATTTAGTCCATCTCATTTATTAACTCAGTTCTCCCAAGTCTCTATAATGGTAGAAAACACATACTTATAAATAATTTTACACAAACACACACAGAAGAATATGCCTTTCCCCCTCACTTCATTAAATTTTCCCCAGCCTGACTACACATTGGAACTAAAAGCATTTCTCAACAAAAGTAAAAACATCCTGCACCCTATATGACTATGATGGACTAAAGCAGGCTATAAACAAAAATGGAAACAACAGAGAGCTTATAAATTCAAGCAAATTGAACAGCTAATTACTAAATGAAAAACTGACCAAGGCAGATATTAAGAAAGAAATTGACAACTTTTTGGGATTGAATGCAAATGAAAACATACCATACTCAAATTTATGTGACACAAAGAAAGTGCTAAAAGACAAGTTGACAAGTTCATAGCATTAAGTGACTGAATAAGAGAGAGAGAGAGAGAGAGAGAGAGAGAGAGAGAGAGAGAGAGAGAGAGAGAGAATGATATACAGAAATAGTATTAAACTAAAGGCAGAAATCAATAAAATGGAAACAAACAAGCAAATAACAATAAAAATAATCAGTGAAACAGTGAATTGGTACTTTGAGAAAATCATTAAGATTGACAAATCCTTATCCAAATTAACTAAAAGGTAGAAAGCAAAGATATCAAATAAAAAAGTTAGAGAAGAAAATAGAAACATAAAAACAGACACCATAAAAATCTACAGAATTTTATTTATATTCTTTAAATCCTGTATTTTAAGAAATTAGAAAGTTTCAAAGAATGGGGTATACTTTTTTTTATATCATTTCCCTAACAAGATTCAATCAAGCACCAATTAGCTACTGCCTCAGTGTAGGGGAATCAATGGCAGGGAGGTGGGAGTGGATGGATGGGTGGAGGAACACCTTCATAAAAGCAGGGGTAGGAGGAATAGGAGACTGGGTTTGCAGGAGATGGGGAAAGCAGGTAAGGGGATACCTTTGAAATGTAAATAAACTAAAAAAAAAAAACAGACCTATAATCTCTATCGATGGGAATACAAGGAGCAATTAAAAGCTTACCAAAAAATGTCCATGACCAGATGGTTTTATGACATTTTTTTTTTTTTGGTTTTTCGAGACAGGGTTTCTCTGTATAGCCATGGCTGTCCTGGAACTCGCTCTGTAGACCAGGCTGGCCTCGAACTCAGAAATCCGCCTGCCTCTGCCTCCCAAGTGCTAGGATTAAAGGCGTGCGCCACCACCGCCCGGCTGACCAGATGGTTTTAGCGCGGAATTTCACCAGACTTTGAAAAAGGAATTAGAACCAATACTAGCCAAATTATTCTACAAAATCAGAATAGAAAAACCTTACCCACTACATTTTTTGAGGCCATATAACATTGATACCCAAACAACATAATCACTCAAGCAACAGGGAAAATTACAAACCAGTTTGAACATAAATGGAAAAATCTTGAGGAAATAACTTGAAAACAGAATACAAGAACACATCACAATGATCATCTACCATAATCAAATAGACTTCATCACAGAAGTCCAAGAATGTTAATGTTTCATCATATGTAAAGCAATAAATGAAATCCACCATATAAACAGACTGAAAGAAAAAAAAAACACGATCATTTTATTAAATGACAGAAAGTCTTTTGATATATTTTACCCCTCCTCCATGATAAAAAAAATCCTAAAAAAGCTATGAAAAGAAGGCATAGGTCTTAAAAAAATAAGACAACAACAAAGCAAAGGAACAAAAATAATCCCCCCAAAATAGAAGTGATTTACCTCAGGACTACAAACAACATCAGCATAAATGGAGATAATCTCAAAACATTTACAAAGTAATCAGGAATATGTCAAGCCATTCTACTGTCTTCATACCTAGTCAATGTAATACTTGAAGTCTTTAGAACAATGAGAATAGTATAGAAGATAAATAAATTAGAAATGAAGAATTAAAATAATTGTTTGGCAGATTTTATTATACTATACATAAGTGATTCTAAAAATTCTACCAGGGAATTCTTGTGGCTCATAATCACATTCTGTAAAGTAGCTAGACACTAAATCAATACACAAAATCAATAGGCTTCTTTCATATAAATGACAAATAACTGAGAAAGAAATCAGGAAAACATTCCAATGTATACTGGCATCAAAGTAATATTATGGGATAGTTCTGAAGAATCAAGTGAAAGACTTGTATGATTAAAGCCTTTAACACATTGAAGAATGAAATTTTGATATCAAAATATGGAAATATCTTCCAGGTTCATGGGTTGTTAGAATTTATACAGCAAAACTTGCATTCCTATCAAAAGTAATCTATAGATTCATCAAAATTTCAACATTATTCTTTATAGACCTTGCTATTACAATATTATGTAAAACATAAAATATAACATAGTAGCTAACACAATCTTTAGAATTAAAAGAACTTTAAGAGGTACCACTATGCCTAATTTCAAGTGTTGTACTACAGAGCTAATAAATATAACAATAAAGGTAGCATGGTATTAGCACAAATAGAGACATGTTGACCAATGGATATAAATCTACATACTTATCAATACCTGATTTATTTTAAAGAGGCCAAGAATATACACTGAATAAATGAGATCATATTCAACAAATATGTTTATACTAGATAAATGCATGTAGATCCATACTTATTACCATGCACACTTCCAGATATCAAAGAATTCAGCAAAAGACAAGATTAACTGAGTTGGATTAAAGAGAAAGTGGGGAATAGTTTGACCTCATAGGTCTAAGAAAAGACTTCCTAAATAGAATACAAAGATCAAGTGGAACCTCAGAAACTGTGAAGTTTCTACTTAGCAACTACAACATCATTAGGAGAAAGTAGAAGACTAAAGAATAAATGAAAAATTACCAACAACACATCTAATTGAGAATTAATATCTAAGATATATAAAGAATTCAAAGCCTGGACATAAAGAAAACAAATAATCTAATTAAAAGTGAGGAACATATTTCAACAGAGGATGCTCAAAAGAGAAACACATACCTGAGGAGTACCGAAATAAATGTCAATTATCCTTACTCACCAGGTAAAGGCAGATCAAATTTATTTGAAATCACACCTTACAACAATAAGAATGCCAAAATTCAATAAAACAAATGACAGATCATGTTGGTGAGGATGCAAAGTAAGGTTAACAATCATCTATTGTTGGTGGGCGTACGAACTTGTATAGCTGGCATAGAAACAATGTGAACATGCCTTGGGAATCTGAGAATAGGTCTACATCAGGATTCTGCTCTATCACTCTTGGGCTTTATACACTGAGGATGCTTCGTCCTTTGACAGAGACAAGTGCTTAACTACACTCATTACTGCTCTATTCATAATAGGCAGAAATAGGAAACAACCTAGATACTCATCAACAGATGAAAAAAGTGTTTATTACATGACCATTTAGAAAGGGAAGTTATATAATTTGCATGTAACAGGATGATGCTATCCACAGAGGTTAGGTATAAAATAAATGTATAATATTGAGGAGGGAGTGAATAATCCTGAGGAGGGGAAATAGAATAAGTACTTATGGAGAGATATACTTACAGAAACTGTAGCAATATGCACAGGGTCAGCACAGGTCTACACCACATGGGGTCCCAGCACTTGAATAAGAAGTGAGCACAAACCTTCCTTTTTACCCAGAAAGCAATTTCCAATTAAAAGCCACTTGCATATAAATAATTATTTCTCTCCAAAAGTGTGTAACTTTGGATTAAAATCAGATAGGTAAGGCCCATGCCCAGCATTCAATGACCAACACAAAATGAACTCAGAGGAATTTTTGGAAGTTATTGACTCCTAAAATATTGTTAGAGCATTGTTCCCTTTCATCCTTTTCTAATCTTAAAGGTCATTTATGCCTACACTATGACTTCCAGTTTTGTGATTTTATAGGATTACAGTGTGTTCATATAAAGATATGTATCTCTGCATCTGTATCTGTTTCTTATACTTTTTCTGTTGCACCTTTCTTCTATTGATTTTGTCCTGTTTAATTTGTTTTATATTTTCTTCTTCTTCTTCTTCTTCTTCTTCTTCTTCTTCTTCTTCTTCTTCTTCTTCTTCTTCTTCTTCTTCTTCTTCTTCTTCTTCTTCTTCTATTTCTTCTTCTTATTATTATTATTATTATTATTACTATTTTCATTATGTAGTTGTCTTTTTTCTAAGGTGAATCAGGAAAGGTTTAGATTCAGATGTGAAGGATTTGAGAAGGACAAGCAGTAAGTAAAATATGTTGATTGAAAATAATTTATTTATACGAAAAATAAAAATGCAAAATTTCTAAATATGCAAGATGTTAAGGAAGGAAGGATAGGGACTTTTGAGAATGATAGATTCTTTTAAGAAACTGGTCCTGACTAGAGAGGAATTCTTGGTTCTGCTTTATAACTTTCATGGAAGTGGTAACTTGTTATGTTTCCAGATTTTTAAAAGTGGTAGATATAGCCTTGCATACTAGCTTTAAACTTTCATGTTTTGAACCAAAACAGGGAATTATGTCAGATAATTTTGCTTTTGAATGTTAGAAGTTAAGAATATTTCTTAATTTTTCAGAGGACCTTGGTTGTATAATCAGTGTCCACATGGAGTTTCACAACTCTTTGTGAATCCAGTTCCAGGGTGCTTATTCTTTTTCTGGTCTTCATAGGCACTTCATGCAGGTGCAAACAGATATACATGCAAGCAAAGCATCCATAAACAAGATAATATAAAGTTCAAAACTAAAAGACTCTTGCCTCTGAAATAAGAGATGTGTGAGTTTTAGGTATTTATCAGATTGTCTTCCATATAAGGAAATGTTGAAAATAGTAAATAACTAAGGCATAGCACATCTCTGGCATATATATACTTATGTAATAATGAAAATAAATACATGTGCTATTTTTGAAAAAAGAATGATTCAAATTAATTTGTTTTTAAGCACAACTGTTTTCAATTCTTATTCTAATTTACTGCATCTAGTACTATATAATGGAAAATATACTTTGTTGATACTGCACAAGATAAGTATGTGAATGTTTATTTCTATACTTTTATATGAATTTCACAAGTATTTGTAACATATAAAGGATTAGGAATTGAATGACTAAATGGCAGGTGTAATCTACTCATACACTATACAGTATAGTGTCAATAGTGGAAAAACAGACTATAGTGGGTATACATTACTTCTTTTTTATGATAATGATTACATCTTATGTTTAAACAGATAAACATGTTACAGCTGTTGTGACTAAATCAAGGCACAAACCTTAATCTTTACACAGTTATAATATTCCATGAAACTAATTTCCATGAGTTCTCAACAGCCTGATGAGGCAGCATCTCCTAGCATACTTTAAAGGTATTTGTGTATAGATGTATGTTTCTCTTTTAGATATTTAGAAAAAAATTAGATCTACCTTGCCAACCAATTTAAAAACTGCCCCATCACCCCTTGAAGGTTGGGGGTAATGGTTCATGGTTAGTGATTCTGCAACTTTATGTTCAATAAAGTTTTTTACTCTTCACTTAAAACATCTGAGCTTTTCTGAACAGTCAGGCATAACTCAAAATATTTAATTACTATCTTTATTCATAATTCAAAGGAGATCAGAGATACTCTCCTTGTTAACTTCAACATTCTTGCATGTCAGTCTTCTCATTAAAAGTTTTAAATGCAAAGGCCTTGTACAAACTATGTTAATGTAATATCAGTTTTGAAACATTACTTCCACTTTCACTAAATAATGGGAAATAAATGTTTTTGTTAGCTTCGGGTGTGCTTCTTTCCTATTATTCTGAAAGCATATTGGGCAGCTTTTTCCTAAGGTGTGAAAATCAAGGTAACAAAGTGACCTTCAGCATCTCACTTATGCCATACACAAACACTAGATACCAACATGACAAAGTAAGGAACACTTCAAAAGGGTTTAACCTATTGAAGTATATATTAAGATAAATATCAACACAAAAAGAAATGGCGCTCTGTAGAAATGCACTAAGCTCTTACGTACATAAAGGTTCATATGAGAAGTACTTGTAAATAAAAGTGCATTAGTTCTTATGTAATAAAGGTTGAATTCTATTTATGCACAAATTTAATTAGCAGGTCTTATGGCATGGAGGAAACTACCAGCCAAGGGAGAGTATAGCCCTTCTCTTAGTAGTATTAGGCAAGGTTCTGATGAACATTTTTAAGAATTTGTCAATCTCCTCCAGATTTTCTATTTGTGTTGAATACAGGCTTTTGTAGTAGGATCTGATGATTTTTTGAATTTCATCAGTTTCTGTTGTTATATCTCCCTTTTCGTTTCTGATTTTGTTAATTTGGATACTGTCTATGTGTCCTCTGGCTAGTCTGGCTAAGGGCTTATCTATCGTGTTGATTTTCTCAAAGAAGCAACTCCTAGTTTTGTTGATTCTTTGTATGGTTTTATTTGTTTCTACTTCATTGATTTCAGCCCTGAGTTTGATGATTTCCTGCCCTTGTACTCCTCTTGGGTGAATTTGCTTCTTTTTGTTCCAGGGATTTCAGGTGTGCCATTAAGCTGCTAGTATATGCTCTCTCCCATTTCTTTTTGAAGGCACTCAAGGCTATGAATTTTCCTCTTAGCACTGACAAAATTCAGCATCCTTTCATGTTAGAGGTCTTGGAAAGATCAGGAATTTGAGGCCCATATCTAAACATTGTAAAAGCAATTTACAGCAAACTGGTAGCCAACATCAATCTAAATGGAGAGAAACTTGAAGCAATCTCACTAAAATCAGAGACTAGACAAGGCTGCCCTTTCTCTCAATATCTTTTCAATATAGTACTTGAAGTTCTAGCTAGAGCAATTAGACAACAAAAGGATGTCAAAGGGATACAAATTGGAAAGTAAAAAGTCAAAATATCACTATTTGCAGACTATATGATAGTATACTTAAGCGACCCGAAAACTCCACCAGAGAACTCCTACAGCTGATAAACAACTTCAGCAAAGTGGTCGGATATAAAATCAACTCAAGCAAGTCAGTAGCCTTCCTATAATCAAAGGATAAGCAGGCTGAGAAAGAAATAAGAGAAATGATACCATTCACGATAGCAACAAACAATATAAAGTATCTTGGTATGCCTCTAACCAAACAAGTGAAAGATCTGTATGACAAGAACTTCAAGTCTCTGAAAAAAGAAATTGAAGAAGACCTCAGAAGATGGAAAAATCTGCCATGCTCATGGATTGGCAGGATTAATATAGTAAAAATGACCATCTTGCCAAAAGCAATATACAGATTCAATGCAATCTCCATCAAAATCCCAACTCAGTTCTTTATAGATTTAGAAAGAGCAATTCAAAAATTCATCTGGAATAACAGAAAAACCAGGATAGCTAAAACTATTCTCAAGAGTAAAAGAACTTCTAGGGGAATCAGTATCCCAGACCTCAAGCTGTACTACAGAGCAATAGTGTTAAAAACTGCATGGTATTGGTATAGTGACAGTCATGTAGATCAATGGAACAGAATTGAAGACCTAGAAATGAATCCACACTCCTATGGTCACTTGATCTTTGACAAAGGAGCTAAAACCATCCAGTGGAAAAAAGATAGCCTTTTCAACAAATGATGCTGGTTCAACTGGAGGTCAGCATGCAGAAAAATGCAAATTGATTCATTCTTGTCTCCTTGCACTAAGCTCAATTCCAAGTGGATCAAGGACCTCTACATAAAACCAGACACACTGAAACTAATAGAAAGGAATCTAGGGAAGAACCTTGAACATATGGACACAGAGGAGAATTTCCTGAACAGAACTCCAAAAGCTTATGCTCTAAGATCAAGAATTGACAAATGGGACCTAAAAAATTGCAAAGTTTCTGTAAGGCAAAGGACACTGTCAAAAGGACAAAGTTGCAACCAACAAACTGGGAAATGATCTTTACCAACACTACATCCAACAGAGGGCTAATATCCATTATATACAAAGAACTCAAGAAGTTAGACTCCAGAGAGCCAAATAACCCTATTAAAAAATGCGGTACAGAGCTAAACAAAGAGTTCTCACCTGAAGAATATCTAATGGCTAAGAAGCACCTAAAGAAATGTTCAACATCTTTAGTCATTAGGCAAATGCAAATCAAAATTGAGATTCCACCTCACACCAATCAGAAAGGCTAAGATCAAAAACTTAGGAGACAGCAGTTGTTGGCGAAGATGTGGAGAAAGAGGAAAACTCCTCCACTGCTGGTTGGATTGCAAGCAGGCACAACCACTCTGGAAATCAGTCTGGCTGTTCCTCAGAAAACCAGGCATGATAGTACCAGAAGACCCTGTTATACCACACCTGGGCATATACCCAGAGACTTTCCCTGCATGCAATAAGGACACATGCTCCACTATGTTCATAGCAGCCTTATTTATAATAGCCAGAAGCTGGAAAGAACCTATATGTCCCTCAACGGGGGAATGGATTCAGAAGATGTGGTATATTTACACAATGGAATACTACTCTGCAATTAAAAACAATGAATTCATGAAATTCCTATGCAAATGGTCAGAACTGGAAAATATCATTCTAAGTAAGGTAACCCAATCCCAAAAGAACACACATTGTATGCAGTCACTGATAAGGGGATATTAACCCATAATCTTGGAACACCCAAGACACAATTCAAATATCAATAGATTTCCAAGAAGATGGAAGAAGAGACCCCTGGTCCTGGAAAGACTGGATGTAGGGGAATACCAGGACAGAGCAGGGAAAGGGGTTGAATGCAGAACAGAGGAAGGGAAGGGGGTTTATGGGACTTTCAGGGAGTGAAGAAACGGGAAAGGGGAAATCATTTGGAATGTAAAAAAAAAAGATAGAAAATAATAAAATAATAATAAAAAAAAGAATTTGTCAATCCACTTTGACAACAGCATTCGGGATTTTTGACAATTCAGAGGCTCGTATATATTATGTCAAACAATTGGCTTTTGATATTGCTAATGCAGCCTGTCAAGCAGCTATTAGACCTTATTGTCAAAAAAAAAATGATATCAGTGGATACATTCCACTCTTTGCAGACATTGGTCTATCTTTTCATCCGGGCGTTGCTGTAGCTGCTGCTCTCAAGGATATGACTATCTATGAGTAGTTTGAACACAAACAAAAGAAGTCAGGTAAAGGGTTTTTAAATGTGGCCTTGAAGGATATTTTGTTTGCTACTGTCCAGGAAGCAATAATATTCAGAAAAGGCCACTTGTGCCTGGGCTTTGTCTTAGGTACCACCGCGGTGATCACTGGATTAATGGTGTTGCTGGGAAACAGGAACAGGGGCCAGCCCCAGGCCCCGAATCCTATCAAGCAAGTATACGAGGCCACTCTGAATAAGAATCCATTCATGACCTCAAAAGAGCAACCCCAAGAAGTGCAGCATTGGACCTCTGTGCCTCCTCGTACACAGTACTGACCCCAGAAATGGGACCTCAGACTTTGTCTACAGGAGTCTTTGGCCCTTTAAGAGAAGGACTTTTTGGTCTTATCTTAGGTAGAAGTAGCTCCACCATGAAGGGATTACAGGTGTTTCCTGGAATCATTGATCAAGATTATAAAGGGGAAATTAAAATTATGACCACTGCTAATAAAGACATACTAACTATTAATGCTGGTCAGTGGATTGCACAGTTATTACTGTTGCTTTTACTACCCTCAGAACATACACATGTTAATCCCAGTTGAGGCTGTAAAGGATTTGGATCCTCAGATGTTTATTGGTTTACTCAAATTGGATTGGAAAATTCTCTATTAAATGTCTGGATTGATGAAAAAAGATTTTCTGGGCTCACTAACACTAGAGCTGATGTTACAGTTATAAAGGGATCTGAATGACTTTATTCTTGGCCCTTAACATTGACTATTACTCACCTTAAAGGTATTTGTCAGAGTCAAAATCCTCATCAGAGTGCAGAGTTATTAGTACAGAGGATGCTGAGGGAAATCAGGGATCCATTCAACCATATGTGCTGGATGGACTGTCCATTAATCTTCAGGGAAGAGATCTTTTATCTCAATTGGGTAGGATTTTGAAAAGTCCCAATGATGTACTTACAGCTCAGATGCATAAAATAGGATTTGTTCCTGGAAAGGGAATTAACAAGGACCAGCAAGGGATTACTTAACCTATTTTTCCCTTAGGTCTAATTGGTACCAAAGGACTTGGGTATTTATTCTGGGTGCCACTGACATTCCTGTACTTCATGCTGATCCTATAACTTGGAAATGTGATGATACAGTGTAGATAAATCAGTGGTCCCTATCTAAAGAAAAACTAGAAGCTGCTCATATGTTAGTGCAGGAACAATTGGCAGCTGGTCATCTTGAAGTCAGTAATTAAAATTATCTATAGGACAGTTACAGCCTTTATTTGACCTTCTAAAAGGTGATTTTGATCCTTTATCTGCTAGAACCCTGACTACAAAAGCTAAGCAGGCTTTAGAGTTAGTAAATCAAGCTATTCAAAATTAATGAGTCAAATATATTAATTATGACTTTCCAATCATATTAATTATTTGCAAGACAGAAATCTTACCCACAGGACTCTTATGGCGGGAGGGACCTTTGCTATGGCTTTATCTACCTTTTTCACCTAAGAGAGTCAATTATCTCTATTGTTTACCAGTTGCTGACCTTATTATTATGGGCAGAGCTGAGAGTGTTAAATACTTTGGCAAAAAAACAGAAAAAAACATTGTGTCCTTTAATAAAAAAGAAGTACAATGGCTTATATTTAATGATCATCAATGGTTGTTGTATCACTTTTAATGGTGATATTGATAATCATTACCCTCCAGATAGATTAATTCAATTTGCTAGTGAGCATTCCTTTTTATTTCTCTTATCACTTCTTCTCCTTTGGAAAATGCTTTGACAATATTTACTGATCATTCTGCTAATGGCAAAGCTGTATATGATTATAAACATAATACTGTTATTTTAGATGTTCCTACATTTTCTACTCAAATAACTGAGTTCTATGCAGTGTTGGAAGTTTTGAAACAGTTTGCTGATACCACTGTTAATATCTATTCTGATTTTCATTATGTAGGTCATTCTGTCCTCTTTTTTGGAGACTTTAGGCAATTTTAAGTCTGATAATCCAGTTGCTCCTATATTTTTGCAGTATGTGGATGCTGTTAGAGCATGTACCAAAAAGTTTTTCTTGAGACATCTTATAGCCCACACTAATCTCCCAGGTGCCTTATCTCTTGGCAGTGCTAAAGTTGATGCTGTCACTAGAAATGCTATCCTTATTAAACTATGGGAAGCTCAAGACACTCATAAATTACATCATTTAAATTTCAGAGCATTACATCTTCGATTTGTGCTAACTCAAAATCAGAGCTGTCATATTTTTAAATAATACACAAATTGTGCTAAATTGCTACCTGTCCCTCATTTGGGAGTTAACCTTCGAGGACTGACACCCAAAACTTCATGACAAATGGATGTTACTTATGTTCCTGAATTTGTACAATTAAAATTTCTTCATGTCTGTGTTGATACCTTTAGTGGATTTGTTTTGGCCTCTCTAAATATAGGAGAGGCAGTGAATAATGTCATAGCACATCTCTTATATTGTTTTTCCATAATAGGTCTGCCTTCTTGTATTAAAACTGATAATGCACCTGCTTATTGCTCTAGTAGTTTAAAGAGCTTTTGTAGTAAATTACAAATTACTTTTAAAGAAGACATACCTTATAACCCACAAGACCAAGGTGTTGTGAAAAGAGCCAATGGCATTTTAAAACATCTTTCTTTTTTTTTAATTTAAAAGGGGAGGGAATGGTATCTTTGAAGAAGTCCTCAAAATGTTTTTCACCATTGTCTTTTTTTTCTATAATTTTTAAATGTGGACAAGGATGGTAATTCTGCAGCTGATCATTTTTGCCATGCAGATTCCAAATCCACATATGCAAAGGTCATATGGAAGGACCTATTGTCTGGAGTTTGGAATGGACCCTCCCATGTCCTCACATGGGGTTGAGAATCTGCTTGTATTTTCGATCATCAAGCTAATTCTGCAAGATGGCTACCAGAAAGATTGGTGAAACAAATTAATCATTGATCCAGGGCTGAGACCCTGAAATACTATTTTTTATGAGTTTCAGATTAAAAGCAATGTGCTAATGGTCATGATCCAGATGGTTGTAGAGGCTGCCCTCATACCTGCACTGGGTGAACCAATGGAGCTGACATGGATCATAGAAGATGGAAAGGGAAGAAAACTTACTTCAGTGACAAGAACAACTCCAGGAACCTGGTTTCCAGAAATCATCCTCTCGGGGAAGGACTTGTTTAGCTGTGCCACTTGGACTCAGTTAACCAAAGGACATTTTTACATATGTCCTGCTCATGATTCTGATGAAAAATCTTATGGTTCTCACTAGATTCTCTTTATTGTGCATCTTAGGGTTGTAAAACTTCTGGTCATATCTACTGGAAGGCTAAGGGTGAGGACTTGATAACTATGTATCTCAGGGGACAAGAGTCTAGCATATCTATGAGATGTAAGCGCTATGTGTACATGGATAATTTCTATTCTTGTAAAGGAAACAACACTCTCTATCCTACCTTAGGTATTTCACTCATTGACAAGAGTTAATTGGTCAAGGGGTTTTGTGTGGGGTATTTGAGTCTACATATCAGGAGGTTATGATATTGGTAATACTTTCAGAATTAGACAGGTCAAGAAGACTGTTCCACCTATGCAGGCCCTTGGTCCAAATGAACTTCTGGTTCCACCTTTACTGCGTCCAGATTACATTACTCCAAATCCATTTTCTGTGAGTCATCCTACAGGCACATTTTGTCTCTTCCCCTGAGGGATTGTTTAAGCTTGTCAGTGAATCCTTTTCAGCATTGAATTTTTCTCAACCTAACTTTACTAAAGACTGTGGGCTCTGCCTTTCCTCCAATCCCCCATTTTATGAAGCTGCAGCCTCTAATGTAACTATCAGACTGGCATCAATCTCATGAAAGAGTTACCCGTTTGTCTATAGTGGGGACTGGTTTATGCATTGGTCAGTTACCCAGAGACTATGGTCATTTTTGTGCCATCCATAGGGTGTTCAATACTACTGACTATTTGGTGCTACCAGAAAATTTCTGGTGGTCAGATTTTTTGAAAATTATGATTTTTGTGTTCTAGTGGAATTTGTTCCACATGTTACTGTTTTTTTTTTTTTCTTGTCAGGCCTTTTTAGATGCCTGGGACCCCCATGACACCCTGGTCCTTAGTAGAAAGACCAGAGAACCTATCACTGCTGTGACTATGGCTGTTTGGTGGGCTTGGGCGTCATTGGAACTGGCACTGGTATTTCCTCACTTGTTCTGTAAAACAAACATTATAATGAGCTCTGAGTAGTCATAGATGAAGATTTAGAGAATTTAGAAGTAGCTATGTATCTTATGGGAGGTTCTAGAGCATCTTTATCTGAGGTAGTTATTCAAAGCATAAGGGGTTTAGATTTATTATTTTTGCAGCAAGGAGGATTATGTGCTTCCCTAAAGGAAGAATGTTGTTTTTACGCTGATCACACTGGAGTTATGAAAGCTTCTCTAGCCAAAGTACATGAAAGGTTAAAGACTTGTAAGAAGTTGAGGGAAAAGGATGCAGGATGGTTTTGGATTTGATTCAGCACTTCCCTGTGGCTGACTGCTCTTCTACCTTCTCTGCTTGAGCCATTGTTAGGTCTGACCATCCTATTGTCCCTTGGTCCAGTTTTATTCAATAAGCTGATGAACTTTCTGAAACAACAGATTGATCAAATTCAATCTAAACTTATACAAGTTCATTATCAGGATCTAGCCTTAGCTGATGAGTAGTCAATGGTGGGTAATCCTCATGGTGATTTACAGCTTTACAGGGGGCATCATGTTTTTGCACTAAGACAGAAGGCATCCCTTTGCTGGATGTTTTTCAAAGACAGCTGCGAACATCACCTGAGGCTGCTTGCACTACGGAACCTAAGACAGGCTCTCATCTATTGGTTTTTATTTTGTTTTACAGAAGGGGGACACGTAGGAGACCA
This sequence comes from Tokudaia tokunoshimensis, assembly GCA_036184795.1. NCBI lineage: Eukaryota > Metazoa > Chordata > Mammalia > Rodentia > Muridae > Tokudaia > Tokudaia tokunoshimensis. The sequence goes on along the minus strand of BTHU01000012.1, from coordinate 1,001,147 downwards.
CTGGATTCAGACATGTCTTTCTCAGGCCTGAGTGGGGTCAAGGTGGGGGCATTAGTCACAGGAAGTGGTCTGGTCAGTCTGGAACTGTTGCTGCTGACTGTACCCTGAGCTCTTGATGAGACACAGTGTGCTGACATATAATTTAGATTAGATTCTCTGTGAAGGTCAGGTTGTTTATCTTTGCTCGTTGCTTACCACATCCTATTTTAATTTTCGCTGCCAAATGCTTTACCATATAATGGCTATGAGAACCCGCATTAAACAAGACTTTATCAGAATCCTGTCTTGTCTCCATTTCCTGTGTCTCTTGCCCCTTGGTCCTCACTCCATTTCTCAGGAACCTCTTCGAGAATCTGCAGGTGGGTTCACTTCATGATAGTAAGAGACTCTGGCTTAGAAATTAAAATGGTGAGTCTATGAGGAATGATAGTACAAGTTGCCCTCTGACCTACAGAAAGAGAGAGGGTGGGGAGGAGAGGGGAAGAGGGAGAGAGAGACAGAGAGGGAGAGGGAGAGAGAGAATATAAAAAATGTTTCTGACTGAATGAATGAAAATTATCACCTCAATCTTGTAATTTAGAGTGTTTAGAGATGGATAATTATTTTTGGGTTCCTAAAAGCAGCTATAACACAAACAAAAAGCTATATTTATTAATAATCTGATGATGAATAACTAAAACATGCCTAGTTCATATTATTGGCACCTGATCATTCTGCTAAAAATAAGAATCCAAATCAAAGCCACTTCTTTTTTTCCATTACATATATTAACTTTCAGATTTCCGTTCTTTTCCTTTCTCTTTTCACATTTTTTTTTTTGTTTTACTCTCCTCTTTTCCAATAGAAGCTTAATTGGATTCCTAGGGCCTTATTAGTTTGCTACACAGTGTGCATAAACATCAGCTTTCTGAATAGCCCTGCCTTTGTTTTCCTGAGATCATCTTTCATTTCACAGAGTACAGTTGTCCTTGCAGGTACTGAAAAATCAGCAGACAGCAACGGATTGCCTGCTCAGTTTAACTTATTGTCGATATGTGTAAATATAAGTGTGAGCTCATTGATGCATGATACCTGCAGTGGTAAAATTTTTGAACACATTATTTCACTTCCTTCTTCTATTCCTCGTCCTCTTCTTTGTTGTTCTGCCTCTGACAGAGGTAGCCCCAGAAAACTGAGTTTGATTGAAAATAGGATTCAAATGCATACCTAAATTACTTAAAATAAATATTTTCTCACGAGCTAAAGTATAAAGGTTATTGTAATTGTACATTCTGTCTTTTTGAGGGAAGGTTTGTTTTTAGGCTCACTGTGTATGTTGAGAATAAGAAAGACATGTCTTTGTAGCATTTGTTATAAGAGACAGAGTTAATTGGTCTTCGATTATCAATGCCAGTAAAGTTACAGTAGAATTAGAGTAGGATAATGTAATCAAATATGCTGCTGTCTAACAAGAAAACATTTTAGAGAAGATTGTAAAATTATAACTATAGATGATTATACATAAGTGAAATGTTGTCTTCTTTGGGTTTAAAACTAAAAATAGTAATACTTTTTAAATAATAAAACCTAAAGTGCCATATATAAAAGTTATGCTTTATTAAGCTAAATGTCTTTTCTGTTTTACAAATCATGGACATTTGCCTTGCAATAGGCATTCCATATAACAACTTAACTAATTCAGAAAACTGCATGCTAAAGGGGCTATAGAAAAATTCCCATATTTCATCCAATGCTGTTTTGACCATAAGGTAAATGTATTTTTGCAAAACCAACCAAACAAACAAAACATGAGGCATGCATGAACAAACACAAAGAAAATGAGTGCAGTGATTTAGCAATCCATGTTGATCCTTCCCCAGGGGTAAAATCAGGGCTATCTATCAGCATGTCCCAGCCTATTGCACTGTTAAAATGTTGTAGATGTATTCTAAACTTCAAACTAAAAAGTAACCACTCCAAGTTTATGTATGCTTGCCCAATTTCAAAATGAATATTATAGAACCAAGTAGTGCTGGCATTAAGGTATGAGACTTAAAGATAAACATTAGGTTTCATCTCTTAAAATTTGAAAATTCTCTCCCCTGCAAATTAGATAATCTGCATATTTTAAGCATGACTTTATTTGAACAAATTTAGTGAGAAACAGGAAATAATTTCATAGAAATTGCATCATGCAAAAATTCTGTGAATTTTCTTTTTAATGAAAAGAAAAAAATGTAACTCAGTGGTTTATGGTAATGTAAGAATTTCTCAGCTGAAGGATAAACCATGAGGTTTCAAAAATGAAGCTACATGTAATATTTAATGAATAGTTGTTGATTTTCAGCAGCCACTTCCATTTTACAGTACAGAGTCTGTCCCTGTAAAATTCGTCAACATTCTTCCCTCTGCTCATCCTTATTTGAAACTTTTATTGTAACATCATTATGTGTACATTTTGAAAGTTTATAAAATTCATAACAGTTATTATAACCCTTATTTCCAGAGATATTTGGCATTAATTCAATTTTTAACTGGATTTGATGTTCTCAGGTGGATCCTTAGTGACAGGTTTTGCATTTCAGATTTTATTTTTTTCTTTGCTTCATCACTTATTTGGCTGGAGTTATTTATCAAACTTGCATTGTCTCCTTCCAAAATGGTCCATAAATGCTGCATTTCCTCACATTCTGTATGTCTCACAATATTAGTCATTTTGTACTACTTTGTTGTACTTGACAGACAATATTGTTATATATAAAATATTGGCTAAGATTTTTTTCCTCTTAGAATAATAATGTTGACTATTGCATGTTGGTGTCAACCCTTCTTTATTTGAAATTTATGCTTTCAAAAGAAAATAAACCTAAGGTGAAATTAAACTATTTTTGTACAACATTTAATATTTTTCAATCGATTATGGATTTTGTCCCTTTGAAATTAATTAATTAATTAATTAATTTAATGTAACACCAACTGCTACTTGAATACTAATTTACTAACATAAGTCATAATATATTTGAAATCTTATATTTTCTTTCTCTCTCCTATTCCTTTCATAAATAAATTCTGTTTAACTATTGAGGTATAAATTGAAGTACAAAAATTTAAATTGTAGTTCCCAAAACTGCTGAAGTACATGGTGATTTCTTTGAGTTGGAGAACAGCCTGATATACCTAGTAAATAGAAATATAAGGAATATTGTCCAGTTATTTTTATGAGGCTATGGTTACCCGAAACCTAAACCACAAAAAAGTCAAACAAAAAAGAGATTTATAGACTAATTAGCAGAAAGTACATGCAAAACTTTTCAATAAGATACTTAAAAACTGAATACAGGAATACATGAAAAATGATCATGCACCATGATCAAGTATGCTTCAAAAAGATTTAGGGTTGGTTCAAAATATGTAAATTGACAAATATAACCCACCATATAAACATACTAAAAGATAAAGAAGCATGAATATCTCATTTGATGCAGAGAAGGTTTTTCACAAAACCCAACACTCAATCATGATAAAAGAGACTACGGAATATAAGGGACATGTCTTAAACTAATAGGGGCAATTTATAGAAATTTCGTACCTAATGTAAACATAGAGAGAGATGAACCAGGCAGTGGTGGTGCATGCTTTTAATCTAAGCACTTGGGAGGCAGAGGCAGAAAGATTTCTGAGTTTGAGGCCAGCCTGGTCTACAGAATGAGTTCCAGGATGGCCAGGGCTATACAGAGAAACCCTGTCATGAAAACAAAACAAAACAAAACATAGAGAGAGATGCAAAGTATTTTCATTTATATTAGAACCAAGACAAGGTTTTCCACATTTGTTTGAGATAGGGCAAAGTTGAGTTGAGACAGCTGCAAAATACTTTCAACCAGGATACAAAATTAACTCCCTGAAATCTATAGCTCTCTTTGATACAAATGACAATGGACTGAGACAGAAATTGAGGCAGCAGCACCTTTCCCAATATTGGCACAGGAAAAGGCCTCCTAAACAGAAAACTCTTAGCACAGGTGTTAAAATTAATAATTGATAAGTGGGACTTCATGAAACAGAAAAGCTTTTGTATTGTCAAGTCTGTTATCTTTCAGGCTAGGTAGCAGAATTTTGTCAATTGCAAATTTGAGAAAGGACTAATATACATACATGTTAGGTCTCAAAGAAAAGAGGGACAATTGGGTAGCTAAGGTGCCTATAAACATTCCAAAGAGAACACTTGCTGATAAGTTCTCATAACATTTCTCAGAGTCCCAAGTACAATTTAGAAGGTGTTGTCTCCTCTAGCACTTCATACCCCTGCTTCCTAGTCTAAGCTTTTCCTGCCCTGAACTTGCCTTCCCTTGGTCCTCTTGGGTCTCTCTCTCATCTTTATCCCTTCCTGTTCCCTGGAGTCCCTCTCTCTATCCTTTCATGTTTTATGTCTTGGTTTCTCCTGCTTGCCATACATAGTCTAGAGTTTTCCAGATGATTCTGATCATTTTTTTTCTTGTATCTTCAATAAAACTAATTCTGCAGAAGGCTCTGGAACATCTCCACAAGTTTTTGATGGCATTCTTCCCTATGAAGTCATGATAAATGATTACCAGAAAAGATGACAGGCTGAACCAATACCATTAGCATAACCAGCATCATCAATGCCTAATGATGGCCAGCAAAGAATGGTAAGGCATACCAAAATCACTAGGCAACATCTACTGTCTGATGGGTTATATTTACACCCTTTTCAAATATCACATGTTCTTATAAGCATTTGCTCTAGGAAAACATCATATTGCCATTTTTCAGGCTTCTTCCAGAAAAACACCACAGGTCTCTTCTCAGCAAAACATCACCCTATTAGTCTGCTTCAGCAAAAACATCTTCTCACAAGACAGTTTCCAGAAAAACTGTGATAACATGGCACAACTGAGTTACCAAAGAAACCAGAAATTTCCACTTCAATTTATATCTGAAAACATATCAAATATTAAATAATTTCTTACATTGGTGTGCAGCTTAGTGGTAGAATTTGTAAGAGGCCTGCATAGCCATGGGTTTTATCCTGAACACTGGAAAAAAACGTTTTGGGGTAAATTTCCTTTTGCCATAATATTAGAAACAACAATCCACATTTTGCCCTTTGTTTTTTGGATTCATTTTAAAAGCTATATATTTAATTACTTAAGATACTAAGTATTTCATACAATAATTGTTAAGACTTTTCTCCTTTTATTTTATTGCTTAAGAATCTCATATATAAGCACTTAACGAACATTATTTTCTCTATCTCTACCAACAAATCCTTCTGTGATGGCCATTTGCAGCAGGGAACAAGACAGCTCCAAAGCCTTCTGTGCTAAGCCCGCCAGGAAAGAGTGATCTACCAGCAGCAATTTTATTTCTGAGTGCAGAGGTGAGATCTCCACCTTCTCTCTGGAGGCATACAGCTAGGAGGTACAGGGCATACAATCAGTGGAGCAGCTGGGACAGGAGTCGTCCCTTCCAGCCGCCATTTGCTTCAGGGAACCAGACAGCTCCACAGCCTTCTGTGGACAGACCCTGCCAGAAGAGAGTTGGTCTCCCAGGAGTACAGACACAGGCTTACAGGCCCACAGGAGGGGCAATCTCCAACCAGAGACAACAAGACCAACTAACACTAGAGATAACCAGATGGCAAAAGGCAAGCACAAGAACCCTACCAACCGAAACCAAGGCTAATTGGCAACATCAGAGCCCAGTTCTCTCACCACAGCAAGTTCTGGATACCTCAACACACCAGAAAAGCAAGAGTTGGATTTAAAATTTCATCTCATGATGCTGTTATAGAGGACATCAAGAAGGACATAAAAAACTCCCTTAAGGACATAAGAACATAAGTCAAATGGTAAAAGCCCTTAAAGAGGAAACACAAAAATTCCTTAAAGAATTACAGGAGAACACAAACAAACAAGTGAAGGAACTGAACAAAAGCATCCAGAATCTAAAAATGGAAGTAGAAACAATAAAGAAATCACAAAGTGAGACATCTCTGGAGATAGAAAATCTTGGAAAGAATTCAGGAGTCATAGATGCAAGCATTAACAACAGAATGCAAGAGATAGAAGAAAGAATCTCAGGGACTGAAGATATCAGAGAAAACATTGACTCAACAGTTAAAGAAAAGGCAAAATACAAAAAGCTCCTGAGCCAAAACATCCAGCAAATCCAGGACACAATGAGAAGACCAAACCTAAGGATTATAGGGATAGAAGAGAACGAAGATTTGCAACTTAAAGGGGAAGTAAATATCTTCAACAAAATTATAGAAGAAAACTTCCCTAACCTAAAGAAAGAGATGCCCATGAACATACAAGAAACCTACAGAACTCCAAACAGACTGGACAAGACCAGAAAGTCCTCCCAGCACATAATAATCAAAACACCAAATGCACTAAACAAAGAAAGAATATTAAAAGCAGTAAGGGAAAAAGGTCAAGTAACTTATAAAAGCAGCCTATCAGAATTACACCAGACTTCTCACCTGAGACGATGAAAGCCAGAAGATCCTGGGCGTATCTCATACAGACCCTAAGAGAACACAAATGCCAGCCTAATCTACTATACCCAGCAAAACTCTCAACTACCATAGATGGAGAAAACAAGATATTCCATGATAAAACCAAATTTACACAATATCTTTCCACAAATCTAGCCTTACAAAAGTTAATAGATGGAAAACACCAACACAAGGAGGGAAACTACACCCTAGAAAAAGCAAGAAAGTAATCTTTTTCCAACAAACCCAAAAGAAAGTAACCACACAAACATAAAAAGAACATAAAAAATAACAGGAAGCAACAATCACTATTCCTTAATATCTTATAACATCAATGGACTCAATTCCCCAACCAAAAAACATATTCTAACTAAAATATTTTTCATGTAAATCATCAATTTTATCAGAAAATGTTTGTGATTCCTCTTTCAATTTAGTAATGTTTTTTATGTCTACCATTTTAACTGTATTATTTCCATGATGATCTTTAATTTTAACATTTTATCTATATATTTCTTTAATTTTATCAGAAATATTTTCCATGTAAATCTTCAATTTTATAAGTCAATGTCTATAATTTTATTTTCAATCAACTTAGGAACATTTTTATACCTTCCATTTTATCTGTATAATTTTCCATGAAATAGTCAGCTTTAGCATGTTTTTCTATTTATTTCCTGAATTTTATCAGAAATATTTTCCTTGTAGATCTTCAGTTTTATCAGAAAATGTTTATAATTCCACTTTCAAAAAACTTAGGAATATTTTTATGCCTACAATTTTATCTGTATAATTTTTCCATGAAATACTCAATCTTAATGTGATTTTTATATAATTCTTCAATTTTATCAGAGATATTTTCCATGTAAATCTTCAATTTTATCAGAAAATATTTCTAATTTCACTTTCAACCAACTTAGAAATATTTTTCCACCTACCATTTTATCTGTACAATTTTCCATGATAATCTTCAATTTTAATGTTTTTTCATATACTTTTTTCAATTTTATCAGAAATATTTTCCATGTAAATCTTCAATTTTATCAGAAAATGGCTATAATTCTACTTTCAATCAACTTAGGAATATTTTTATTCCTACCAATTTATCTGCATAAATGTCTTCAATTTTATCAGAGATAGTTTCCTTGTAAATCTTCAATTTTATCAGAAAATGTTTTTAATTCTACTTTCAATCAATTTAGGAATATTTTTATGCCTACCATCTTATCTGTATAATCTTTCATGAAATAGTCAGTTTAATGTGTTTTTCTATATATTTCTTCAATGCTATCGGAGATATTTTCCATGTATATTTACACAATGGAATACTACTCAGCAATTAAAAACAATGAATTCATGAAATTCTTCGGCAAATGGGGAACAGGGGGAGGGAAGAAGGCTTATGGGACTTTCAGGGAGGGGGGAATGGGGAAAGGGGAAATCATCTCGAATGTGAATAAAGAATGTAGAAAATAAATAAAAGAAAAAAAGTCCTTCTGTGATCCTGTTCTCATGTTCATGGCCTCTTATCATTTCTTCTTTAGTTGATATGTGTGTGTGTGTGTGTGTGTGTGTGTGTGTGTGTGTGTATGAGACTATAATGTCTCTTTTTAGAAAAACTTACATTCATCCATTCATATGAATATGTCATATATATATATATATATATATAAAACTATTGTGAGTTTATTTGGTGTTAGTTAGAGCTGATTTCTTGAAATTTGAAATTTGAAAACTTATCTGCTGACAATTGCTGATTTTGTGTGGAATTATAGGGAATAATACTCACTTGGCATAGGCCAGGGCTATTTTGAGTACTAGTATGGCAAAAGCAAAAAGATCTAGGGACTATAATGTCTTTATATGTTTTTAGAAAAACTTACAGTCATCCATACTTTTCATTCTATTATTGCCTTTTAAAGAAACAGTGACACACATTTTCTTTCTTTCTTTTTTTTTAATTTGAGTATATTTAATCATAGTTTATTTCTTTGTTTCCCACTTGGTCTCTCCCACTTCTCAGACCTACAAACCATGGACATAATATAAGAATTCTAACAACTCCAAAATGTTCCTTTCCAATCATATATGCAGGCCTTGAGAATTGACCACTAGAGACTCTCTGTGATCCACTCTGGTCCAGGATCTAGGCATCATATGACCTATGTCTTAGGGTTTTCTTGCTGTGAAGACATACTAACTCTTAAATAGGAGTGCATTTCATAGGGGCTAATTTAGAGTACGGATGTTTAGTCCATTATCATCATGGCAGGAACCATGGAAGCATTTATGCAGATATGATGCTGAGAATTCCACATCTCAGTCAGCAGGCAGTGTGCCAGGCTTAAGCATCTGAGACCTCTAAGCCTACCCCTTAGTGGCATACTTCCTCTAACAATCGTATACCTACCTCAATAAGGCCATGCCTACTCAAACAAGGCCACAGCTCTTATGAGCCTGTGGGGGCCATTTTTATTCAAACCACCACAACCTCCACATTATGTCATATGAGATCCAATGGTGATATTTTACTATGTCAGCAGATATTTGTATAGATTCTGAAGACTGACCTAATTGCGTATTTCCTTTTCTCTAAGACTTTGCAAGCAAATGGCCACAGATCCACTTACAAAGTCCTGTAAGTGTATAACTGTTATTGAACTGCAGGTTCCATGGCCTGGGCACTAGTCTCTCTTGTAGTCACTGGTCTCATGGACAGGAAACTTGTCTTCTTCTGGGAATACTGGATGTTTTGGTTTTTTTTGTTTTTTTTTTTTTCGGATTAGATATTTCCTTTATTTAGATTTTAAATGTATTCCCATTTCCAGGTCTCCCCTTTGGGAAATCCCCATCCCATCCTACCACCCCATGCCTTTAAGAGGGTGCTCCACCTCCCACACACCCACTCCAGTACTCTCACCCTGGCATTCCCCTACACTGGGGCATTGAACACCCTCAGACCAAGGGCCTCACCTCCCTCTGATATCCAAAAAGGCCATCCTTTGCCACATATGTGGCCAGTCCCATGGGTCGCTCCATGAGTATTCTTTGGTCCATGGTCCAGGCCCGGGGAACATGGAGGGGGAGGGAGGGCATCTGGACTTTTCACATTGTTTCTCCCTCCATGGGGCTGCAGAGCCCTTCAAAGCGTTCAGTCCTTTCTCAAATCCCTCCATCAGGGACTCCTGAGCTCAGTCCAGTGGTGGACAGTGAGCTTCTACCTCTGTCTTTGTCAGCCTCTGTCAGAGCCTCTAAGGATACAGCTGTATCAGGCTTCCATCAGCAAGCATGTCCAGGCATCCACAACAAAGTCCGGGTTTGGTGGCTGTATAAGGGATGGATCCCCAGGTGGAGCAGTCTCTGGATGGCCTTTCCTTCTGTCTCAGCTCCACACTTTGTCTCCATATTTCCTCCTGTGAATATTTTGTTCATCCTTCTAAAAAGTACTGAAGCATTCAGATTTTGGTCTTCCTTCTTCTTAAGACTCATATGGTCTATGAATTGAATCTTGGGTATTCCAAACATTTGAGCTAATATCCACTTATCAGTGGGTACTTACTATGTTTGTTCTTTTGTGACTGAGTTACCTCACTCAGGATATTTGCAAGTTCCATCCATTTGCCTGTGAATTTCATGAAGCCATTGCATTAAATAGCTGAGTAGTATTCCCTTCCTATGTTGAGGAATATCTGTGTTGTTTCCAGCTTCTGGCTGTTATAAATATGTTTGCAATGAACATAGTGGAGTACATGTCCTTATTCCATGTTGGAGCATCTGAGTTTATGCCCAGGAGTGGTATAGCTGGATCCTCAGATAGTACTATGTCCAATTTTCTGAGGAACCCCCAGATTGATTTCCAGAGATGTTGTACCAGCTTGCAATCCCACCAGCAATGGAGGAGTGTTTCTCTTTCTCTACATCCTTGCCAGCATCTGCTGTTCCCTGAGGTTCACATCTTAGCCATTCTGACAGGCGTGAGAATGAATAGCAGGGTTGTTTTGATTTGCATTTCTGTGATGACTAAGGATGTTGTACATTTCTTTAGATGCTTCCCAACACTTCAAGTTTCCTCAGTTGATAATTCTCTGATTAGCTCTGTTCCCCATTTTTAAATAGGGTTATTTAGTTCTCTAACATCTAACTTCTTGAGTTCTTTGTATATATTGCATATTAGCCATCTATCAGATGTAGGATTGGTAAAGATCTTTTCCCAATCTGTTGGTTGCCATAATGTTCTATTGACAGTGCCTTTGCCTACAGAAGCTTTGCAATTTTATGAGGTTCCATTTGTTGATTCTTGTCTTAGAGCATAAGCAGTTGGTGTTCTGTTAAGGCTCTTTTCACTTGTACCCATATGTTTGAGACTTTCCCCCTCTTTCTATTCTATTAGATTAAGTGTATCTGCTTTCATGTGGAAGTCTGTGGTCCACTTGGACTTGACATTTGTAAAGGGAGATTAGAATGGATCAATTTGAATTTTTCTACATTCTGTCCGCCAGATGAACTAGCACCATTTGTTGAAATGCTGTTTATTTTGTACTGGATGTTTAACTCCTTTGTCAAAGATCAAGTGACCATATATGTGTGGGTTTCTGGATCCTTAATTCTATTGATCTACCTGTGTGTCACTGTACCAACACTGTGCATTTTTTATCACTATTGCTCTGTATTACAGAATGAGGTTAGAGATGCTGATTCTCCCAGTTCTTTTATTGTTGAGAATAGTTGTCATAATCCTGGATTTTTTGTTATTCCAAATGAATTTGAGAATGTCACTATCCTGGATTTTTTTTTTGTTATTCCAAATGAATTTGAGAATTGCTCTTACTAACTCTATAAAGAATTGAGTTGGAATGTTGACAGGGATTGCATTGGTATATTGCTTTCAGCAAGATGGCCATTTTTACTATATTATTCCTGTCAATCCATGAGCCTGGGGCATCTTTGCATCTTCTGAGGTCTTCTTTGATTTCTTTCACCAGAGATGTGTAGTTCTTGTTATACAGAACTTCCACTTGTTTGGTTAGATTCACACCAAGATACTTTATATTGTTTATGGATATTGTGAAGGGTGTAATTTCCCTAATTTCTTTCTCATCTTGATTTGTTAATTTTATATCATGCCACTTTGCTGAAGTTGTTTATCAGCTGTAGGAGTTCTCTGGAGGAGTATTTGTGGTCACTTAAGAATACTATCATATCATTTTCAAATAATGATATTTTGTCTTCTTTCTTCCAATTTGTATCCTTTTCACATCCTTCTGCTGTCTAATTGCTCTGGCTAGGTATTTGAGTACTATATTGAATAGATAGGGAGAGAGGACAGCCTTGTCTAGTCCCTGATTTTAGTGAGATCACTTCAAGTTTTTCTTCATTTAGTTAGATGTTGGCTAAAGGTGTTCTGTATATTGCTTTTACTATGTTTTGGTATGGACCTTGAATTTCTGATCTTTCCAAGACTTTTAACATGAATGGATGTTGAATTTTGTCAAATACTTTTTCAGTATCTACTTAAATGTTCATGCAGGTTTTTTCTTTGAGTTTGTTTATATAGTGAATTATGTTGATGGATTTCCACATACTGAGCCATCTCTGCATCCCTGGGTAAAGCCTACTTGATCATCATGTATGATCACTTTGATGTGTCCTTAGATTCTGTTTGTAAGAATTTTATTGAGTATTTATGCATTGATATTTATAAGGGAAATTGGTCTGAAATTCTTTTTCTTGGTTGGGTCTTTAAGAGGTTTTGGTATCAGCTTAAACGTGGCTTTATAGAAGGAATTGTGTAATGTTCCTCCTGTTTCTATTTTGTGAAATAGTTTGAAGAGTATTAATATTAAGTCTTCTTTGAAGGTCTGATAGAATTCTGCACTAAACCCCTTGCTTCTCTTTGGTTGGGAGACTTTTAATGACTGCTTCTATTTCTTTAGGGGTTATGGAACTGTTTAAGTGATTTATCTGATCTTGATTTAACTTTGGCATTTGCTATCTATCTAGAAAATTGTCTATTTCATCCAGATTTTCCAGTTGTGTTGAGCATAGCCTTTTCAAATAGGATCTGATAATTTTTTGAATTTCTTCAGTGTCTGTTTTTATATATCCCTTTTCAAATCTGATTTTGTTAATTTGGATACTATCTCTGTGCCCTCTGGTTAGTCTGGCTAAGGATTTATCTGTCTTGTTGATTTTCTCAAGGAACCAGCTCCTGGTTTTGCTCATTTTTTGTATAGATCTTTTTGCTTCTACTTTGTTGATTTCAGCCCTGACTTTGATTATTTCTTGCGGTCTACTACCCTTGGGTGTATTTGCTTCTTTTGGCTCTAGAGCCTTCAGATGTGTTGTTAATCTGCTGCTATATGGTTTCTCCAATTTCTTTTTGGTGGCAATCAGAGCTATGAGTTTTCCTCTTAGCACTGTTTTCATTTTGTCCCATAAATTTGGGTATGTTTTACCTTCATTTTCATTAAATTCTCAAAACTTTTTAATTTCTTTCTTTATTTCTTCCTTTACCAAGTTATCATTGTGTAGAGTGTTGTTCTGCTTCCATGTATATGTGGGCTTTCTGTTGCTTTTGTTTCTATTGAAGGCCAGTCTTAGTCTGTAGCAATGTGATAGGAGCCATTGGATTATTTCGACCTTCTTATATCTGTTGAGGTCTGATTTGTGAAACATTATATGGTTAATTTTGGAGAAGCTACCATGAGCTGCTGAGAAGAAAGTATATTCTTTACTTTGAGGATGAAATAATCTATAAATATCTGTTACATCAATTTGGTCCACAATTTCTGTTAGTTTCATCGTGTCTCTGTTTAGCTTGTGTTTCTTTGATCTTTCCTTTGGTGAGAGTTGGTTGTTGAAGTTAGCTACCATTATTGTGTAATGTGCAATATGTGCTTTGAGCTTTAGTAAAGTTACTTTCATGAATGTGGGGTGCACTTGCATTTGGAGCATAGATGTTCAGAATTGAGAGTTCTTCTTGGTAGATTTTTCCATTGATGTATATGATGTGTTCATCTTTACTTTACTTTTTTATGACTTTTAGTTGAATGTTGATTTTATCTGATATTAGAATGGCTACTCCAGTTTGTTTATTTGACCCTTTTCTTGGAAAATTTCTTTCAAGCCCTTTACTCTGAGGCAGTATCTGTCTTTGACACTGAGATGCATTTCCTGTATGCAGCAAAATTCTGGGTCCTGTTTATGTATCCAGTCTGATTGTCTATGTATTTTTTATTGGGGGAATTGAATCCATTGATGTTAAGAGATACTAAGGAATAGTGATTGCTGCTTCCTGTTATTTTTGATGTTAATTTTATGTTTGTGTGGCTATCTTCTTTTGAGTTTGTTAAAAGAAAATTACTTTTTCTAGGGTTTAGTTTCCCTCCTTTTTTTGGAGTTTTCCATCTATTATCCTTTGTAGGGCTAGATTTATGTAAAGATACTGTGTAAATTTGGTATTGTCATGGAATATCTTTGTTTCTTCATCTATGGTAATTGAGAATTCTGCTGGGTATTGTAGTCTGTGCTGGCATTTGTGTTCTCTGAGGATCTGTGAGATCTGCCCAGGATCTTCTAGCTTTCATAGTCTCTGGTGAGAAGTATGGTGTAATTCTGATAGGTCTGCTTTTATATGCTACTTGATCTTTTTTCTTACTACTTTTCATATTGTTTTTTCGTTTTGTGCATTTGGTGTGAGAGAAGGAATTTCTTTTCTGGTCCAATCTATTTGGAGTTTTGTGGGCTTCTTTATGTTTGTGTGCATCTCTTTTTTTTACATTAGGGAAGTTTTCAATTTCATTGAAGATATTTACTGGCCCTTTAAGTTGAGAATCTTCCCTCTCTTCTATGCCTATTATCATCAGGTTTGCTCTTCTCATTGTGTGTTGTATTATCTGGATATTTTGTGTGATGAGCATTTTGCATTTTGCATTTTCTTAAACTGTTGTGTCAGTGTTTTCTATGGTATCTTCTGCACCTGAGATTCTCTCTTCTATCTCTTGTATTCTGTTGGTGAAGCTTACATCTATGACTACTAATCTCTTTTCTATGTTTTCTATCTCCAGGATTGTTTACATTTATGATTTCTTTATTGTTTCTACTTCCACTTTTGAGATTCCTAATGTTTTTTTTTTCAATTCCTTCACCTGTTTGTTTGTGTTTTCCTGTACTTCTTTGAGGGATGTTTGTATTTCCTCTTTAAGATCTTCTATCTTTTTACCTGTATTCTCCTGTATTTCTTTAAGGGAGTTATTTATGTCCTTCTTAATGTCCTCTACCATCCCTATAAAATGTGATTTTCAATCAGATTCTTGCTTTTCTTTTGTGTTGACATATCCAGGACTAGCTGTGGTGGGAGAACTGGGTTCTGTTGATGCCAAGTAGGCTTGGTTTTTGTTGCTTATGTACTTGCGTTTGCTTTTTGCCATCTGGTTATGTCTGGTGTTAGTTGGTCTTGCAGTCTTTGATTGTTGCTTGTCCCTCCTGCAGGCCTCTATGTCATTACTCCTGGGAAACTTGTTCTCTCAGGGAGTAATTTGGGTTTGGAGAGCTGTGGTAATAGGTCAGCTCTGGGTTATAGACAGAAACCAGAAGGATCTTGTCCCCAGCTGTTCCTTGGTTCCTGTGTCCTGATGGCTCTGAGAGGATCCCTCTTTGGCTAGGAATTTGAACAGCAGTGGTAGTCTTACCTGTGTTTGCAGGTATGTCAGTTTTCCTAGGAGACCAGCTCTCTCCTTGTTTTATTTGTGTACAGAGCCCTGTGGCACAAGATCAGCTCTGCGCACAGATAGAAAGTGGAAAGCCTCTGACCCTGGATTATCATCAATTCCTGTGTCCTGAGGGTTCTAGGAAGGTACCTCTGAGCAGAAGTGGAGGTTTTACCAGTGCTCACAGACTTGTCTGCCATCCTGGACACAGGATCACCTCTGGGCTAGACCAATACACGTTTTCAACGAGAGGAATGCATACTATTCTTACTGATTCTTTAACAAACTCTGGCCCTGACTAATGTAGATTGATCCACTCAATGAAAAGTATATTTACCAATTCCTTTTAATGGGGTGTCTATTTGTCATGAAGTTCTGATTAATACATAATCAATGTTAAGAGAAATTTTAAACGTGGGGAAAATCATATTCAATATCATCTAATGTCTACCTTAGCTTTTTATTTTACCTTGAATATATCGAGATTTTTTTCTTGATAAAATGTCTTAAATAAATCATTTTTTTTATTTTTTAGCTTCTTTTATTCTTTTTTTTTAGTCAGTCTTTTTCTTCAGTCCAGATTTTATCCCCATCCTTGTCCACCTTCTGAATGTTCCACATCCCACCCTGCCACCCTTTTCAATGACGTTTTCCCTACCTCCAAACCATATACCATCAGACAAAGTCCTGGAACTTTGAGTCTCTTGAGGATTAGGTGCATCTTCTCTGACTGAATCCAGATCTGGTAGTCCTATGTTGTATATATGATGTGTGGGTCATATTAGCTGGTGTATGATGCCTGGTTGGTGGCCCAGGGTCTGAGAGATCTCAGGAGCCCAGGTTAGTTGGGACTGCTGGTCCTCCTACAGGGTTGCCCTCATCAGCCTCTTCTAGCCTTTTCCTAATTCAGCTACAGGGGTCTCCAGCTTCTGTCCATTAGTTGGGTATAAATATATGTATCTAACCCTTTCAGCTGCTTGTTGGATCTTTAGGAATGCAGTCCTTGTAGGCCCCTTTTTTGAGCACACTGTAGCCTCAGCAATAGTGTCAGGCTGCCTCCCTGACCCCATCTGAATTCCAACTTGGGCCTACCACTGGACCTCCTTTTCCTTAGGCTCTACTCCATATGTATCCTTTCAGAAAAGAACATTTTTTGGTCAGACACTTTTGACTGTAGGATGGCAAACCCATCCTTAACTTGATGCTCTTTCTGCTGGAGGTGGGCTCTACAAGTTACCTCTCCCCACTGTAGGGCATTTCATCTAAGGTCCCTCCCTTTGAGACCAGAGAGACTCTCACCTTCCAGATCTGTGGTACATTCTAAAGAATCTCACCAACTCCTAACTCCTGAAGTTGCCTGTTTCCAATCTTTCTGCTGGCCCTCAGGGCTTCAGTCCTGCTCCTCAACCCCAGTACATGATTGTATTCCCCTCTTCTCCTCCCTGTTCTCTTTCCCCCCCAAATCCCTTCCTGTGATTTATTTCTTCTCCCTCCCAAGTGGGACTAAGGGGTCCTCACGTGGGCACTTCAAGTTGTTGATCTTTTTGAGTTCTGTAGACTATATTGAATATTCTCTACTTTTTTGTAGGGGGCTGATATCCACTTATTATTGAGCACATACCATGTAGGATATCTTGGGTCTGAGTCACCTCACTCAGTACAATATTTTCTAGTTCCAGCCATTTGCGAGCAAATTTCATGAAGTCCTAATTCTTAAAAGCCAAGTATTACTTCATTGTGTAAATGAAGCACATTTTTTGTATTCATTCTTCTATTGTAGGACAGCTGTGTTGTTTCCAGCTTCTGGCTATCACAAGCAAGGATGCTATGAGCATAGTGGAACACATGCCCATGTGGCATCCTGAAGGTCCACTGCTGCTGCTGGGAACCCAGTGGACTCAGGACCCCACCTCTGAATTCCACTTTCATCCCTGGGGACACATTCTGGTGGAGGAGATTGCCAGCTAGTTTGCTCCCCTGAAGATACCACAGCGTGAAGACATTCCAAGAGTTCATTATCTTTAGTAGCTGAATGATACTCCATTGTGCAAATATACCATATTTTCTGTATCCATTCCTCTGTTGAATGACATGAACATAGTGGAGCATGTATCCTTATTGCATGTTGGAGCATCTTCTGAGTATATGCCCAAGAGTGGTATACTTGGGTCCTCAGGTAGTAGTATGCCCAATTTTCTGCGGAACTACCAGATTTACAGATTGCTTGTACCAGCTTGTATTCCAACCAACAATGGAGTATTCCTCTTTCTCCACATCCTCACCAGCATCTGTTTTCACCTGAGTTTTTGTTCTTCCCCATTCTGACTGGTTTGTGGTGGAATCTCAGAGTCATTTTGATTTGCATTTCCCAAATAACAAAGGATGTTGAACATTTCTTAAGGTGTTTATCAACCATTCTCTCTTTAACACTGTCCCCCATTTTCTAATAGAGTTATTTGATTCTATGGAGGATAACTCCTTAAATTCTTTATATACATTGGATATTAGCCCTCAATCAGATATAGGGCTGATCAAGATATTTTCTCAATCTCTGGGTTGCCATTTTCTCTTATTGACAGTATCCTTTGCAATTTTATGAAGTTCCATTTGTTGATTCTTGATCTTAGAGCATAAGCCTTTGGTGTTCTGGTCAGGAAATTTTTGCCTAATGAACTTCTCTCTTTCTACTGTTAATTAACATAACCATCTTAGTGTTTCTCCTGTATTTGGTAACTCTCACAGACACTGAAAATAATAATTGATCATGAACCAATGATTGGTCCCAAATGCATCTTTAAGTGAAGATATGGTATTTAGAAACCTTTTATAAATATAAGTACATAACTTACTCTCTTTTCAGTTATTGACATGAATTGAAATCTCATCGCACTAACAAGGTGATTACCTTTAAATTCAAGGCATGGTTACTCAAAGGTTTAAACTTTGGCCCTCTCTAGGTTGAAAGGAGAAGTTTCACATGTTATTAGTAAATATAACACCAGTATCTCAGCTCCTCTATGTCAGGAGCTCAGGTTGTTTTATCTAGTAGTGGCAACTCTAGTTCTAATTTTAGTGATAGTTTCTTATATTAAAGCAAAAACAACAAAAACAATAACCTGGATCACTGCATTTGTGAATTGTGTGAATTCAACTGTCTTAAGGATTCCTACTGCTGTATGTCAGATGGAAGCATTTTCAAGAGAACGGCCCTAAAGGAGCTGGACTCTATATTGCAGCTATGGAGAAAACAATCATGTATTTTTGAAAAGACACTGTCTTTTACCCAATGAAGATAAAACCAAGTGGAACATTTAGCTCTATGAGAACAGAGACAAGCAAGCATAAAGAACATTGTTTCTCTTCTGTTTTTTCATTTTAGGTTCTTCATACTTCTCAATAAGCATTCAAGACTAGAATGTATAACAATAAAATAAAAGGATTTGGGTTTAAATATTGTAAAGGGTTTTTTAGATTATCTCTAAATGACCTATGTTTAAATTTCTCACCCAGAGATTATACCCTGGAATATCAAGAAAATTCGCAAAGGTGAGTGCTAAGTCTTAGTAACAGCTGAAAAACTGGGCAGAACTTGCTACAATATGATGAGAAACTATCATTCTGATTATCTAACATTAAAATATGGCCTTGTTGGAGTAGGTGTGGTCTTTTTGAATGAAGTGTGTCACTAATGGGTCAGGCTTTGAGGTCTTCTTTGCTCAAGCAGTATCCAGAGAGACAAACAGTCTCCTTCTGCCACCTGCAAATCAAACAGTAACTTTCAGTTTCTCCTAGCCCATGTCTGCCTGCACACTGGCATTCTTCCTGCCATGATAATAATGTACTAAACCTCTGAATGTGTAAACCAGCCAAAATTTAATGTTTTTGTTTATAAGAGTTGCTTTGCTCATGGTTCTTTCCACAACAATTAAACCTTATCTAAGACAACATGCTATAGGTCAGTGTTTTCAAATTATTATATCTCATTATAATGGATGAGAGTACTTAAAATAAGCTTATAAATGCGAAAGTCAAGATGAAACAAATAAAGGTAGCTAACACTTTACATTATATAATTCCTCCAGCTCTAATGCATTTATGATAGACTGATTGATTCTGAAGAACCTAATCAGTAATATGAAATTTCTTCAAACAGAATAAAAATGGGGACAAATATTTATCTAGTCAAGTTCACTGGTGCATATCTTTACTCTCAGAAATCCACATGTGAGAAGAGGAAATCTGATTTCAAGGCCACTGAAGAATAAATAGCACAGCTTTGTATTAAAAGACAGAAAGAAATGTATCTGAGATAACTATATAGTATAATCTGCTGAAAGAAAAGTACCATAAAAATAATAATGCAAGCTTAGATTAAATCATTAAAGGAATAGAAGCAGTTATTTTGTGCAAATATAATTTGATACAAGCTCTCTCATTTTGACAAATTTAGAACTGATTGAAATTCCATATTTTTGCAAAATTACTCTGTAGTTTCTTATTTATGAATTGAAGAACATAATATTGATTCCCTTATAAGGTGTTGGAGTTCATAAGAAGTAGTGCATATAAAATTGGCAGCACACCATTTTCTTTTTGATAAGAACTCATTAATTTGCTGTTGTTGTTACTGTTAGAAGTCTTTTCATTCTATCTCATGACTTTAGGCCTTTATTACTTATCTATTGACATATTCAGTTAGTTATATATTCTTACTGCTCTCTACTTGATAATATAATTTCAGAACTTTCAGGGACTATATCAAAATTATAGAAAAGCATGTCCACATATCTTATTTTCCAGAGTTAGTAAAATATAATTATTTTTCTCATAATTGTGTGTTAGAACTCACTTGGTCACAGTCATTTTAAAGTTACTTCTCTGTCAGTTTTATTATGTATTAGAACATTCACTTTCTGACATTTTCTAATGAGAGTGTTCTGTGACTTTGCAAATTACCTTATCTCTATTTATTAAGAATTCTATGACATCTGTCCAAAAGCCATTACTACACAATATTACCACAGTGTGTTAAACAAATGGCAGCATCTCAGCCTTTGAAAATCCCTAGCGTTCCAGTTGAATGTATTTTCATGATTTTCTTTGCACATCCTAACAATTTTGTCTGTTCTTCACAGGATTATATATTTCCTTTACTTGGCCCATTGTTTCCTTTCTCCATTAATTCTATTTTCACCTGTTGCTTTGCTGATGCTCTCTCTGCTACTTTAAATTAATCTAGAACTTTTCCTGTAATGTCAGTGTGAGAACCCTGTCAGAAACAGCAGGCCAGCTCCCCATGACCAAAGGAGGGAAACAGCCAGACAGGAACTTTCCATTCTGCCCACGACTGCCTGGGATAAGGACAGATAAGGAAATGGGCTAAACAGAGAACTACCCTGCCTAGGGTGAAGACAGAGAGGGAAGTGACTCGGCAAAAGACAATGACAGGAAATACCACGAATAACACAAGGTGGGTAGGATAGGACCAAATTGCAGAGACAACCTCCCCATTCAAGTTGACCAATAATTTTAAATGTTCCTCAGGGAAACCAATCACAGTTGTCCAACTCATGCGACTGCTGAACTCCCCGCGAAAATGTTTATAAAAAGGGTATGCTTTGTGAGCTCGGGGCCTCCTCTTGCCTGCGTGCTGGGGGACCCCAATGTACATTGGAACAGTAAACCTCTTGCGGATTGCAGTGATTTTGGTCTCTGTGGCCTTATTGAGTGGAGGGATCTTCCGACGGACTCTAACAATAGCCAAAGCAGAATCTCATGTGCCTAACTGATCCAATACCATTTAACTATAAAACTCTTGATCCTGTTGGGTTATCATCATTAAGCTTCATTTTAGAGGTTCATTTGTCATAGATACCATATTTTTCCTATCTATATGTGATAAATGATATGCCATTGTTATTTCTATTACATAGTGAAATGTATTATCTACACATTAATGAAGCAGGTGAATGGCATGTGGGAAAAAAGAAAATAAGTAAAATAAGCTACTTGTAAAACTTCAACACTAACCCCATGTTTGGAAGGTCATGTTAAGTCAGAACAGTTTATAAAATAGTGGTGCATTATTAATCATGTTCCCAAACTGACTTTCTACAAACAATATGTTTTCTTTCCAAACATACTTCTAATCCTAATGACATGCTAAACATAATTTGTTCTCTTGTTGGCTCAATAGACAGAATTTCTAAGCATATCACTTATGATTTTGTTGGACTTCCTTTGTGAGTCCACAGCTGGAACAATGGTCTGGGTTTCTGAGTAAAAGGTTGCCATGTTTACTGTATTTACCAAAAACAGAGGGAGGAATATCTAACAATTGCTGAGTATTCCCACTGTAGCATGCAAGCTTTATGAAAAATAGAGAAAATAAATCTATTTATTCTTCTTCTATTCTTTCTTGAGACATACATTGAGCAAGGAGCCCAAGAGAATACTGTACATCACAGCACTGCCTATGCTGAGAATACAAACTTTACTAAGCACTGAGCCATGGGAGCTATTAGGGTACCACTAAGCCCAGTATATCAATTTTTGGAAGAGGCTGGTAATTGCGATTTCATTCTGAATGTAATTTCTCTTGATTCCTTTCTATTTAGATGTGTGAAATTTTAAGGATGCTGAAGCATTTGGAGAGAGAGAGAGAGAGACTATGTCTAGGGTGATGACACATTTAAAAATACCATTTTGAAGTGCACTGAGATCTCTTGCTATGGATTCCAAATATAGTTACAGCACCAGAAGAGGCATGTATTACTGGGGTTTAGAGAAAGCTTCCCCAGCATGAGGTAGATATGATTCACTAGGGGACATTGGATGGAATGTGCTGTTTAAGCACATTCTTTAAACAAATAAAAGCTAGTCCTTTTCTTTTTTATTAGATATTTTCTTAATTTACATTTCAAATGTTATCCCCTTTCCTGGTTTCCCCTCTTTTTCATGCCACGGTTTCCTCAAAGAACTGGGAACAACGTATTGATTTTAAATTTCTACCACCTAGTCATTGTCAATTGCTTCAAATATGCTTTATGTACCAAAAACAGGCTTTTCTGATAGTGATTCTTACTGGCAAAGAAAACATAATAACAAAAAAGGGACCTGGTATCACTTTAGGCTTCTCATGTATTGCTTCTAATTTTGCTTTTCTTTTCTTTTCTTTTATTTGTTTTTCTTCATTAGGTTGATATTTATGTGTGTGTAAAAAAAAAACTTAAAATGTGTGGCATTAAATATATTCTTAGCCCTTTGAACAATGAAATAAACAGGGTCACAAGAAGGAAAGACCTTTTAATACACAGTTCCTCTTTATTTTTTTCTATTGAGCTATTTACAAAGGAAATTTAAATATACAACTCCCCTACCACTGTGTACTGGGGTGTCAGGCCACCTAGCAGGAACTTGACATTGTCCGATGTGAAGTTCCTCTCCCAGCCTTTGAGTGGGAATTCCTGTATTAGTCATAATCCCCTCCACCTAGTGTGGAGCACTCAGACCAAGGCGAAGTTACTCTTTCTTCCAGATCTACAAATTCCTAAATTAAGCAGGTGACCCACCCAGCCACCTGAACAATGGAGTCAATGCCCAGTGAATGGTCAGACCAGTTCCCCTGAACATACCCAGGAATTTGGGGGAAGGGTCTTGCCTGAAACTTTCAAATTCTGAGTCCTCCATTAAATCTTAAGACTTTGAACAGCAGCTGTTGTCTTGGCCTGGTTTTCATCTCGCAGGACCATTCTATTTCATCCCCAGCTTTCCTTCCAGGTGACCCTGGTTCCCTTAGCTGCAGGCAGTTACACCCCTGAAATAAAATCAGACATTATAACCTTTGCTGAAGTCAAGTGAAAAGCACCAGTGTAGTTCATGCTCCCTGTATATTTTCTGTGCTGAGATTTATTGCATTTTAATGGCTTCATGCTTTTTTTTCTAAATTCTTTATTTACATTCCAAATGATTTCCTCTTTCCTGGTTCCCTCCCTCCCCAAAAGTCCCATAAGCCCTATTCCCTCCCCCTGTTCCGCATTTGCCTAAGAATTTCATAAATTCATTGTTTTTAATTGTTGAGTAGTATTATATTGTGTAAATACACATGGAAAATATCTCTTATAAAATTTAAGAAATATATAGAAAAACACATTAAGATTGACTATTTCATGGGAAAACTATACAGATAAAATGGTAGGCACAAAAATATTCCTAAGTTGATTGGGAGTTGAATTATAAACATTTTCTGATAAAATTGAAGATCTATATGGAAAATATTTCTGATAAAACTCAAGAAATATATAGAAAAACATGTTAAAATTGACTACTTCATGAAAAATTATACAGATAAGATGGTAGGCATAAAAATGTTCCTAAGTTGATTGAAAGTAAAATTATAGACATTGTCTTATAAAATTGAAGATTTACAAGGAAAATATTTCTGATAAAATTGAAGAAATTTATACAGATAAATTGGTAGGAATAAAAATAATCCTAAGTTGATTGAAATGTAAAAAGCTCCTGAGCCAAAACATCCAGGAAATCCAGGACACAATGAGAAGACCAAACCTAAGGATTATAGGTAGCAAAGATTTCCAACTTAAAGGGCCAGTAAATATCTTCAACAAAATTATAGAAGAAAACTTCCCTAACCTAAAGAAAGAGATGTCCATGAACATACAAGAAGCCTACAGAACTCCAAACAGACTGGACCAGACCAGAAAGTCCTCCCTGCACATAATAATCAAAACACCAAATGCGCTAAAGAAAGAAAGAATATTAAAAGCAGTAAGGGAAAAAGGTCAAGTAACCTATAAAGGCAGGCCTTTCAGAATTACACCAAACTTTTCACCTGAGGTTCCATGTTTCTATGTTGCTTTTTCACCCAGGACTATTTAAAACATCCAGTGCTGAATTAACTATACAAACTTGCCATCTGTATCTCTTAGGAGGCAAGTGTTAAATTTAGTCAACTCATATTGCCATTCTTATTTTCAATCTAACCTCTTCTGTAGCTTCCCTGCTATAGATTCATCAATATTGAATTGCCATCAATAAGAAACAGAAGTAAGTTTTGAACTCTGACTTCCTTTAGTGGTAGAAATTTGTTATTACAATCCCACCTTACTTTCCTTTTCATAATTCTACTTCCCAACAGGATGTCAGGCTACTTCCCATTATTCTGCCACTCCTCCTTCAAGGGACAGTCAATTTGCTAAAACTGATAACAGATATGGTGTGTGATTTTATCAGGTGTGTGATTTCATCCATCTCTGGCTTCATGCATGAACCTTAGTAGGGACCTATTCCTCTGAAAAAAAAATTTTTTTGTACCTCAATTTTTTCCTTCAGTACACAGTACCTAGAAATGTTTATTTATGATTTCTGCTTTCTAAGCTTTTGAAAATATTATTTCACCCCATTTTCTTATCTTTTTGATTTTATAAATTTATATTCCTCCATTCCTCTAAGAAATAGTTAACAAAGAAATATTGGCTAGCAACAACAAAAGCTATGAATAATTTTTCCCTTAATTTTAGACATACTTTCTGTTTTCCCTGTTTTTAACTTCAGAATGTATGGAGCTGGTGAGAGGGCTCAGCAGGTCGATACTCCTTCCCATCAAGCTTGATAACCTGAGTCAATTTTTACACTGTATGTTATACAAAAGTCATTTTATAGCAAAGTCCACATACAGACACATCAAGTTGAAGTTAGCTTTGTAATAAAAGGTTAACAGTAAAGAATTTTGTATTTGTGACAGAGTTAACTGCTGACAAACAGCTTGACAACAAATAACTTCATTTCAATTGACAAAAAGGAAGAGATAAGAGATAAGAGTAAAGTTTCTTGGTGGGCAGGAGGTGTGAACCTGAGCTATCTCACTTCCTAGTGCACACATTCTTGGAGCTGTGTCCACAGTGTTTCACATATGACTGGGTTCAGCCTCACTCTCCATTTTCTCTTTTATTCCAAAGCCTCATCACATGCCTGATACCCTTGTTTATCTAACCTCATTCCTAGAGAAACTAATTGCTCAAAAGAAACAAAGAAAAGATATTGATGAGAACATTTCTACCCCATTAACTTTGATCAATGCTAAACTTTGAATAATTTGTCCATCTTTATTCTAGATGTTCTGGTTGCTTACTTTTAATCTTGGCAATGTGAAATTGCCTGAAAATGATAATCTGTAGAGCTTTTAGTGATATATTTAACACTAGTAGTCAGAATTTCCTCCCATGATTCTCAGTATTAAAGAACCTGATATCTAATTGCAATCATAATTATTTCCCTTTGTATATTTTCTGGAAGTTTTTTTTCTTCTGGGCATCCATATATTTGGAATAAATTGTTATTAAAATATCATTTCAAAAATATCTTCCTAGAAATATCAAGTAAAAATTACGTCATGCTTTAAACTCAATTGGACAGAACAATAAGCTAATTTATCAAAAACAGAACTGACCTGGAAATTAGAAGACAGTTTTCCTTCATTTTCATGCCCACAGACCACATGTATGACCTAGCGTAAGCTACATAATCATCCATTAGCAAGTCCTCATGTGTAATCTGGTACTGATTTTCTACTTGATGCATTAACAAAATAAAAGTGGTTGAATTTTTAATAAATTCTTTTAATATTTTCCCCTACTGTTAAACGTTTGACTTTCTTGAGAGCAATAGAGAAAACCTTGTCTCTAGATTTTTGGTATTATTTCAAATGAATTTTCTTGATCATATTCAGCTCTTTGTTCCTAGGATCTATAACGCAGTAAGCATGCACCAAAAATATTTTGAAGAAATGCATTTACATGCTCAGCAACATAAATTCTTCTTTAAGAATACTGCAATCTCAGACTATCAACATTTTTTTTGTTTGTCCACCTTAATTTGATGATGAAACCCTGTTGTTAGAGACCACAACAACTTTTGAAATAGTAAAGAAATTAATTAACAGTGCTGGTGTGCTTTCATAGTGTTAAAACATTATGAAGCCTGGTCCGAGAGAAAAGACATCATGGTCTTACATAGTTATAGATATAGAAAGCTATAAACTCAGACCTACCTGAAAAAAAAAAGTCAGTTTTCAAAAGTATAAGATCATTGATCAGGGTAACCAACTATCCTCTTAATTGGATTTGTAATCAGTTCAATAGAAAAAGATTCAGGCTTTGCACTATAAGCAAGGACTAAACTATTAGGTAGAAAATTATTTCCTTTTGAGGAGAACCCATTTTTTTTTAACTTGGCAAAATGATCATGCTTTCAGACTGTTCTCTAATTATTTGTTCTCTGTCTACAGGTTTGTCCTAATTTCAACCTAGAACATCAAAACATATTGCAGAGGACATTCATTAACATAGACCCATAACCATTCAAAGTGCTAAGAAAAATCAACTACAAGAATTCAGACACATATGGAATATTTACATCAAGTCCCCTTCTATGTCTTATGGTACTTCTTGGAAGGTCAAGATAAAAGAATATAAGAGCTGAAGAACACAAGGTGTGCTGTGAAATTCTGTCTATGTAATATGGCATGACTGATGCTCATACAAAAATCAATGAAGCTGTGATTATCTGCACATCCTGGCATGGAGGGTTGAGCAGATTCGTAAGTTCCTAACTTTAGCAGAGGAGCTACTTGTAGTTGAGGATGCAGTGGATGGCAGAATTGTTTTCCTGTGAGGAGTGGCCACTGGCAGGTACAAAATACCCTAGTGAAGAATTTCACAATGGTGGGCACATTTATAGGCAGCACAGAACAGACTTCGTGGATTAAAAGTATAAAGAAATATTTCAAGACAGAAAGAGATCTGCAGAAGAGGAAGGCAAAGGGTTGTATATGATTGGTAAACATTTTGTACTCTGCTGAAATATCCAAAGTTTTTTTTTTTAAAAAATTCTGTTATATAAAAGGAGTTTTCAATGCTAGTAACTAAAAGAACATTTGAGGACCTAATACGACAAACTCAGGTGTGTTAAGTACTTCCTATTCCTCACAGACTATGGCATATTAATCATTAATATTACAATAATAATGCAAAGCATTCTACTAGTATTGTAATTGCAAACAGTTAATTTCTGAACCTCTACTGTTTCTGACACAGTTAAGGATGCATATTTTGAAATGAAAAATTTTATACTATTCACTATTTTAATAATGATAATTGCATTTTATGACTTTAAAAGTGATATGCTATTATTTAAAGTACTAAAATATACTATGTTTAGAGTTTAAAATGCACTGTTTATGTATTTGGTTATTCATTCATTTTGACTTTCTTATCTGGAGTATTACTTAAGATATTTAGATTATTTGTGATTATAAGTGCGATTTCATGATGAGGAAGGTAATTAACTTTCAAAAGAGACATTCATCTTTGAAAATCTCTTGTCCTCACAATTTGTTTAGCCTCAATACATAAACCCTCTTTGCTTCTAACTAGTCCCAGAATGAGCTATGTCTGGCTTGCTTTCTTTTATCCCATTGGCAAAAGGGTAGGTTTGGAAGCCCATTCTGGTCAACTAAATCTGGTTTTTTTCTTTAGAAAGAGGCAGACTGTTCAAAGCTAAGATTCAGTTTTTGCTATACAATGAAGTATTCATTAACTAACTATATCTTTTTCATATTTAAAATAATACTATTAATCTAATTAAATTGTCAGTGTAAAATGTGTAATCACACGCAATTATTTAAATGACTCTCACAAAATTAGTATACAATACAAGCTTGTTGTGATTATAAGTGCGATTTCATGAAGAGGAAGGTAATTATCTTTCAAAAGAGACATTCATCTTTGAAAATCTCTTGTCCTCACAATTTGTATAGTCTCAATACATAAACCCTCTTTGCTTCTAATTCGTCCCAGAATGAGCTATGTCTGGCTTGCTTCCTTTTACCCCATTGGCAAAAGGAATCTAGATTCTAGGAAGCAGTTGAAAATGTAATTAATAATGTGCCTAGATGTTTCAATGAGGAATTTACTAGTTATCACATCTTTTTCTATACATCATTCTGTACCATAAAACACCAGAGATCTTTTTCCTCATGTTAGTGTTCTTTGTGTTCTCCTAACTCTACAAATATGTCAGTTACCTTGATAAAGAGTTAGTTTCTTACATTATGAATCACAATCTTCCAAATTCTCACTTGTTGGGGTCAGAAATACTCTTTGAGGTCATAATATAATTACATTATTTCTCCCTGTCTCTTCTTCCTTCCATACCCTCCAATATAACGCTCCTTGGTTGCCGACAAATTTATGGTCTCTTTTTTTCATTAGTTGTTATATTTATGAATATGCATATTATACAGAGACATTTCTAAATATAATCTGTTCAGTGTATATATAGCTAATTTTAAGTGTGTTTTCAGGACTATTTGGTATTTGATAGCTAATTGGTGAATTCTTCTCTGCAAAAGACTTTATCCTTCAGTCTCAACACTTTCTGATGGCTGGTAGTTGCCAATGCAGGGTTGAGGCATCTTCAGCTTTCTCTGCTTCTCTTTGGCATGTCTGTAGTTGTTTATATATTTAGTCAGTTATGGTACTAAGACTTTATGGGTATAATTTCTGACTGACATTACTAGACTTAATAGTCTCACGCAAATACCATGATCCTCTGTGTCTTACTGGCTTTCTGCTCCCTTATTCAGTCCACAATGCTCCTTGAGTCTTAGGGATGGAAGAAGGTTTGAGATGTATCCTTTGATAATGGTATCTAAAATTCTACAGTTTGTTAGATTGTGATTTCGTGTAATGATCTATGCCAGTTGCACAGTAAAGATTATTTGACGAGTGATGCAGACTATCCTTTTATGTGGGTATAAGGACAAATTTTAAGAATATATTTAGACTTATGCTGGTTCAATAAAGTTGTCATTGTAGGTTCTCCTACAAAATCCATGTCTTCAGTAGGTCTGGGATGTTGGCTAATTTTTCCAGGATCAAGCATGATTTCCCTCTGGTTGAGCCCAATTAGAGAGCAGATGGTTCTGACCAGAATGTGTCTATCACTACTGGAACCTTAGGGTTACTATGCCATGCTGCTCATTGATATGATTCATAGTTACCACATCTGTGTAGGACTGATATTTGCTTCTATCCTTTGGAAGCTTGCAAGGTGCATTCTGGTACTATGAAATCTAGGTCAAGGAGGTAAAATTTAAGTCAATTCAAACTCAGGGTCTCTGGGCCCTGTGTCTGAAGTGAATGATATCTTCAGCAATTGATACCACTTCTGGGGGTCCACCAAGACAATATTAGTAGTCAGGATGCTTTGGGAATATCTGGAGCAACCTTGACCAACAACTCAAAAGTGTACTCACGTATGTGATGTTGGGGCTTTTGTTGGTTAATCTTTGACTCCCAAGGATAGCATTGCAAACCAAGATGAAAGTTTGTATGTATGTGTATATATATATATATATATATATATATATATATATATATATATATATATGCATGTGTTAGAATTTTTGATAAATACTTAATAAGATAATTCCTTATGACTTTCTCAAAGATTCATAATGTCATTTAATACTCTTCTATCCTTATTCTGCATTTATCTCCCTTTTCCTCTGCAAAGAGGCCCTCTTTTTCCATTTTCCCAATATTATCATTTTTACCTGATTTCTTCTAGATTTTCATTTTATTAGATTTTAAATCCAGGACTATGTTCTATTTTATTTAATTGTAAAACTTGAAATGAGGTTGTTTATTTCTATACATATAGATTAAAAACATACTCTGAAAACAGAATCCAATTTAAATTAATTTCTTTGCATCTGTGTTGGAGAGTACATGCTTATGGATGGGGGTCTCTAATTCTAGATGTTCTGTTATGAATCATTTCCCTGTCTTTATATAAATGACTTACTTTGTTTCAAATAAATACTTGAAACAAAATGCCCCATGATTTCAGCTTTCCATTGTCTTAAATAATTCTGTACTTGAAATTGTTATTTAACTTCCAAAGACATAGAAGTCTTCTAGATTTTTCTCTCCTGTTAATGTAAAATGTTTTTGTCACACTTAAATACTTTTAAATATACCCCTATTTGTTTTATTTACAATCATATAACTTAACTTCACAAATGTCCTACACCTGAAAACAAAGTAAAAATTATATATATTCTGTCACATCCTTATTGTTACTGTAAACCTATTTGTAAATATCAATCATGTGCATCAGTTGACCATACTGTTTAAATCTCCAATCCTAATGTGTTTATGTATCTCTGTTCTATTATTTATTGACAAGAGAATATTGACATACTTGAGAGTAAATTTAGATACATCTACTTTTCTTTTCAGATGTATACATGTTAATCAATATACTTTAAAGTTGTATTAATAGGAATATACATATTTGTTTGTCTTCTTTTAATAAATTTTAACAATTGTTGATGCAAATATATTAATACCTTAAAATTTAATACATAAATTTTTGATATTTTAGTCTTTAATGACTGTGTAATTCTGTGTTTGGGAAATAATATTTTTTGTGACCTCAAATGAATTTTCACATATTCATATATTCAAACTCTAGTTTGATCAATTCACTTTGTGGATATGTAATATCTCTTTACTGTCAATCGCTTTCCATTCTTACAAACAATAAGATTTACATGAAACTGTAGAACATGTTATAGAAAATGAGCTTTACCCTAGTGGTTACACTGTTTGAGATTATTATTCACTCTCACAACCATGATGAAGTTACTGATCCATCAAGACAAGAATATTTTCATCTAACTGGGATTCCTCATTTAACCTTCATCATTACATGTTCATTTCAAAAGTACACCCTAACTTCCTCCATTCTTGGTGACATTGACTTGTTTTCCATTGCTACAAATTTATATTTCATAAATGGTATGAAACTGTTTGGCAATATGTGGAATTGGCTCTTCTAACTTGGAAATGAGTCCAATTCTTCCATGCATGGCATCCTCCTCTCCTCTCATTTTTTAACAAAGTTTGCTGTTTATAATGTTTCACAATATTAACTCCACCATCTTTGATCTGGCAACAGAGCAGTTGGGACCTCCAGGCGC
The DNA here is from genome assembly GCA_036184795.1 of Tokudaia tokunoshimensis. Classification (NCBI taxonomy): domain Eukaryota; kingdom Metazoa; phylum Chordata; class Mammalia; order Rodentia; family Muridae; genus Tokudaia; species Tokudaia tokunoshimensis. The sequence goes on along the minus strand of BTHU01000012.1, from coordinate 969,871 downwards.
AGGGATAACCAAGCATAAAATCGCTTGGGACTCAGCCAGCTTGTGTGCTCCCTGCACCCAAGAGCTGGACAGCTCTGTGGTCATCTACGCGCCAGCTCTGCTGTGGGACATCTGCCCTAAAGAGGGACCCCCACTTGGAGAGAGCACACCAGGAGAGGGCGCACCAGTCTCCCCTTAGCAAACTCTGCTCCGGGAATTGACTACACTGAGTCTCCAGATACAAGGGATTCCCCAAGTATAACATCACTTGGGGTAAGGCACATCAGGGCTCCAAAGTCACTCAGGAGCAGGGCAGCCCATCAGCAATCAGAGCTAGGGGAAACCCAGTCATCCAGGGGGCAGAAATAGTCTGGCTGTCTCACAAGAGGTCCAAGCAACAGCCAGTGACAGCAGGACCAACTAACACCAGAGATAATCAGATGGCAAAAGGCAAACATAGGAACATTACTAACAGAAATCAAGGCAATATGGCACCATCCGAACCCAAATCTCCGACAGCAGCAAGTCCTGGATACCCCATCACACCCAAAAGGCAAAATCTAGATTTAAAATCACTTCTCATGGTGCTATTAGAGGATTTCAAGAAGGGCATAAATAAATCTCATAAAGAAATACAGGAGAACATGAATCAATGGGTAGAATCCCTTACAAAGGAAACACAAAAATTGCTTAAAGAAATGCAGGTGAATATGGGTCAACAGATGGAAGCCCATAATGAGGAAACACAAAAATTGTTTAAAGAAATACAGGAGAACTTGGATCAACAGGCAGAAATCCTGAAAGTCGAAATACAAAAATATCTTAAAGAAATACAGGAAAACACAAACAAACAACTGAAGGATCTGAGCAAATCCATGCAAGATATAAAAAAGGAAGTACAAACAACTAAGAAATCACAAATGGAGAAAACTTTGATTATAGAAAACGTCGGGAAGAAATCAGGGGTCAAAGATGCAAATATCAACAAAAGAATACAAGAGACTGAAGAAAGAATCTCAGGTGCTGAAGATACCATAGAAAGTATTGATTCAAGAGTCAAAGAAAATGAAAAAACGCAAAAAACATGTAACCCAAAACATCCAGGAAATCCAGGACACAATGAGAAGACGAAACCTAAGGGTTATAGGTATAGATGAGAGTGAAGATTCACAACTTAAAGGGCCAGTAAATATCTTCAACAAAATTATGTAGGAAAACTTCCATAACCTAAAGAGAGAGATGCCAATGAATATACAAGTAGCCTGCAGAACTCCAAACAGACTGGATCAGAATAGAAATACCTCCCGTCACATAATAATCAAAACACCAAATGTACTAAACAAAGAAAGAATATTAAAAGCAGAAAGAGCAAAAGGCCAAGTAACATATAAAGGAAGACCTATCCAAATCACATCAGACTTCTCACCAGAGACTATGAAAGCCTGAAGATCTTGGGCAGATCTCATACAGACTCTAAGAGAACACAAATGACAGCCTAGACTACTATACCCAGCAAAACTCTCAATCACCATAGAAGGAGAAACCAAGATATTTCATGATAAAACAAAATTTATACAATATCTTTGGACAAACCCAGCCTTATAAAGGATAATAGGTGGAAACCGCCAATACAAGGAGAGAAACTACACCCTGGAAAAAACGAGATAGTAACCTTCGTTCATCAAGCCCAAAAGTAGATAACCACTCAAACATAAAGATAGCGTCAAGAATAGCAGGTGGCAATAATCACTATTCCTTAATCTCTCCTAGTATCAATGGTCTCAATTCCTCAATAAAAAGACATAGACTAACTAACTGGATATGTAAACAGGACCCATCATTTTACTGCGTGCAGGAAATGCACCTCAGTGTCAAAGACAAACACTACCTCAGAGTAAAAGAATGGAAAACAATCTTACAAGCAAATGGTCCCAGGAAACGAGCTGGAGTAGCCATCCTAATATCAGATAAAATTGACTTTCAACCTAAAGCATCAAAAAAGACAAAGAAGAACACTACATACTGGTCAAAGGGAAAATCCACCAAGAACTCTCAATTCTGAACATCTATGCTCCAAATACAAAGAATTTGGATTTGTAAAAGAAACTTTATTAAAGCTCAAAGCACACATCGCACCTCACACAATAATAGTGGGTGATTTCAACAACCCAATCTCTGAAATGAATCATTCAGGAAAGCAGAAAAAACAGGGACACAGTGAAACTAATTGAAGCCTTGGACCAAATGGAATTAACAGATATATATACAACATTTCATCCTAAAGCAAAAGAATACACCTTCTCTCAGCACCCCATGGCACCTTCTCTAAAACTCACCACAAAACAGTCCTCAACAGATATAAGAAGATCGAACTAATCTCATGCCTCCTATCAGGTCACAATGGAATAAAAGTGGTCTTCAATTACAACAAAAACAAAAGAAAGTCCACGTACACGTGGAAGCTGAACAATGCTCTACTCAATGATAACATGATCAAGGAGGAAATAAAGAAAGAAATCAAAGACTTCTTAAAACTTAATGAAAGTGAAGGCACAAAATACCCTAATTTATGGGAAACAATGAAAGCCATGCTAAGAGGAAAATTCATAGTCCTGAGTGCCTCTAAACAGAAATGGGAGAGAGCATACACTAGCAGCTTAATGGCACACCTGAAAGCTCTTGAACAGAAAGAAACAAATACACCCAAGAGGAGTAGAAGGAAGGAAATCATCAAACTCAGGGCTGAAATCAATCAAGTAGAAACAAATAAAACCATACAAAGAATCAACAAAACTAGGAGTTGGTTCTTTGAGAAAATCAACAAGGTAGATGAGCCCTTAGCCAGACCAGCCAAAGGGCTCAGAGACAGTATCTAAATTAACAAAATCACAAACGAAAAGGGAGATATAACAACAGATTCTGAGGAAATTAAAAAAAAAATCATCAGATCCTACTACAAAAGCCTGTATTTAAGTCAACTAGAAAATCTGGAGGAAATGGACAATTTCCTAGACAGATACCAAATACCAAAACTAAATCAGGATTGAATAGACCATCTAAACTGCCTTGTAACCCCTGAAGAAATAGAAGTGGTCATTGGAAGTCTTCCAAACAAAAAAGGCACAGGTCCAGATGGTTTTTGTGCAGAATTCTATCAGACCTTCAAAGACGACCTAACACCAATACTCTTCAAACTATTCCACAAAATAGAAACAGAAGGAACACTCCCCAACTTGTTCTATGAAGCCACAATTAGGCTGATAGCAAAATCACACAAAGAACCGAAAAAGAAAGAGAAACTCCGACCAATTTCTCTTATGAATATCAATGCAAAAATACTCAATAAAATTCTTGCCAACCAAATCCAAGAACACATTAAAGCAATCATTCACCATGATCAAGTAGGCTTCATCCCAGGGATGGAGGGATGGTTCAATATAAGGAAGTCCATCAATGTAATACACTACATAAAAAATCTCAAAGAAAAAAAACACATGGTCATTTCATTAGATGCTGTAAAAGCATTTGACAAAATTCAACATCCTTTCATGGTAAAGGTCTTGGAAAGATCAGGAATTCGAGGCCCATATCTAAACTTAGTAAAAGCAATTTACAGCAAACCAGTAGCCAAAATCAATCTACTTGGAGAGAAACTTGAAGCAATCCCACTAAAATCAGAGACTAGACAAGGCTGCCCTTTCTCTCCATATCTTTTCAATACAGTACTTGAAGTTCTATCTAGGGCAATTAGACAATAAAATGAGGTCAAAGGGATACAAATTGGAAAGGAAGAAGTCAAACTATCACTATTTGCAGACAATATAATAGTATACTTAAGTGATCCAAAGAACTCCACCAGAGAACTCCAACAACTGATAAACAACTTCAGCAAAGTGGTCGGATATAAAATCAACTCAAGCAAATTAGTAGTAGCCTTCCTATACTCAAAGAATAAGCAGGCTGAGAAAAAAAATAAGGGAAATGATACCCTTCACAATAGTCACAAACAATATAAAGTATCTTGGTGTGACTCTAACCTAAAAAGTGAAAGATATGTATGACAAGAACTTCAAGTCTCTGAAGAAGAAATTGAAGAAGACCTCTGAAAATGGAAAAATCTTCCATGCTCATGGAATGGCGGGATTAATATAGTAAAAATGACCATCTTGCTAAAAAGCAATATAATGATTCAAGGCAATCCCCATCAAAATCCCAACTCAGTTCTTCATAGAGTTAGAAAGAGCAATTTTAAAAATTCATCTGGAAAAACAGAAAACCCAGGAAGCTAAAACTATTCTCAAGAGTAAAAGAACTTCTGGGGGAATGAGTATCCCAGACCTCAAGCTGTACTAAAGAGTAATAATGTTAAAAACTGCATAGTATTGGTACAGTGACAGGCATGTAGATCAATGGAACAGAATTGAAGACCTAGGATTGAATCCATACTCATATGGTCACTTGATCTTTGACAAGGGAGCTAAAACAATCCCATCAAAAAAGATAGCCTTTTCAACAAATGGTGCTGGTTCAAATGGAGGTCAACATGCAGAAGAATGCAAATTGATCAATTCTTACCTCCTTGTACTAAGCTCAATTCCAAGTGGATCAAGGACCTCCACATAAAACCAGACACACTGAAACTAATAGAAAGGAAACTAGGGAAGAACCTTGATCATATGGGCACAGGGGAAAATTTTCTGAACAGAACACCAATAGTTTATGCTCTAAGTTATTATTTAATTTCTAATGGAAATTGACAAATGGGATCTCATAAAATTGCAAAGCTTCTGTAAGGCAAAGGACACTGTTAAAAGGACGAAGTGGCAACCAACAAACTGGGAAACGATCTTTATCAACGCTACATCGACAGAGGGCTAATATCCAATATATACAAAGAACTCAAGAAGTTACACTCCAGAGAGCCTAATAACCCTATTAAAAAATGGGTACAGAGCTAAACAAAGAGTTCTCACCTGAAGAATATAGAATGGCTGAGAAGCACCAAAAGAAATGTTCAACATCTTTAGCATTAGGGAAATGCAAATCAAAACAACCCTGAAATTCCACCTCACACCAGTCAGAATGGCTAAGATCAAAAACACAAGAGAACAGAGGTTGTTGGTGAGGAAATAGAGGAACACTCCTCCACTGCTGGTGGGATTGCAAGCTGGTACAACCACTCTGGATAGCAGGCTGGTGGTTCCTCAGAAAACTGGGCATGACACTCCGGGAGGATCCTGTTATACCACTCCTGGCCATATACACAAAGGCTTTCCCTACATGCAGTAAGGACACATGTTCCACTATGTTCATAGCAGCCTTATTTATAATAGAAGCTGGAAAGAACCCAGATTTCCCTCAACGGAGGAATGGATTCAGAAGATGTGGTATATTTACACAATGGAATATTACTCTGCAATTAAAAACAATGAATTCACAAAATTCTTAGGCAAATGGTCAGAACTGGAAAATATCATCCTTAGTGAGGTAACCCAATCACAAAAGGACACACATAGTATGCAGTCACTGATAAAGGAATATTAACCCAGAAACTGGGAATACCCAAGACACAATTCACATATCAATAGATTTCCAAGAAGATGGAAGGAGAGACCCCTGGTCCTGGAAAGACTGGATGTAGGGGAATACCATGACAGAGAAGTTAGAATGGGTTGAATAGAGAACAGGGGGAGGGAAGAGGGCTTATGGGACTTTCGTTGAGGGAGGAACTGGAATAGTGGAAATCATTCGCAATGTAAATAAAAAAATATAGAAAATAATAATAAAAAAGTGAAGAGATTAAAAAAAGAAATTTAAATCAAAAAATATTTCACAATATTATCAGATTATAAATGTGTCTAAAAATTCCATATGTCAATAAAAAAATTATTCTTTATTAGAAATTTTCTTTATTTACATTTCAATTGTTTTTCCCTTTCCCAGTTTGCACCTCTCCTCCAGAAATCCTCCATCCCATCCTCTCTCCCCCTGCTTCTTTGAGGGCGTTCCTCCACCCACCCCACTTCCACCTCCCTGCCCTTGATTCCCCTACACTGAAGCATCTAACCAGCCTTTACAGGACAAAGGACCTCGACTACTATTGATGCCTGACAAGTCAATATTCTGCTACATATGCATCTAGAGTTGTCTGTACTCCTTGATTGATGGTTTAGACCCTGGGAGCTCTGTCGTGTCTAGTTAGTTGGCATATGCAAATTTTAATTTCTCTGTAATAAGTGTCCATGAGTGTAATTTTGGATTTTAAGGTGCCACCTTACGTTCCTACCAACAACAACGTAATAAATGACTCATTTTTTATGTCATCTATAAGATTTGGATTACCATACAATACACATTTCTGCTCTTCTAGTATGTACATAGTCTTATATTGTTGTGATTGAGAATTTTCTAAGAGATAATGAAATTGAACAACTTTTCTTGTAGCTATTAGAAATCCATGCTTTTCAGTAAAGTTTTTCTTCACATTTTTGTTTGTTTTCTCATTAGGTAAGTATACGTGTTGGCATATAGAATCTTAAATATTTATTAGAGATAAGTCTTCCAAACATGATTACCCCCATAAGTCTTCAGTTTTTCTTTCCTACCAAAATATTTTGGATAATAAAGTGTTGTAATTTTTCTGTTTAATTTATTGATCCTTTTGTTTATTAAGACATATCTTTTGGAGTTCACCTAGATAGCACATCACATCCTTCCATGATTGTTTCCTCACATACATTTGTATTTTACACTTAAGCCCAGTGTTTGACTTCATTCACATGTGAAGCTTTAACTTTACTTGTCTCCTGTTTTTAAATATCTACGTTGAATATCCAGCATGGTTTGATTAAAAACACCATAATTTTTACATTAATACCCTTTCTCTTTTCTTGAAATTAGTAAGTTTTGTAGTTCTATTTACAGATGGTCTATTTTGTTCCCTGTAAGTATAGATTTATAGAGAAATCTATACTATCACTACCTTATTACATTTTCAATATATCTATAATTTATAAATAGTTAAGAATAAACTGAATAAGAGATTATGATGCAAAAATTTGTCTAATTGAAAAAGCCAGACAAATTCTCCAAATTCCGCACTGTGGCTTAAGAAATGAACTCAGTCATTTTTACTGATAGATTCCTTATATTTCTTTCTGTTATATTTCCAAGAATTTGAAGCAGAAGCAAAGAAATGGTATCCACAACAATGTTTGCAAAACAAAAACGCTTTTAGAACAGTGCTGTTTTATTATGGTCATAAAGTCATTCATGTTTTGGTAATTGCTATCTTTCTAAATTTATTTAAAGACACTCATATTCTTCTTTGTTCTAAATGTAATTAAGAGGTGTGTCTTTCACCTAAATGCTGAAAAGATGCATTTTGGGATAAACAGTAATTTGGATCAATTTTAACCAAATTATAGCAATCCTAGTTATACCATGAAACTTATACCAAAGCAGTCCTAATGTGTTTTTCTGAATCTCTTTTCAGAAGGTTGTGAATGAATTGTGAGAGGATATTTCTCAATGCTGACGGTGTAAATTTGCTTACTTTATCAGAAAATTAAAGAAAGCAAACACATGAAAAAGTTTTAGATTATTACTGCTTCACTAATTATTTGAAATCACAATATAGTGTGAACAGAAACTGTTCTTAAGTGCTTCTGAACATTTGTGCTACAGTAATGTCTATTACCCATCAACCTCAGCTCTTTTCTGTGAGCGATGATTCAGTGCTTAAATGAATTATAGGAAATCCAACAGAGAAGGGTAATAACTATTTTAAATATTACTTGACAATATTCCATGTCATAAGGTACTGTCAGACATTACCTTGTTTCTTTTTACATTTTCATGATCTTTAATAATATCCTCATGTCAACCTGTTATAACTAAGGCTGTACACTAGTTAATACAAATATATATATTAGTTTTTAGCACTATAACTATAACTGCATACACACATACACACACACATATATATATACATGTATATGTATATGTATATGTATATATATATATATATACATATATATATATATATATAAAATCAGTGTATGTCAGATAAACGTTAGTGTTTCTTAACCTAGAGTCATTCCAGTGTATTTTTGGCCAGCAGTGCATATGTTATTATTCACAGGTTTATACAGCTTTACCATCAAAATTAAAGAAATCATCCCTGTCCCTGCCATTTTTATTGCCCAAACAAGCAGGATAGCATGGGATTGGATGAAAAGTAAAGTAAAATAAAATGTCTTCTAGCAATAGGGCCTAATATAAGCAACTCATGACATCACAGTAGCTTTAATTAAATTGGAAATTTTCATCTGAAAAATCACATTCAAGATTATGTGTGTTTAAGCTCTGGTATCTTTTCCTTATAGGAAAACATAAAAATGTTCCAGTGCTTTATGCTGAACTCTCATAAGTCTGGAAAGCAAAAGAACACTGTGTTGAAATAACAAAGTCAAATAATACATGATAGAGAAAGAAAATGTAGATCCTCTCTCCTTTTTTTTCTTCAGTTTTCCATATTTTAAATAATTGTTTTCACTATCTTGGGTATTTGTTGTTCCATATAAAGTTGAGAATTGCTCTTTATATTTCTGTGAAGAATTGAGTTGGAGCTTTTGTGTGAATTATATTGCACCAATAAATGGCTTTTGTCAGATGGCCATTTCTACTACAGTTCTCCTAATCCATGAACATGGAAGAACTTTCTGTCTTCTGAAGTCTTCTTCAGAGATGTCAAGTTCTTATCATACAGATCTTTCACTTGCTTGGTTAGAGTGACATGAAGATATTTTATATTATTTGTAACTGTTGTGAATGGTGTTGTTTCCTTAATTTCTTTCTCAGCCCATTTATCCTTTGTGTAGAGAAATGCTACTGATTTGAATTAATTTTATATCCAGTCACTCGGCTGATGTTGTTTATCAGGTATAAGAGTTCTGGTAGAGCCGGGCGGTGGTGGTGCACGCCTTTAATCCCAGCACTTGGGAGGCAGAGGCAGGAGGATTTCTGAGTTCGAGGCCAGCCAATTCTACAAAGTGAGTTCCAGGACAGCCAGGGCTACACAGAGAAACCCTGTCTTGAAAAAAAAAAAACAAAACAAAACAAAAAAAGAGTTCTGGTAGAATATTTGGGGTCACTTATAGACACTACTATCATATCATCTACAAATACTGATACCTTGATTTTCTTTCTTTCTTTCTTTCTTTCTTTCTTTCTTTCTTTCTTTCTTTCTTTCTTTCTTTCTTTTTTTCTTTCTTTCCTCCCTGAGCAAGTTATAATCTAGTAGAGAGTTATTCAGTTTCCATGCATATTTAAGCTTTCTCTTATTTTTTGTTGTAATTGAAAAACAGCCTTATTCCATGGTCATCTGATAGAATTCATGGGATTATTTCAATATTCTTATATCTGGTGAGACTTTTATGTGTCATATTATATGGTCAGTTTGGTAGAAAGTACCTTGAAGTTCTGAGAAGAAAGTATATTCTTTTCTTTTAGGTTGCAATGTTCTATAGATATCTTCTAAATCCATATGGTTCATAACTTTTGTTAGCTTCACTATGTCTCTGTTTAGCTTCTGTTTCCATTGATGAAAGAGGGGTGATGAAGTCAACCACTATTATTGTGTAATGATCAATGTAAGTTTTGAGTTTTAGTATCGATTCCTTTACAAATGTGTGTACTCTTGTATTTCGGGCATAAATGTTTAGAATCAAGAGTTCATGTTGGTAGATTTGTCCTTTGATGAGTATAAATTTTCCTTCCCCAACTGTTTTGATTACTTTTGGTTGGAAGTCTATTTTATTTGATAATAGGTTGTCTACTCCAGCTCATTTCTTGAGATCATTTGCTTGCAAAATTTTTCCTGCTGTTTATTCTGAGGCGGTATCTGTATTTGTCACTCCTTGTGTTTCCAGTATGCAACAAGATGATTAAGAATCCAGTCTGTTATTCTATGTCTTTTCATTGGGGACATGAGACCATTGATGCTGAGAAATACTAAAGACCAACAGTTGTTGGTTACTGTTGTTTTTGTTGTTAGTAATGGTATTATCTTTATGTGGTTCTCTTATTTTGGGTTTGTTGTGAGATGATTAATTCTTGGTTTTCTGTGGAAATATTTTCCCTCATTGTGTTGTTTTCCTTCTATTGTTCTTCGAGGGACTTCATTAGTGGAAACATGTTGTTTAACTTTGGTTTTGTTATGGAATATCTTGGTTTCTCCATCAATGATGACTGAAAGTTTTGTTTGGTATAGTAGATTCGCAGGCATTCATGTTCTCTTAGGGTCTGCATGACAATTGTCCAAGATCTTCTGACTTTTAGAGTATCTGTTGATAAGTCTCCTATAGTTTTGATAGATCTGTCTTTATATATTCCTTGCATTTTCCACTTAAAACTTTTAATATTCTTTTTTTGTTCTGTGTACTTAGTGTTTTGACTATTATGTGAGGGTTGGAAATTATTTTATGGTCAAATCTATTTGGTGTTCTCCAGGTATTGTGCACAGTTATGACCAACACTTTTTTTTAGATAAGGAAGCTTTCTATGGTTTTGTTGAAGATGTTCCCTGCTTCTTTACATTGGGAATCATCTTTTGCTTCTATCCCTTATTAATCTTTAGTTTGTTCTTTTCATTGTGTTCTGAATTTCCTAGATATTTTGGGTTAGAAGCTTTTTTGCAGTCATATTTTCTTTGGCTGTTGTGTCAATATGTTCTATTGTATCTTCTATGCCTGAGGTATCTCTCTTCTATCTTTTGTATTCTGTTGGAGATACTTGTATATGTAACTACTGGTCTCTTTCCATGGTTTTCCATCTCTGCTCCTGGTTGAGTTATGGGAAATCCAATGTTTTAATGGTTTGTCCACCCACTGATTAGTCTGAATATGTTAACTAACAATGTATCATACAAGCCTTCTTGTCTTCATTATTGTGCTCTCTGGAAAACATTTTGCTATAATAGATTGTAAAGGATATCCATATAATCTCTGTTATCAACAAAGATGTCAAAGAACAAATTGGGCAGTGTTTCTTCTGTTTCTATTTTGTGGAATAGTTTGAAGAGTCTTGATATTAAGTCTTCATTAAAAATTTGATAGAATTCTGCAATAAATCCATCTGTTCCTGGGCTTTTTTTGGTTGAGAGTCTTTAAATGACTGCTTCTATTTCTTTAGGGGTTATGGAATTGTTTAGATGGTTGATCTGATCCTGATTTAATTTTGGTACCTGGTAACTGTCAAGAAAATTGTTCATTTCATCCAGATTTTCCAGTTTTATTGAGTATAGGCTTTTATAGTTGGATCTGATGATTTTTTTTTTTTTTTGGATTTCTTAAGTTTCTGTTGTTATGTCTTCCTTTTCATTTCTCATTTTGTTAATTTGGATACTGTCTCTTGCCTTATGGTTAGTTTGGCTAAGGGTTTATCTGTCTTGTTGATTTTTCTCAAAGAATCAGCTCCTGGTTTTGTTTATTCTTTGTATAGCTTTTTGTTTCTACTTGGTTGAGTTCAGCCTTGAGTTTGAATATTTCCTGTTGTCTAATCCTCTTGGGTGTATTTGCTTCTTTTAGTTCTAGAACTTTCAGATGTGCTTTCAGACTGCTAGTGTATGCTCTTTCCAGTTTCTTTTTGGAAGCGCTCAGATCTATGAGTTTTCCTCTTAGCACCACATTCATTGTGTTCCATAGGATGTGTATGCTGTGCCATCATTTACATTCGATTCTCAAAAGTCTTTTATTTCTTTCTTTATTTCTTCCTTGTCCAAGTTATCATTGAGTAGAGCACGGTTCAGCTTCCATGTGTATGTGAGCTTTCTGTTGCTTTTTATGTTATTGAAGATCTGTATATGATAAAGATGTTATCATTATTTTTAGGGACCTTGGCTGCCTCACATAGTAAACGCATCCCAGTTACATCTGTTGTGACTTTAGTCTATAGCTTATATTATATATTGGGCTTCCCAAATTACATGAACATTTGAACATCTGCATATGAAATGCTGATGGTCTCTATCCCCAGCTGGATCTAATTAGTTAATAAAGTTGCTAGTGTTCAATTGCTCACAAGGAGGCAGGGGTGGAGGTTTAGATTTACTGGGCAAGTGATGATGGGAATAAGGAGGTTATGGAATCACCATGCCAGGAAAGGAAAAGGATGAAAGCATGAGAGCTGGAAGACAGAGAATAAGTAATTTAAGAATCAGGGAAGAGAGACTCCAGAGGCCACTCCCCTCATTAGGTCTGGATTAGCAAAGGTAAAATACAGATTTTAGTAAGTAACAATTCAGGAATATTAGAGGGGAGGCTTTAGCAATATGGAAGTTTTGGATTGGTCCAGCTATTGAGTTGCTTAAGACATATTAGAAATAAGGCTGCATGTGTGTGTGTGCTTCCCTCATGAATCAAAAACAAGTGGGTGGGTAACAAGGAGCACTTGCTCACCTCCCAGGGATTTAAGAGTGAATTAGCTATCCATGGCTACAGATGGTGTTCAATGTGTCATGCTTGTATTCACTTTTAAAAATTTAGTAGAAATTACAGAATGGAAGACTTATGGTGTGATGTGAGATTAGGAGGTGGAGAGAACTGGTTCGTCCCCAAGCTTCCCAGGTTGAGAACAAGAACAAAAAGTGTGCATAATTCTGAGGCTCATGATATGGTCTGGAACACAGTTAAGTCACCCAAGTCCAGAAAAAGCTGAATGACAGAGATATACCATAGGTGCTTCTCAAAGACTTCTGCCTGTTTTTGAACTCCAAGGTGTTGCACAAATAGATAGGCTGCTAGGAACGCAGACAGAGGCAGACAGTAGAGACTGCCTCAAACAAGCAGATAAACAAAGGATAGAGATTAATGAAATTTGATTAGATTGTTTTTAAGGATAGAAAGTAGTATAATGGTAATTGTTTAAATATTTTTAAGTATACAAGGAAAAAAGAAATTCAAGCCTTTGGCCTCAAATATAGGAAACAAAGGCATTGGATAGAGAGAAGTGAGTGAATGAGAGAAAAAATGCATTAAAAGAAATCAGAGAGCCGAAATAGCTCAGATGGGAGAGCGTTAGACTGAAGATCTAAAGGTCCCTGGTTCAATCCCGGGTTTCGGCAGAAGTTTATTTTTCACATCTCATTGTGTTTCTCATCAAAACCGGGCATGACACTCCTGGAGGATCCGGATATACCACTCCTGGGCATATACCCAGAGGCTTTACCTGCATGCAATAAGGACACATGCTCCACTATGTTCTTAGCAGCCTTATTTATAATAGCCAGAAGCTGGAAAGAACCCAGATGTCCCTCAACGGAGGAATGGATTCAGAAGATGTGGTATGGAATACTACTCTACAATTAAAAACAATGAATTCACGAAATTCCAAGGCAAATGGTCAGATCTTGACAATATCATCCTTAGTGAGGTAACCCAATCACAAAAGAACACACATGATATGCAGTCACTGATAAGGGGATATTGACCCAGAATCTCGGAATACCCTAGACACAATCCGCATATCAATAGATTTCTAAGAAGATGGAAGGAGAGACCCCTGGTCCTGGAAAGACTGGATGTAGGGGAACGCCAGGACAGAGTAACGAGAGGGGGTTGAATGGAGAAAAGAGGGAGGGAAGGGGGCTTATGGGACTTTCGGGGAGGGAGGAAACGGGAAAGGGGAAATGATTTGGAATGTAAATTAAAAAAAAATAAAATAAAATAAATAATTAAAAAAAAAAGAAATCAGAAAAACTTTATGTCAGGAGACCACTTAGGATCTTTCAAAGGTGGTCAACATGGGATTTCTGGGATTGCTTAGCCTGGCATGACAACTATAGCCTAAAATTTATTTGAAATTAAAGACATAGGAAAGGATAGGAAGTTAAATAGGCAAGGATATTAATTCCACAGAAGGAAAATTTAAGTATACATAGATGAATAAATAAATTGAGGCTTTTTATCTTAAGTTGTAGTTTAAAAAGCAGGAGATAGGGAGATATCTATCTCAGAAAGTAGAAACGTTGGCCTTGATCTCGTGTAAGAACAAGGATGAAGATAGTAAAGAAACACTGTCTTTTTTTTTTAATTAGATATTTTCTATATTTACATTTTATATGCTATCTCCTTTCCTTGTTTCCCCTCGAAAACCCCCATCCCATCTGCCCTCCTCCTGCTCACTAACCCACCCATTCCTGCTGCCCTGACCTACCCTGGGACAATGGGCCTTCAGTGAACCTAGGGCCTCTCCTTTCATTGATGTATGACCAGGCAATTGTCTGCTACCCATGTGGCTGGAGCCATGGGTCCCTCCATGTGTACTCTTTGATTGGTGGTTAAGTCCCTGTGAGCTCCGGGGTTACTGGTTGGTTTGTATTGTTGTTCCTTCTATGGGGTTGTAAACCCCTTCAGCTTCTTGGGTTCTTTCTCTAGCTCCTACTTTGGGGACCCTGTACTCAGTTCAAAGGTTGGCTGAGAGCATCCCCCTCTGTATTTGTCAGACACTGGCAGGGTCTCTCTGTAAACAGCTATATCAGGCTCCTGTCAGCAAGCACTTGCCATCCACAAGAGGATTTGGGCTTGGAAACTGTATATGGAACTGATCCCCAGGTAGGGCAGTTTCTGAATGGCCTTTCCTTCAGTATTTGCTGCACATTTTGTCTCTGTATTTCCTCCCATGGATATTTTGTACCCCATCTAAGAAGGAAAAAAGTATTCACACTTTGGTCTCCCTTCTTAAGCTTCATGTGGTCTGTGAGTTAAATCTTATGTATTCCAAGCTTCTGGACAAATATCCACTTATCAGGGAGTACATACCATGTGTGTTCTTTTGTGATTGGATTACCTCACTCAGGATGATATTTTCTAATTCCGTCCATTTGCCTAATAATTTCATGAATTCATTGTTTTTAATAGCTGAGTATTACTTTGTTGTATAAATGTACCACATTTTCTGTATCCATTCCTCTGTTGAGGGACATCTGAGTTCTTTCCAGCTTCTGACTGATAAAAAAGGCTTCTATGAACATAGTGGAGCATGTGTTCTTATTACATGTTAAAGCATCATCTGGGTATATCATCTGGGTATATGGAGTGGTATAACATGGCCCTCCCCTAATACTACGTCCAGTTTTCTGATGCACTACCAAACTGATTTCCAGAGTGGTTTTACCAGCTTGCAATCCCATCAGCAATGGAGGAGTGTTCCTCTTTCTACACATCTTCTCCAGTATCTGCTGTCACCTGAGTTTTTGATCTTAGCCATTCTGACTGGTGTGAGGTGGAATCTCAATGTTGTTTTCATTTGCATTTCCCTGATGACTAAGGATGTTGAACATTTCTTTAGGTGTTTCTCAGCCATCAGGTATTCCTCAGTTGAGAATTCTTTGTTTATATTGGTACCCTATTTTTTAATAGGGTTATTTGGTTCTCTGGAGTCTAACTTCTTGAGTTCTTTGTATATATTGGATATTAGCTCTCTATCTGATGTAGGATTGGTAAAGATCTTTCCTCAGTCTGTTGGGTACTATTTTGTCCTATTTACAGTGTCTTTTGTCTTACAGAAGCTTTGCAATTTTATGAGGTCCCATTTGTTAATTCTTGATATTAGAGCATAAGGCATTGGTGTTCATTTAAGGAAATTATCCCCTAAATAATGTGTCCCAGAATTTTCTCCAATTTCTCTTCTGTTGGATTCAGTGTATCTGGTTTTATGTGGAGGTCCTTGATCCACTTGGAATTAAGCTTTGTACAAGGAGATAAAAATGGATCAATTTGTATTCATCTACATGCTGACTGCCATTTGAAACAGTACCATTTGTTGTAAAGTCTACGTTTTTTCCACTGGGTTGCTTTAGCTGCTTTGTCAAATATCAAGTGACCATAGATGTGTGGTTCTTTTATTCTGTTCCATTGATCTACCTGTCTGTCTCTGTATCAATACCATGCAGTTTTAATCACTACTGCTCTGTAATACAGCTTGAAGTCAGGGATGTTGATTCATCCAGAAGTTCTTTTATTGTTGAGAATAATTGTACTATCCTCGGTATTTAGTTATTCCATATATATTTTCAAATTGCTCTTTCTAACTCTATGAAGAATTAAGTTGGAATTTTGATAGGGATGGAATTGAATATGTGGATGGCTTTCAGTAAGATGGCCATTTTTATTATGTTAATCCTGCCAATCCATGAGCATGGGAGATGTTTCCCTATTCAGAAATCTTCTTTGATTTATTTCTTCATAAATAAATCTGTGATACAGATTTTTCACTTGCTTGGTTAGAGTCACACTAAATAATTTTATATTATTTGTAACTATTGTGAGGGGTGTTAGTTCCCTAATTTCTTTCTCAAAAAGCATATCATTTGAGTAGTGGAAAGCCACTGACTTGTTTGAGTTAATTTTATATCCAGACACTTTGCTCAAGTTGTTTATCAGGTTTAGGAGTTCTCTGGTGGAATTTTTAGGGTCACATAACAATACTATCATATCATCTGCAAATAGGGATATTTTGACTACTTCCTTTCTAATTTGTATCCCTTTGACCTCCTTTTGTTTTCTAATTACTCTGGTCAGGACTATCAGTCCAAATTGAATAGATAGGGAGAGAGTGGGCAGCCTTGTCTAGTCCGTGATTTTAGTGGGATTGCTTCAAGTTTCTCTCCATTTAGTTTGATGTTAGTGTCTGGTTTACTGTATATTGCTTTTACTATGTTTAGGTGTGTATGGACCTTGAATTCCTGATCTTTCCAAGACTTTTTTCATGAAGCCTTGTTGGATTTTGTCAGATGCTTTTTCAGCATCTCATGAAATGATCTTGTGTGGTTTTTTTTTTGTTTGTTTGTTTTTTGTTTTTTTTTATTTGAGTTTGTTTAAACAGTGGATTACCATGATGGATTTCCATATATTGAACCATCGCTGAATTCCTGGATTGAAGCCTACTTGACCATGATGGATGATCATTTTTCTATGTTCTTGGATTCAGTTTGTGAAATTTATATTGAACATTTTTGCATCAAAATTCATATGAGGAAGTGGTCTGAAGTTCTCTTTCCTTCTTGGGTCTTTGTGTAGTTTAGGAAAAAGCATAATTGTGAATTCATAGAAAGAATTGAGTAGTGTTCCTTCTGTTTCTATTTTGTGGAATGGCTTTAATTGTATTGGTATTAGTTCTTCATTGAAGTTCTGATTGAATTCTTCACTAAATTGCTCTGGTCCTGGGATTTTTTTTTTTTTTTTTTTGATTGGCAGACTATTAATGACTGTGTCTATTTCTTTAGGGATATGATTGTTTAGATGAGTTTTTCTGATCCTGATTTAATTTTGGTACCTGGTATCCATCTGGAAAATTATCCATTTCATCCAGATTTTGCAGTTTTTTTTTTTTTTTTGAGTGTAGGCTTTTGGAGTAGGATCTGATGATTTTTTTTTTTTATTTTCTCAGTTTCTGTTGTTATGTCTCCCTTTTCATTTCCCATTTTGTTAATTTGGATATTGTCTCTTTGCCCTGTGGTTAGTCTGGCTAAGAGTCTACCAATCGTGTTGTGTTTCTCAAAGAACCAGCCTCTAGTTTGGTTGATTCTTTGTATAGATTTTTTCCTTTCTACTTGGTTGAGTTCTACACTATGTTTGATTATTATCTGATGTCCACTCCTCTTGGATGAATTTGCTTCCTTTCTTTTTCTAGAGCTTTCAGATGTGCTGTCAAGCTGCTAGTTTATGCTCTCTCCAGTTTCTTTTTGGAGACACTCAGAGGCATGAGTGTCTTACCACTGCTTTCATTGTGTCCCATAAGTTAGCTTATGTTGTGCTTTAATTTTCATTAAATTCTAAAGAGTCATTAATTTCTTTCTTTATTTCTTCCCTGGCAAAGTTATCATTGAGTAGAGCATTGTTCATCTTCCATTTGTATGTGGACTTTCTATTGTTTTTGTTTATACTGAAGATCAGTCTTAGTCATTGGTGATCTGATAAGATGCATAGGATTATTTCAATCTTCATGTGTATGTTGAGGGATGTTTGTGACTGCTTTTATGGTCAGTTTTGGAGAAGTTACCATGAGGTGTTGAGAAGGTTTATTCTTTTTTTTTTTTTTTGGATAAAATGTTCTATAGATATCTGTCAAAACCATTTGGTTCATAACTTCTGTTAGTTTCCCTGTGTTTCTGTTTTGTTTGGGTTTCCATGATCTGTCCAATGGTGAGAGCTGGATGTTGAAGTATCCCAATATTATTGTGTGAGGAACAATGTGTGTTTCCTTTATGAATGTGGGTGTCCTTGCATTTGGAACATAGATGTTCAGAACTGAGAGTTCATGTTGGTAGATTTTTCCTTTGATGTGTATGCATGTCCTTCCTTATCTTTTTTTTTCTGATAACATTAAATTGAAATTTGGTTTTATTCCTTAATAGAATGGCTACTCCAGCTTTTTCTTGGAAACACTTGTTTGGAAAATTGATTTCTAACCTCTTACTTGGAGGAAGTGTCTTGTCTTTTTCACTGAGCTGCGTTTCTTCTGTGGAGCAAAATGTTGGGCCCTGTTTATGCATCCATTCTTTTAGACTATGCCTTTTTACTCAGGAATTTAGTTCACTGATATTAAAAGATATTAAGGAAAAGATATTGTTGCTTCCTGTTATTTTTGTTGTAAGAGTTGGAATTATGTTTTGTGGTTATCTTCTTTTTGGTTTGTTGAAAAATTATTTTCTTGCTTTTTCTAGGGTGCAGTTTTCCTCCTTGTGTTGAAGTTCTCCACCTATTATCCTGTGTATGTCTGGATTTGCATACAGATATTGCATAAATTCAGTTTTGTCCTGGAATACCTTGGTTTTTCCTCCTATTGTTGCTGAGAGTTTCACTGGGTATAGTAGCCTGGGCTGTCATTTGTTTTCTCTGAGGGTTTGTACAACATCTGCCCAGTAACTCCTTGCTTTTATAGTCTCTGCTGAGAAGTCTGGTGCAATTCTGATAGTTCTGCCTGTATACTTGACCTTTTCCATTACTGCTTTTAATATTCTTTTTTTGTTTTGTGCATTTGGTATTTTGATAATTATCTGATGGGAGCAATTTGTTTTCTTCTGCAATCTATTTGGAGTTCTGTAAGCTTCTAGTATGTTCATGGGCATCTTTATGTTAGGAAAGTTTTCTTCCACAATTTTGTTGAAGATATTTACTGGTCCTTTAAGCTGGGAATCTTCACTCTCTTCCATACATATTATTCTTAGGATTAGTCTTCTCATTGTGTCCTGGATTTCCTGAATGTTTTGGGTTAGGAGCTTTTTGCATTTTGGATATTCTTTGACTATTGTATCAATGTTTTGTATGGTATCTTTAGCACCTAAGATTCTCTCTTCTATCTCTTGCATTCTGTTGTTGATGCTTGCATCTATGACTCCTGATTTCTTTCCTAGGCTTTCTATCTCCAGTATTGTCTCTCTTTGTGATTTCTTTATTGTTTCAACTTCCATTTTTAGATCCTGGATGGTTTGTTCAGTTCCTTCATGTTTGTTTGTGTTTTCCTGTAATATTTTTTAAGGACTTCCACCTGATTACCTGTGTTCTCCTCTATTTCTTTAAAGGAGTTATTTATGTTCTCCTTAAAATCCTCTATCATCATCATGAGATTTGATTTTATATCCAAATATTACTTTTCTAGTGTGTTGGGTTATCCAGGACTTAACTGTGGTGGGAGAACTGGGGTTCTGATGATATCAATTAGCCTTGGTTTTTGTTGGTAAGGTTCTTGCCCTTGTCTCTTGTCATCTTTTTATCTTTGGTGTTAGTTGGTCTTGCTGTCTCTGACTGGAGATTGCTCCTCCTGCATGCCTGAGAGCCTGAGTCAGCACTCTTGGCAAGACCAGCTCATTCCTGGGTAGGGTTTGAGTACAAAGGGCTGTAGAACATCTTTAGTTCCTGGGTGCAGATTTAGACCATGAAGATCCCATCCCAGCTGCTCCACTGTTCCTGTGCCATGTGTGCCCCAGGCACGTCCCACTTTGAACTGTTATTGGAACAAAAGTGGTGATCTCACCTCTGAGCTTAGGAGTGAGAGAGCACTCCTGGAAGGCCAGCTCTCTCCTGGAAGGGTTTGTTTACAGAGGTCTGTGGAGCCACCATAACTCCTGGGTGCAGGTGGAATCTGAGATTCTATGTTTTAAAATATTTTACTGATGCATTCTTTTCTTTTTTTAGATTTTTTTAAAAACCTGTTGCTTTAATCATATAGAATATTCTTTTTCCTTTTTTGAAAGTAGTTTCTTTTATCATACAATATATCCTATTTATAGTTTTCCCACCCTTTATTCTTACCAGTTTATCTGCATGCTCCTCTCTGTATCCACTACCTCCCTGACTCTCACTAGAACAGTTCAAGTTTGAAGATAAGAAAACAAATGTGACAAAATAAAATATAACAATATAAAGCAAAACTATCATATCAATGTTTGTCACAGCAATTCAACAGGAGAAACAGTCTCAAGAGCAGGCAGAAGAGTCAGAGGTCTACTCATTTTCATAATCAAGATTCACATAAAAATGCTAAGCTAATAACTATAATAAATATGCAGAAGACCTGATCCAGACTCATGCAGTCCCTGTGCTTTCTGCTTCAGTCTCTGTGAACATGTGCTTAATTGATTCAGAAGCCATAATCTCTTGGTATCTTCCATTTTCTTTTTGTCTTTGTTTTGTCTTCAGTGACACCTCTGAGCTCTGACTGTAGGGATTTGATCTCTGATTTTATTTTCATATTCTTTTCCTGTCTTTTATGTAGTTTGGATAAATATTCGACCATCTTATTGATTTTTATCAAAGAACCAACTCTTTGTTACATATACTCTTCTACTCTTCTATTTGTTCCCATTTAATTGATCCCATTCCTTGGACTGATTATTTTTTGCGATCTACTCATCTTGACTGTAGTTACTTCTTTTTGTTCTAGAACTATCAGGTGTGCAATTTGTTAAGTTGCTAATATGAGATCTCTCAAATTATATTATGTAGTGACTTAATGCTATGAACTTTCCAGTTAGCACTGTTTTCATTGCTTCATATGTTATACATTCTTTTCATTGAACTGTAATATCTTTATTTCTGTCTTCACTAATTTTTCTTTCAATGAAGAGATTTCCAGTTTCTATTAGGTGTATTAGTCAGGGTTCTCTAGAGTCACAGAACGAATGGGTAGTCTCTATATATTTAGGAAATTTTTCAATGACTTACAGCTTGTAGTACAACTCCACAACAATGATCAGCACTAGCTGTGGATGGAAATCCAAGGATCTAGCAGTTGCTCACTTCCACAAGGCAAGCAGGCCAGGAAGAGCCAGAGTAAATCTTCCTTCTTCCAATGTCTCCAGCAGAGGGTGTGGCCCAGATTAAAGGTGTGTGTCACTGCGCCATTAGTCCCAGATGACCTTGAACTCAGAGATTTCCTTATCTTAATCTTCTGGAATTCATAGTCACTATGCTTCAAGATCTCTGAGCCTCCAGATTAGGATCATAGGTGAGCCTTCCAATTCTTGATTAGTTCATTCCAGATATAGTCAAATTGACAACAAGGAAGAGCCACTACAGGTGGTAAGATTTCTGTTGTTTCTGATATCTAGCATTAATCTTTGGCAGTCTGATAGGATGCAGGGAGTTACTTCAATTATCTTGTATATGTTGAGATCTTTATGTTGAATATGTGGTTAATCTTGGAAATTTTTGATATGGTACAGAGTAGATTTTATATATATATTTGGATGAAATGTTTTATAAATTTTTGTTAGGACCATATTAAGTCTAACATTTCTATGTCATTGTTTTTCTAAATGACCTGTCTCTTGGTAAGAGTGGCGCATTGAAGCTTCCCAGTATCAGGGTACGAGGATGGATATATATGATTTAAGGCACAGTGGTGTTGTATTTACAAATTTGATTGCTTGCATATTTAAGACATAAATGTTAAGAATTGAAGTATCATCTTGGTGCATTTTTTCTGAGTATTTGGTGAATTCTTTTGCCTATCTTTCTTGATTTGTTTTGTATTGAAATCTATTTCCTTTTACATTAAAATGACTACACCAATTTGCTTCTCACATCAATTGTCTTGAAATATTTTCCAACCCTTTACCCTGAGGTAATGTCTATCCCTGCTGTTGAAGGTTATTTCTTCAATGCAGCAGAAAGATGGATCTTGTTTTTCTTTAATTCTGATACTCTGTATCTTTTTTTTTGAGGTGTGCTTCTGAGACCATTGATATTGAGAATTATCAGTTTCCAATGATTGCTGATTTCTGCCATTTTGTTATTGTGCTGCTGGTGGTGCTCATGGTGGTGGTGGTGGTGGTGGTGGTAGTGGTGGTGGTGGTGGTAGTGGTGATGGTGGTGGTGTGTGTGTGTGTGTGCAAGTGCACATACACGTGCTTCCCTTCTTTTCATTTTGTTGGTGTGCAAATATTTATTTTCTTATTTTCATTGACATAGTCAATCTCCTAATGGTGGAGTTTTCCTCCTAGCATTTCTAGTGTGGGATTTTTAGATTTTTTTTTTAATTGTATTTTATCATGGAATATCTTATTTTGTCCATGTATTGTGATTGTACATTTTGCTGGGTATAGTGGTTTGGGATGGCAATTCTGGTCTCATAAAGTATATAACACTTTAGTACAAGATTTTCTCCCCTTTAGATTATCCAGTAATTCAAACAAGGTATAATTTTAATTGGTCTGCCTCCATAGGTTGCTTAGTATTTACTGCTTGCACATTTTATTGAGCTTTTGAGGTGTTTTTTCTCTTTTCTTTACATGTATTATTCTTAGCTTTAGTTTTTAATTACTGTTTCATATTTCTTGGATGCTTATTGTTTTTTAGATTTAACATTTTCTTTGTCCAATGGTTTCTTTTATTGGGTCTTGAATGCCTAGGATCATGAAACTTACTTGTTCCTCTTTTAATTTCTTAATTTTTCATTTGAAGAATTCTCTTATTTTTAGTATTCTTTAATTATATTTTTTTTAAAAAAAATCATTTATTAGCCATTCAATTCATTTACATCTCAAATGATATTCCCTTACCTCTACAAACACTCAATTCCACATCTCTCCTTTTCTTCCTTCACTTTTCCTCTATGAGGTTGTGCCCTTACCCACCCACCCACTCCCGCCCAACTGAACCAGCATCCCCCTATGCCTGGGCATCAAAACACTACAGAACCAAGGGCCTCCGGTCCAAATAATGTCAGATAAGTCCATCCTCTACTACATATGTATATGGAGCCATGAATCCCTCCATGTATACTCCTTGATTGCTGGTCTAGTTCCTGGGATCACTGGGTAGTCCAGTCAGCCACATTGTTCTTCCCTATGGAGTTGCCAACTCCCTCTGTTCCTTCAGCTCTTCCATGAGCTACCCCACCAGATAACTGAGCTCAGTCTGATGGCTGACTCCATACATCCACATCTGCATTGGTTGATTGCTGGCAAAACCTCCCAAAGAACAGCCACAACAAGTTTCTGTCAGCAAGTGACTCTTGCTAACAGCAACAGTGCTGGGTTTGGTGTCTGCAAACAGGATGGTTCCCCAGATGGTGCAGTCGCCAGTTGGCCCTTCTTTCAGTCTCTGCTCCAATTTTTGTCCCTGTTCTTCCTTTGGACAGGAATATTTTTGGGTTAAAAACTTTGAGACATGTGTGTGGCCCCATATTTCCAC
The DNA here is from genome assembly GCA_036184795.1 of Tokudaia tokunoshimensis. NCBI lineage: Eukaryota > Metazoa > Chordata > Mammalia > Rodentia > Muridae > Tokudaia > Tokudaia tokunoshimensis. Next base: position 946,196 of record BTHU01000012.1, on the reverse strand, counting down.
TGGGAACTATGCCTATCTACTTGAGGTGGTCTCTACAGTTTCAATCTCCGCTTTACTGAATGCATTTCAGATAAAGACATCCCCATTGGGTTCCAGGAGCCTCTCATTTCCTTGGCATCTGGGCCATCCAGTGTCTACCCCTAGTTTCTCATTCCTGAGTGCTACACATTTTTATTTGATTTCCTGATCCTTTGTACCTTTTCCCTATCCCCTCCAGTAGCTAATACTGCCCCCTTAATTCCTCCACCTCCTCTCTTCCTCCCAAGTGCCCCCTCTGTTCATGTCCTACAATCATCTTATTCCCCTCTCAATGCAGGACTGAACCATCCACACTCTGGTCTTCCTTCCTCATAAGCTCCATATGGTCTGTCTTTGTATTATGGGTATTGTGAGGTTTTGGTCTAATATCCACTTATCAGTGAGTAAATACCATAGGTGTTTCTTTGTGATAGGTTTACCCCACTTAGAATGATTTTTTTCTATTTCCATCCATTTGCCTAAGAATTTCATGAAGTCTTTTTTTTAAAGATTTGTTTATTTGTTTTATATGAGAAAACTGTCACTTTCTTCAAACACCCCAGTTGAGGGTATCAGAGCCCCTTACAGATGGTTCTGAGAAACTATGTGGTTTCTGGGAACTGAATTCAGGACCTCTGGAAGAACAGTGCTCTTAACTACTGAGCTATCTCTCCAGTACAAAGTCATTGTTTTTAATAGCTGAATAGAGCTCAGTTTTGTAAATGAACCACAGTTTCTGTATACATTCTTCTGTTCTGGGACATCTGTTTTGTTTTTTTTTTTGTTTGTTTGTTTTGTTTTGTTTTTTTACAGCTTCTGGTTATTAAAAATAAGGCTGCTAAGAACATAGTGGAGCATGGGTCCTTGTTATATGTTGGAGCATCTTTTGGGTATATGCACAATAGTGATGTAGCTGGGTCTTCAGGTAGAATTATTTCCAGTTTACTCAGGAACCATCAGATTAATTTCTAAAGTAGTTTTCCCAGCTTGGAGTCCCACTACAAATGAAGGAGTATTCCTTTTGCCACATCCTCCCTAGTATCTACTGCCACCTTCAGTTTTGATCTTAGTCATTCTCATTGGTGTGAGGTGAAATCTCTGTGCTGTTTTCATTTGCATTTCCTTGATGATTAAGGATGTTGAACATTTCCTTAAGTGCTTCAAACCATTCAAAATTTCTCGGTTGAGAATTCTCAGATTAGCTCTGTACAGCATATTTTAATAGGTTTATTTGATTCTTTGGAGTGTAACTTCTTGATTTCTTTGTATATTTTGGATATTAAGCCTCTATATGATATAATGTTGGTAAACATCTTTTTCCAATCTGTGGTTTGTGGATTTGTCTTTATTGACAATGTGCTTATTTCCTGCTGTCTGCTCCTGTTGGGTTTATTTGCTTTCTTTTGTTCTAGAGCATTCAGATGTGCTGTTAATCTGCTAGCATCTGACCTCTGCAATTTCTTTTTGTTTTAATTTTATTTTATTTTCTAAGTTTTTTATTTACATTCAAAATCATTTCCCCTTTCCCGTTTCCTCCCTTCCCGAAAGTCCCATAAGCCCCCTTCCCTCCCATTCAACCCCCTCTCACTTCTCTGTCCTGGCATTCCCTACATCCAGTCTTTCCATGAACAGGGGTCTCTCCTTCAATCTTCTTGGAAATCTATTGATATGCAAATTGTGTCTAGGGTATTCCGAGATTCTGGGTTAATATCCCCTTATCAGTGACTGCATACCATGTGTGTTCTTTTGTGATTGGGTTACCTCACTAAGCATGATCTTTTCAAGTTCTGACCATTTGCCTAGGAATTTTGTGAATTCATTGTTTTTAATTGCAGAGTAGTATTCCATTGTGTAAATATACCACATCTTCTGAATCCATTCCTCCGTTGAGGGACATCAGGGTTCTTTCCAGCTTCTGGCTATTATAAATAAGGCTGCTATGAACATACTGGAGCATGTGTCCTTATTGCATGTAGGGGAAGCCTCTAGGTTTTACCAGCTTGCAATCCCACCAGCAGTGGAGGAGTGTTCCTCTTTCTCCACATCCACGCCAACAACTCCTGTCTCCTGTGTTTTTGATCTAAGCCATTCTGTCTGGTGTGAGGTGGAATCTCAGGGTTGTTTTGATTTGCATTTCCCTAATGACTAAGAGTGCTGAACATTTCTTTAGATGCTTCTCAGCCATTCGATATTCTTCAGGTGAGAACTCTTTGTTTATCTCTGTACTCCATTCTTAATAGGGTTATTTGGCTCTCTAGAGTCTAACTTCTTGAGTTCTTTGTATATATTAGATATTAGCCATCAGATGTAGGGTTGGTAAAGATCTTTTCCCAATTTGTTGGCTGCCACTTTGTCCTTTTGACAGTGACCTTTGCCTTACCGAAACTTGGCAATTTTATGAGATCCCATTTGTCAATTCTTGATCTAAGAGCATAAGCTATTGGTGTTCTGTTCAAGAAAATTTCCCCTGTGCCCATATTCTAAAAACTCTTTAATTTATTTCTTTATTTCTCTCCTGACCAAGTAATCATTGAGTAAATAGTTGTTTAGTTTCCACATGAGTGTGGGCTTTCTGTTGTTTTTTGTTATTGAAGACCAGCCTTAATTCCTGGTGGTCACTCAGACGACATGGCATTTATTCAATGTTCTTATATCTTTTGAGGGTTTTTTTTTTTTTTGTCTGTTTATATGGTTGATTTTTAAGAAAGTACCATGAGATGTTGAATATGCCATGAGGTATATTATTCTTTTAGGATGAAATGTTACATAGATATCTCTTAAATGTAAATACATTTAACTTCTGTTCATAAGTTTCACAGTCTTCTGTTTCCATGATCTGTACATTGGTAAGAGTGGGGTGTTAAAGTCTCCTACTATTAAGGTATGAGGTTCAATGTGTGCTTAAACATTAATAATGTGTCTTCTACAATGTGCAAGCACTTGCATTTGGAGCATAGATGTTCAGAATTGAGAGTTCTTCTTGGTGGATTTTTCCTTTGATGTGTATCCTTCTCCATCTTTTTTGATTACTTTTTGTTGAAAGTCTATTTTGTTGGAAAATATAATTGCTCTCCAGCTTAGTTTTTTTTTTTATTTATTTATTTTTTTTTTTTTTTGGACAATTTGCTTGGAAAAATTTTTTTTCAGCCTTTTACTCTGAGACTGTGTCTGTCTCTGTGTCTGATGTGTGTTTCCTGTATGTAGCAAAATGCTGGGTTCTGTTTACATATCTTGCCTTTTAGTCTATGCCTTTTTATTGGCAAGTTGATTCCATGGATGTTGAAAGATATTAAGGACCAATGATTGTTTTTTTCCTGTTATTTTTGTTGGTAGAGGTAGAATTATGCTTTTGTGGTTCTCTTATTTTGGGTATTTTGTGAGCTTAGATTTTGCTTTTTCTTTTGGATGTAGTTTTCCTCCCTGTGTTGGACTTTTCCTTCTGTTATGCTCTGTAGGGAAAGATTTTTTTTCCCTTGGTGGAAAGATATTTTTAAATTTGGTTTTCTCATAGAATATCTTTCCACTTTAAGGGTGCCTTCTTGTTTACCTGTGCTCTCCTGTATTTTTAAGGGAGTTATTTATGTCTTTATTAAAGTCCTCTATCATCTTCATAAGAATTTAGATCTGAAACACTTGCTTTACAGGTGTTTTTGGGTATCAACAGCTTGTTGTGGTGGAAGAACTGGGTTCTGATGTTGCCTAGTAGTATTGGGTTTTGTTGCTTATGTTCTCAAACTTCCCTCTTGCCTTCTGGCTATCTCTGGTGTTACCTGGCCTTGCTCTCTGTGACTGGACCCTGTCCTTCCTGTGAGTCTGTGATGTTGTGATCCTGTAATCTTGGATGTGCCAGAACTTCTGTCAGGTTAAGCTGTGATTGGGGTATTTGCTGAGTAGGTGGGGACCCAGAGCAGAGGTTCTGTCTCCTACACATGTACACACCAAAAAGAGTGTGGGTCTCTGCCTGTGTGGAGAATTCCAATTCTATTCTTAATTTGAAGTCTTTAACAGTTTTATTTCCTTGCACTGTTTGTTTGTGTTTACTTGAATTTCTTCAATGGATTAATTTCCTATTTAAGGCTTTTTTCTTGTGCTTCTATTATGTTGAACTATTTAGAGTTTACTGTAATGGGATAGCTGGGATAGTGGAGACATCTTGAATTGGCTGTTGTGATTGATTGTGTTTTTCTCTGGCCTCTTAACATCTGGTTTTGGGATGACTATAGATCTAGGATTTCTGGATTTGTCCTTTTTGGGGTGCATGTTTGTTCTTTGGTTTGTTTCCTCCCTGGAATTTTAGAGAGCAAGGTAGCTATGTGTTGCCTGTTTTCCTTGCCTGTTCAGTTCAAGTATTCATCAAGGAATTCCTGCTGGTGCTAAAGGCTGGGATATTGGAATGAGTTGGCAGAAAAAAATGTTTAAAGAGAAAGCCTTTGTGATTTATTGGGGCAAAGGGAAACTACAGAAGGTTTCCTGCTACAAAGTTGAGTATAAAACTCTGAGGAGCAGTAGGAGAGATTTGAACCTGTTTCAGCCTACTTGATATCTAGAAGCAGCAGCCATTATAATAGCAGGGTGTGTTTGCTGGAGTTGGGATCTTGGACAAAGTATCAATTGATGAAAAGAAAGTTGGAAGGAGATGATATGTAGGGTGCTTAGGAATTGAGAAAAGTATGGTGGCGAAGGTTACCCTGGGTATTCTGTGGGCATAAAAATATGGAGATTTTTTCTTGAGGAACAGAGAGAAGGGAGAATGTCTACCCGGTTTTCTGGCAGTCTTGGCCTGTGCTTTATCTGGGGTGCCTATTGGGTTTGGGGGCTGGGATATAGCAGCATGTCAGAGAAAGTATGTAGGAAGGACTGATATGTGGGCTTTATAGGAGATTTGGCAGTGACAATGGAAGGTTACAGCAGGTATCTTTTTGAAACAGTAGGGGTGAGACTGGAAATTGGGTCTGCAGGAACAAAGAGAGATGACATCTGTGGGCAGCTTGACAGGTTTTATTGAGATATGATTTTCATAGCAAATGAAATGTCCAATGTGAAATGAGAATACTTTTGCAATATGAAATATTTTTTGTATATTCACAATATTTTACAATGATCACTATTATCCGGTCATAATCCATTCAACATTTTGTAATCCCAAGCATTATTCATTCAGATAAAACATCATCCTCAGATGCTGTAATTGCAGAGGCCATTTAACTTGTGCAGATTACATACTTTAGAGAGGGAAAATGAAAGATAACAACTATGGAAAAATTAAAGGTACAAAAAGAATTATGAACAATGAGGGAGAGAGCCAACTACTCTGTTGACCTTAATTATTACATAGAAAAGAAATTCTGTTGACAGCAAAAACTAGGCAGTGTCTAACTTCAAGGCAAAATTCTCCACTGACCTCCTGAAGCGGTAGAGGGAAATAAAGTGAAGTCCCAAGTATCAGTATGTTCCCTATCTCAGAGGGAAACTGTCCTACAGTTATGGCTGATGTATAAGCAATATCCCAGTCTCCATTTGTAATAGTTATGAGGACCATCTGAAAGCTGGGACTACTGTATCTTTTCTTATATTCATCAATGCATTTTTAAAAATCTTTGAAGAAGAGTCTCCCTATTCCAGAAAGTTTCAGTAATGGAATAATATAAACTCATAATTATTTTGTTAAAACTCACCTGTGATTGAACTCACATATAACTCAAGCTGATTATTAGGAACTCATAGGACAAGAATATGTGAAATTAACATTATTCCAAGGATTACTAATTCTGTTTAACTTCAGAAACAGTTAGTGATAGAAATTTATTTCTGGAAAAGAGAAAAGTAATTAGAAACCACAGCTGGATGACCAAATACTTTCTTGCCAGATGGTCAACAAAATATATTGAAAATTTAATGAATAAAAAAAGCATTTAGGAATTCTACAAGGGATCTTTAAAAACCTGCAAGTCATTGAATATTTATTATACTTATAAATTTAACTTTCCTAGGCTATTTAATAAGTAATCTCATAAGGCAATCTGATGAGCTGGTGAAATGTTAACTTAAAACACGCATTTGATGATTTATCTGCTTATTTAGTCATTTTTCCTTTTTAAAGTATTTCTTTAAAGTTTTAAACTCTCTCTCTCTCTCTCTCTCTCTCTCTCTCTCTCTCTCTCTCTCTCTCTCTCTCTGTGTGTGTGTGTGTGTGTATGTTTTTGTGTGTGCGTCTTGTTTCTGTATGCATCTTGTGTCACTGTGTGTTTGTGTCTAGGCGTCTTTATACAGAAATACAAGAGACTTTGGAAGACTGAGGCACCAGATATATGCAAGATGGAATTGAAGTTTTTAAGAACTACCTATGCGGGTGCTAGGACATGATCTCCTTAATGAACAGTACAAGCACTTTATTCGAGTCGTCCATGTATCCCTCGTTATTGTTATTCTTCATTAATTTATTTTTATTGCTGTGGATTGACTTTAAATCATTGAATATGATAGGCAAACAATTTACCATTGAGCTATATCCCCAGTCCTCCTACTATTTTTCATCTAACTCCTTCTGATTAGAACATAATAGTTAGATGTTTCAATTAGAATTGATTCAAGCATATTTGCCTTTGGAATCAAATAAGATAAACTCTTATAAAGAAGTTTATTTGGACATTTCAGGAAGGAGTGCCTAAAGAGGAAAGGTGTTCTCCTATGGTAGGCAACTGCTTTTAGAGGCATCCAAGATATACATTTGGAGGGAAAGCAGTGTTGCTTGTCTGCCTTCCTCTGCTTTCCACTGTGAGTCTATTCTAAGGTCATTTACTTCTGTTGACATTCATTGCTGCTATCAGAACTCAGTTTATTTGGTATTTCAACAGAGTCTGAATATCAATGACTCTTCAAGAATACTCCAGGTATTCAGCACCAGATTGGTACTACTGAGGAATTCAGCCATGTGGAGAAGATTCTCAATTTCTCCAGTGCACAATCAGTTATTGTTGAACTCCCCATTCAAGGTCTTGTCAGTCAAAACAATAAATCCCTGTAATATCAATTAATATTTATAGGTTCTATTTATCTAGTGAACCACAATGTCGGAAATGGAAAGAAAGGGATATATATATATAGAGAGAGTTTGTATATTTTTAATAATCTGTCTTGGATTGAAAGAGTTAGCCACATACTTCCTGTGATTTGAGATTCAACTATCACAACGCAAGGAAGTACATCTGGAGAGACTTTCAGTTATTTTCCATCAAATATAGCACACAGTCACAGGACAACAAAGATATTAATGACACCGAATTAGACAAGTGAAACAAATTATGAAGTTTGAAAATAAATGCAAGCATCTATGATGTACCATTGACATGTCCTAATGATATTAATAATTTATAGGTTTTTTTCCCCAGTATGATATCACTGGACTTATCTTGCTTCCTATAGACTGAAAATGAAATCAGATGCTTTGGTAAAATACAGAACAATTCAAATCTCTTATTAGCAAAAACCATGTTCCATGCAACAGTAATAAGGAGAGAGTGATAAGGCTTTGGTAATGTGAAATGCATCTGTGTACCATGTGCATATGTATTGCCCACAGAGGCTCAAAGCAGGTATCAGATTCTCTGGAAATGAAGTTTTGTATCATTGTGAGTCAAGGTAAGGGTTCTCAGAACCGAACCCAACTCCCCTGAAAGAGCAGCAATGCTCTTCACTGCTGAACCATATCTCTAGCCAAATGTTATATTTTCACTGAAACAATTTGACAGTATCTAATTTTAAAACGTATAGTTTTTTCAACTCAGTTTTATGCTGAGCTTCTTATTCACCCAAATTATTCAGTACCCATGAAAAAATGTATAAAAGAAACTAGTAATTATTTTCATAGTGGAAAATTAAATGTAATCCAATACTGGAACTGCACAAAAACATATGAGCATAGAATTTTATTTAGCCATTTGAAGTAGTAGGTAAAACTATCCCTATTAACTAAGAGGTATCATTGCCTTCTCTTTTTGTCAATTGACAGCCCCCCCCACCAACACACACATTAATTACAAAATGTGTAATCTATAGGCTGGAGAAGAGAGGGGCCTGTTGTTAAGAGCATTGGCTGCTATTGCAGAAGACTCAGATTCAATTCCCAGTACCCACACAGTGGCCAATCTGTGACTTCAATTTTAATGCATCAAATGGCTTCTGTTGTCACTGCATGCAGTAAGTACATCATCATAAATGCATTAAAACTACTCATGCACAAATAAAATAAAATAAAATAATTAATTAAAAAGTTTTGAAAAAGTGCTAACAAAGATCTTTATAAAAATGCAAATAAAAACTGAATGTGTTTGAGTTTGAAATACTAAATTGTAGAAAGCTATCATTAAACTTCCAGTATTAATATTGAAAATTGAAATATAAATAGCAAAACAAGAGAAATAGAGTGGTGAATAAAATGATAACTTATATTTTGAAAGGTGTATTCACTTGTGTAATTACTACAATTTATATAAAAATGACAGTTTTTCACAAATCTACACATTAGAAGTGTTAAGCTAGGCATCACTAAATACATTCTTTTGTGTGCTCTTTTGCATTTACCTAAGTATTACTTTATTTGCTTATGATTAACATTTCTTAATTTACTCAAAAATATATTTCTGTTTTATGGGGAATAAGAAGTGTGTTTTTAGAGACCTGATATGCCATGGTGTGAAGGAATACCCTGCCCACTCAGAGGAGAAGGGGAGGGAGAGATGGGGGAAGGATAGTGAGAGGGCCTGACTGGGATAGAAAGTAGTGATACAGATGTAAAGTGAATAAGTAAAAAATTAAAATTAGCTTAAAAATAATTGTGATATTCAAAGTATATATAAACCAGAAATGTGCACAATTTGAAATATTTAGTTATATGTATCAAATATTACTCTACCCCAGATTCTAAGCTGACTGACAATTAGCAGTGAAAGAAAAGTCCTCTGTGGATTTAGGTCTCTGTGCAAACCTAAAGTGGTGGGGAAGATTCAAAAAACAAACTGTTATGATTTTACTATAAGAAGAGTTGGGAAAAAAAGTTATATAGGAGATGATTATCTGGAAAACTAAACTGTGTCATGTTTCTGAAGAGTTAGAAGATTTATTTTTCATATTTAAAAGGATTACATAGTCCAATTAATTCTTTCCAAATAATAAGCACTCAACTGGCAAAATGAATTACAATTTTGCCTGCTGAGTATCTAATTTAATTTCAAACCTAGACTCTTATGGGAGTAACACTTAGAAATATTCGAAATTTCAAAGTACACTTTATGGATTCTGGTCCTCCTTTTCCAAACAGAAATGTCTCCAATGTATTGTAAATCAATTTAACTGATGAAACTCTGTAGGTCTCTTAGCATATTAAACAAGTATTACTATGAATTTCTCAATGGAAAATTACATGATATCTATTTTTCATTGTGGGATTTTTCATGGTTGATTTAAAACTGTATTGACCATTTATTTCATAGTGATTTTATTTTTATTATTTTACTTCAGCCAATTTATTGTAGCAAATTCATATTAGTATTATATTTTATAAAGACTTATACTCTGTGCTTGGAGTACATAACCATGTATATTTTTGTTTAGTAAAATGATATTGTCACTGTCTCTCCCTAGAATGTACCTAATGTATTCTGACATATTCAATGATAACGGTGCATGGTAACCATGTATATTGTTGCTAAGAGCCTCTACTTAGAACTTGATTCCTTATAGCAGTTGTGAGTATATACATTTACCATGAAATGCCAGAGATAATTAACTTCTTAAAGAAAAATGGCTATGAAGAACAATCTGCCCTAAAGCTCAGAGAGATTTTTATTCTCTCAAATTGGATTTTTTGGATTAGTTTGTTTCTGTGAAGTCCAGACCAGACTCAAACTCACTGTGCAGCAAAGAATGACTGAATGATGGATACTTATGCCTGAACTTCCCAAATGAAATGTTTCTGCTGTGTAGTTTATTATTGTTGGCTACTTTTGCTAAACATAAAATCTAGGGGCTTGTACATACTAGGCAAGCACTATACCCTCAGTTCTCTTGTTTTTTTTTTTTTTGTTTTTTGTTTTGTTTTGTTTTGTTTTGGTGTTTTTTTGATAATCTCCTTATGTAGTCCTTGAGGATCTTTGACCAAGCTTGTCTTAACTAGTAACATTGTGTATTACTATCAGTGCAGGATATAAATACAGAGGCAAATGCATTCTACTGTATATATGTATAGCAGCAAGTACAAGCATGGTACAGAGTGTACATGTAGTCGTCATATGTAATTATACTGCAGGACCCTGGAAATTGTTGGAAAGGAACAGGGTGGGGCACATAGGTTGAACCTGACAAGATTCTGGTAGTTATCTTTCAAGCTAAAGTCTTAGGGAAACAAAACAACCCATATCAGATGGACTGTGGCTAGTCAAAAAAAAAAAAAGTAGAAGGAGGAAGGAAAAAAAGAAAGAAAGAAAAAAAGAAAGAAGAAAGAAAGAAAAGAGAAAGAAAAGGAAGAAAAGAGAGAGGAAAGAAAGAAAGAAAGAAAGAAAGAAAGAAAGAAAGAAAGAAAGAAAGAAAGAAAGAAAGAAAGAAAGAAAAGAAAAATGGTTTGTTTGAGCTCACCATATTAAAGTTCTTTGTGCAAGTTCAGGTAGATCCAAAATTGTAGACCTCTGTAAATTTTGCTGAGTGGTGATGTCAAAGTGATGTCATATATATATATATATATATATATATATATATATATATATATATATATATATTTAATAACGGAAGATTTTTATCCCTCATGAAATATTTGTACCGTTGTATTTTAAACAAATTTACATTTTGGATTTTTATTTTTACTCCAAAATTGGGTAAAAGGTCTTCTGACAACTGTGACAATTCAGCTCAAATGGATCACTTAAATTAAGCAAACATATGTACCATATGCTATGACTGTAGCAGCTTGTGAACCAATTCAATTGGGAAAATTCTACTTTGAAATTTGCTAAAACTTCAAAGTAATTCCTTCAACTGAAAGCTAAAGAATAATTTCAAACTTTGAGTTAGAGAAGTTAGGCTCACACATTACAGATAGAATGATTATGTCACATCATAAAGAAAGCAGGCTAGAGCCTGCCAGCTGGCTCAGGAAATGAAGGTGCCTCTCACCAAGGCAGAAGACATTCTTTAGAATCCACTTGCTTGAAGGAGAAAAACAATCCTCACAAGGTGTTTTCTGACTGCTCTCTTAGAACATGATCATGTATTTCTACCCACTCACTCTGTACCAGCATTAAAAAATAAAAATAAAAAAATAAAAATGAATTATTTTCAAAGTCTTAAATTATGTGTTTTGAGGGTATTCCTGTGAATGTGTGAGTGCAGGTACCCATAAAATCAAAATGAGGAGCTTATCGACACTAGAATTAAGTTATAAGTGTTTGTGTATCACTTGACTTCTTGCGTGGAATATGGGACCAAGGGAGAATACAATGCATTCTTTTATTTTTTCCTTTTAATAATTTTATTTTATATTTGTTTTATTTCATTTCCAATGGTATCCACTTTCCTCATTACCCCTCCAAAATCTACCTATTGCGTCTCCCCTCCACTTGCTTGTCAACACCCTCTCCCACTTTCCTGAACTGGCTTTCCCTTACACTAGGGCATTGAGTCTTCACAGGATATCACCTCTCATTGATGTCTGAAAAGGCCATCCTATGCTACATAAGCTGGAGCCATGGGTACCTCCATGTGTACTCTTTGGTTGGTGGTTTTGTCCCTGGGAGCTCTGGGGTATGGGTTGGTACATATTATTTTTCCTCCAATGAGGTTGCAAACCTCTTCATATCCTTGGGTTCTTTCATCAGCTCCTCCATTGTGGAACATGTGCTCAGTCTATTGGTTGGCTGTGAGCCATGAGTATTTTGATCCACCTTCTAAGAAGGATCAAAGTATATACACTTTGGTCTAATTTCTTCTTGAGTTTCATGTGGTCTGTGAGTTGTATCTTGAGTATTCTGAGCTTTTGGGCTAATATCCACTTATCAGTGAGCAAATACATACCATGTGTGTTCTTTTGTGATTGGGTTACCTCACTCAGGATGATATTTTCTAGTTCCATCCACTTGCCAAGAATTTTATGAATTCATTGTTTTTAATAGGTGAGTAGTATTCCATTGTGTAAATGTACCATATTTTCTGTATCCATTTATTTCTACGTTGAGGGACATCTCGGTTCTTTCCAGCTTCTGGCTATTGTAAATAAGGATGCTATGAACGTAGTGGAACATGTGTCCATATTACATGTTGGAGAAACTTCTGGGTATATCCCCAGGAGTGATATAGCTGTGTCCTCAGGTAGTACTATGTCCAATTTTTTGAGGAACCACCAAAATGATTTCCAGAGTGGTTTTACTAGCGTGCAATCCACCAGCAATGGAGGAGTGTTCCTCTTTCTCCACATCCTCTAGAGCATCTGTCCCCTGAGATTTTTATCCTAGCCATTCTGACTGGTGTGAGGTGGACTCTCATGGTTGTTTTGATTTGCATTTCCCTGATGATTAAGGATGTTGAACATTTCTTTAGGTGTTTCTCAACAATTTGGTATTCATCAGTTGAGAATTCACTGTTTAGCTCTGTACCCCATTTTTTAATAGTGCTTTTTGGTTCTCTGGACTCTAACTTCTTGAGTTCTTTGTATATATTGGACATTAGCCCTCTATCAGATGTAGGACTGGTAAAGATCTTCTCCCAATCTGTTGGTTGCCATTTTGTCCTATTGATAGTGTCCTTTGCTTTACATATGCTTTGTAATTTTATGAGGTCCCATTTGTTGATTCTTGACCTTAGAGCATAAGCTATTGTATGGGTTCCCCTGTACCCATGTGCTCCAGGGGAAGCACTTTCTCTTCTCCACTTTCTCTTCTACTAGATTTAGTATATTTGGTTTTATTTGTAGGTCCTTGATCCACTTGGACTTGAGTTTGTTCAGGGACATAAGAATGGACAAATTTTCATTCTTCTATAGGTTGACCACCAGTTGAGCCAGAACCATTTGTTGAAAATGCTGTCTTTTTTTCCACTGGATGGTTTAAGTTCCTTTGTCAAAGATCAAGTGAGCATAGGTTTGTTCAATTCTATTCCATTGATCTACCTGTCTGTCATTGTACCAATACCATGTAGTTTTTATCACTATTGATTTGTAATATAGCTTGAGGTCAGGGATGGTGATTCTGCCAGAGATTATTTTATTGTTGAAAATGCTTTTTGCTATCCTGGATTTTTTTTTGTTATTCCAGATGAATTTGAGAATTTCCCTTTCTAACTTTATGAAGAATTGAGTTGGAATTTTGATTGAGATTGCATTGAATCTGTATATTGCTTTAGGCAAGATGGTCATTTTTACTATATTGTCTGCCAATCCATGAGAATGGTAGATCTTTCCATCTTCTGAGATCTTCTTCAATTTCTTTTTTCAAAGACTTGAAGTTCTTGTAATACAGATCCTTCACTTGCTTGGTTAGAGTCCCACCAAGGTATTTTATATTATTTGTGAATATTCTGAAGGGTGTCATTTCCCTAATTTCTTTCTCAGTCTCTTTATCCTTTGAGTATAGGAAGTTTACTAATTTATTTGTGTTAATTTTATATCCAGCCACTTCGCTGAAATTGTTGATCAAGTTTAGGAATTCTCTGGTGAAATTTTTGTTATCACTGAATTATACTATCATATCATCTGAAAATAGTGATACTTTGACATTTTCTTTTCCAATTTGTATACCTTTGACCTCCTTTTGTTGTCTAATTGCTTTGGCTAGGATTTTGAGTACTATAATGAACAGGTAGGGAGAGAGTGGACAGCCTTGTCTAGTTCCTAATTTCGGTGGGATTGCTTTAAGTTTCTCACCATTTAGTTTGATGTTGGCCACTAGTTTGCTGCATATTGCTTTTACTATGTTTAAGTACAGTCCTTGACTTCCCAATCTTTCCAAGACTTTTATCATGAAGGCTGTTGGATTTTGTCAGATGCTTTCTCAGCATATCCTGAAATGATCATGTGTTTTTCCTTCTTTGAATTTGTTTTTACAGTGGATTACATTGATGAATTTCTGTATATTGAACCATCCTGTATGCTTGGGATGAAGCTTACGTTATCATGGAAGATGATCATTTTGATGTGTTCTCGGTTTCTGTTGACAAGAATTTTATTGAGTATTTTTGCATCTATATTCATAAGGGACATTGGTGTAAAGTACTCTTTCTTTGTTGGATCTTTTTTTTTTTTTTGGTTTAGGTATCAAGGTAATTGTGACTTCATTGAAAGAATTGGGTAGTGTTCCTTCTGTTTCTATTTTGTGGAATTGTTTGAAGAGTATTGGTACTCGATCTTCTTTGAAGGTCTGATAGAACTCAGCATGGTTGTTTTTTTTTCTTTTCTTTTATTTTTTTGGTTGAGACTTTAAATGACTGCTTCTATTTCTTTCTATTTCTTTAGGGGTTATGGGATTGTTTAGATCATTTATCTGATCCTGATTTAACTTTAGTATCTGGTCTCTGTCTAAAAAATTTCCATTTCCTCTAGATTTTCCACTTTTGTTAAGTTTATACTTTTGTATTAGGATCTATGATTTTATGGATTTCCTCACAATCTGTTATGTCTCTCTTTTCATTTGTGATTTTGTTGATTTGGATACTGTCTCTGTTCCTTCTTATTAGTCTGGCTAAATGTTTATCTATCTTGTTGGTTTTTTCAAGGAACCAGCTCCTGGTTTCATTGATTCATTATATAGTTCTTTCTTTTTTTTTTCTACTTAGTTGATTTCAGCCCTGAGTTTGATTATTTCCTGCCATCTACTCCTCTTGACTGTATTTGTTTCTTTTTTTTTCTCTTCAGATATGCTGATAAGCTGCTAGTGTATGCTCTTTCCAGTTTGTTTTTAGAGGCACTCAAAGGTATGCATTTTCTTCTTAGCATTGCTTTCATTTTGTCCCATAAGTTTAGGTATGTTGTGCCTATATTTTCATTAAATTTTAAAAAGTCTTTAATTTCTTTCCTTTTCCTTTTTTGACAAAGTCATCTTTGAATAGAATGATGTCTAGTTTCCATGTGTATTTGAGCTTTCTTTTATTTTTGTTGTTATTAAAGACCAGCATTAGTCCATGGTGAACTGATAGGTTGCATGCAATTATTTCAATCTTCTTATATCTGTTGAGGTCTGTTTTGTGATTGAGTATATGCTCAATTTTGGAGAAGGTATCATGAGGTACAGAGAAGAAGTTACATACTTTTGCTTTAGTATAAAATGTTTTATAGATATCTGTTACATCCATTTGGTTCATAACTTCTGTTAGTTTCACTGTGTCTCTGTTTAGTTTATGTTAATGTGGTCTATCCATTGATGAAAGTGAAATGTTGAAGTCTTCCACTATTATTGGGTGAGGTGCAATGTGTACTTTAAGCTTTAGTAAAGTTTCTTTTATGAATATGTGTTCCCATGGATTTAGAGCATAAGTGTTCAGAACTGAGAGTTCATCTTGGTAGATTTTTCCTTTGATGGTTATGAAGTGTCTTCTTTTTTAAACTTTTTTGATTACTTTAGGTTGAAAGTTGTTGCTATTTGATATTAGAATGGCTACACCAGCTTGTTTTTTTGGGACCATTTGCTTGGAAAATTGTTTTCCAGCCTTTTACTCTGAGGTAGTGTCTTTCTTTATGCCTGAGGTGAGTTTCCTGTATGCAGCAAAACGTTGGGTCCTGTTTATGTATCCAGTCTGTTAATGTTTTTTTATTGAAGAAATGAGTCCATTAATATTAAGAGATATTAAGGAAAAAGATTTGTTGCTTCCTGTTATTTTTCTTATTAGAGGTAGAGTTATGTTTGTGTGGCTCTTTTCTTTTTGGTTTGTTAAAAGAAGATTATTTTATTGCTTTTTCTACTGTGTAGTTTTCCTCCTTTTGTTGGTATTTTCCATTTATTTTCCTATGAAGGTCTGGATTTGCAGAAACATTGTGTAAATTTGTTTTTGAAATGGAATACTTGGCTTCTCCATCTATGGAAATTGAGAGTTTGCTGGGTATAGAAGCCTTTGTTGGCATTTGTTTCCCTTAGGGTCTGGATGGCATCTGCCCAGGATTTTCAGTCTTTCATAGTCTCTGGAGAGAAATATTGTGTAATTCTAATAGGTCTGCCTTTTTATGTTACTTGGCATTTTTCCCTTTCTGCTTTTAGTATTCTTTCTTTGTTTAGTGCATTTGGTGTTTTGATTATTATGTGACAGTAGGAATTTATTTCTGGTCAAGCTACTTGGAGTTATGTTAATGGGCATCTCTTTCTTTAGGTTAGTGAAGTTTTCTTCTACAACATTGTTGAAGATATTTACTGGCCCTTTAAGCTGGAAAACTTTGCTCTCTTCTATACCTATAATCTTTAGGTTTGATCTTCTCATTGTATCCTGGTTTCCTGGACGTTTAGGGTTAGGAGCTTTTTGCATATTGCATTTTCTTTGACTGTTACATCAATGTTTTCTATGATATTTTCTGAACCTAAGATTCTCTCTTCTATATCTTGTATTCTGTTGTAGATGTTTGCAGGTATGACTCATGACTTCTTTCCTAGATTTTCTATCTCCATAATTGTTTCCCTTTATGATATTTTTATTGTTTCAACTTGCATTTTTAGATCCTGGGTGGTTTTATTCAATTCCTTCACCTGTTTGGCTGTGTTTTCCTGTATTTCTTTAAGGGAGTTATTTATGTCCTCCTTGAAGTCCTCTATTAGCATCATGAGCTATGATTTTAAATACAAATCTTTCTTTTCTGGTGTGTTGGGGTATCCAAGACTTGCTGTTGTGGGAGAACTGGGTTCAGATAGTGCTGTGTCACCTTGAATTCTGTTGGTAACTTTCTTGTATTTGCCTTTCATCACCTGATTATCTCTGGTGCTAGTTGGTCCTGCTGTCTCTGGCTTGAGCTTGTCCCTTCTGTTGACCTGCAAACCTATCTCAGCATGCCTGGGAGACCAGCTCTCCCCTGGCAGAGAGGACTGTGGATCATTCCAGCTCCTGGGTACAGATGGAGCCTGGAAGGACCTGTCCCATCTGCTCTGCCACTCCTTTGCTCCCTGTGCTCCTGGCCATATCCACCTTGGACAGTCACCAGAGAGAAAAGTCAATACAACATAATCTTATCTGCTAAGCTATCTCTCCACCCTCTTTCCAAATATTTCATTTTAAAGATAATCTTCTATCTTCTACTTTGATACTTCATGGGACTCTGCTTGTTTGCTATCTCCAAGCTAGATTGGAAGGAATGTTCGACAGTGTTTCATGTTTTTAGATTCTATGCTAATTTGTGTCCTCAGTTGTAATGGGAGATTGTTATCCACACATTATTAAACTTCTGTGTTTTGGAACCTTGAAATGCAAAGGCATTATGAGTTGATTAGTATGATGTTCAAGGAACCATCAGTGAGAAACAAATCAGAGTCCAAAATTTTTAGTGACTTAGATCTCACGGAAAGGGGAAATATTTCAGCTATCATTTTTAACTAAAAGGGCTGCTGCTGACCTCATTTGTGAACCCATTACAGAAACGGTATTGGTGCTGTAGACCCCTGCAGTACTCTACAGTTAAGCTGTTAGTGGAAATGCTATTCCATCTAGCTCTCCTAACACTGACACCTAGGATACTGGGTCTGGGGAAACAGTGAGTAGTTAATTGTAAATAGAAAGACAAAAAGACATGGGATCCCATGTAGGATATACCCAAGAAAATTGGGAAGATTTGAGCAAAGTCTAGAATGACAAAGAGCACATTCTTCCATGTGCAAGTGAGAGGTAGACTTGGAAGAAGTAATCAAGAGCCCTGTAGTGTACAGTACTTCCAGCTTCATGCTTGACTCTCCCTGCTGTGTGCCATACACATGCTAAAATGATCAAAGCCTCTCCAGAACTGAGCACAAAACTTAAGAACTGGAGAACTTCAGTAAAGTAAAAGTGAGCAATGTTTGAGGATTGAAGAAGAAAAGTTCAAGCCTGTCAATAAATTAATGAAGTGTCTACATTTTAAAATAAGATTAAAGTGAAATATGTATTCTGCATTGAAAAAGATGGCTATGTATTCTGTATTTTCTTGAAAACAAATAAATAATATAAAAAAATGTATTTGGACAAAGATTCTTCCTCAGTACGATTACAATGAAAATAAAATGGGCAGCAATATTCCTCAGTGAGCAAAGAGCTCTTATGCAATCTCAGTGACCTGCCCCTGGGCCCCCACATGTTAGAAGGAGAGATCTGGTTCTAGACTATTGTTCTTTGATTTCCACACATAATCAAAGATGTGCACAGATGCTTTATTAGTAAATAAATTTATAAAAATAAATTAGTAATAAGTGATTACTTAATTCATTAAACTTGCTTTACAATATCACATTAGCATGATGGTTCTTATCTTACTGGGAGACCTGAATTTTAAATTTTTTTCTGCAGTTAGTATATTCCTGTATGTTATGAGTCCTTTGAGTATTTCAGAGGTGAGTATATATTTTAGTCTTTAAACAATAACTTTAGTTGTTTAAATAATAAGCAGAGAAGACTGTTAGAAGTATGCTTTATTTTTAATTAATTAATTAGTTAATTTTTTTTTGCACTCCATATCCATACCTCCTTCCCACTTCCTGTCTCCATGAGCATGTCTCCATCCCCCAACCCCCACCCCACCTAAACTCCCTGGGGCTTCCAGTCTCTTGAGAGTTAGGTGCATCATCCATGATTGACCCCAGACTGGACCCAGCAGTTCTCTGATCTATAAATGTTAGAGGCCTCAGATCAGCTGCTATATACTACCTGGCTGGTGTTCCCAGTGTTTGAGACATTTCTGGGGTTCAGGTTAACTGAAACTGCTAGTCCTCCTATAGGGTTGCCATTCGATCTCTGCAGCTTCATTCAGCTCTCCCTAATTCAACTACAGGGGTCAACAGCTTCTGTACATAGGTTGGGTGCAGTTATCTGCATCTGACTCTTTCAGCAGCTTATTGGGACTTCCAGGAGTTTGGTCATTCTAGGTCCATTTTTGTGAGTTTGCCCTCCCACCCCCAACCTTGAGCTGGTAAAACCTCCAAAGATTTTCACAGCCTGGAGACAGCTTCTAGTCTCCTGGAATTTGCATTTTCCGTCAGTGCCTTGAGGAGTCCACCACCTGCTGAGCTCACTTTACATCTCAATTCGGCCAGAACAAAGAATGGGTCTCAGGTTTCCCCCCTATATATATTGGATTAAGATATTAAACCTTAGGCTTTGATCAGAAAGAACTTGGTCTTGGTTCATTATTTCTCTTGCTCACCCAACCATTCTCTTTAAACTTCAACTCTTCTTCCCGGTGTACCCAGATTGACCTAAGGTTCTGGACAGCTACAAGTGAGCACTCCATAGCCTCAGTAATACTGCACAACAGAGGAATCTCTAATGGCTGAAAAGCACCTAAAGAAATATTCAAAGTCCTTAGTGATCAGAAAAATGCAAATCAAAACAACCCTGTGATTCCACACTATCCAATTCCACTTATCAGTATGGCTAAGATTAAAATCTCAGGTGACAACACATGTTGGCAAGGATATGGAGAAAGAGGAACATTTCTTCATTGTTGGTGAGACTACAAACTGGTGATTGCAAACTTGAAATCAATCTGTAGGTTCCTCAGAAACTTAGAAATAGATCTACCTGAAAACCCAGCAATACCACTCTTGGGAATATACCTAAAAGATGTCCTATGAGCCACAGGGGCATATATTCCACTATGTTCATAGCAGCCTTTTTTGTGATAGCCAGAAGCTGGAATCAACCCAGATGTCCCATGACAGAAAAGAATGGATACAGAAAATGAGGTTTATTTACATAATACAAAACTATTCAAATATTAAGAACAAGGATATTCTGAGTTTTGCAGGCAAATGGATGAAACAAGAAAATGTGATCCTGAGTGAGGTAACTCAGACTCAAAAGGACATACATGGTATATACTCATTCATAAATGAATATTAGCCAAAAAATAAAAAATAAAAAGACTGAATACCCAATATCCAGTCCACAAAACTCAAAAAGGTCAACGGGATGAAGAGCTCAAGTAAGGATACCTCAGTCCCACTTGGGAGGGAGAAGAAAGAAATCACAAGTGGGGAGGGAGGAGAGGGGATTGGGCCAGCAGAAAGAATAGAAACAGTCAACCTTGGAAGGTAGGAGGTTGGGGGGAATCTCCAGAATGCAACAGAGAGACTTGGGAGGTGAGAAACTCTCATGACTCAAACCTTAGATGAAAGGCAGAATAGTAGAGAGAGGAATCTTATAGAGCCCACCTCTAGCAGGAAGACAGGGCATCAATTGAAGGAGGGGGTTGCGATCCCACAGTGACAACTCTGACCCATAATTGTTCCTGTCTGAAAGAACTGCAGGGATGGAAATAGAAAGTAGTCTGAGGAAAAGAAGTTGCAGCATAAAGCCCAAATTATGAGGTTTCTAAGAATTCCTGGGAATATGGATTTATTGTCCCAGGTTCTCTAAAGGTAGCATGGTAAGAATTTTAAATCACTGAGATACTTGTTTTACTTTCTCAATTTATGTTAAAATTCTAAAATATATTTTTATTGAGGAATAAAAGTACTTTTTATTAACTGTAGATTAAGTACATATATATTTTGGTTCAGGATTTCTGTACTGCCCTCGAATCTTAATTGTACGGAATCTTACTGAAATAAAACCTTTAAAGCACTATCATATCTAAAATCATTTTATAGCATGGCCTTATGTCATTTTTAGCAAATGTCAAATTGTGACTTGTGATAAAACTGTAATATTTAGTCCACATTGAAAAATTTATAATGCCATTAACCTAAATGGTTCTCTTCCTATATGGACTTGCAAGTCATACATTATCAAATACAGTCTACTAGGTAAGAGTAATTGGTATTTTAGTTAAATGAATAACAGAGATGTAATACTTGATTAAATTTGTGTTATGGTATTAGTATGGCCATGTGAAGTATCCCACAGCCTCAGACTCAAAAGAATTGGAAAGACTTCCTCTACAACTTGGAGTAGTTGTAAAGACTTTCTGTGTTTGGATATTAATTGTGTATGCAGAATTTTCCCACTATATCTACACTCCTATTCTGGATATTTATAAACTGATGTCTGCTTCTGTTCTGAGACCATTCCTACCAAAATCAAATAAACATGTCACCCTGACTCACCTGTATAACATAAACTGAATTTTAGTTTCTATGTATGTGATAATTCCACCTCTTTGTTTAGCTGTACCCACTAACCCCATCTCACTATTAAACTGTGCATAAAAAATAGGTTGAATTTGGTAGGGGAAAGACTGATTGAATTTTCTATCAGTGAGCTCAATCTACCTATCTGTCTTATTTTTATTCCATCTTCACCTGATTCATGCTAGTCCCTGGAGGCTTATGAAAATAAAGAAGGTCATGCAATTAATTGTTTGGGACATAGGTTCTAAAGTAAGTAATACCACCCAGATTTTTGTAAAGTATGAAATAAGGAGCATAGGAATATCCTTGTGTGTACTGAGCAAATAGTAGCACTAAGAATGGGTATAATTGCTCTTCTGTGATGAATTTCAGATTTATTTATTTATTTATTTATTTATTTTTTTCCTTGTGCGTTCTTATTTCATTAGGGTGAATAAACAGCTTTCTAAGTATTTGACAATAAATATTGTTTAGAATCAGCATCTTTATGGGGACATGCTGATTTGAATTCAAGCTTTCTTCCTCTCTGAGTTCCTTTTAATAATAATGGAGGTATCCTTAAGAGATGTATGCTTATGGTCACAAACTGGAGGTGAAGGTGAGCTGAAGCATTATGATACTTTAAAAACGTTTCTCAGGGAGATACTGGGATAGTGGTATCAAAGTCATGATGTAATAATGAAGTCCAATGGACATACAGAAGATATAGGTCAAATACAGGTCAAAAATCAGAGTGAAGTAAACAGATGCTACCTGTGAGAATCAAAACAAGGAATCTCAAAAGAAAATGGTTCAGCAAGGCTCAACATTCCTTTCAGCTTTCATGGTGCAAAGCACAATCTCAGAGGACAAATATATAGCACACCATCAATCTGTAAACATGACATTTTAAAAATATATGTTTCATTCATCCTGAAAAATGTGTGATTGATATCATATTGATTATTTCCATGAAGTCTGCTTTTCCTCATTATTTCTTAATCTCTTCCACTTTCCCTAACCATATTTCTCATTTTCTATACTCACTGATACAAATCATAAAGACTAAGCTCACCATACACACAAAAAGAACATAAAACTCTAGTTTAGTTTTAGCTATCAAGTAGTTAATATATGGTATTATATTAAAAATGTAAATATGAGGAATTCTGACAACCAGAATAGTAGAAGAGACAGGTTCCAGTCAGAGACAGCAAGGATAGGTAGCAATAAAGATAACCAGAGGGAAAAAGGCAAGCACAAAACATAAGCAACAGAAACCAAGGCTACTTGAGATCATTAGAAACCAGTTCTTCCACTACAGCAAGTACTGGATAGACCATAACACTGGAAAAAGCAACATTCTGACTTAAAATTCCATCTCATCATGATGATAGAGGACTTTAAGAAGGACAAAAAAATTCCCTTAAAGAAATACAGGAGAACTTCTCAGCCATTAGATATTCTTCAGGTGAGAACTCTTTGTTTAGCTCTGTACCCCATTTTTTAATAGGGTTACTTGCCTCTCTGGAGTTTAACTTCTTGAGTTCTTTGTATATCTTGGATATTAGCCCTCTGTCGGATGTAAGGTTGGTAAAGATCATTTCCCAGTTAGTTGGTTGCCGCTTTGTCTTTTTGACGGTGTCTTTTGCACCTAAAGAGATGTTCATCATCCTTAGTCATTAGGGAAATGCAAATCAAAACAACCCTGAGATTCCATCTCACACCAGTCAGGATGGCTAAGATCAAAAACACAGGAGACAGCAGTTGTTGGCGAGGATGTGGAGAAAGAGGAACACTCCTCCACTGCTGGTGGAATTGCAGGCTGGTACAACCACTCTGGAAAGCAGTCTGGCGGCTCCTCAGAAAACTGGGCATGACACTTCCGGAGGATCCGGCTATACCACTCCTGGGCATATACCCAGAGACTTTACCTGCATGCAATAAGGACACATGCTCCACTATATTCATAGCAGCCTTATTTATAATAGCCAGAAGCTGGAAAGAACCCAGATGTCCCTCAACGGAGGAATGGATTCAGAAGATGTGGTATATTTACACAATGGAATACTACTCTGCAATTAAAAACAATGAATTCACGAAATTCCTAGGCAAATGGTCAGAACTTGAAAATATCATCCTTAGTGAGGTAACCCAATCACAAAAGATCACACATGGTATGAAGTCACTGATAAGGGGATATTGACCCAGAATCTCAGAATACCCTAGACACAATCAGCATATCAATAAATTTCTAAAAAGATGGAAGAAGAGACCCCTGGTCCTGGAAAGACTGGATGTAGGGGAACGCCAGGACAGAGTAATGAGAGGGGGTTGAACGGAGAAAAGAGGGAGGGAAGGGGGCTTATGGGACTTTCGGGGAGGGAGGAAACGGGAAAGGGGAAGTGATTTGGAATGTAAATTAAAAAAATAAAATTAAATTAAATTAAAAAAAAAAAAAAAGAAATACAGGAGAACAAAGGTAAGCAGTTAAAAGTCCTTAAAGAGAACACACAAAAAAAATCCCTGAAAGAATTACAGAAAAACACAACCAAACAGGTGAAGGAATTTAACAGAACCATCCAAGATCTAAAAGTGGAAATAGAAACTAAAGAAATCACAAAGGAAGACAAGCCTGAAGATGTAAAACCTAGTAAAGTGATTAGGAGTCATAGACGTAGGCATCACCAACAGAATAATGGAGATAGGGGGAATCTAAGGTGTGGAAGATACCATAGAAAACATTGACACAAAAGTCAAAGAAAATGTAAAATGCAGAAAGTTCCTAATGCAAAACATCCAGGAAACCCAGGACACTAGGAAAAGGCCAAACCTAAGGATAATAAGTATAGACGAGAGTGAAGATTCCCAACTTAAAGGACCAGTAAAAATATTCAGCAAAATTATGGAAGAAAACTTCAAGAATCTAAAGAAGGAGATGTCCATGAACATACAAGAATCCTACAGAAATCCAAATAGACTAGAACAGAAAAGAACCTCTTTCTGTCACATAATAATCAAAACACAAAATGCACAAAACAAAGAAAGAATATTAAGAATAGTAAGGGAAAAACGTCAAGTAACATATAAAGGCAGACCTATCAGAACAACACCAAATGTCTCACGAGAGACCATAAAAGTCAGTAGATCTTGGGAAGATGTCATACAGACTCTAAGAGAACACAAATGCCAGCCCACAATACAATATCCAGCAAAACTCTCAATTAACATAGATGAAGAAAACAAGATATTCCATGAAAAAAAAATCAAGCTTACACAATAACTTTACACAAATCCAGCCCTAGAAAGGTTAATAGATTAAAAAACTACAACATGAGGAGGGAATCTAGAAAAAGCAAAAAAGTAATCTTCTTTCAACAAACCCAAAAGAAGATATCCACACAAACAGAATTCTACCTCTAACAACAAAAATAGCAGGAAGCAGCAATCACTTTTCCTTAACATCTCTTAACATCAATGGGCTCAATTCCCCAATAAAAAGACATAGACTAACAGTCTGGATAGGTGAACAGGACCCAGCATTTTGGTGCATACAGGAAGTGTAACTCAGTGACAAAGACAGACACTACCTCAGAGTAAAAGGTTGACAAAAAATTTTTCCTGAACATCTATGCCTTAAATGTAAAGGCAACCACATTCATAGTAAAAACTTTCCTAACACGCAAATCACACATTGCACCTCTTAGAGAAAGGGTGGGAGACTTCAACACCCTACTCTCATCAATGGACAGATCATGGAAACTGAAGTTAAACAGATATAGTGAAACTAACAGAAGTTTTGAACCAAGTGAATTTAACAGATATCTCTAGAACCTTTTATCCTAAAAGAATATACCTTCTTCTCAGCACCTCATAGTACTTTCCCCAACACTGAAGATTATTATTAATCACAAAACAGGCCTCAACAGATACAAGATGGAAATAATCTCATCCTATCAGATCACCACAGAATAAAGCTGGTCTTCAATAACCACAAAAACAATTATAAACCCACATACAAATCAAAGCTGAACAATGTTCTACTCAATAAAAACTTGGTCAAGGAACAAATAAAGAAAGAACATAAAGACTTTTTTTAGAAAGACTGGATGTAGGGGAATGCCAGGACAGAGAAGCGAAAGGGGGTTGAATGGGAAAAAGAGGGAGGGAAGGGGGCTTATGGGACTTTCGGGGAGGGAGGAAATGGGAAAGGGGAAATGATTTGGAATGTAGATAAAAAAACTTAGAAAATTAAAAAAAAAAGAATTCAATGAAAATGAAGCTACAACATACCCAAATTTTGGGACACAATCAAAGCAGTGCTAAGAGGAAAACTCCTAGTGCTGAGCATCTTCAAAAAGAAACTGGAGAGAGCATATACTAGCAGCTTGTCTTTACATCTGAAAGCTTTAAAACGAAAAGAAGCAAATACATCCAAGTGGAGTAGATGGCATGAAATTATCAAACCCATGACTGATATAGAAACAAAAAGAACAAAATAAAGAATCAACCAAACCAGGAGCTGCTTCTTTTAGAAAATCAACAAGATAGATAAACACTTAGGCAGACTAATCACAGGGAACAGGGACAGTATCCAAATCAACAAAATCAGAAATAAAAAGGGAGACATGACAACAGAAAACAAAGAAATTTGAAAGTTCATCAGATTATATTTCAAAAGCAAATACTCAACAAAACTGCAAAATCTGAAAGAAATGGAAAAATTTCTAGACAAATACCAGGTACCAAAGGCAAATCAGGATCAGAGAAAAACATCTAATCACTCCTCTAACACCTAAAGAAATAGAAACAATCACTAAAAGTTTCCCAAACAAACAAACAAACAATACCTAACAACAATACTCTTCAAACTATTCCACAAAATATAAACAGGAAGAGCTCTACCTATTTTTTCTATGAAGCCACAATTACACTGCTACAAAAACCACACAAAGACCCAACAAAGAAAGAGAACCTCAGACCAATTTCTCTTATGAATGTCGATTCAAAAATACTCAATATAATTCTCACAAACTGAATTCAAGAACACAGAAAAGCAATCATGCATGATGATCAAGCTGGCTTCATCCAAGGGATCCAGGGATGGTTCAATATACAGAAATCCATCAAAGTAATCCACTATATAAACAAACTCAAATAAAAAACAACATGATCATCTCTTTGGATGCTGAGAGAGCATTTAAAAAATTCAACAACCCTTCATGGTAAAAGTTTTGGAAAGAACAAGAACTCAAGGCCCAAACCTAAACATAGTAAAAGCAAAATACAGCATACCAGTCACCAACAAATGGAGAGAAAATTGAAGCAATCTCACCAAAATCAGAGATTTAACAAGGGTGGCCCCTCTCACCCTACATATTCAATATAGTATTGGAAATCCTAGCCAGTGGAATTAGACAACAAAAGGAGGTCAAAAGGATAAAAACTGGAAAGGAAGAAATCAAAATATTGCTATTTGAGGATGATATGTTAATATTCTTATGTGAACCTAAAAGTTCCACCAGAAAACTCCTAAACCTGATAAACAACTTCAGCAAAGTCTATGAATAAATAAGTAATTCAAACAAATCAGTTCCCTCCTTCTAATAAAAGTTAAAACAAGATGAGAAAGAAATTGGGGAAACAATACCCTTCACAATACTCACAAATAAAATAAAATACCTTGGTGTGACTTTAGCCAAGTAAGTGAAAGATTTGCTTGACAAGTACTTCAAGTATGAAGAAATGCATCAAAGATGAATTCTGAATATGGAAAGATCTCCAATGCTCATGAATGGGCAGTATTAACATAGCAAAAATGGTCATCTTGCCTAAAGTGATCCACAGATTCAGTTCTATCCCCATGAAAATGCCAACTCAATTCTTCATAGAGTTAGAAAGAGAAATTGACAAATTCATCTGGATTAACAAAAAACCCAGGATAGCAGAAACTATTCTCAACAATAAAAGAACTTCTGGATGAATCAACATCCCTGACCTCAAGTTGTGTTACAGAACTGTAGTAATAAAAACTGCATGGTATTACAGAGACAGGCAGGTAGATCATTAAACAGAATTGAAGGCCCAGAAATGAACCCACACACCTCTGGTCACTTGATCGTTGACAAAAGAGCTAAAACTATCTAGTGGAACAAAGACAGCATTTTCAACAAATGGTGCTAGTTTAACTGGCAGTCAGCATGTATAAGAATGTAAATTGATCCATTCTTATCTCCTAGTAAAAAGTTCAAGTACATGTGAATCAAGTACCTCCACATAAAATCAGATACCCTGAAGGTAATATACAAGAAAGAGGGGAAGAGCCTTGAATATATGATCAGTGTGGAAAATTCCCTGAACAGAACACCAATTTCTTATGTTCTAAGATCAACATTAGACAAATGGGACCTCATAAAATTGCAAAGCTTCTGTAAGGCAAAGGACTCTGTCAATAAGACAAAAGCGAAACCAACAGATTGGGAAAAGATTGTTATCCATCTTACAACTGATAGAGGGTTAATATTCAATATATACAAAGAACTCAAGAAGTCAGACTCTAGAGAATCAAATATCCCTATTAAAATTGGGTACAGAGCTAAAGAAAGAATTCTCAGCAGAGGAATGTCGAATGGCCAATAAACAACTAAAGAAATATTCGACATCCTTAATCATCAGAGAAATGCAGATCAAAACAACCCTGAGATCCCATCTAATACCAGTCAGAATGGTTAGGATCAAAAACTCAGGTAACAGCAGATGCTAGCAAGGATGTGGAGAAAGAGGAACACTCCTCCATTGATGATGGTAGTGCAAACTGGTACAACAACTCTGAAAATCAATCTGGTGTTTCTTCAAATAATTGGACATAGTACTACCTGAGGACCCAGCAATACTACTCTTAGACATATACCCAGAAGATGCTCCAACATGTAATGATGACACATGCTTCACTATGTTCATAGGAGCCATATTTACAATAGCCAGAAGCTAGAAACACCCCAAATGTCCCTTAACAGAAGAAAGGATATAGAAAATATGGTACATTTACACAATGGAACACTACTCAGCTATTAAAAAACAATAACTTCATGAAATTCTTAGGCTAATGGATGGAATTAGAGCATATCATCCTGAGTGAAGTAAGCCAGTCACAAAAGAACACACGTGGTATGCACTCACTGAAAATTGCAAATTAGTTCAAAAGGTTTGGAATACCCAAACTACAATTCACAGACTACATGGAACTCAAAAGAAAGAAGACCAAAGTGTGGATACTTCAGTCCTTCTTAGAAGGGGTATCAAAATAGTCACAGGAGAAAATAAAGATACAAAGAGTTTAGTAGAGAGTTAAAGAATGGCCATTAAGAGACTGCTCTACCTGGGGATCCATCTCATATATAGTTACCAAACCCAGACACTGTTGCAGATGCAAAGAAGTACTTGCTGAAAGGAGCCTGATATATGTGTCTCCTGAGATGCTTTTCCAGAGCCTGACAAATACAGAGGTGGATGCTCACAGCCAACCTTTGGACTGAGCAGGTGTCCCCATTGGAGGAGTTAGGGAAAGGAATGAAGGAGCTGAAGGGGTTTGCAACCCCATAGAAAGAACTACATTATCAACCATCCAGACACCGCCCCCCCCCCAGAGCTCTGAGGGACTAAACTACCAACGAAAGGGTATACATTGAGCGACCCATAGCTCCAGCAGCATATGTAGCAGAGGATGACATTGTCAGGCATCAATGGGAAGAGGAGCCCTTGGTCCTGGGAAGCCTCGATGCCTCAGTGTAGGACAATGCCTGGATAGGGAGGTAGGAGAGTGGGTGTGTGGTTGGGTGTGTCAGTAATCTCATAGATGCAGGGACGGGAGGACTGGATAGGGTCCCATGAAATGAGATAACATTTGAAACACAAATAAAGAAAATTTCCAATAAAATAAAAATAAAAAGAAGTGTAGGGGAGGGATATCATTTGACCCAAAATAGAAAATATGAAATGGTAACTAGGAGGATGAACTTTAATTCAGGTTCTGCCATTTGATCATTGTTTGAATTAGTATATCTCAACTCAGTGTCTCACAGTAAATACAAGTATGAAGGGCCTATTCAGTACGCTAATTGGAAGAATCCTCCAGGATAATCCATTCAGGGCACTCAGTATATTGTCTGGTATATAACTGTGTATCATAGTCAGTGTTCTATTGTTGATAAAAGACACTATGACCAAAACAGCAACAAAAGGAAACCATCAGAACACACTAGTAAAATTTAATATGGAATAGGCTGCTGTTCCAAATATGATATTATGTTGTCTGAACTGGTTTCATAATGGAAACAGACAAAATAAAAGCTTTATTTACAAAATAACATTTATAATAAATCATACTATTATTTAATTTATAGAATAAGCTTATCAAATAGCTTATGAGATTATAGATTGTCAAATATCTGCAATGCTGAATTTACTGTCATATTTATTATATTTTGTAGGCAGAAAAAAAGTCTTCTTTCTTTGTATTTTCTGTCACCTTTCCAAGTACATGAAGAGTTAAGATGAAAAAAGATTCTAAAGGAAAGATGCTCTAGGGAGTAATGTTTCCTTCATTAAAGTATTTTCTTTTATTTTTATCTCCTTTCATCACCATGATTGCAATTTAGGAGTAGGTGTTAGCAGATGTCTTATGGAGCTATGAGAAGTATATCTAGTCAGCAAATAATCTGAGTCTGGTAGAAAATTCCATAATCACTAGATTATTCCTAGCAAATTTGTGTTCTCTTCATGATGGCATTTGTCATAATGGCTTGGGTAAAATATTTGAATATGAAGTCATTGAAAAAGAGCTGTCAACATATGAAGCTAACATTAATAGTTTTGCTTTACTATGAAAGAATAACATAACAAACATATTTTCTTATGCCATAAATAGATTATCAAAATATGAATTTCAGACAAAAATATGTATGGAATGTGAAAAATCTTTTCGTAATTATGACATAATCATAGTCATACAGTGATTTGAAAACAAGAATCAAGATGCTGGAATGTATAGCAGGCAAGTTACTGAGTCACAGCTAAAAATGCTAGGAAGTGTTTTCATATTTATTTTCTTTATAATCACTGGTGTATTATAGTAGGATTGATGACAATTATAGTACTGTGTAAATGTTATAAGTTAATCATATACATATATATATCATATATCAAATATATGAAGAGAATATCACATTTAGAAGAAACAAGAAAGGGTAGGTACCTCAATGGTAGAGCCACAACATAGAATTTATGAGGTCTGAGGAATGTTACTTGACCCTGCAAAACAAGAGAAGAGAATAAAAATATCAAGAAGAGAAACAGATAGAGGCAGAGAATAAGGCAGTATGAAAAATGAGGAAGAAGAGGTACTGAAAAAAATGAAGGTAGCAAAGGAGGAGTAAGAAGAGGAGCCAGAGACATATCATGTCTATATGGTATCTGAGCCATGTTTCTGAACTCAAAAGTCATATCCACAAGGAAATTTAAAGTGTATTTGAGAATACTGAAATTATATGAGAAATTTCACTGGACTATTGATAAGTGAAGGAAGAGGAAGCTACAACAATGGGCTACCTATGAAAACCATCTAATCTGTAGAGACATGACACATTGAAGCAACATTGATAAGGACTTCTGCAACAGGAATGTTTAGAATGATCTCAGGAATGCAAAGCTGGAGGTTCAAAAGCTGTGCAAATCATCATGGCTTAGAAAGTGCCAATTACTTTCTAAGTGCTAATTGGAAATCATTATTAATATTAAAAATTGATCTCTATGAATTTTGACAGATATCAGGGTTTTAATTTATGGATAATTCCTAGCAGTGACAGTTTAAAACAAGACAATAAGGAATAAAGCTGGCAATCCCTCTCAGATGTTTCTCACATATAGCTTTGGAAGAGACATTTCTTGAGCCTTTTCTCACAAAATAGTCAAGCCATAGAGCTGTGTAGTCAATCTTTGCTTTCTTTGAATACCACTTGGTATCAAAGACCCGTCATTTTTAGGAAGTACGATCTCAGCCACTGTGAGTTAAACTAAGCTTAAAGATTACACTGAAGAATAGAAAGAACTAAATAGCAAAATCTTTAAAATTTAGGATGCAATATTTTGTAGATATCTGTTAAATCCATTTGGTTCATAATTTCTGTTAGTTTCCCTGTGTCTCTGTTTAGTTTCTGTTTCCATGATAAGTCCATTGAAGAGAGTGATGTATTGAAGTCTCCTAATATCAATGTGTGAGGTGCAATATGTGTTTTGAGTTTTAATAAAGTATCTTTTATGAAGGTGGGTTCCCTTGCATTTAGAGCTTAGATGCAGAATTGAGAGTTCTTCTTAGTAGATTTTTCTTTGAAGGGTGTGAAGTGCCGTCCTTATCTTTTTTGATAACTTTAGGTTGAAAGCCAATTTTATTCAATATTAGAATTGCTACTCCATCTTGTATCTTGGGACCATTTACTTGGAATTTTATTCTAAGCTTTTACTCCGAGGTACTGTCTGTCTTTGTCACTGATGTAAATTTCTTGTATTCAGCAAAATGCTGGGTCTTGTTTGCCTACCCAGTCTGTTAGTCTATGTCTTTTTATTGGGGAATTGAGTCCATTGATGTTAAAAGATGTTGAGGAAAAGTGATTGTTGCTTCCTGTTATTTTTGTTGTTAGAGGTGGAATTATGTTTGTGTGGCTATCTTCTTTTGGGGTTGTTGAAAGAAGATTACTGTTGTTCTTATTCTAGGGTATAGTTTACCTCCTTGTGTTGTAGTTTTTTTAATTTATTAACCTTTATAGGACTGGATTTGTGTAAAGTTATTGTGTAAACTTGTTTTTTTTTTTTTCATGGAATATTTTGTTTTCTCCATCTATGTTAATTGAAAGTTTTGCTGGGTATTTTATCTTGGGTTGGCATTTGTGTTCTCTTAGGGTCTGTATGACATCTTCCCAAGATCTACTGGCTTTTATAGTTTCTAATGAGATGTCTAATGTAGTTCTGTTAGGACTGCCTTTATGTTACTTGACCTTTTTTCTTTACTGCTTTTCATATTCTTTCTTTGTTTTGTGCATTTTGGGTTTTGATTACTATGTGACAGAAAGAGGTTCTTTTTTGTTTTAGTCTATTTGGACTTCTGTAGGATTCTTTTATGTTCATGGACATCTCTTTCTTTAGGATCTAGAAGTTTTCTTCTATAATTTTGTTGAAGGTATTTACTGGCTTTAAGTTGAAAATTTTCATTCTCTTCTATATCTATTATCTTTAGATTTGGTCTTGTCATTGTGTCCTCTATTTCCTGGATGTTTTGGCTTAGGAGCTTTCTGCATTTTCCATTTTCTTTGACTGTCCTGTTAATGTTTTCTATGGTATCATCTGCACCTGAGGTTCTCTCTCTTGTATTCTGTTGGTGATGCTTTCATCTATGACTCCTGATCTCTTCCCTAGCTTTTTAATCTCCAGGGTTGTCTTCCTTTGTGATTTCTTTATTCTTTCTATTTCCATTTTTAGATCTTTAGGTAGTTATTTTCAAGTCCTTCACCTGTTTGTGTTTTCCTGTAATTTTTTCAGGGATTTTTGTTTTTCCTCTCAAGGGCTTCTACCTGTTTACATGTTCTCCTATATTTCTATAAGTGGATTATTAATGTCCTTCTTAAAGTCCTCTATCCTAATCATGAGATGTGATTTTAAATCAGAATCTTGCTTTTCTGGTGTTTGGGTACCCATGGCTCACTGTTGTGGGAGAATTTGCTTCTGATGAACCAGTGGCCTTAGTTTCTGTTGCTTGTGCTCTTGTCCTTGCCTCTTGCCATCTGGTTATCTCTGATGTTAGCTGTTCTTGCTATCTCTGACTGTGGATTTTCCATCCTGCAAGTCTGTGTGCCAGTACTCCTGGGAGCCCAGTTTTCTCCTTGGTATTTGGGTATGGAGAGTTGTGGTACCTGATTAGCTCCAGGCAGATCAGCTCCAGGCTCAGAGGCAATTTGGAAGGATCCTCTCCCAGGCTGCTTCTCACTTCCTGTGTCCTGAGGGCTCTGGACAGGTCTCTCTGAGCAGAAGTGGTGGTTTTCCCTGTGCTCACAGGTATGTCAGCACTCCTGGGAACTCAGCTCTCTCCTGGCAGTATTTGGTTATAGAAAACTGTAGCGCAGGATCAGCTGTCTTAAAACTTTAATCAGCATTTATTCAAACATTAATTAGAAAAGTTTGAAAAGACATTGTTGACAAAATAGTTTTAAAATCAGCTAATACAACTTGATTTCTTCAAAGTTTGAGATTAAGTTCAGTAATGACTATCTCATACTAGCTACATGATCTACTAGTTGAATGCATTTCTCATTTAAGAGTGTCTGCTGGTATTAAGAAAGCATTTTTTAGTCAACTCCTTAAACTTTTGCAAGAAAATACATGTAATTGCTTTTCTGCCTCACAGAATGCAATAGATTTAAATTTCTTTTAAGTACTTAATAACAATTGATGGGCTATTATATCAGGTCATAATCTATTTTTTTCTATTCTCAGGTTCCAAATTTTGTTTCCTGTCTCTCTTTAACAACTATACAACTATAAACCATCTACCTCAAGTCATCTCAGAGAGTCTTACTCACAAATGCCTTTCAGTATATGTATTAATGTCTCCCTGGTTGTGTCTTTGAATCATTATACATAAGACCAGGGCAAACATATAATGATGCACAGGAGAAATAATTTGACCTGGTCATCAGTAGTAACTAATCACAATTTCTCACTCCCCACATGAACCCAACAAAAAGAGGATGAAAGCGAATATACCATTTCCTCCCATTTTCTATGTAGTTTATCACTGGGGCTACTGAAATGTTATATGACTCAGCAATGCAGAAAATCTCTGCTTCATTGTAGACCTAGACAACATTTGTGTTCATACATTCTCTTTTAATTTAATTCATAGAAACAATTTTAAGGACAATTTGAATTTCAATTGTCCTTGAATTTTAATTCATAGAAACAATTCTAAGGACAATTTGTATTGATTATCTTAGATGAACTCCTCAACAGTAGGGAGAGGGAACTTATAGAGCCCACCTATACCAGGAAGACAGGGCACCAAATGAGGGAGAGGGAGGCCATCCTACAACTCTGACTCGTAATTGTTCCTGTCTAAAAGAATTACAGAGATGAAAATGGAGAGGAGCCTAAGGAAAAGAAGGTCCAGAGACAGGCCCAATGAGGAATTCAGCTCAAGGTGAGGCCCCAAGGCCTGACACTATTACCGAGGGTATGGAGAGCTCACAAAAAAGGACCTAGCATGACTGCACTCCAGAAGTCCCATCAGGCAGCTGAAAATGTAAGATGCAGATATTACACCCAACCAATGGCCAAAACAGCTGATTCCTGTTGTTGAATTGGGGAAGGCTGAAGAAGCTGAGGAGAAGAGCAATCCTGTAGGAGGCCTAGTGGTTTCAATTAATCTGGATCCCCGAGATCTCTCAAACAATGGACCACCAAAAAGGCAACATACACCAGCAGATATGAGGCCCCCAACATACATAAAATAGGGGGCTGCCAGGTCACTGTTCTTTCAGAGATGATGAACCAAACCCTAAAGACTGGAGGCCCCAGGAAGTTTAGAGGTTAGGTAGAGTGGAGGAAGGAGACATCCTTGTGGAGACAGGGGGTAGGGAGGAGGTATGAAATGTGAAACAGTATGAGCGTGGATAGTGGTGGTGGGGAATAAAATTTGGAGTATAAGAAAATAAATAAATAAATTTTAGAAAAGAATTTAAAAAATTAAAATCATTTACTATATTCCTGCTAAATATCATTTCCTTAAATTTGATTAGAGAAAATGAGTGATATTTAGTGGAAAATTTAATCTAACTTAATAATTTAGTATATACATTATATTTTAAATCAGCTACCCTGATATTTTCAAGAAAATACGGTGTTTTTTAAATGTTATCTAAAATACATTTTAAACTGTTAGAAATTTCAGGTTGGTCTAATAAAAATAGTTACAATTATTTAGAAACCATGAATTTAAATGAATTGACTTTACAAACTACTATTACAGAGCTTACAAATTAAGCTATAAATAGAAACTATTGAAAAATTTCCATTTTAACTGAAATAAAAAATTACCAGACTAAATTACATATTATCTTAATTAGATTCTATGAGTAGTTGATGTAATTATACTTTATGAATCAAGAAAGCATTAATAAATTTGTTTTTAGTACTCTAACCAATTCTGAATACTAAGTTTATAAAACACTTTAACTGGATTATAAAATACTTTTCTTCTCATTAGGCTCATTCAATACCATAAAGTCTTATACTGTTGTCCACTCTGAAGCTGCTGTTGTAAATCATTCTTCTGTCCTTCTAACTAAAAGGTTCCTTTGGCCTTCTGGGCTACAGGGTTCTTTAGAGCAAAACCCTTTTAAATTTTACCTCCTGATCCTGAACCAGGGATCAGGTAATGAGGGAGAAATATGAATCTTCCAAAAATTTGAAAGCACTGTGCTCATGGTTGTATTTGTTACCACTGATACAAAGCTAGTAGCAATCAATTATTCCCTAGCTCTGTGAGGAATTCAGAGCTATACCTAACAAACTAGAAATCAATTTTACTGCCTTTTGGTTAGTTCTAAATATGTTTCCTCATAACACATTTAAAATAAATAAGTTTAGAATCTGACTGGTTCCTAGACTATCATTTTTACTGCATGGCACAATATGTAAACATTTTTAAATAAGATACTTATTAGAATCATCCACCTGTTTTCATCATTTCTCAGCAGTGAAAATTGGACAAGTCCATCTCAATAACAAGATTACATTTCAGGGAGTGTTCAAGCTGGTTAGATATTTTAATGTTAGTTTGAATGTTGTGACTGCTGGTCTTTCTATAGGGACACCCTCCTCAGCTTTTTTTTTTTTTTTAGCTTTTCCCTAATTCAACCACAGGGATCACCAGCTTCTGTCCAGTGGTTGGGTTCAAATATCTCCCTCTGATTCTCTCAGCTCCTTGTTTGGCCTTTTGGAG
Organism: Tokudaia tokunoshimensis; assembly: GCA_036184795.1. Lineage (NCBI taxonomy): Eukaryota > Metazoa > Chordata > Mammalia > Rodentia > Muridae > Tokudaia > Tokudaia tokunoshimensis. Next base: position 909,887 of record BTHU01000012.1, on the reverse strand, counting down.
AGCCATCATGATAGGCCCGTTTGTAAGCACATTGTTGTATCAGTAATGGTGTCAGGCCTTGGAGCCTTGCCTTGAGCTTAACCACAATTTTGGTCTGTCACTGGACCTCCTTTTTCTCAGGCTCATCCCCATTTTTGTCTCTCCAGTTTTTCAGACAAGAACAATTCTGGATTTGACTGTGAAATAGGAACCCCCATCCCTCTACTTGATGTCCTGTTTTCTCCTGGAGGTGGATTCTACAAGTTCCCTCCTCCCACTTTAGGGCATTTCATGTAAGGTCCCTCCTTTAGAGTCCTCAGAGTCTTTCACCTCCCAGGTCTCTGGCATATTCTAGAAGGTTCCCCTACCTCCTACCTCCTGAGATTGCCTATTTCCATTTTTCTTCTGGCCCTCGGGACTTCAGAACTGTTCTGCACACTCAATAGCTAATCATGTTCACCTCTTTCTCTCCCTGTTCCCTATCACAGCTCCTTGTTAAAAGGAAAAAGTAGATACTGTGGAATAGATATATTTCCTACAGAAAATAGGTCCAGCAATGTCCCATTTTCTGTGAATCAGCTTACATGCTGTATAATTTTATTATTATAAGTTGTAGTTCAATTTTTTCAAGAAAACAAACTTTTGCATTTAGTAGTTGCTACTGCTTCAGTTTTTGAGACTTTTATGATTAAAACAGTAATTACAGTAACAGAATATTGAAAAATAAAATGATAATAGGAAATTGAACCAAATGAATGATGCTCAAAGGATACTTAAATTTTCTGAAAAAAAAACACATAGCTGAAAAATATTAGAAAATTCCCTTTTTAATATTAATTTTATTATAGATTTTTGACAAGTCCCATTGTCCGATGTTTTAAAAAGTGGAAACCAAATATCTTTGGAACTAAAAGCTCAAAAGGCCTCATGTTATATTTCCACAGACTACAAATTAGTTGTAACACAGTAAATGAACTTTATAACAGAGCATTTTGACAGGTACCAACTTAAGAGAAAAATAATGAAGAAAGTCCAAAATCTATGCTGTTTCTGATGTGAGGGATTTAATGCTATTTTGAGATAAAAACATCTTTTACAGGAATCTAATAAAAAGCAAATTGTGAGTTTATGACTTCCTTACATATCTGGATTTGCATTTACAAAAATCCCGAAAACAAAAAGAAAATAAGAAAAGGGAGAGATAGTGTCTTGATTAGGGTTTTTATCACTGTGATGAAACCTAAACTGACCTAAAGCCACTTGTGGGGTATAAGTTTTTTTCAGTTTAGGCAGAGGCCAACAGAAATATGCTGCTTACTGGCTTGCTTTCTTGTAAAACTCAGGCTCACCAGTGCAAGGATTGTATTACGCACTGGACCATCCCACATTAATAATTAATTTTGAAAACGTCTTATGGATCTGATCTTATGGAGGCATTTTCTTCACTGAGTTTCCTCACCACATATGATATTTGCTTGTGCCAAATAAAACTGTCCAGCACAGACAGACAGACAGACAAAGGGAGAGAGAGGTGAGAAAGAAAGATTATAGAGAAAATATAGGAATTTTAGGTCATAGAGTTAACTAGATGAATGATAGACAAATGATAGTTATCTCAAGTATTTCTGTATGAGATTAATTTAATATTGCTCATGAGTTAAGATGCTCTATTTCCTGGCCTCTCAAAAATGATTCTCTACTTATAGAATGAAGATCTTACAATGAAGATATAGCAGAGGGGTAGAGTTCACAAATTCCTGGTTATATTACTAGTACCACAACAAATATTAATTAAAATTATGACAGTAATCACCTGCTTCATATTTGATACTAAGAATTAAATATCTATATTATCACTCTCATCCTCAATATTAGATAATAGAATCAAAGCTTGAAGTTCAGTGGAAATTTTTCACAAAACTGAAAATATAATAGAACTATTAATAGAACATTAAGATGTCTATCCAGATGTTAAGAGCATAGATAAATAATATTTTAAATGACAGCAATTGTTAATTAAGATAAACAGAGTAATAGTCAGTCCCATAATTGCAGAGAGATTGAAGATTGAGAATTGCAAATTTAAGACTAGACTAGAACACATTGATGTTTAGTTCTTTTGAATTATTAAAAGTCAGACCTAACCAATTTTAATGAGGAATGTGACTTTTATTCTTTGGGCAGAGGTATTGGAAGCATCCCTCGGATGTAAATGAGCACATACATCAACTTGCAACATATTAAATGGAAATCTATTTCATTATTTCATTTCCTTTTTTGGCATAACTATCAAAGGAAAAAATATTAAAATAGAAGTCTGACAGATGAGAAATCATATTATCTTCTAAAATGAAAACACAGCTTTTATTGATTCTATATCTTCAAACATTCCATATTGTGATTCCATTTGTACAAATAGGTACTAAAACAAAGGACTGAGAATAAGATATTTCTCAGTAGGTAAACAAATAAATTGTCAGTAACATAAAGCAGATGATTTGAAAACAAGTTAAAATGAATCCACTTACCAAGATCTTACACCGAAACTGTAGGTGAATAATAAACCCTTCCTTTTCTAACTAGAGACTTACAAAAATATCTTTTCTTCAAAAATATTTTAAGCTACAGATCTTATCATCAATGAGCTAATAAACATTCCTTTCTTATTTGCTTAAATATGTAGAATGTGGATAAGTTTTTCAAGACTTGGTTTGTAGCCAAATGTGAACTTTAATGTACTGTCCTCCTGCCTCTGGCTCCTGGGTGCTGAGAACAGATTAAACCCTTTAGGATTTCTAAAGTTGTTCCCAATTTTCTGTGTTATCTCATTCATGTAGATTTTTTTAAATAACAAAAATGTCTGAAGCACAAATTATTCATGTTAAACAAAAATAGATTCTTAGCATTCAATATATCTAAATCAACACATTCTATCCTCATACCCAGAGAACACCCATAACAGTAAGCGAGGAAACAGGAACCAGGATACTGAAATAGATTATTCTCTGTGACAATTTTATATCATTGACTTTGGTCTCATCAGTTTAGGTATAAATCTTGTAATGAGCAATGCTCGAAAGTGCAACTGATGTTAGTGACGTTGGTTGACTGAATGTTTCTGTGTAACAAATGTTTATTAGAATGCCATAAGGTTGAGAAGATACTGAGCAGTGAATGCAAACAGAAATAGAATAAAGGAGACTGACATGTTGACTTCATCTTTACTAGAATGTTAGGTAATCTGATTCAGCTGGTTAATAACCTGTAAATTAAAATCAGCTAAGAGACTATTTATTAAAAGATAAATATCAATTCCATGTTTCCACATACATTGAAGACAGTCTATTTGTGGTTTTCTTTGATATCCTGAGGAATTTTAAAAATAATCACTGGTACTCAACTTACACATGGTTTTTGAAGCCCTGTTTCTTTTTTCAATTTACTTTGTATATTTAATTTTTATTAGTTTTTCCCATGTTCGTCACACATGGGACCACATTAATTAATGGGAAATCATATGCAAAACAATATTCAAGTAATTGTATGTATGAATGTTCATATCATGTTTACCGTTACCTTTGCTAATTCCATAAAATCAAAGCTCACATGCAGTAAAACAGGAAAATTATATATTAATCAGCTTTCCAAAGTACTTTTTAATTGGGATTCAAACTGCATCAATTACAGCCAGATCTACATTTAATTTTCAAGAGGAGACAATGTGAACATGATTTGAGAGGGATGGCTACTCTTACCACATTAGGAATGGAGTGCAGAAAATTCCTCATTCTGTAAAGAACTGGGTTATGCACTATGATTCTGAACAGGTGCAGCAATAACCTTGTCAGTCTTCTGAAATCAGGAATATCACAGAAAAACTCTTACAAAGAGTAGTATGGTAAAAGTTTGGGGAAGAGAAGATTTTTGAACTTATTTTCTTTATGAAAATATGTAATTTTACTAGATACAAAGGGAAAATAAACTAAAGATACTTCAGTAGTTTGAGGCCTTTATGTAGACTTTTTTTTTTCCAAAACCCACTTTAATTAGGATTCTTTGATGTTTCAACTTCCATTCTAGCCCACCAACCAGAGGTAGAGGATAAGAATGGTTAATAGTTAATGGGAGTTGTGGATCTGTTTAGACCTATTTCTTTGGGGGCAATTCAAACCTTTGTTGTCAGGATGCCAGCAGTCCATTCCAAAACACCAAACGTGAATTAGTAATGACAGTCCAGTCCAATCAGCAAACACCAAACATGGATCAGTAAGAGCAGCTTGTTCCAGAAACAAATGTGAGGCTCCACTGAATCATTACAAATCCTTGGAAGGAATAAGAAACAGCTAGAATACTATGAGATGTTCTTTGGTGCATTTCTCTCTACAAAGTCAAGAAAAATGCTCAGTAAAAACAGCAGCAAAGCATTGCAAGAGCCTTATCAGTGAAGACCAGTGAAGCTTTGCAAGGTGAACCAATGCAAGAACATCCATTCTCTCACTGTCTGTAGGCTTCTACTTATACTCTTTCAAATCATTGAGTGCCTTCTGAAGCTTCTGCTTCAGCAAATATCCTCTCATATGTCTGCTTCAGTAAAGCATCCTTTCACGTGTCTCCTTCAGCAAAACATCCTTTAATGTGCCTGCTTTAGCAAAACATCTTCTCATAAGACCTGAAAATCATCACATGACACAACCGTGTCTGCAAAGAAACCAGAGATTTCCACTTTATCTGTGGAATTAGACAGGCTTGTCTTCTTTTTTATAATATTTGTTTAAATTGCTGTATATACCAGAACATAGCTTTGTAGTTTGTCATAGTTGCCTATAGAATGAAATTCATTGTGTTTATATATAAAACTCATTTTCATAAAATTATATGAAGTTGAAATTCAAGTAAGTGTATGTACATGAATGTTTATGAGTGTATATTCATTAGAGAGTCAGAGAGAGTAAGACAGAGAAACAGAGACAGTTAGGGGCATTAATTTCATTCTTCAGATAACATACTTTTGGCCTACAACATGAAAGTCAACTATGATAATTATCATAGTTATCTAATAATGAAATTTCTCCTTTGTTTATATGTAAAGCAAATTGTTTTTCTTATTGAATGATTTTAAGTTGAAATTCAGAAAGGAAACTATTAGTACAATAAGTAGGCATATACAACACCTGTTTCCAATTTCGTCATTATTGGATTGTTACTTTAGAAACAAAAGTCAAACAAAAGATTGGACTTTTAGCATTGTGCTGTGATGCATGCAGGGCTTCAGTGGCCAAAAGCAATATTTTATTTGCCTTGATTTCAATTTCATTGTAAGAAAAACAATTTATGTTGAGGTGTAAGGCAAAATGAATTTGTCTAACCCCATGAAAATCTTGTAATTTCACAAGGCAATTTGTTTTAAATAAGGTGTAACACATGCACAGTAGTTCCAAGTAGGTAGTTTAAAGATGACAACAGAGTATAATAAATAGAGCAAGCCAGAGACAATATGTAAATATTAGCCAATGGATCAATATATCATTTTGTGATGGTTTGTATATGTTTGGGCCAGGGAGCAGAAGGTATGGCCTTGTTGGAATAAGTGTGTCACTGTGGGCATGGGCTTTAGTACCTAATCCTAGTTTTCCGGAAGCACTATTCTGCTAATAGCCCTCAGATAAAGATGTAGAACTCTCAACTCAGCCTGTATCATGCCTGCCTGGATGCTGCCATGCTCCCATCTTGATAGTAACGGACTGAACCTCTGAACCTCTAAGCCAGTACCAATTAAATGTTGTTATTATAAGAGAAGCCTTGGTTATGGTGTCTGTTCACAGCATCAAAACCTTAAGACACATTTCATAAGTATTAATGGCTAGGAGTAAGAAGTTGAATAATTTTATAAATCATTAGAATGATCGATGGTCTACTGCATTTTGAACACTGCTATATATTAAATAAAATGACAGGTTTGATAGGTGTCACATACTTATATGTTTAAGCAATAAAGAATTAAGTATCAAATTTTAGGTTAGTTCTAGAAAATTTTTCAGAAATTATTTAAGAAAATAATTAATCTGGACTCCCAAAATCTCTCAGATACTGGAACACCAATCAGGTAGCATACACCAGCTGATATGAGTTCCCCAACACATATACAGCAGAGGGCTGCCTGGTCTGGATTTAGTTCGAGAAGATACACCTAACCCTGAAGAGACTGGAGGCCCCAGGGAGTTTAGATGTCTGGTAGGGTGGGTTGTGGGAACATCCTTGTGTAGACAGGAAGGCAGGGAGAAGGTATGAGATGTGGAACAGTTGGAGTGTGAATCAGGAGAGGAATAAAATCTGCAGTTTAAAAGAAAAAAAAGAAAAGAAAATATTTTTCAAGCTGGAACTGAATTTAGGTAAGTTGGAAATGTAAAGTCATGTTAGAGACAAAACAAATAGTACACATAGAAGTAAAGCAGGTTCACTGAAGTAACATATTTTTAAGTTAAAATATTATGGTCTGAATTTCTATATATTGCTTCATTCCACTTGTCAATAAATTTGAGATGTCAAAATAAATATACACATTAAGCATCTTCTCTTCTCCTTTTCATTCATTGGTCACTGTTTGCAAAAAAAAAAATTAAATATTGTTAAGAACATGGAAATGAATCACTAATGACATTCAAGTCCTTCCAAATTTGTGTGTTGGACAGGGAGAGTTTTAGACAGGACCCTGAAAGCAAAATCTTTTCTGTACCTAATAAAAGAAATATCAAGTAGAAAAATATTCTGAAAAATCTCTCTCTCTAAAGTACCCACTGAACAATGTTAAATGGCATTGATGTTAGTTTGAACTTTGACATTCATTCCACTAGACTAAGCTACCTGACAAACACTAGTGCTTTACATTCTGTCACTTCTACTGAATCCCTATTTTCATTTTTACACAGTTTTTTTTTTTTTAAATCTGGCTATGTTGAGAAGATGGGTGAGCAATGGAGGAAAGCTTGGTTACTCAGGAGGAAAAATGAATCAATTCAAGATGAGTGCTCAGTGTCTTAGGGGTTTACTCCTGTGAAGTGACACCATGTTACAAGGACAGCATTTAATTGGCACTGACTTATAGGTTCAGAGGTTTAGTCCATTTTCAACAAGGTGTGAAAATGGCAGCATTTAGGTAGGCTTGGAGCAGGAGGAGCTGAGAGTTCTACATCTCCATCTGAAGACTGCTAGCAGAATTCTGACTTCCAGGCAGCTAGGAAGAGGGTCTTAAATCTCACACATAAAGTGACACACCTACTCCAATAAGGCCACACTTATTCTACAGGGCCACACATTCTAATAGTGCCACTCTCTGGGCTGAGCATACATAGTCAATAAAATTCCACTCCCTGTGCCCCATAGGCTTATTTAAACATATGATTCTTTGGGGATCATACCTAAACATAGCATAATGCAAAATATATGTAGTCCAACTTTAAAAGTCCTCATAGTCTATAGCAGTCTTAATGCAAAAAGTCCAAAGTGCAAAGTCTCTTCTGAGACACATCCAATCACTTAACTGTGACAGGAAATCAAAGAGAGAAAGCTAGAAAAACTCCAAACTTTGAATCTCCATGTCTGATTGCAAGGTGGTCTTCAGACCTCCAATTCCTTTTCATCTTTGTTGACTGCAACAAAGTTCTTTTTCCTGGACTAGTTGAATTCCCTATTAGCAGCTTTCCTCAGTGTCTCATGGTGGCTTTTGCATTTCAAACATCTTGGGGCCTCCAAGGTAACTGCAATATTACAGCTTATTTCAATATCTGAGATCCACACATGATCTTCTGGGCTCCTACAAAGGGCTGGTGTCACTTCTCTAACTCTGCCTTCTGTGGCATTGCATACTCAGCTTGATCCACTCTATTGCCAAAGCTGATCCTGTTGATTATCCCATCTCTAATACACTGGGGTATTCTGCTGCAACTAAGATTCACCAGTAACCTCTAATAGGCACTCTTCATGGTGTCAAGCCTCAAGTACTTTGCATGAGCCCTTCAGTCCTGGGCTTTTAGTTCTAACTGAGACTGCATGATTTTAGTTCTAACTGATGACCTTTCATGGCCTCTCACAGTGCCAAGCCCCAGCTGTTCTTCATGATGGCTTCATGCCTTCACAATCAGTACGAATTGGGGGATACTCACACGTTACCAAGTATAGCTGTAGCTTGAGGTACAACCTTGACTATCTCTGCAACACAACTTCTTTGTGTTCTTAGAAAACACTTTCCAGAAGATTTCACCTCATCACCATCATTATGCTGGTCTCTTCTTAATCACCACTAATTTTTTTTTAGCTCCAGTTAACCAGCATTAATTGTCCCAGAAGTCACTTTTATTCTGAACCCTAAAGCCAGAGCCACATGGCCAAAGTTGCCAAGATCTGCTGCCTGCTGGGACTGGGATATAGCTCCTTGTTCTATTAAATTATCACTGGCTTTCTGTTTTCCAAATCCTTCACTGTCTAAGCATGGCTCTCTTGGAACTTGCTCTGCAGACTGTACTTTAACTCAGATATCTTTATGCCTTTCTTCTAAGCACTGAGAATAAAGGTGTGGTCCTCCTAGACTGGATTTTAAGTTTCTCTTCACCTAGAACTTGCTCTGTTCTAGGACAGCCTTGATCTCAGGGATCTGCTTGTCTTTACTTCCTAGAATTAAAGGCTTATACTACCATACCTGTACCTAAATTACCTGGGTGGGATCTTGACCCTAGGTCACTACTCCCTTAATTCAATTTCATATCCTTGAGCACAAGTTTCAGTTCTATTTCACTTTATAGGATCCATTTGAAATTCAGATTATATATTTTATATTTTTTCTTTCTCAGCTTACTATGCCTGTTTAAAAAGCTCTTCAAGAAACACCCAGAGAACAAAGTCTATGATGGATATTTCTGAGACTTTCCTTGTTAATTCAATTAATCTGAGTCTTTTCACCTTAGCCTCTAGATAATTCTTCAGAAAAGGGTAAAAAGTAGCCATGTTCTGCATCAAAGTAGCACAAAAACAGTCTCTAGGCCACATATTGAAATTCTCCACTGAAACCTCTTGGGCCAGGTCCACATAATTTCAAATCAATTTCAGGAACAAGTCTTCCATATTCCTACTAGGATAGCCCATTAAGCTCCATTTAATGTACTCCATTTTCCAAATTCAAAGTCCCCAAATCCACATTCTTGCAAAGAAAAACATGGTCAGGCATATCATAGCAATACCCCACTCCTGGTATATCAACTTTGTCTTAGGGTTTTAGGGTTGACCAGACACTATGACCAAGGCAACTCTTATAAGGACAATATTTAATTGGAGCTGACTTAGAGGTTCAGAGGTTTAGTCCATTATCACCAAGGCAGGAACATTACAGCATCCAGATAGGCACAGTGCAGTAGAAGCTGAGAGTTATACATTTTCTTCTGAAGACTACTAGCAAAATACTGGCTTCCAGTCGGCTAGGATGAACATCTTAAAGCCTGAACTCAAAGTGGCATGTGTACTCCAATAAGGCAACACCATTTCCAACAGGGCCATACGTTCTAATAATGGCACAGGATGTGCTGAACATAAATAAACCATAACACTCTGTGTACTGAAAATACATTTGTTAATGTTAGGACAGCATTTCTGAGAAAGCATTGTATAGGAGTTGTTTGATTATTTTAAATTTCATCATGTGGGTGAACTTGTATGAGAGCAAGTTTATTATGTCATAAAAATTAAGAAACAGTGTGTGTGTTTATGTGTGTGTATGTGTCTGTCTGTCTCTTTGTATGCTTTCGTTAGAGAGACAGAGAGACAGAGACAGGAGACAAGAGACAGAGAGACAGGGAGATGAAGTTATCTTTTTCATTTGAATAACAATTTTTGAACCTCAAACTTCAAGTATCTATTGTTTCCTATTTTATATTTTGTTCACAAAATTTTAGCACATTAGAAATAATTACATATCCAATAAACACACATACCATAGTCCCCTGTTCTCTCTCTCTCTCTCTCTCTCTCTCTCTCTCTCTCTCTCTCTCTCTCTCTCCCTCTCTCTCTCTCTCTCTCTCACACACACACACACACACACACACACACACACCAGTTGTGTTGCATATATATACACATATATATAATTTAGTGTTGTATGTAGATAATTTCAGGCCTGACCAGTTGGTATACTATTTTCCTTCTTTCTTAGCATTCCTATAGTTCTTTGTTTATAAAGGGGTCGTCTGAAATAACCCCTCCAATGTTAACATGCCTATTGTTGTTAAAATTGCACAAGTCATGTTTCCCCACTAATATTTTTGAGGTATCATGGTGGAAGCTTCCCTGAATTTTCTAAAAGACAATCTCACAGCACATTTCCTGATCCTCAAGATCTTATAATCTTTCTGAACCTTCTTCTGAGATGCTCCCGATTCTTAGGTTCTGGAGTTGATTACCCACATTTATGTCAGGTACAACTACTGAATGAAACAATATTTGAAATACTATGAAATTTAATAATTCAGAATCTGATGTGTTTAGAAAAAAGTTCAGATTAGGAAATGTAGCCTTTTAATAAGTTTTATTTGTTTGTTTGTTTGTTTTGGAACAAAAAAGAAACCTGCAAAATGTTCAAGTCATTCAAGAAGTCTCCCTGTTCCTCCCACAATCCAAACTTCTGCTCTGCTTTAATTATTTTGAATGGCAGCTCCTTGTTCACTACCTTAAGAGAGTCCATATCAGAAACATGCAGGGATGCTGCTTTTTATCTTCCGTCCTCCCTGATCCCCAGGGTTTCTCCATCCTGCTTTCTTAACACAAATATAGACTACCTCTCCAGGTCTGGAAGGGATGGTCTGGACCCTCCCACATGAAGGAAGAAACATCAAGAGGCTGCAAGAGGTTACAAATGAATAAAACATCAGGTAGGTCCTGTTTTTACAGAACCTAGCTGCTGGAAAATATGGTAATGTATGTAGAGTTTTTATGATATAAACAGTCTAATACATACCTATGCAGGGTCACATGACATGTAGACAACACATAGTTTTGAGGTCCCTAACTCAAGATAAGTGTGACTTGAGAGCACTTATTGCAAAGAACATGACTTTACTAAATTAGAACCCTAAATCTCTCTTTATGCAAGAACCACTGCTCTATTTGGTTTTCTGGCAACTTAATTTAAGCTTGATAGTCCTCTCTATTCCATTTGCGAAAGGGAAATTTCAATTGAGATTCCGCCATCTTATTTGAGTTAATATATGGCCCAATTTTTTGATTAATGATTGATGGGGAAGGGTGCAGAACACTGTGGTCCTTAATACCCCTACGCAGGTGGTCTTTCATTATATTAAGAAAGCAGGCTAATCTAGCTGTTGGAAGGAGAGACAACCCAAGACAGAAAGTCATGTTCCTCCATGATCTCTGCTTCTAGGTTCCTACCCTGAATTCCTTCAGTAGTAGACTCTTTGAGAATCGATATGAAATAAATTCCTTCCTCCCCCATTTGTTGTTTTGGTCCGGGTGTTTATCAAATCCCCAGAAAGCAAATTAGGAAGCTTACAATGCATTTTTTTTAGTGTTTTTTCATAATTTTCTTGAATATCTTCAGAAAATCCTGGGTGAAAATCATGTCCTTATGGAGACAGCTTCTAGAAATGATTGTGTATAGTAGTACCAAGACACGGTGCTGGCTTTCTCCTTGGCAGTGACAGTATTAATTTATGTCTCACTAAATGTGAAATAAACACAACATACACAGGTGTATAGTGAATCAAATACAGAAGGCAAAACTAGTGAAATTTCATCTCTTTGTTTTTAGGGGGAAATAAAAGGGCAGAGTGGTCATTTGAGACTTGGAGCTTTTGTGATTTCTCTGTATGATTAAACTTAAAGTGATGTGTTACTGGGCTAAAGAGCTTAAGGGCAAGTGAGAAACTCAGTGTGCATTGTTACAGAACAGAGCTAAATCCCATTTCCAGAAAGAGGCTTGGGAACTTGGTAATACAAGATTGGTCAGCAGTGAATAGTCATAAAATACAGAATAAACTCTTTTTAAGTTGACAAAACCTGAACAGTTTTCAATTACTTAGCTGTATATAAAACATATTTAGGTAAAAGTACAAAAAACATGGTAGAAAATAAAATGAGATAGAATTGTACTAATAAGGATGTTAGTGTTTTTTGGGACCACATAAGGAAAAAGAATTTATTCTTTGCCTTCAAGCTGACATTTGGTAGGGTTACTTGTTAATCTGTAGAACAAAAAAAATATTGTCAAAAAGAAGTCAAGCCAAGAAAGAAAGTAGAAAAAAAATGGAGGTAAAGGAGGAAATACAAAGGAAAGCTTTTATAATATTTCTCCTTCAGCATGACCTCTTTGAATTTCCCTAATGGAGCTCTGAGTTATAGGTAAATCAAATCACCTGCAGTTTTATAGACTTACAATGATCTATCTTTCTGTCGAGTCTTCACCTAAGTCATTCTGTATAAGACACCCTTGGTCTTCCTCTTTCCTGGCTCATATCTCTTCTTTGCATCCTAAATCCTCAGCACTATGTAAGAAATAACACTTTATTTTAGATACCCTCTACTTTTCCACTTTAGTACATTTGGCAGAAGGATCATTGTATACATTTGGACCTGGCTAGTGGCCAGTAATAACTTCGGTTGATAATTCTCCAATATCAATTATTCTCATCATCATGTCTCCATCATCATCAAATACCAAAATAAGTATACTAGCATCAGTGTAAATCTAGTGTAAATAAGTGTAAATAATATATAGCTTCTATATGCACTTACAAAGATGGATTGCTATAGTTAGTTTTCTTAAAGCATGAGTAAATCTTACATTAATTAAGCAGAAAAATATAATTGCAAAGACAATGCATGTTATTTTTCAGTAGTTGCCAGACTTTTGTTGGGAAAATAAAATAATCATGGCATTTTGTTGAATTCACATAGCGCTGACACATTTTTAAATCTCTTGGTTCTAAACTCAGATATTCTTTCAAATGCAATACTCCCTCATCTCTGAAAACCCAATATTAATATCCATTAACCAAAATCTGAATTCAGTTCAGAATCCTCTTACCATGCAACTATCAAGTAGAACTACTAGTCGGTGCTGACTTCATTATATATTTACATTTACATATAAACTGGTTTTATATTTATGTTTAATGGACATAGTCACCACTGAAAAGATTTTTCCAATATCACATGCCATCCTACATATTTTAAAAACCTCATCAAAATGTGTTATTTTTGAGCATAGAACATTCCTGCTTCCATGGTTACATATGACGGCATACAAATTTAAGGAGAAAAGGAAGCTAAAATATATTTCAGACCTCCCATATTTCAGAAAGTGCTTTTTTAAAGTGCTTTTTAGAGAAGAATCTTAGATATTCTCAGGATCATTTGACTATAAGGGCATTATAGGTTTGCTTAAAATGTAGTTACAACTGACACTGTAGGTATAGGCTTATGAAATAAAATGCCACTGTTTACATACAAACTGACATTACTTAATCCTCAACAGCAAGAGCATTGACTCTTTATTACAACATGAAGGAAAAATTAAGAAACAAATTTAAAATACATTAACATATTTTCCAGGATATGCAAGCAATTTTTAAATAACAGTTCTTAAATAATAATGCAAACAGAAATTTCCAAAACTGGATAGAAGCAAATATCATTACACTTCTAAATAAAATCTATGCTTTGAAACAAAAATGTTATGCAAACAAATAAGCACAAAAATGTTTCCAATCTTTGAAAAGTGTTATATTTCCACTAGTAGCTTTAATATGCTAATATCATTGAACATTAACTATATATATGTATATATACTTATGTATGTATATATATGTATATATTTATGTATGTATCTAGGTACATTTTACACAGGGTCTCAATATATCACTCCAGCTTCCTTGAAAATTTCTATGTAAATCAGGATCTTAGAGATCCATCTACCCCTGATTTTAAAATGCTAATACTAATGGTGTATACTTCCACTCCTGGCATAACGATTATACTTCTGAAGTAATCAGTTCAGTAAGCTTTTCCCTGTCATGTTACTCTGTAACTGTACTGGTAGTTGAAGGTTGATTTTCTTCTACTTAGATAACATATCCAAGTAATTTATTGGAAAAGGAACATACACAGGTTATTTAAATGCTCAAAATATGATGGTCCTTCACTGTATGGTTCCCAAGACCTGGTCATATCATCAACAGTTTGATCAACAGATTTAGATTCTGGGCCTAATTAAGATTTGTGATGATAGGGAATCAAAAATATCTTGAGAGTTTTGTCTGGATTTTTAATTGTGATCCTCATTACTAAATAAAGTCTACCAAGCCATCTGCCCCTTAAAGAAACTGTATATCACCTTCTAAATATGAAAATTAGACGACTTATTCCTCAGTCTATAAATTGTGTTTCTGTCAAGTCTTGAATTTCAGAGTGATGTTTATTATATTTACTGAACTATGAAAATCTATACATATATATAACACCCAGCTTCATACTCCAAGATCAGTTCCATTTTGTTGGTGGTCTTCTACACATTCTACTATCCCTGAGCATTAGTATTATGACATTTCCAAGCTGCCACTTGGTAATTTTTCAAGGTTACTGTGGTTAAATCTCCCCTTTAAATTTATATTCATTTATTTTTTTCTACTTTTGTATGGGTCATTTAAGATTAAATGCTACATTAACCCCTAAATTCAAGAATTTAGTTTTGGAGGATGTAAATCATGGAAATTTGACAGCCTGCTCACTTAATCAGTGCAACATGTCTGTGTCACTATGGAGATGGATGGATGAAGAAGTCCATTCAGCTTCAGACTGCAGAATATCATTGACTCCAGATTATAATGTATTTTTATCTAAAATATGTGCTTTTCATGAATTGAACATATCCATTGAATCCAGCCTCTCGCATTTAATTTTTCAAACCACCTGAGTGCTTGACTTATGCTGTCTTGTATAGGTAACTATAGTGAAATATTGCCAGAGCTTTGTTCATTTGATAGATTTCTGCCTATAGAATAATTAATAGCACAATTACATTTCATCCTTATGTAAATGGCTCTATCAGTATTCTGTCAACCCAATCATGTAAACACTATCACTGAAGGTCAGCCTCTAGTTCTTTCTTATCCTTTCAAAACCTACTTCAGACATATCTTTATTTTGAAATTTCAAGTCTTGGTAGTTTTGTTGCATTAAAATAAATTAAAATTTTAGTAAAAAAGGGGAGGAGAAGGCAGAGCAGATATTTGAATACACACAACATAAAAATATAAAGGATGACTATCTGAATGTAAAGCAATCATGTTTGAGAGAAGCAAAGAGCACTGTGTGGCACTGAAGGAAAGGGACAATCAGAAAAAAGTTTTAAATTTATCTTACTAATAATTATTCCTTACCATATGAACTTTGAATTAATCAAATTTTTTGAATTTTTATTTCCCATACATATAATTTCTTTTTTACAAAAAGCTTTCTATTGACTATTTTTGTGAGTTTCTCATCATGCAGCCTCGTCCCACTCATCTCCCTGTACCTTCATGTCTACCTACCACCCTTGCATCCTCCCACACAAAAGAAAGTTTAAAAAAAAACTCACAAAAAATAAGCAAAATATATCATAGAAAATATCTCATCATGGAAGTTTCAGTGTGTCACACTGTGTCCCACAGTGTACCCTCTGTTCACACATCTGCACTTGCAATGAATTCATTGTTCATTGCACTGAATTATTGTTTGGGTTCAAGTTCTCTGATTTCTATGACATCAATATTGTAGCTGCTGCAGGATTCTTCCCAGTTAAACTGTTGTTGCATTTAGTCATGGAGATTCTGCCGGTTTGGAACAGCAGGACTGGTACCTCCATGTGTCCCAACAGTTCACAGATAATATAGATTTTTTGGAGGTGGAACAATTAAAAGCTCTAGATCTGGGCCTGTGTGATAGCTGAGTTCATCAGTATACTGGCTTTCCCTTATCTGAACCACCAGAGAGAACTCTTCAACACTGTTTCTGCTAGGCTACTCAATACCACCATCATCAGAAAGCAGGGACATCTCTCCCACTCCCACACATTTGAGCCTGGCTCACCAGTGCCTTGGCCATCAGGGTTAGCTCCAATGTGGTGGAGAGCCCCTCTTCGAGTACTATAGCTAATGTGGGGCATAGCCAGCTGACCACAGATCCAGTTATCCCGACAGCCAGGTGTATATGGGTGAAAGGGAAGAAGACTTCATCCTAATTATCCTGGTACCCATGCTACCTCATCTTCGTGAGTGCTAGAACCAGTTTTCTAGTATTCAAGCTTCTAGGTCAAGGTCATTCACATCCCAACCACTAGTACCTCTCACACAAGGGCAGGGCTATCTACCAACTAGGGGCGGGGACACCTCTCCCACTCTATGACCCTGCAGCCAGCTCTTCCAAATACCTAATGTAGAAAGGGGCATCAGGTGTGGGATGGAGAGTTGAACAGCTTTTTGCCTGTGCCACTTTACAGTGACCTGCTATAGTAGCCTGCTTCAGAATGCTACCACAAATGAGAGGTAGGGTTAGTTCTTCAGATTCTAGCAGGCAGTAAGCAGAGGGTCCAGTTCTGGATACATAGCCTTTGGTTATCATCCATGCTCCCAGGGAACTGCCTAGACTAGGAAAATTTTCTTGGTCTCTAATGGTATTATGAGCCACTGACATAGACGCTGACCCTTTTTGCTGCATGGCCCTGGACTCAGACATGGCCTTCAGCTATAGCCTGAACTGCGACTTCGTCATGGACTCAGGTGGTAGGACTGGCTACTCACAAATGGATGTTCCTCTGCACCCTTGCACGTCCAGTTCCACTTATTCTCATAATGCTCAAACTATTCATCTTATCCTACAGATGTTGGACTTGACTTGAGGTCTATTATTAATCAATGTTTTAGTTGTGTTTGTTAAAGAACAGATTACCACTGTTCATTTGATGATTCTTAAATAATAATTACAGCCCATAAAAATATCTCAAAGTTGTTGGATGTCCAATTTCTTAAGGGCGAAATGAGAGAAATGAGACAGGCTGACTGTCTGACAAACTTCAAATTGGCAGTTTAGGAGAGTAGGCATAAATCTCTGTTTCCAAGAACTGGGCAAATCCAGGCAAGACAATTACTAGAGAAATCCCAGGCCTTTGGTATCCAATCAGAATGTTGTCAGCAACAGTTTTCAGGCATCTCCCTCAACAGTTTCCAGTATACCCAGGCATGAGAAATGATTCTGGAATCTCCCTAGATATATATTTAACCAATTAAGATAAAGGTCACCTATCTCTCCCTGGAATACCCCAAATGTGCTTTAAATTGGGCCTGTGAACTCACTCAGGGGACTCCATTTTGGTAAATGGTAGACCCCAGCATGCTGGACTTTTGCGGAATAAAACACTTTGCTTTTGCATGCTATTTGAATCTTGTGTATCATCCTTTGGAGAATCATGGACCTTTCCATCATCATGGTAGTAAAAATGGGAATGATAATGCAGACATATTTCTGGAGATGGAGATGAGAATTATACATCTTCATCCACAGGCATTAGAAGGGGTCTGACAGCTCTTGTTTTCAAATGTCATTCTCTTCAAAGAGAAGAAGTGCCTTAGAATCCAGCTTTTTGTTTTGTTTTGTTCTTTTGGGTTTTTGTTTGTTTTATTTTATTTTATTTTATTTTTTTGTGATGCACTCTGACTAAGCAGTATTTTTGATTCAGAGAAATGTTTCTTTTCTTTGGTCCTGTTCTTTGAGGAGCAGATGGGTGTTGACTGTCCTGATGCAGGTCTTCTTGCCTTTGAAACCAGACATATCATAACTCAGATTTGAAGAGTCTGGCGACTTTTTCTTTTGTGACTTTGTGATGGATTTGTTTGTAGCAGTGGCAGTATTACTCTTCAGTGCTCACAAGTAGCTTCTACTCTTACCATTGTCTCTCACTGTTCTGTTGTATGTTCTAGAGGTAATTAGATACACACTTGCACTTTTTGAAGAGTTTAGCTTTTTTTGAAAGTGAGTGTATGGTTTCATTATTCTCTATTTAAAAGTTTCTGAATCTTGGATATCAATTTGTTCTTGGGTTTGAGGTTTACTCTTGAGTTATACAGGGCCAACATTTAAAAGCAGTGTGGACATGTTTCTTGAAGAGTGCTGTTATCCTTATGTGTTGA
Organism: Tokudaia tokunoshimensis; assembly: GCA_036184795.1. Taxonomy (NCBI): domain Eukaryota; kingdom Metazoa; phylum Chordata; class Mammalia; order Rodentia; family Muridae; genus Tokudaia; species Tokudaia tokunoshimensis. The sequence goes on along the minus strand of BTHU01000012.1, from coordinate 891,687 downwards.
ACTACAGGCCTGGAGGAGCTAGAGGGTCTGGTTTGGACAGTTTTCCACCAGGCCTGAAGAGCCTGATTCAAGGTAGTACTCAAAATGTCTGTTGACTAAGAAAACCAGTTCATGGTATTCTGTCATGGTAGCCCAGGTATTCTATTCCAATGTTGAAAGGCAGCTGAATGACATTTTATCCATTATTTCTCAACCAAATTCATAAAAAAAATATGAATATCATTTACAACCAAAATATTATGCAAAATATTTTATTTTCTCTTAATAAATTAGTCTGTTTCAAAGTATTTTTGTTCAAATGTGTAAGATGAATTTCAGTAGTTAAAAGTGTTATTTCTAGAATTTCTTGAATTATTGATTTTGCACCATGTGGAGAGGAGAAGAAGCTGAGTAGGATAATAACACTGAGCTGAACTCCGTAGTCTATTACAGTATTCTCAGTGCTGAGAACTGGATATATCAGAAGGACCTTTTGGTGACAAGTGTCTGGGGGGAACTTGGCACACTATACTTTGGCCCTTCATGTATCCTGATCATGCTGAATCAGAATTTTCTAAACCTGTATGGATCAGCAACTGTCAGTCTTATTCTCAGAATTAAGATTAGTGCTGCAGTAGTCCTGAGAGTCCTGCTTAAGAAGGAGAGCCAACATGGCCTGAGCTGTGTTATTTTATTCTGTATGAACCAGTATCAGATGGTCTGCATGTAGCTTCTCTGGTCTTGGACAAGAAGTGGAGTTTCCTTGCCAATTGTGATAGAACATGAAGTCGGAAACTCTAATTATGTGGCCATACATGAGCTCTGGGGTATTCCCACTACTATCAAACACTAAATATCTATATATAATTTCCAATTATACTACTAAATTCCTTGGCAATATGAATTAATGAAGTTTAAAACCATGGTGTCACAGTAGATAGTCTTTTGACTGAAAGATTCCATTGCCTTTGCCATTTAGAAAGTGTACTAACCAATTATTAACTTCATGATTGAACTAATATTGGATGAGGGTATATCATGCTAAATTTTTCTCTCCTGGGCACTTTCAGAATATAAAATTATATACAAAAAATAGAATTTAATCCTTTCTCAATTGACAAATGAAGATAAATAAGAATTTATATAAGACAAAAAAGTGATGGAATATAATCTACTACTTAACAGCTAAATAGATATTAGAGTTATTGTTCCTTTATTCCTTTCCTATAGGAAATATTTTAATTCCAAACAGAGAAAATTTGTGGGAAGGGGTATTCCTTATACTCAGCTTAAGAGAATAAATAAAATATTGACAGATGTGAACAGGGGAAAACCTTCCATTTCTGATATAAATTTGAACAAAATGTTGCTACTCTATTTCCAGGAAAATGAATGGCAATAAACTTCTGTCTCTACTGGCCACTGCTGACAAGTGGTTCTAAAAGCTCCCTAACCTTTGTTAAAAGTATCACTCATCAACAGCATCAGCAATGTAGACACTGCTGATATATATGGAGATATAGCAAGGCCATGGCTTGCAGACTCTCATGAGGTTAAAAGAAGAACCCAACAGCTTAGTCTGCCTTTAATTTCACTTGTTCTTTGAATCTTATGCAAGTATTCTAAAGAAAGTATTTGACCTAAAGTATCACTATTAAAATTGAAAATTGAATTATAAATACTGTTGAGGAAACACACCATTCTTTTTGTTTTGAAATGATACAATCAATACAGATTCCTATTATTCAATACAAGATTTTTTTTCATCAGAGACATTCTTCAATAATGGAGAAAATATTGATTAGAGGTTTTCTCATTTTGTGCAGCCAAAAATATGAAGTGCTTTGTTTGAAAAGGTTTTTACCTTGATTTGATATCACACTGTTCTTTCAGGGTGATGAAAATCTTTCACAAGGTTTTAGTCATTTTTTCATGGTATGGTATGTTCTAGAATACAAAATCTTACTTATTGTATTAATATGTCCAATAGCTTCCAAAGGATAATTTTCAACAGTCAACTTCTCCTTTATTTTTCTCTTGACAAATACGAAAGTTTATTAAACATGTTGTAATGTAATTAGAAATTGAGAACTTTGAAATCATCAAGTGTTGGAAGTGACATTAACCAATGACTGTTCCTACACATTAAGTGACATTTTTTGCACATCTGTTCAAAACAAATATAGGACACAAGACAAATATCAACAATAGAAATACACAGAGTTGTACAGTGTAGCACTATATCTCCATGAATATGAATGGCCTACATTATGTAATTATGAATGACTTTTAGTAGCATCAGAAATGAAGAAATAATTCCAGAAAATCTTGCATATTGCAATTTTCTTGAGCACAAACTAAACTCTTATTTTCTGAGGTTTGTCTCACTGAACTTTTGGGTTTTTTAAAATAATAATCCTTTCTTCATGTGGCAAGAATTTACTGCTTTAAATATTTTTATTATTATTATTCCTCTCTCTCTCTCTCTCTCTCTCTCTCTCTCTCTCTCTCTCTGTGTGTGTGTGTGTGTGTGTGTGTGTAATAAAATTACAGATACTGGTTACTTGTAATCTTTGTCTCCAAATCCCAATTTCATGGAAATCCTAATTTCTAAGTTGATAGTATTTGGAGACAGACTTTTGAAAGGTAAATAAGTAATGAGAGTAATGAGAGTAAAGCTCTCAAGTTTAGAATTGGTTACCTCATTAAAGATTTCTTCTCTTCAGGTCTTTGTCATGTAAAAGTACAGAAGACAGACAAATTACAAATCAAACATGAAACTATATGAAAGGTTTATTTGAAAGTAAGTACATTTATATTTATAATGAAAACTAAGATATTGATTAAATATTGTCTGGCTTTAAAACCTCAAAAATATATCATCTCTGTAGTCAGGATAATTTTATAAACCAGTACTAGGACAGTAGCTTATGTGTAGGGACACTTAGCATTGCAGTATTCATAATGAATCTTTGGGAATTTGCCTCATAGGGAAAGATTGAATAATATAAAATAAAATGAAAAATAGTCAGATCCATTTACTTGCTACAAAAATATTTTAAAAGTAAAATGAAAGTTTGAGTGTATAGCTTACCATATGTGTGACAGTACATTAGCTTTTGACATTGGATTTTATTCACTTTGGTTCTGGAAAAATCATATACTGACAATGAAATTTGTATTAAAACTGGTAAATAAACTTATACTCCTTACAAGACAATGGAAAAGGTAACTTGAGATAAAGATATTCTACTATATTCTACTAATGTTGTATCCTTGACATCTTTGAACATGTGTATTTTATAAGGATAATAATTGTGTTGGAATGGGAGAGGAAGGGTAAATAAAATGAAAAGATAAAAAGAGGACAGAAGAGATAAGATTAAGGGAAGGACACAAGGATCAAAGACAATTAGACTGTGGAAGACAAAATAATGTAATAGATGATCAAATGGACTAAGGTCAGGCATGTATTTTCAAATCCTATGACTGCAATGTGGAGACTCTGATTTTTTTCAGATGTTATTTTCTTTTTATTATGAGTTTATTTTGTGATTCCATTTGAGAAGTATATAAAAATTGAAAATGAAATTTATACCTTAGTAAATTAAAATATATTAAATAAGTGAATATATTTGCATGAAATATGTATTCAATAAAACAAGTCCTTACAATAAATATAGATTGATAAGCCATATAATATGGTAAGGGACAAAATTATCACTAATTCTGTGACAATTGAGTAAAAGAAAAAAGAATACTCCAAGTTGCTTTAGATGTGGTTTAATTATTTGCAGTCTATAAACAAGACTTAGGAAGAAAAATTACGATTTTTTTTGGCTGAAGCCTATTAGTGAATATGAAAGTACATTTATTTAACAGAAGCTAAAGAATGAGAAAGATGTTAAAAAAAAAAAAGAGGGTGAGGTGCTAACCTCCGGTGTGACCCTGGTGGGGACAGAGTGACATGGTTCTTGCCCTTGGAACAAGTCCTTAGTGTGAGCTTCTACAAGTGTTGATGGCTGTTGTAGACAGAAGACTCATTTGTGTAAAAATGTAAATACTTTCACATTTCTCCAAGAAATGTCCTCCCTGTTAACATTAGTGACTCATGATAATTAAACAGCATGAATCTAGAAGCTCAAGGTGTGGCTAATACATCAGCAAAATGGTAAATGCTGGGACCTTTGGTACAGCCCTGAGACCATGGGAAAGTTCTGTAAATACAGTCTGAAAATATGTAATTTTGCAACTATTCAAGAATATAATGATGCAATATGAGGGGCTTCATGAATCGAAAAGAACAATGGCAGGTACATTAATGACTCAGCTTCTCAGAAAGATACAAAGGCAGCCAGATATAAAGCAGGCAGACTCCTGAGTTCAAGGTCAGCCTTGGACAGAGTGAGGTTAAGCTAAAGTGTGGTAGAAATGGTAATTTCAAGGCAGAGTCCCACACAATTATCTTTTCCTCTGTGCTTTACAAAGGCAGACAGATCTCTGAATTCTTTGCAATGTTAAGGAAAAAAATGTGTCCTTGCTGTCTTTTAAGAATCAAAGAGCTGGGGTCACAAGAAATTGATACAGGAAAAAAAAAAGTCAAAAGGAGATCTGGAGCAAAAACTGGATTGATATCTCAAAAGACTGAACAGGAAATGAGCTATGCAGAATTTTTTTTAGAATAACAAAAGAACTGCTTGGAGAACAGACAGGAAGGCCTAGGATTCAGCATCTAGAACTATAAACATCCCAAACCCAGATGCTAAGGCACAAGCTTAAAAACAGAATCAATAACAGTCAGTAAAATATGGCTCCACTAGAGCTCAGATATCCTACCACAGCATGCTCTGAATATTCCAACACAGCTGCATCACACACACACACTTTCCAAAATATTCTGATATAAGGATCATGAAGTGGCTCCATAAAACCTTAATATTATTTTTCTACTAAACATTTATATTTTAAAATTCATATAATCTTTTGTTGTTTTGAGGGATTTTCTTTGGATTGCTTTGGGGACAGAGTTTCTTTGTGTAACAGCTTTGGATATCCTGGAATTCACTTTGTAGACAAGGTTGGCCTCAAACTCATGGAGATCTGTCTGCCTATACCTCCCAAGTATTGAGATTAAAGGTGTGTATCATCACATCTAGCTAATTCTTATACTGTTAACACTTTTATGTAGTCAGTATTATTTCAACCAAAAGTATGCTGGGTGGTATCTAATCATTGCTATTTAAAATAGAGTAAGCCTCCATTCAAGAGGAAATTAAACATGGTGTGTTAAATACATGTTTTTGTTAACTCCACAGCCAAATGGAGAGTTAGACTAATAATATAATAGTGTGGACTTGCAATAGTGAAGTTAACATATACACACTAATTTAAAACAAACTCTAGTATATTATTAACACCTAAAAATAGGAAGCATTTGAGCTTAAATATGACTATTGAAATGGTTTCAAAAGAAACCTCTGCAGAGAATATTGTATCACTGATTTAAAACTTGAATAATGAAAGCCAAGTGCCTTACAAACAATGCTTGAAGGCAAAATCCCATGTATTATGTCTAAAATGATACCTGCTGTACATCATGTAAAATTATTGTACTTACTTTGAAATAGCACAATTTTTAGCAGCATGGAACTTGAACAAATATATTGGAAACAATTTCTTTTAAAAGATCATTCTGTGGGTTGGAATAACGAGCCAAGTTTCTGGCCAATGAGGACATTTTCAAAATAGCTCAATCCATTGAGTCTACAAGTATAAAGCAGGGAATTTTAGAAGTATTCATGTTTAAATCACACTGCATTTTCATGTTAGTCTCTCCTTAGCTTATCTGGTACAATGTTTGGCTTCAAAACTATTTAAGTAATAAACACAAAAATCAGTTTATCTGTTAGATAATTAACTTTCTTTACCATGTATATATCAATATGCTATAGGGTATTTTATGTTTTCAGTTTTTATATGATATCTTTAAGGGCTGTTTTTTTTTAAACTGTATTTGGCTTTAGTTTAGAGTCCTAGTTAACCTCTGGACATGAAGATTTAATTGTAACAAAAAGAATAGAAACATCAAAGCCCAGAGAAAGCAATCATGTCTCACATTTTGCATATTTTATATTAGAAATATTTTACAAACAAAGATAAAGTACTGGTAGATCTTCATCAGAGGTTTCTACTAATTTATAACAAGGATGTGGACGGTAACGAGACTGTAGAGATAACAAGACTTAGATGAGATACATCTAAATTGTTCTTTTTCCTATCCTCATTTAAATAAAAATAATTTGATCAGGAAATAAGCTTAATACGGCTAGTATGAATATGACTATAAGAACTAATTTTCCCAATAAAATATCTGTTTTTTTCTAACATAAAGCCCACACTTCTTTATAGTGTTGTTGTTTGTAACATACAATTTTGAAATAATAGAAATAAGGTTTTTTTTTTTGCCTAGGTCAGTTCCATTCATGCTCTCTATTTGCTATTTCATTCTCTATGAGATCTTATGGACCCAGGTTTGTGGATTCTTGTTGGACATGATCCTGTGGCCAGGCCCCTAGTATTCTGGCTACACTCCACCCCCACAGTCACCTGGCTACAGCCAGGCTTCCCCTTCCCCACAGTCACCTGGGCCCACTATAAAAGGGGCTGCCAGGCCCCACCTAGCTCTTCTGTCTTTTCTCTGTTGTCCTTATGTTCTTGTCCCCTTGTTCCCCATCTCTCCCCACTCTTCTCCCCTATTTCCATGAGGTCATGGCCAGCTCTCACCTGTCTATCTTTTCTTTCTCTCTTTACTTCTCTATCTCTTTTTCTTTTCCTACTTTTCTATAATAAAGCTTTGAAGTCATGGACTGTCTCTTCTTATCAAAATCCACCATGTAGGAGTACTGGAATAGGCCTCAGCATCTCCAGCCGCCAGAAAGGACCAAAGACTCTCCTGCCAAGCTAGGCTTCCTCTACAGTTATATAGGCGTGCCAGAATGGCCCCGCCTTCTGGACAAGGAATTCCCCACTAGCTGGGCAGCCTCCCCTCTGCAGGCCACAGCCCTTCCCCCCACCCCCTGCTCATTTTCCCTACAGCTGACACCAACCAAACATGGGGCATGAATCTGCACATACACACAGACCAGCCCAGTGAGCCTCCCTCACCGCCCTCTTTTCCCTAGCCCAGAGCAGGTCTGGCAGCTGAGCAGGTCTGGCTGCTCTTCCCACCAGTAGATGGGGTCTCAGAGCCACTCACAGCCAGACACCTACCAGGTGGCAGAGAGTGCCTTCCTCCCTCCCTCTTCATTCTCAGCTTTTCAGCAACTTTTGGAGGGCTAAGAACCACCAAAACTGCACTTTCTTCACCCTCCCCCCCCCGGGAGGGATCCATCGACCTCCATGGCCCATCCAACCCACGGTCTGTGATGTCAAGATGCAGTATCCCTGGGGTCTTCCCCGTCAGAGCCTGAGCTCTAGTGGGATGCGTTTTTTCCCCCACCCTTCTTTTTTCCCTTTGCTGCTACAGCCCACACTCATATTCAGTTCTTCTTTGGTATCCAGCAGCATTCTGCAATGCTCAAGAGCTAAAACCTGTCATCACTGGCTTCTGTGAAGTCTAGGGACCCCGGATTATACTCTGCCCACTCCCAGGGGACTGAGGTTTTGTATCCTCTTATGGGCAGATACCTACCCAGCAGCAAGTGGGGTTCACACAATAGTCCCACTCTCTTCCCGCAACCCTGCACAGTCTCCCTCCCTTTTCCTTGCTCCCTGCTCTACATCCATGAGACCAAATGGCAGACTGGGCCTTGCTCCTCAGCCTGCTTACACTTCACAGGTCTCTGCCTACATATTTACCCCTTCTCAGCCCCGCAACAAGACTCCCCTAGACTTTGCTTTATAGGTCTGTGGACCGGCCATGCTTTAGGGTCCCGGTGGGCTCTGCCCGGTTGTTTTCCCTACAGATTCTGCAGGTTTTCTAGTGTCTATAGGTGTACTTGACTACATTGGCTGCCTTTGGATCATTTTCTCATAAATGTGCTGCCTTGTCTAGCTTCAATAGAAGATGTGTCTAGTATTACAGCAGCTTGATATGCCAAGGTTGGATAATATACATGGGAAACCTCCCTTTCCCATATAAGGTGAGAGGGAAGGATTGGGAAGAAAGGTCGGAGCTTAAGTTGTGATTGGCATATAAATTATGTAAATAACTTAATAAATAAAAACATCAAAATTAGTTAATTTTTAAAAACCTAATTGTTCACAAAAAAAAAAATTCACTCTATGTGTTGGGATATAGTTTGCTTGGCAGAGTGCTCATTTAACATATACAAATACCTAGATTTGATTCACAGAATCTCACACAAGGGGCATGTTGTACAGGTTGCCAATCCTAGAAATTAGGAGGTACAGGCAGATGAATCATGATTTCAAGGCTATTTTCATCTATTAAATAAGCACATGTCCAGATTTAACTATCTGGTATTTTCTCATATAGAAACTTTAAAAAAAAAAAAAAAACCACAGGAGTTTTCTTATTCCAACATAAAAAGGTTATTTTAACCTTTTTGCTTACATAAGAAAGGTTTCCTTAAAGAGAGAGAGAGTGTGTGGGGGGGGAGGTATACCAGCATCCTTATTTTTGCTTCCTTCTTATGGTTCCTATTTACATGGTGTATTATTTATTACCTAGAGGGCTAATAAAGAACTAGAATTTATGTTTTGTGCCCATAATGAGTTCAGAGCTACCCATATGGGGTTGTAGTCAACTGATTTTTATTTAGTTGATTTTCTTTTTTTATAGTTAATGTTTTTTTTAATTTTGCTTTTCTCCTTTATTAGATATTTTTATACATTGCAAATGTTATCCCCTTTCCCTCCGAAAACACCCTATCCCATCCCCTGCTGCCCCTGCTCACAAACAAACCCAATCCCACTTCCTGGTCCTGGCATTCCCCTATAATTGGGCATTGAGAATTCTCAGGACCAAGAGCCTCTCCTCCCATTGCTGTGACCCAGACACTATTGTGGATGCTTTAGTTGATTTTATAACAGCCACTTTGCTGTACGTGTTTATCAGCTGTAGGAGTTCTCTGATCAAATTTTGGGAATCACTGCAAATAGCAATATTTTAAATCTTTTCCAATTTGTAGCCCCTTGATCATATTACTCTGGTTTAAACTTCAAGTACTATATTTAAGAGATACATAAAAAGAGAATGAACAGTTGAGTATTTTCCTGGATATTAGTGGAATTGCTTTAAGACTCTCTCTTTAATAAGATGCTGCTAATTGATTTGCTATTTATTGTGTTTATGTATGAGACTTGTATCCCTGATCTGTCCAGAACTTGTAAAATGAAGGTGTGTTAGATTTTGTCAAAGACTTTTCAGCATCTAATGGTCATGAATTTTTTCAGATTGTCTATATAGTGGATTATTGATAAATTTTCATAAAACGAACCATCCCTGCATCACTGTGATGAGGTCTACTAGAGCGTGGTGGATGGTGTTTTTGATATTTTTTCGGATTCAGTTTACAAGTATTTGATAGAGAATTTTTCATCAGTGCTCATTAAGAAATTTGTCTAAAATTGTCTTTCATTGTTTTATCTTTGTGTGGTTTAAGCTCAAGCTAACTATTAACTATGGCCTTATATTTTGTATTTGGCAATGTTCCTTTTGTTTCTATTTTGTGGAATATTTTGAGGAGTATTGGTATTGGCTTTTCTTTAAGTCCAGTAGTATTTTCTACTAACGCCATCTGACCCTGTTCTTTTATTGCTTTGGAGACTGGTGATGATTGCTTTTATTTTCTTAGGGCTTATAGAACTATTTATATTGCTTACCTGGTCTCGATTTAACATTGGTAAGTGAACTCTATCCAGAATGTTGTTCATTTTATTTAGATTTTCCAATTTTATTGAGTACAAGCTTGTGAAGTAAGATAGAATGATCTTTTGGATTGCCTCAGTGTCTCTAGTTATATCTTGGATACTCCTTCCCCCTTTTTGCTGATGTGGCTAATTTGCATATCTCCTCCTCCTTGCTTTTTAGTTAATTTGGTTAAGAGTTGGTCTATCTCGTTTGTTTTTCTCAAAGAGCAAGATCTTGGCATTATTGATTCTTTGTACTTTTCTTTTTGTTTCTAATTTATTTATTTCAGTTCTGAATTTGATTATTTCCTGCCATCTATTTCTCTTGGGTGTGCTTGCTTTATTTTTCTAGAGATTTCAGGTATACTATTAAGTTGCTAGTATGAGATATCTCCAATTTCACTAAGGAGGCAGATGGTGCCATGAACTTTTCTCTTAGCACTTCTTTCATTGTGTCTCACAAGTTTGGGTATGTTGTGCCTTCATTTTCATTGAATTCTAGAAAGTTCTTAACTTCTTTCTTCATGTATTTTTTTGTGCCAGTGGTCATTGAGATGAGAGTTGTTCAGTTTCCATGAGTCTGTAGTTTTTTATGCCATTTCTGTTGTTGAAGTCTAGGTTTAATCCATGATGATTTGAGAGGATGCATGTGATTATTTCAATTTTGTTGTATTTGCTGAGGTTCTCTTTGTGACTGGGTGTATGATCCATTTTAGGGAGAGTTCCATGAGAGGCGGAGAAGACTTTATATTCTTTTGTGCTTGTGTTAAAAGTTCTGTAGTAATATGTTAGGTCCATTTGATTCATAAAGCCTATTAGTTTCATTATTTATTTATTTAGTTTCTGTTTTAATGACTTGTTTATTTGTGAGAGAGGGGTATTGAAGTCTCTGACTAATAATGTGTGGGGTCCAATGTGTGGGGCTCAATATTTGGGGTTCAATGTGTGGTATAGGCCTTATGTTTCTTTTATGAATGTGGGTGAACTAGAATTTGGTTCATAAATATTCAAAATTGAGAGGTCAGTTTGGCAGATTTTCCCTGTCTATTTTGATAACTTTTGGTTGAAAGTCTCTTTTTTAAGATATTAGAAAATCTACTCAAGCATATTTTTGGGTCCTTTTGCTTGAAAAACTTTCTTCCAGCCCTTTGCTCTAAGGTAGCATCTATCTCTTTGTTAAGGTATGTTCCTTGTATATGGCAAAAGGATGGATCTTATTTAAATCATTCTGTGTCTTTTTATTGGAAATGACAGACTGATTTACAGAGTGGTTGTACCAGTTTGCAATCCCACCAACAATGAAGGAGTGTTCCTCTTTTTCCATATCCATCGGCTGTCACTTGGATTTTTGATCTTAGCCATTTTGACTGGTGTAAGGTAGATGCTCAGGGTCATTTGATTTTAATTTCCCTTATGACTAAGGATGTTGAACATTTCTTTAAGTGCCTCTCAGCCATTCGATATTCCTCAGTTGAGAATTCTCTGTTTAGTTTTGTACCCCATTTTTATTAGGGTTTTTTTGGTTCTCTGGAGTCTAAATTCTTGAGTTCTTTGTATATTTTGGATGTTAGCCCTCTATTAGATGTAGGTTTGGTAAAGATCTTTTCCCAATCTGTAGATTGTCATTTTATCCTGTTGACAGTGTCTTTGCCTTACAGAAACTTTTCAGTATTATGAGGTCCCATTTGTCAATTCTTGATCTTAGAGCATAAGGCATTGGTGTTCTCTTCAGGAAAATTTACCCTGTGCCAATGTGTTAGAGGGCCTTTCCTACTTCCTGTTCTATCAGATTCAGTGTATGTGGTTTTTAGGTGGTAGTCCTTGATCCACTTGGATTTGAACATGTACAAGGAGATAAGAATGGATCAATTTGCATTCTTCTATATGCTGACCTCTAGTTGAACCAGCACTGTTTTTTTTTTTTTTGAAAATGCTGTCTTTCTTTCACTGGATTAATTTCCCTCCATTGTCAAAGATCAACTGACCAAAAGTATGTGGGTTCATTATTGGGTCTTCAATTTTCTATCACATTGATCTACCTGTCTGTCTCTGAACCATGCGTTTTTTTGTTTGTTTGTTTGTTTTGGTTTGTTTGTTTTTAGATATTGAGGTCAGAGATGGTGATTTCCCCAGAAGTTCTTTTACTGTTAAGAATGGTTTTTGCTATCTTGGCTTTTTTGTTGTTGCTGTTATTCCATATAAATTTGAGAATTGCTCATTCTATCTCTAGGAAGAATTAAATTGGAATTTTGATGGAGATTTAATTGAATGTATAGATTGATTTTGGTAAGAAGGCCATTTATACTATATTAATCCTGCCTATCCATGAACATGGGAAGTTTTTCATTCTTCTGAGATTTTCACCAATTTCTTACTTTGGAGACTTGAAGTTCTTGTCATACTACTCTTTCATTTGCTTGGTTAATGTCACATCAAAATATTTCATATTTTTTGACTATTGTAAAGGGTGTCATTTCAATAATTTTTCTCTCAGCCTGTTTATCTTTTGAGTAGAGGAAGGCTACTGATTTTTTTTTTTGACTTAATTTTGTATCCGGCCCTTTGCTGAAGTTGTTTATCAGCTGTAGCAATTCTCTCATGGATTTTTTTTTTTGGTGGGGTCACTTATGTATACTATTATACCATCTATAAACAGTGATATCTTGACAGAAGTCTTTCCAGTTTGTATCTCTTTGATGTCCTTTTGTTGCCTAATTGCTCTGAGTAGAACTTCAAGTTCTACATTGAATTGATAGGGGGAGCAGGGACAGCTTTATCTTTTCCCTGATTTTAGTGGGATTGCTTCAAGTTTCTCTTCATTTAGTGTGATGTTGGCTATTTACTTACAGTTTATTGCTTTTATTATATTTAGGTATGAACCTTGAATTCATGATCTCTCCAATACTCTTAGCATGAAGGGGTTTTTTATTTTGTCAAAGGCTTTTTCAGCATCTAATGAGATGAACATTTGTGTGTGATCCTTTGAGTTTGTTTATATAGTGTATAATGTCGATGGGTTTCCCTATATTGAACCATCCTTACATCCCTGGGATGAAGCCTCCTTGATCAGAGCATATGACCATTTTGATGTACTCTTGGATTTAGTTTCCAGATATTTTATTGAGTATTTTTTGCATCAATATTCACGAGGGAAATTGGCCTGGAGTTCTCTTTCTTTGTTGAGTCTATGCCTGGTTTAGGTACCAATATAACTGTGGCTTTATAGAATGTATTAGGTAGTGTTCTTTCTGTGTCTATTTTATGAAATAGTTTTAGAAGTATTAGGTCTTCTTTGAAGATCTGATAGAATTCTGCAGTAAAACCATCTAATCCTGTGGAATTTTTTTGTCTGGGAGACTTTTAATCACTGCTTCTATTTCCTTAGGGCTTATGGGACTGTTTAGGTGGTTTATCTGATCCTGATTTAACTTTGGTACCTGGTGTCTGTCTAGAAAATCATCCATTACATGTAGATTTTGCAGTTTTGTTGAGGATATGCTTTTGTAGTAGGATCTGATAATTTATTCTGATTCTTCAGTTTTTTTTATGTCTCCCTTTTCATTTCTCATTTTGTTAATTTGGATACTGTCTCTATGCCATCTGGTTAGTCTGGATAAGGGTTTACCTATCTTGTTGATTTTCTCAAAGAACCAGTTCCTGGTTTTATTGATTCTTTGTATTGTTCTCTTTGTTTCTACTTGGTTAATTTCAGCTCTGAGATTATATTCTGCTGCCTACTCCTCATGGGTGTATTTGCTTCTTTTTGTTCTAGAGCCTTCAATTGTGATGTTAACCTGCTAGTGTATGCTTTCTCCAGTTTCTTTTTGGAGACACTCAGAGCTAGGATATTTCCTCTTAGCACTGCTTTCATTGTGCCCCATTAGTTTGGTTATTTTTGCATTCATTTTCATTAAATTCTAAAAACTTTTTACTTTCTTCATTTTGTCCCTTATCATGTAGGCATTGAGTAAATATTTATTCAGCTTTTATGGGTATGTTGGCTTTCTGTTGATTTTTGTTGTTGTTGTTGTTGTTCTTGTTCTTGTTCTTGTTGTTGTTGAAGACCAGTCTTGGGCCATGACCCTCTGGTAGGATGCATGAGATTATTTCAGTCTTCTTTTATTGATTGAATCTTATTTTGTGTCCAATTATATGGTCACGTTTGGAGAAGCTACTTTGAGGTGCTGAGAAGAAGGTATATTCTTTTACTTTAAGGTGCAATGTTATGTAGATATTTGTTAAGTCCTTTGTTTGATAACTTTTGTTAGTTTTACTATGTCTTCTGTTTCCATGATCTATGCATTGGTGACAGTCTGTTCAATGTGTGCTTTGAGCTTCAGTAATGTTTCTTATACAAATGTGGATATACTTGCATTTAGGGCATAGATGTTCAAATTTGTAAGTTCCTCTTGGTGGATTTTTCCTTTGATGAGTATGTAGTGTCCTTCATCATCTTTTTTGATAACTTTTGGTTGAAAGTCTATTTTGTTGGATACTAGAATTGCTACTCCATCTTGTTTTGGGGGACACTTTGCCTGGAAAAGATTTTACAGCCTTTTGCTTTAAGGTAGTATCTCTCTTCGTCATGGATGTATGTCTCCTTTATGCAACAAAATGCTGGATCTTGTTTACTTATTCAGCCTATTATTCTATATCTTTTTATTGGGGAATTAGTTATAATGATGTTGAAAGATATTGAGAACCAATAATTGTTACTCTTTGTTATTTTTGTTGTTAGAAGTAAATTACACTTGTGGGTTTCTCTTCTTTTGAGTTTGTTGTGAGATTAGCTTTTTTGGTTTTTCTTGGATGTAGTTTCCCTCTTTGTGTTGGACTTTTCTTTCTGTTATGCTCTGGAAGGCTTGATTGGTGGAGAGATATATTTTTTTTAATTTTGTTTTGTCATGGAATATCTTAGTTTCTCTTTCTATGGTAATGGAGAGTTTTGCTGGATATTGTAGCCTGGGCTGGCCTTTTTGTTCTCTTGGGGACTGTATGACATCTGCCCTAGAACGGGCTTTTAGAGTCTCTGTTGTGAAGTCTGATGTAATTCGGATGGGTCTCTCTTTATATGTTACTTGATCTTATTCCCTTATTGCTTTCAATAATTTTTCTCTGTTCTGTGCATTTGGTATTTTAATGATTATGTGACTGGAAAATTTCTTTTCTGGTTTCATCTGTTTGGTGTTCTGTGAGTTTCTTGTATGTTAATGGGCATCACTTTATTTAGATAGGGAAATTTTCATCTATAATTTTGTTGAAGGTGTTTGCTGGCTAATTGAGTTGGGAATCTTCAATCTTTTCTATACCTATTATCCTTAGGTTTGGTCTTCTTATTGTGAATTGGATTTCTTGAGTGTTTTCAGTTAGGAGCTTTTGGATTTTTGCATTTTCTTTGACTGTTGTCTCAATATCTTCTATGGTATCTTCTACACCTGAGATCCTTTCTTCGATCTTTTTGTATTCTGTTGGTGATGTTTGCGTCTACAACTCCTGATCTCTTTCCTAAGTTTTCTATCTCCAGGGTTGTCTTCCTTTGTGATTTCTTTATTGTTTCTACTTCCATTTTTACATCCTGGATGGTTTTGTTCAATCCCTTCACCTGTTTGGTTGTGTTTTCCTGTATTTCTTTAAGGGATTCAAGTGTTTCCTCTTTAAGGGCATCTACCTATTTACCTCTCTTCTGTATTGCTTTAGCAGATTTATTTGTCCTTCTTAATATTCTCTATCATTATGAGATTCCATTTTTAATCAGAATCTTGCTTTTCCCATGTGATATCCAGGTCTTCCTGTTGTGGGAGAAATGTGTTCTGATGATGCCAAGTAGCCTTGATTTCTATTGCTTATGTTATTGTGCTTGCCTTTTACCATCGGGTTATCTCTAGTGTTAGCAGGCCTTGCTGTCTCTGACTGTAGCTTGTCTTTCCTGTGAGCCCGTGAGCCTATGAGCCTCTGAGCCTCTGAGACTGTGAGCCTGTGAGCCTGTGAGCCTGTGAGCCTGTGAGCTTATGATCTTAGGTATGTCAGCACTCCTGGAAGACCAGCTCTCTCTGGGCAGTATTTGAGTATGGAGAGCTGTGGTTCAGGCTCAGCTCTTGGGCACAAATGGAAACCTGAAGGACCCTGTCTTAGACAGCTTCATGGTAGTTCCTGTGTCCTGCTTTCTCCAGGTTGGTCCCACATGGGCCAGGTATTGGAGCAGTAGTGGTGATTTCAGCTGTGATCTTAGGTGTGTCAGCACTTCTTGGAGACCAGCTTTCTCAGGGAAGGATTTGGGTGTGTGAGAGCTGTGGCATAGCATTAGCTCCCGGTGCAGCTTGAAACTGGAAGTTGTCTTCAGCCTTCTTGCCCAGAACTATCTGACAGACTTTATGTGAATCAGGAATTATAAGGGAATAGCCTATGCTGTCTTAGCAGAGCTTAGTTATCAAACATCCCTGATTGGTATGTCTTTTTTTTCTGTTTTTTTTTTTTTGTCTGGAAATGAAATTAGGAATAAGGCTGCTATGAACTTACTGAAGCATGTGTCCTTATTATATGTTGCAGCTTCTTTTGGGTATATACCCAGGAGTGATTATCATTTTTAAGCTGACTTTTGATACATGTAATTTTTAAAACATGCTTGTTCTCATTAGTTTCTGGACTAACAGCCTCTCCTGCTGTCTAGTAAGCCCCTGGGGACTAGCTAATGCTTCCCTGAGATCCCAGCTATGCTCCAAGAACAGTTTCAGTCTGTATTCCCAAGAGCACCATCTTTTCCTCCTTGCCCAGTCCTGGCAAAAGCTGTCTCACCTAGTTACCAAGATTGGCTTGCTAACCAACCTAGAGATACTACTCATCATCCAATGGACCTCCTGAATGGCTCTGCTAACAACAGCCAGTGACCACCTGTAGTTGCACCCTGTCTTTTGCCTACCTGAATTGTTCTGGATGGAAAATATCAGATAATCTTAATATTTTAAAATCAGCCAGATGACACAAATGCTGGGCTAACAATTTGTTTGCTCCACAGCCAGCCAATAAAACCTGTCTCTGTCTTGTCTCCTCCTCTTCCTCCTGGGACCCAGAAAACCCACCCCTATATCTTTTCCCAACAATTGGCTTTTGCCATCTTTATTTACTCCATCAAGAGGCAATTAGGGAACTTGCCTACAGCCCTTTAGCCATCTCTTTGGCCCTTGTGTTTGCTGAATGATCCTGAGGAACTGGCAGGACTCCTGACAATGGAATCTAGTGAACAGCATGTTGCTCATCCCTACTATCTGCTTTCTCATTCTGTAGATTATTGGTGATCAGAATGAAAATATTGAGAATAATTTCAGGTAAGTATGTATTTCTCTTGCTTATATTGTTGGAGATGAAATATATAAAACAAAGGCTATGCATATTTCAAGCATCAGTAGCTACTGTGAACTTGTTTTTATAAAGAAATATCAATTTACATTTGGTACAATCATGTGAAAAAGTTTAGGTAACTTTTTATATTCACACTATAAATTTTTCTATGTTTTTTGAATATTTTAATTTTTGTTAATATTTGGTGGTATTATTAATGTATATTATATTTAAGATTCTAATTTTTGCTGAAGTCTCTTTATTGTTTGTGAATGTTTTCAGTTATAAAATAGTAGTAATGTTTTCCTAATGCTTTTATGCTTTGTTTTTAATTTTTTTCTGATAATGTAGTAAATTATATTCATTAATATTTTAAGTGTTTAATTATAAGTATTTTTAAAGAATGGCATGCTACTTGGTAAATATAGAGCATCAAGTATACACTAACTCCCCCTTTCAGTTCTCCAGGCTCTTACCAAGTGAAGGCAGTGAGGGTGTAGAGATGATTGAATATCCTAAGAAATGCTAGTAAATAGCTTTAACACTCTATTTGCACCCTGAAAATTAGGTAAACTATTATATGCCAATAAAAAATGCTTTGTTGGTCATGTTCTAAGAACATTTTCCTTTTGTGTTCTGGTGATACAAGCAATAGAGTTTACAATTAATGAGATCACTGCTTGATAAGCTAGTGTATAAAGTGTTCATCCTGCAGAAAGTAGCATTGTACTCTGTGGAGAATATATGTGCTTCTTGTCCTCATGTCTGCCAATGTATATTTAAGTCTTATATCAGGACTGGTAGACATATACAATCTTCTCATTTATAGAATTATCTTCTGTGTTAGTTTCTTTGTTATGGAGTTTCAGTATGTATTAAAACTTACCCACAGTCTCCAACTATTTTCATCATGCTCTAGACACCCTGTCCTATTGTTTGTATGAAGCTCAGCTGTGAACCTACAGAAAGTAATTTCACTTAATTTTATTTTATTTTATTTTACAGAAGAAAGCATTTAATAAAGCTTACAAGTCCAGAGTCCAGAGGCTGAGTCTATGAATGACAAGACAGTTCTAAACTACTCAAAGTAATCCTGAACTACACGTCTCAGTCAATATCAAGCTGTTTTGATTTCTCTTCTGACAGTCTAATGAAACTAGTCTAAAACTTTGCAGTTCCTCTTCAGCCAGATTCTTAAGACAAGGGCAAAACACATCCGTATCCACACAAGAATTGTCTCTAGTACAGTTTCTTTTTTTTTTAAATTTTATTTTCTAAGTTTTTTTTTATTTACATTCAAAATCATTTCCCCTTTCCTGTTTCCTCCCTCCCCGAAAGTCCCATAAGCCCCCTTCCCTCCCTCTTTTCCCCATTCAACCCCCTCTCGCTTCACTTCATTTTAATGTGGAAATCTTTCTGCAGTTGAAAATCATTTTGCCTACTTTCATAATTCAAATTATCTGTTACTTTTTTGCTTTATGACCTTGTTGCTTTGTTTAAGTCAACATTATTTTGGCCTAATAAGTGTGTTAGAAAATATTTCATCATAATTGTATGACTGCCCATATGTATATATACACAACACTAGAAATGTTTAATTATACTTCTGGATGTGGTTACATTCACTTGAATGTGGTTGACCTACCAAGGGCTATTCTATATTTACTTCTAGTGGCTAAGATTGAATGCTATGTACAAAATCAATTCATAGATGAAGGTTTACTTTTTTTTCCCGATTATCCATTTTTTTTTATTTTATTTTTTTAATTTACATTCCAAATCACTTCCCCTTGAGTTTCCAATACGACAGTGAATAATAGCAGGGGAGGCATGGCAACAATTGAGTAGATATTCAACCACAAACATGTAGTGGATAAAGTGAATGGAAAATAAAGTGAAGGTATAAACTGTCAAATACTGCCCCTAAAGATGTCCTTTATATAGTAAGGCTTCTCCCCTGGGTTGCATAGCATTCTCAAACAGTGTCAACAATGAGGAAAAAACATGCCAAATGTGAACCACTTGGGGTCATTCCTCATTCAAACCCCTTACATCTATGGCTCATAGTCATATCATCATACAAAGCACATGCAGTCTAATTTTAAAAGCCCCATAGTATTTCAAAGTTTCACCACTGGTAACATCCAAAGTCTTTTCTGACTCAATGTAATATAATTGCTACACCTTGTACAATAAAAACAAAGTTACATAATTACAAATTACAACATTATAGAATATGTATTCCTATTTCAAACAGTCAAAATGGGGTTCTAGTGAGGAAATAAATACTGTACAAAAAATTAAGAGAAAAGCCACCAAGGCAAATATCAAATCCTGTAGCTCCCTATCTAGTATCTGGGGCTTTAGATTTTATGTGACACTGCATCCCCTAAGAGATTTTCTTTTTTTTTTTTTTTTTTTTTTTTGGCTCATACCACTCTATGTACACAACTCTTCATGGAAGGCATATCACGGTACAGAATCATAAGCATTGTGTGGTATCTATTACAACCTGGACTTTATTTTCATAGTTAAATACAATGGCCTCACAGATTACCCTGGGCTGTCAGTTGTTCCTGCCTCTCAAGGATTTTCTTTTCGATGTGATCCTAAATTTCTCACCTATTAATTAATTGGTCACATGCACTACATATAGTGTGCTAAGAGATTAATAGGAGAAGAGGGGGAAGTGAACTTTGCACAAGCATTCATTGTATGGATAAAACTTACTCTCTGCTTCAGACTGTTTTGACCTGGATTCCTACTATACCTTCAAACTGTGAGCCCCAGGACACAGTTCTTTGCTAAAATAGCTGCTGTAGAGTATTGTGCCACAGCAATGAGAAAAGTAACTAATATTCTACCTATGTAGTAACTACCAAGGCAAGAAAGTAACTATGGCCATTATGGACAGCTCTGTCACAGTAGCCATGGAACAAACATTCAATGTTTAACTCTGCCCTTGATCTCTAGTTGGTACTGATTTATTGTTCTTAGTTTTCTTTTATTTATTTTTTACTTCTATAAGATATTTGTTTTACTTCTTAAGATTATAGAATAATTACATCACTTTCTCGTTCCAAAGTCTTTTACGTAATTCTTTCAGCTCTCTTTAAAATCCATGGGCTTATTCTTTGATTTTTGTTATATACATATAAGTCTTTATATATTCTTGAAAACATAAATGTATAATAATATGTATATTTTAAGGTTGAATGTTTGAAATTGTTTTAAATAAAAGTGTATAGCCAACAATTATTGCTGTCTTCTAATGTCTAGTAACTCCTTACTTTATTTCCCACAATAGTGTGTATGTATGTGTGTGTGTGTGCGTGTGTGTGTGTGAGTTTGTGCAAATAATTTCACTGGACATTTCTTCTAAAATTTCTGAATTTTGACTTTTACTAATGCTTGGCCATGTTTTTCTTACATAAATGTGTCCGAACTTACATATCTGTGTAATAAATGTAATAGAAATAAATTTATACTTTCTCATTAGTTATGTATATACAATTACTTGGTTGCTGTATGTTTTCTTTTTTTGAATTGTAGACTTTCTTCTAAATTCTATTTCTCCACATACACATTGCAATTTTTGTAACTGTTTGTTTTTTCCATTTGCTAAAAAATTATTACAAAATTTATATCTCAGATCTCAGACTACATTTTCTCCTTGATATTTTTTCATTGTTTGGTTTAGTATTGATATAACCAGCATGTTTATAAAAATAAGATTTAGTCCCAATTCTTTTGGTGGTTGTTGTTTTTCTTTTCGGTGTATGATGTAAGTCTACATTTGTTTTGATTTTTTAAGTTTAGTCTTAGTTTATTCATGGTGGTGAATAGACTTTTCTTTTTTCATTTTGTGGTATCAGTACAGCTAACAATCATTATACGAATATATGTCTGGAGTATTTCTCAAAAAGAGATACTTTTATAAAATTTAAATGATTCATACCTATCTTACTACAAAGGGAATAGGCAAAATGAATGTTTCAGCAAAGTATATTGGTTACATCCATTTATTTTTATTGTATTCTAAGATAGCACTCCATTTCATGTTTGCCCTTATGGTGTGGCTCTTTCTGTTGGATGGTCTAAATCCATTGAAAGGCTCTAACTCTCTTAATGCATTTCTTACTCTAGAAGCTGTGGTCTTTGTGCAGTATCAAAATTCTGTAGGGTCATCCCTGGCATGACCTTAACAGCATCAAGAGACCACATCTTTCTTCATTTAGTTCTTTATTACATTATTGTCACAGGTAACATCACTGAATACTCATTTTAGACTAATCCTCACTACCCTGAAGTCTCCAGGTCTGCCTCTGTTCATCATAACCACATCCCTTTGTTTCTCTTTTACTTGAATTTCTCTACCACTTCCTTGATTCTCTTAGTGGTACCTGGGGTCTCTGAATTCTGTGATCATTTCAGGAGTTGTCTCAAGAGTGATTTATAACACTTATGAATTATGTATGGTACAGGGCAGGGATCATCTTGGGTATAGTCTGTCTCACTAGGCCTGGGCAGCACAGACTGGTGGTCCTCCTAGGCCAAGTCCCTGTCCAGGCACTTTGGTGTAGGATTAGATATTCTAAAATCTACTTTTAATAGTGGTTTTCAAATGCTTCAACTACACTTTTAGCCCACTACCCAAAAATATGGGGAAAAGATGGGAAAGAGGACAAGGGGATATGGATCTGTTTAGAAGTAGTTCTTTGGGGTGATTCCAATCTCCATTTTTCAGAATACGAGTACAGTTCAATAGTGTCAAGATAGCAAACACAAATCAACAGTGGATGCATGATCTAGCAGAGACTGCCAGGCCTCCACTAAAACACCACAAGTGAGAGGGATCAAGCAGGGCCAGGAAGCTAGGAGATGTACTAGGGTGGGGGCTATTTCTGTGTCTCCCATCTCAGAAGAGAAGGGGATGGGTTATGAGGATAAGGATTGTGTGAGTGAGGGACATCATGTCTCTGCCAGATTAGTCACATCCTCTTCTACTGAGGACATACAAGACAATCATGAGGAATGAGCTGCCTGTCAGCTACATATATGCTGGAGGCCTCCTTGCAGTTCCTATATGTTCTTTGGTTGGTGGCTCAGACTGTGAGTTCCCAAGGGTCCAGGTCTTTTGACTCTGTTGGTGCTCCTGTAGGTTTCCCATACCTTTAAGGACCTTAAATCCTTCCCCACAACTCTCCCATAAATGTCTCTGACCTTCTTCTAATGTTTGGTTGTGGATATTTACATTTGTTTCAGTGAGCTGCTGGGTAGCAACATCCAATGGACAGTTATGGTAGGCTTCTGTCTGTGAACATAACAAAGAATCATTAAAAGTGTCAGTGATTGTTGCTTTGAGTTTGGCTTGTATTAATTGGCCTTTGGTCTCTGCTCCATCTTTGCATCTCTTTTAGACTGGACAAATTTTGTGTTGAAAAATTTTGTGGATAGGTAGGTGTCTATATCCCTCCACTGGCAGTCTTGCTTAGCTACAGAAGGTGACCTCTACAGCTTCCATGTCTGTACTCTTAGGCATCAGTTTAGTCATCAACACTGATTCATGAGAGCCTACCTTATTCCAAGTCTCCAGAAGTTCCTAGAGATTCAAATCTCTCCCAACCCCAGACAGTTGCAGATTTTCATTCATCCTCCTGGCCACGTAGGCCTCTCTTCTGTCTCTCTTCCCATCCTATATTTCCTCCACATTCCTCTTCCCCCACCCATTCCTAGTCTGATTCATCACTTTGTCTCCCCCTATGATTATTTACCAAGGGCAGGATAATTGAGTCTTAAGGTAGAATTGTTTGAATTTTTCTGAGAAATCACCATATCGATTTCCAGACAAATTGTTTGCACTTCCACCAGCAATGGAGGAGTGTTCCCTGTTCTTCACATCCTCATCAGCATATACTGTCCTTTGAATTTTTGATTTTAGTCATTCTGATTGGTGTAAGGTTGTTTTGAATTGTATTTCCCTGATGACTAAGGATGTTGAGAATTCCTTTAAGTGTTTTTTGTCCATTAGTAATTCTTCTTTTAAGAATTCTCTGTTCAGTTCTGTCCCACATTTTTTAATTGGGTTGTTTGTCTTGTTTGATTTTAACTTATTGAGGTTTTCATATACTGTGGATATTATTCCTCTCTCAAATGTAGGGCTAGTGAAGATCAATTCCAAATCTGTAGGCTGCCATTTTGTTCTTTGCCTTATCTTTACAGGTTCATGAGATCTCATTTTTCAATTACTGATCTTAGGACATGAACCTTTAGTGTTCTGCTCAGGAAAGTATCTCCTGTACCAATACATTATTATTAGGTTTAGTGTATCTTGTTTTTATGTTGTGATCCTTGGACTTCAGTTTTATTCAGGGTGGTGAATATGGGTATATTTGAATTCTTTTACAAACAGACATCCAGTTAGACCAGCAACATTTGTGAAGATGCTTTCCTTTTTTTCCATTGTATGGTTTTTGTCTCTTTGTTGAAAATGATATATCTGTAGGTCTGTGGGTTTATTTCTGGAGGTTTTGTTCTATTCCATTGATTTCCTATTCTTTTCCTGTAAAAATACCATGCAGTTTTTATCACTATTGCTCTCTAGTTCAGTTTTAGGTCTGGTATGGATATTACCCCAGAAACTCTATCATTGTTCAGGATTGTTTTGCCTATCTTGATAATTTTAGTTTTCCATATGAAGGTGAGAATTCAGCTTTCACAATCTGTAGGGAATTGTATTGAATTTTCAGTGGGAATTGCAATTAAATCTGTAGAATGCTTTTGGTAATTTTCATTATGTTAATCCTACCTATACATGAACATGGTAGATTTTTCCATCTTCTGATATTTTCTTCAATTTCTTTCTTTAGGAACTTGATATTCTTGTCTTACAGATCTTTTAGTTTTTAGTTAGAGTTGTACCAACATATTTTATATTATTGGTGCTATTGTGAGGGGTAGTGTTTTAGTGATTTCTTTCTCTGCCAATTTATCATTTAATTAAAGAGAGTTACTGATTTTTTGAGTCAATTTTATACAACCACTTTGATGAAGTTGTTTATTAGCTGTAAGAGTTCACCAGTAAAATTTTGGAAGTCAATCATGTATACTATCTTATCATCTACAAATTATTATATCTTAACTTCTTCCATTCTTAGTTGTGTTCCCTTGATCTCCTTTTGTTGTCTTTTTGCTATAGATGGAACTTCAAGGACAATATTGGATAGATAGGGAGAAAATGGACAGCCTTATCTTGTCCCTGATTTTAGTGGGATTGCTTCAATTTTCTCTCCATTTAATTCATGGTTGGCTATTGGCTTGAATTATACTGCATTCTTTATGTTTAAGTTTGTTCCTGTGATCCCTGATCTCTCCAGTAATTTTTTAAAAATTAATTTATTATTTACTTTACAAATGTTGCCTCTCTTCTCAGTGCCCCCTGCAAGAGTTCTTTACCTTATCTCCTCCCCTTTCCCTCTGAGTGGATGCTTTCCACTCCTTTCACCGCCCCCCACCTCAATCCCTACCCACAGCTCCCTTCTTCTGAGCATCAATACTCTATAGGATTAGGTACATCATAT
This sequence comes from Tokudaia tokunoshimensis, assembly GCA_036184795.1. NCBI lineage: Eukaryota > Metazoa > Chordata > Mammalia > Rodentia > Muridae > Tokudaia > Tokudaia tokunoshimensis. The sequence continues at coordinate 866,920 of BTHU01000012.1, read as the reverse complement.
TCCACCAATATCAGACAAGGTACTACTCTGATACATATATGCTGAGGCCATGGACCTGGACCTGTTTGCTCTTGGATTGATGGCTTAGTCTCTGGGAGATCCCAGGGGTCCAAGTTTGTTGATGCTGTTGGTTTTAGAGTTTTAGATTGTGTCAAACACTTTTCAGCATCTAATGAGATGATCATGTGGTTTTTGTCTTCCAGTTTGTTTATGTTGTGGATTATGCATCCCTGCATGAAGCCTACTTGATCATGATGAATGATGTTTTCAATGTGTTCTTGGATTTGGCTGGCAAATATTTTTGGGTCAATGTTCATAAGCAAATTCATCTGAAGTTCTCTTTCTTTGTTGTGTCTCTGTGTTGTTTAGGTATTAGGATAACTGTGGCCTCATAGAATGAATTAGATAGTGTTTTATCTACTTCTATTTCATGGAATAGTTTGAGCAGTATTGGTATTAGCTCTTCTTTGACTTAGAATTCTGCAATAAATCTATCTGGCCATGGGTTTTTTATTTTGGGGGGAGGCTTTTAATGATTGCTTCAATTTCTTAATGGCTTATGGGACAGTTAACTAGTTTGCCTTATCTTGATTTAACTTTGGTATACAATATCTATCTAGAAAATCATATATTCAATTGTGATTTTTCAATTTTGTGGAGTAGAGGGTTTTGAACTAAGACCTAATGAGTTTTAAGACTTCCTCAATTTCTGCCATCATGTCTCACTTTTCATTTCTGATTTTGATACTTTGGATAATGTCTCTGTGCCTATTAGTTAATTTAGCTAGGATTTTGTCTATTATGTTAATTTTCTCAAAGAGCCAAAGCTTAGTGCTGTTGATTTATTATATTATTCTTTGCTTTAAATTGATTAATTTCAACCCTGAGTTTGACTATTTCCTGCCATCTACTCCTCTTGACAGCATTTACTTCTTTTTGCTTAGATTTCTTTTTCAGGTAGTCTATTAACATGCTAGTATGATATTGCTATATGTTCTTTATGAAGGCACTTAATAATATAAGCTTTCCACTTAGCACTGCTTTCACTGTGACCCATAAGTTTGTTTTTCTTGTGCCTTCATTTTCATTGAATTCTAAAATGTCTTTAATTTCTTTTTTATTTCTTCCCTTACCAAGTTATCATTAAATAGAGAACTGATTAATTTCCATGATTATGTGGGATTTCTATTGTTTCTGTTGTTGTTAATGTCCAGCCCTATTCCAGATGATCTTATAGAATGCAAAGGATTATTTCAATCTTCTTATATTTATTGAGGCTTGCAAAGTGCACGTTTATATGGTCAATTTTTTTGAAGATTCATTGAGGTGCTTAGAGGAAGGTATATTCTTTTGATCTGGGGCTAAAGGTTTTGTAGTCATCTTTAAAATCCTCTTGGTTCAAAACATCTGTTACTTTTACTGTGTCTCTTTATATTCTATTTTGATGACCTATACATTGTTGAGAATGGGGTGTTGAAGTCTGCCAGTATTATTGTGTGGAATTCAATGAGTGATATGAGCTTTAGTAGAGTTTCTTTTATGAGCCAGAGTGCTGTTGTGAATATGTTCAGAATTGAGACCACATCTTCATGGATTTTTTCCTTTGATAAGTATCAAGTGTCCTATCCCATCTCTTAGTATTTTTTGGTTAAATTAGCCCATAGCTGCTAGGATTGCTGGGTCTCAACAAGCAGTATGGTTAGGGTGGGGTTGGGGTGTGTCTCATCTGCATGTGTCAGGTTAGAGCTGGCCTCTTGGGAGGCAGGTAAATCTGTGAGGTGGGGAGTGTCTGTGCACACATCTCCAGACATCACTGGTGTGGGTTTAGACTATGCTAATCTTGCTTTTTAAACTTTGTAATTATATTTCTAAATAGCTGTTTTTCTTAACTGAAAGATGTCAACCAAAAAAAAATTGATTTTATTGTTAATAACTCACCCTGGAGAGGGTTTGCAACAACACTGAAATTCCACATATCCAACAGAGTCACTGTCAAAGTTAGGGCCACATTTTCTAAATATCAGTAATGGGAATATTCAAATCTTATAATTCAATGTGACATTGACCAAAGCAGCCTAAGAAAGAGCCTTTAAAATATATCTCCTTGCCTCTACCTGTGACTAATTTAGGTATGAATGGCCAACCTTTTTGTCTTTGTTAACTTTAGGAAACATTAGCCATTTTTATAATTGATAAGAAACTGCAATATTCTGTAATTGACAAGGGGACCTCATAAAATTGCAAAGCTTCTGTAAGGCAAAGGACACTGTCAATAGGACACAACAGCAACCAAGAGATTAGGAAGCTATATTTACCAACCTAAATCAGATAGAGGACTAATATACAATATACACAAAGAACTAAATAAGTTAGACACAAGAGACCCAAATAACCCTATTAAAAATGGGGTACAGAGATAAACAAAAAAAATTATCAATTGAGGAATACCAAATGGCTGAGAAGCACCTAAAGAAATGTTAAACATCTCTAGTCATCAGGGAAATGGAAATCAAAACAACCATGAGATTCTACCTCACACCAATCAGAATGGCTAAGATCATAAACTCAGGTGACAGCAGATGCTGGCGAGGATGTGGAGAAAGAGGAACCTTCCTCCACTGTTGGTGAGATTGCAAGCTAGTAAAACCACTCTAGAAATCAGTCTGGCAGTTCCTCAGAAATCTATACATAATACTACCCGAGGACCCAGCTGTAGCTCTCCTGGGCATATACCCACAAGATGCTCCAACATGCAAAAAGGACACATGTTCCATTATGTTCATACCAGCCTTATTTATAATAGCCAGAATTTGGAAAGAACCCGGATGTCCTTCTTCAGAGGAATGGATACTGAAAATGTGGTACATTTATACAATGGAATACTCATCAGCTATTAAAAACAGTGTATTCATGAAATACTTAGGCAAATGGATGGAACCAGAAAATACCACCCTGAGTGAGGTAACCTAGTCAGAATACCCAAGATACAATTCACAGACCACATGAAGCTCAAGAAGAAGGAAGACCAAAGTGTGGATGCTTCAGTCCTTAGAAGCGGAAATAAAATTCTCAAGGGAGGAAATACAGAAACAGAGTAAAGCAGACACTGAAGGAAAGACCATCCAGAGACTGCCCCATCTGGGGATACATCCCATATATAGTCACCAAATACAGATCCTATTGTGGATGCCAAGAAGTGCTTGCTTACAGGAGCCTGATATAGCTGTCTCCTGAGAGACTCTACCAGAGTCTGACAAATACAGAAGCAGATGTTTGCAGCCAACAATTGGAATGAGCATGATGTCCCCAATGGAGGAGTTAGAGAAAGGACTGAAGGAGCTGAAAGGGTTGCAACCCATAGGAAGAACAACAATATAAACCATGGAGACCCTCCAGAGCTCCCAGGGACTAAACCACCAGTCAAAGCATACCCATGGAGGGGTCCATGTCTCCAACTGCATGTATAGTAGAGGATGGACTTGTCAGGCATCAGCGGGAGGGGGAACCTTTGGTTCTGTGAAGGCTCAATTTCCCCGTGTAGGAGAATGCCGAGGCAGTGGGGAGGAGTGGGTGCATGGGTGCAGGAGGTCCCTCATAGAAGCAAGGAGAGGGAGGATGGGATAGGGGGTTTCAGGAGGTAAAGCCGGAAAAGGGGATAACATTTAAAATGAAAATATATAAAATATGCGAAAAAGAAGAACCAGAAAAATATAGTTGTCAGTCTCTGTATGGACCGGATATATGCTATATATTAAAGAAGCTTCAATTCAAGAATTATAATATATTTAAGGTTAACCTTAGCAGGAATAAAACTGTAGACTCCTAATCTTATCAAAGTTATTAAAAAATACATGCTGCATCAAGGTAGACCAGCCTTTCCAAGTTGCTAATTTTCAGGAAAACCTCTCATACCTTCTGAATCTGGAAGCTGAAGGCTGATGCTCCTCTGTGTGTCAGCTGAAAATTCAATCTTGTCCTTTATGATACCCAAATACCTACAAAAACTGCTAACAACAATGCTATAGAAATCAAGGGAGTCTAGGATAACCATTTGTACAGTGGATAAGTCTGTCAATTTAATTGATGAAGCCATTTGTATTATATTTCCTGTTATTATTTATCCTTCTCAGAACTCTGGTGGTGTTATTGGCTAATTATAGCTTCATCAAATTAGCAACAGCTGCCTAGTCAATGCATTTCACATATAAAAAACAGGCATTGCTCTTGTAGAGGTATTAGGTCATCTGTTCAAAAAATGCATATTCATAGATATGTTTGCCTTACTAACAGGCTGCATATTAAAAGATAAATAGGTTTCAGGTAAAACTTTTACTATTTAAAGATCTTGCTTTGCAAAGACTGCTCTCAGTTATCAACGATTCATCTCAGTCTACTGGTAAAAATTCAATAAAAATTGAATGTTTATATAAATTATGAAGGTCTAAGAAAATAATTTGAGATATATAAACACAAGTTACACTATACAGTTGTTATACTAAGATTTCAAAAGCTATAGTTTTTGCAGTGAGTCAAAGACATGAACTTATTCCAGCTGCTTTATGGACACCTATTATCTGTTCTTTGTTTTAACAATATGTATTTTAATACAGATTTCAAACAATGGTATTATAAACATCAGTGAGTTGAGAAAGTCAGAAGACTTGAATCCACTTCTCACAACTCAAAAGAACTCCAGCTAAACAATCATGTCAACCAGCAGCCTGGACTACCCTACCTGTTGCCTATTGCTGAAGGAGAAGCTCTAAATATAATGTATTTTTTAAACTTAATTAACTTTAACTTCCTTCCCTATTTTGTATCTGTTTCATCAGAGTTTAAATTGGCTCTTAGACACTATCCACTACTCAGTCTTTGGACTATAACCTGCTCTAAGGGTCATCTATACTATGCCAGCTACAAGTAGTCCTACAAAATCAGAATTGTCTTTCTTATGATTTTAGCTTTTTATATTAAGAGGGGAAAATATCTCATAGTTATATGTTTTTTGTGCTTTTCTGACCCGTGTTTAGTTTAAGTTTTAGCTTAAAACATGTGAGAAACATAAACTAATTAATATGCAAAAGGAAGAGAATTTTTTGTCATAACTGCTTATGAAAATGTGCCATAGTCTCCATTCTTACTTTTGCATTTTCACCTTCCTTTATTTCTTCTTTCTTCATTTCTTCCTTTCTCTCTTTCTTTTCTTTCTTTCTTTCTTCTTTCCTTCTTTCTTCTTCTTTCTTTCCTTCTTTCTTTCTTTCTGTTCTTTTTCTTTCTCTCCCCTTTCTTCTCTCTCTCTCTCTCTCTCTCTCTCTCTCTCTCTCTCTCTCTCTCTCTCTCTCTCTCTCTCTCTCTCTCTCTCTCTCTCCTTTCTTCTTTGTTTCTTTGTTTCTTTCTTCCTCTCTCTTTCTCTCTTCCTCCTTTCTTTCGTTCTTTCTTACTTTCTTTCTTTCCTTCTTTCTTTTCTTTCTTCCTTGGTTCATGGATTTGTGGTTGCAGAATTTTCTAATTTAATTTCTGATATTCTTCTTTTCCCATTATATACTATCAGTTTAGTCAACAATCATTACATGGATATTTATACACAGGTTTATTTACAGGTTCCTCGGTAGTTCTATTAGTTGACTGGTCTGTTTCTATGCTTGCACTCACTGTGTTTTTCTTTCTCAAGATGGTCTTACATATTCTGGGTATTTAGATAGCAGGAAAAAAGTAACACAGCATGCCTTTTTGTGAGAAACTCCTATGGTTGATCATGATTTCACTTGTGGAATAGCCATGCTGCTTCATTCATGGCTACAGCACCATCACAAAGTGATGTTGTCTTAAGTTTTCATATTTTAATACTGTGACAGACTGAGTTATAATTCAGAATGAGTGGGAAAGTCACAAACATCAAAACCACAGTGTATCCTTTTTAAATATCACAAAGTTCAAGTATGTACTTTCTTCCCTGATTTCCTTTATTTATCTTCCCTTCTATTTAAAATGCATTATCCAGTACCTACTTCTTCCTCTATAAAGATAAACCAAAGTACCAAGTATGTAACTGCATTTTGAGTTAACTGACTTTTGTGAAACACTAGGACTTAGTAGGATAGAACATTGAATATTTTAAGATTCCAGAAACTGGATGATAACTCTGTTGTGCAGGAATAGAAGCTGAAGAAATCCTCACCAAACTCTCAGTGTGGAAGGTCAGAACTCAACTACAGGATAATTGTGTCTTCTTCACAGGCTGTCCCAGGTTCACTTAGATGATCTATAATCTGCACAGCAGTCATCCTTGGTTGGAGAAAGGGTTTTATAACAGTTTTCAAAAACACAAAATTTTCAGCAGCCAGGATCAAACTGGAGAAGGAAGCAACTGGATGTCTTTGGACTTTTTTTCAAATCAGAAACATCACTTATTAAGAGTTTCATTCTGAAAAAATCTGTTTGTGTTGATAATCATTTATACTCCTTTTCGTTATAGTTTACAACCTTAGTCGGTGTTTTCTTCATGATCTATATATTTAGTAGAAATAACACTTTTAAATAGTTTGTAATTTACTGCCTACAGTTCTGTCAGATTTTATTTTACAAATCTCATTACCATTTTGCTAGTTATATATGTCATGATTTTTATACATTTGTGTTAAATTCTTCTGCTAAGATTAATCAGTCTTCCTTTAATTGTTTTCACTTTGCATTCTACCATACCCTCCTGCTTTTGCAGTGCTGACAATTGAACCTAAGACCATATTCTTACTAGAGAAATGTTTTCCACTGAGTTGTTACATCCCCTGCCCCATTTTACCTTCTAATAGTCTGATCTGGGTAATGTTATATTAGATTTCATTTTATTTTATTAGTTTTTTCATGTTTGTGTGATTACATTTTATGCACGTCTCTAGCAAGAAGCACAAAGGTTAATATTTTAAATTCGAATCTCTTTTAATAAGACAATGTAGCATGTTTGATTTATTGGTTTTTCTGACATGCTGAGATTTAATTATACTGTTTCATTTTGTAAACTTCTCATTGGCATAATTTCCTTTAGTTCTGTTATTGGGCTCCTTCACAAGACTGACCTCACTCTGCTAACATTAATTTAGTTTTGTTCTTTGTTAGTTTAAGTGCTGAATATTTTATTTCTATTGTTTAGTAAATATATATACATGTATATATGTATGTGTATGTATGTATGTATAACGTATGTATGCATGTATGCATGTGTGAACATGTAATTAGATATATTGCTAGGCATCATGCAGAGACTCTCTTATAAGTCAATGGAGGTTATTAGTACACAATAGATAGTGAGTAATAGTAAGTCATTTGTTTCCTTTCAAGGGTAATCCAATATACCTCTTTTTTCTTGTGGAAGTAACCATGTAGGACTTATGTCCTACATAGCATTGATACAAGATTCAAGAGAATTGCTATTAAAATCTTCTTAAATATAAAAAGAATCCATTTGCTAAGCTGTATATAGCACAGAGTATAGCATCATTTGGCAAATGACTTCACATTTTCTGGAAGCTCTTAGATGTAATCACTTCCTCTGCCTTCCCCCCCACCCTCTAGTTTTTTGCTATAAATCTTTGTTTTTTGTTGCAAGTTTTTGTATTTTTCATATTTTACTATTATGTCCTCAATTGTATATATAGCATATTGTGATCACTTCCATAGTGTGCTTCTATAATATTCAATATCTAATAACTGCTTGAATAATTTTATTATATCCTTCATGTCTGTCTTATACTGCTGGGTTTATTTTCATTCTTGCTCATGAGACATTTTTACAGTTCTTTCAGCAATATTTAATGAGTTTTAATCTCTTAGTCTTTGAATAAATTAACATATTTTGTGGAATTGAATAACAAGAGCATGTAAATTGTTTTATAAGTTTTAGAAGTACCTCTTTACCTTTTACCATAATTTTTATAATACTTCTCCAAGTATTATAAGTTTCAGTAGAAGTAAGTTTGGTTCTCAATAGCTAGAATTTCAGCGAATCCATCAGATTTTGGTCATTTTAATTCATTTTCAGGTGAGTCTACTTCACTACTGAAGGTATTTGGCCCTGAAACCATACATAGATTATGATTTCTGAAAGCAAAATGTCCCCCATTATAAGCACAATAAAATGTGTTCATAATAAGTCACACAGATAGTATGCAGAGATCCTTGTTTCAGGCATACTTCTCATTTTGTCTCTTCTGAAATAAAGTCCATAGCCTTGACTTTTCTTAGTATTTCATCCTTTGAGGTATCCATCTTTCTAAAATCCAGTCCAACTACCAAATTTTCAATTAAAGTACCTAAATTCTTCATTTGCTGAGACTTTTTTTTTTACAACAAAGCAAGTTCATTGGTTTTCATTTATTTTTAAACAATAATGTTTTATTTACTGTGCTTAAAAAGGTTAATTGCTCATAGTAGTCAAATATTACTCTAGTTACTATCATACTTTTTATTTTAAAATGAAAATAGTTAGAATGTTTTCTATAAATTTGTTTTCATAATTCATAACTTAGAATTGTATTTTTCATCCTAAGTTCATCATGTGTCCTGATATTGAATTTAATTTTAACCACTTTTAATAATAACTTAAGGACTATTTATTCAATTCTCTTTTTGCATGCAAGCTGTGTGGAGAAACAGTTAAGATCAGTACTACAAAATTTTCAGAAAATATTTAATTTACAAATAAAATATAAAATTACTTCCAATTTTAGGAGTCACTTTTTGAAGAACTTATACATATGGCTGAGCACATACTGCAGAGATATGGATGAGTTGTGGTTACTGGTTTCATGATTTCTCTTACATTTGCCATTTGTTTCAAGTTTCCTTCATGACAAAAGCAATTAGTCCATGAGGTGATCAAGGCCTGTCAATAGAGTTTGGTTCTTTGGGGCTGCTGATAAAGTAGCAGTGGCCTTCTTGGCCCTTTGATAGTTTTAGGTAAAGTGCTGTAAGCAAGAAAATAAGGACGGAATTCAGACTCTCAGACTACATTCTCTGCACAAGAGATTTTGTGGCTCAAGAGTGCATGCCCTTCTTTTGTGCTTCCTTTAAGAACTAAATATCAAGTAACGTAAAGTTTTTCTACTTACCTTTCCTTTCCCCCAAAATAACCATATATAGACAAATTATAAAACTAGACAGACTGTACCTGTCTCACTGGGAGTTACATCCTCCAAATGTAAATGCCAGTGACTTCAGATGAAATTTGAGGGACCAGACTGTGATGAATGTAGTCCATACTACACTTAAAAACTATCTTAAGAAATTAACGAGCTCTCACTACTCAATTAGCACTGACTGATAAATGTCATGTCCTATATCATTCTTTTATAGTACTGCATCATTATCTATGAATATACCATCCATGGTTCAATGTTAGAATTAATTCAAAGTGAAAAGATGTAAGCAATTTACCTTTACTTTTCAATCATTTATTTACCTTAACATTATATATGATTTTATTTCCTCTTTGTATAAAAATTCAAGCAAGTATTATTGTTTGAATTTCTAATCCCTTTCTTGTTTCTTAGTAGAGATATAAATACACACCCAAGAAAGTGACCTGATAGAAGAGGATGCCAAACTCACTGTCAGAATTATGTATTACTCTGAAAGTTCAACAGTTTTCTTAGTTGCTCTGCTAGATACAATTTGAAGTAGGTAGGGAAAAACGTTTAGTTTGCTGTGAACAGTGTGCTGTAGCAAGAAATGAAAAGCCATTTTCTTTTAGGCAAAAAGAAGTTATCTCTGAAATGCTGAAAGATTCACTTAGCAGACTTCCAATTTCAGCAAACAGCATGCTGCAGGTCTTCAAAAACACTTAGAATTTAATGTTTCGTCTTCAAACATATGTGCTGCAGTTAATGTCTACAGCTTTCCTCTACTGTGGAATATTCATGGAAGGAAAGTGACTTTCTGCAGTCATGATGAAATAAGTAGAGTTAGCAAGCGAAAAGCTTTCAAAGGCAGAAATTACTAAGAAATAAAAATGCTGAAGTCAAGACAATGACTCTCTTCATTTAGAACAATTTTCAGTTGTATTTGTCTACCGGAACAAATATACATATAAATATATATGTATGTAAGTAACTAAATAAATTCATATTTATAGACAATAATTCATATATAAATAAATAATATACACACACATATAAATATATATTTATATACACATATATACAATATATACATATATATGAATATATATGTGTATATATATATATTTAAATTATCAAATTACAGCATGTGTATCTCCATAGGATCACATGTTAATAACCATAGTTATTAGATATGGCAAGGCACAAAATCAGAAAAGTTATTGATGTCCTGTCCAATTACTATTCATATGGAACATACTCAATTTTTCAGAAATGCCCTCAGATTCCCTAGTATGATAATACTTTTCACTTATGTTTATATTTTTCATATGCCTTATATGGAACAGATAAATATTTAAAGTAGAATTTGTATGAAATTTCAAAAGTTGATTCTTCTGTCATTCTTTAAGGAATATACTAATATCTAAAGCTTTCCATATTGTTTATTTTATTTACATGAAATCTCAGAGTATTCTCCTCACTGCTCATGTTCCTGTATTTGAAGGTGATACATATATGATATTACTCTTGCATATGTTCTTATATAGTTTCTATTAGTTTGTTTATCTTTTTTGTTTTTGTTTTTGTGTTTCTGTGCCATATTTTCTTGTATTTCTGAATCAGTTTTCTAGATTTCCAGTGGCAGTTAAATTAATTTTAACTTGTTTATTTTTGTGAATTTTAGAGTTATAAAAACATTTTCATTTTTATACTTCAATGCATTTTATTTCCCATCTTTCAAATTAAAGAGAAATTTTATATTCAAAATGTGATTTCACCATAAATGTATTTACTTTCATTACATGTCTTGTTTTGAAATATTCCCACTTATTAGTGAGTTTATACCATGCATGCCCTTTTGGGTCTGTGTTACCCCACTTAGGATGATATTTTCTAATTCCATCCATTTGCCTCCCAAATTCATGATGTCCCTATTTTTAATGGCTGAATAGTATTCTATTGTCTAAATGAACCACATTTCTGTATCCATTCTTTGCTTGAGGGACATCTGGATTGTTTCTAGCTTCTGGCTATTATAAATAAGACTGCTATGAACACAGTGGAGCATGTGTTCTTTGGTATGGTGAAACATCATTTGGGTATATTCCCAGGAGTGGTGTAGCTGGGTATTCAGATAGAACTTTTTCTAATTTTCTTAGAAACAAGCAGATTAATTTTGAGAGTGGTTGCATGAGGTTGTACTCCCACCAGAAATGGAGTTTTTTTGAGTTTTTGAGTTTTTGAACTTAGCCATTCTGATTGGAGTTAGTTGTAAACTCAGGGTAGTTTGATTTGCATTTCCCTGATGATTAAGGAGGTTAAACATTTATTTTAGTACTTGCCAGTTATTCGAGATTCCTGTGTTGAGAATTCTGTTCAGCTCTGTACCTCATTTTTATTTCTTTTCCTTTTTTCTCTCTTAATCATTTTATTCATTTACATTTCAAATGATAACCCCCTTTGCAGTTACCCACCACCAAATCTTCCATCCCATCTCCCCTTTCTCACATCCCCTTTTCCTCTATGAGAGTACTCCTCCACCTATTAACCCACTCCAACTTCACCTGTCCAGAATTCCCCTATGCTGGAGTATCAAGCCTCCCTCCAGTCCCATTGACATCAGATAAGGTTACTTGATTTTTTTGGACTTTAATATTTGAGTTCTTTATATATTTTGGATATTAACTCTCTATTGGAAATAGAGTTAGTGAAAATCTTTTCCCAATCTGTAGGTTGACCTTTTGTCCTATTGACAGAGTCCATTGTTTTAAAGAAGCTTTTCATTTTCATAAGTCTCATTTGTCAATTGCTGATTTTAAAGTATGAACCATTGGTGTTCTGTTCAGGAAATTTTCCACTGTGCCAAAGTGTTCGAGGCCATTTCCCACTTTCCCACTTTCTCTTCTTTTAGATTCAGTGTATCTGGATTTATATCATCCTGAGTGAGGTCACCCAGACCCCAAAGGATATGCATAGTATATATTCACTGAAGTGGATTTTAAACAAATAGTTCAGAATACCCATGACATAACTTATAGCCCTTAAGGAACTTAAGAAGAAGGAAGGATCAAGTGTGGATACCTGAAATCAACTTAGAAGAGGTGTAAGATAATCCTGCAGACAGAGAGAGAGAGAGAGAAGAAAAGGGGTGGGAGAGGAAAGGGGGAAGGAGTAGCGTAAGGCTAGGTTCAAGTATGGGGAAACATAGGAAGTTTTCCCATAGGGATGAGAAAATGAATGGAAATATGTTGCAGAGGAGGATAGGGGCCAAAGGGAACCTCTATAAAGGTTCCCAAAGACATGGGATATAAGGGGCTACAAGGATTCAGTGTGAATAGCTTTAGCCAAAATGCCCAATAGTAGGCAGGTGGAAACAGAAGAGGCTACCTGCAGTAGGTAAACAAAGCCCCCAGTTGAGGAAGGGGCCCCCAATCCATCTTCAAAAAAATTTTTTTTTAATTTTTGCAAGGGGACAAATACAGGTCTATTTTCATTTTTCTACATACAAATAACCCATTAGACCAGCACCATTTAATGGAGATGCTTTTAGTTTTCCATTGCATATTTTTGGCTTTTTTGTCAAATATCAAGCGTCCATAAGTGTGTGGTTTTATTTCTGGGTGTTCAATTCTATTCCATTGGTCAACATGTCTGTCTCTGTAAACAAGATCCAGAATTTTACTGCATACAAGAAACACACTGCAAAAACAGACATACACTATTTCAGAGTAAAAGGATGGAAAAAGGTCTTCCAAGCAAATGGTCCCAGAAAAGAAACAGGAGTTGCCATCCTAATATCAAATAAATTAGATTTTCAACCAAAAGATAAAAAGAGTGATGAAGGACACTTCATATTCATGAAGGGGAAAATCCATCAAGAGAAAGTTTCAGTTCTGACCATCTATGTCTCAAATGCATGAGCATCCACATTCATGAAAGGAACTTTACTAAAGCTCAAAACACATATTGAAACGCATACAATAATGGTGGGTGACTTCAGTACCCCACTCTCACCAAAAGACAGGTCACTGAAACAGAAGCTAAACAGAGACACAGTAAAACTAAGAGAGATTATGAAACAAATGGATTGAACAGATATTTACAGAACATTTAAACCTGAAATTAAAGAATACACTTTCTTCTCAGTAGCTCATGGTACCTCCTCCTAAATCAACCATATAATTATTCACAAACAACACTTACCCAATACAGGAAGATTGAAATAATACCATGCATCCTATCAGATCACCACGCCCTAAAACTGGTTTTCAATAACAGCAAATCTACAGAAAGACCACATACATGTGGAAACTGAACAACAACTCTTTACTCAATGATAACTTGGTCAGGAAAGAAATATAGAAAGAAATTAAAGACTTTCTGTAATTTAATGAAAACATTAACACATCATACCCAAAATTATGGGAAACAAGTAAAGCAATGCTAAGAGGAAAATTCATAACACTAAATGCCCTTGTATAGAAACTAGAGAAATCTTACACGAACAACTTAATAGCATATCTGAGGGCTCTATAACAAAAAGAAGCACACACACCCAAGAGGAGTAGAAGGGTAGAAATAGTCAAACTCAGGGGCAAAATCAAGCAAATAGAAACAAAGGGAAAAATACAAAGAAGCAACAATACCAGAAGCTGGTTCTTTGAGAGAATCAACAAGATAGGTCAACCCCTAGCCAAACTGACCAACAGGCCAAGAAGCAGTATTCAAATTAACAAAATCAGAAAAGAAAAGGGAGTGTTAACAGCAGACATAGAGAAAGTTTTAAAAAAAATCATTAGATCCTACTCTAAAATCCTATACTAAAAAAAAAAAAAGGACAAAAACAAACAAACAAAAAACCCTGGAAAATCTAGATGAACTGGATGGCTTTCCAGATGGATACCATGCACTAAAGTTAGATCAAGGGCAGGTAAGCTATCTAAACAGGCCCATATCTCACAAGGTAGTAGAAGTCATTCAAAACCTACCAAACCAAATTAGGTGATGGCCAGATGGATTTAGTGCAGAATTCTATAAGACCTTCAAAGAAGAGCTAATATCAATTTTTCTTAAAGGATTCTGTAAAATAGAAACAGAAGTAAAACTACCTAAGTCATTCTATGAAATCACAATTATTCTGATACATAAATCACGCAAGGACCCAACCAAAATTCAAACTTTAGACCAATATTGCCTATTAATATCGAGGCAAAAATACTCAATAAAATTCTTGCAAAGGGAATCCAAGAACACATCAAAATCACCTTTCACCACAATCAAATAGGTTTCATCCCAGGGTTGCAACATTGGTTTAATATACAAAAATCCATTAAGGCAATGTACTATATAAACAAACTCAAACAAAAAAAAATCACATGATAATCTCCTTAGATGCAGGGAAAGCATTTGACAAAATACATCACCCCTTCATGTTAAAAGTATTGGAGAGATCAGGAATTCAAGGCCCATACCTAAACATAATAAAAGCAATTTACTGCAAACCAACAGCCAATATCAAATTAAATGGAGACATATTTGAAGCAATCCTACTGAAATCGGGGACAAGAGATGAATGCCCACTCTCCCCATATCTATTTAATATAGTACTTGAAGTGCTAGCTAGAAAAATAAAATAGCAAAAAGAGATCAAGCAGATAAAATTTGGCAAAAAAGAAATAAATGTAACAACTATGTACAGATGATTTGATGTTATTCATAACTGATCCCAAAATCTCTGCCAGAGAATTTCTCCACCTTATAAAGAATTTCAGGAAAGTAGTAGGATGTAAAATTAACTCAAATAAATCAGTAGCACTCCTTTATACAAATGATACACAGGCTGAGAAAGAAATTAGGGAAACATCTCCTTTCACAATAGCCACAAATAATATAAAATATCTTGTGGTAACTCTATCCAAACAAGTGAAGGATCTATATGACAATAACATCAAGTCTCTCAAAAAAGAAATTGAAGACGATCTCAGAAAATAGACAGATCTCCCATTCTCATAGATTGGCAGAATTAACATAGTAAAAATGGCCATCCTCCCAAATGCAATCTATAGATTCGATGCAATCCCCATCAGAATCCCCACATAATTCTTCAAAGACAAGTACAATTCTCAAATTCATCTGAAAAGGAAAAAAAATAGCAAAAACAGTTCTTAACAATAAAAGAATGGATGGGGGAATCACCATCCTTGACCTCAAGCTTTACTACAGAGTGATAGTGATAAAAACTGCTTGGTTATTGTGTAGAGACAGACAAAATGATAAACAGAACAGAATTGAAGACCCATAAACAAACCCTCACACTCATGGGCACATGATGATTCACAAAGAAGCCAAACATATACAATGGAAAAAAGAAAGCATCTTCAACAAATTGAGCTGGTCTAACTGGCTATTGGAATGTAGAAAAATGAAAACAGACCCATATTTTTCACCTCGCATAAAACTCAAGTCCAAATGGTTATAGGACCTCAATATAAAACCAGATACACTGAATCCAATAGAAGAGAAAGTGGGAAAGATCGTTGAACTCATTGGCACAGTGGGAAATTTTCTGAACAGAATGCTAATGGCTCATGCTCGAAGATCAAGAGTTGATAAATGGGACCTCATGAAACTGGAAAGTTTCTATAAGGCAAAGGACATAGCCAATAAGACAAATCAGCAACCTATAGATTGGAAAAAAAATTTCACTAATCCCAAATCCTATAGTTGGCTAATATCCAAAATATATATAGAACTCAAGAAGCTAACACCAAAAAAAAAAAAAAAAAAAAAACCCAGTCAAAAGATGGGGTATAGAACTAAACCAAGACAACAACTAAGGAAATTCAAATGTCTGAGAAAGACCTAAAGAAATGTTCAAAGTCCTTAGTGATCAGAGAAATGCAAATCAAAACGACCCTGAGACTCCACCTTATGTCAATCAGTATGGCTAAGATCCACACCTCAGGCAACAGCACATGTTGGCAAGGATGTGGAGAAAGAAGAGCACTCCTCCATTGCTGGTGGCATTGCAATCTGGTACAACCACTCTGGAAATCAACATGGAGGTTCTTCAGAAAATTGGAGATGGATCTGCATGAAGACCCAGCAATACCACTCTTGAGAATATACTCAATATATAATGTCCCACCATGCCACAGGGGCATGCTTTTAACTATGTTCACAATGGCCTTGTTTGTAATAGCCAGAAACTGGAAACAACCCAGATGTCCCATGGCAAAGAATGGATACAGAAAATGTGGTTCATTTACACAATGGAATACCACTCAACTATTAGGAATGAGGAAATCCTGAGTTTTTCAGGCAAATCAATGGAACTGGAAAATGTCATCATGAATAAGGTAACTCAGATCCAAAAGAAAATAGATGGTATGTACTCATTAATAAGTGAATATTAGCCAAAAATGTGCAAAGAACCCAGGATACAGTTCACAGAACTCAAGAGGGGCAACAAGCTGAAGTGCCCAAGTGAAGAAGATTCAGTTCTACTTGGTTTGCAGAGGAAAGCAATCAAAGGGTAGAGGAAGGGAGAGATCTGGGAGGGAATTTGGATGGGGAGTGGAGAGAAGAAAATGAAGTGGCATTTGAGGGGGGATTGAAGCCATTAGGGCTATCAGAAAGAATGAAAACAGGCAAACTTGAGAGGTATGACGTTGAGGGGACCCTCCAGAATGTGCTGGAGACCTTGGATGGGATGCCATACACAGGGAGGTAACTTGTACAGCTCACCTCCAGCAGAAAGTAAGGGCATCAAGTGAGGGCTGGGGTTGCCATCCCACAGTCAAAACTCTGACCCATAATTGTTCCTGTCTGAAAGAACAGCTGGAATGGAAATGGAGAGGAACCTGAGAAAAAGGAGGTCTAGCAACAGGCACAAAGTGGAATCCAGCTCAAGGGGAGGACCTAAGACCTGAAACTGTTATGGAGGCTGTGGAGTACTCACAAAAAGGGACTTAACTGTCCTCTGAAAGACCAAACAAGAAGCTGAAAGAATTAGATGCAGAAAATTTCACTCATTCAATGGACAGAAGCTGCCCAACTCTGTGGTTGAATTGGGGAAGTGCTGGAGGAAGCTGAGGACAAGGGTGACCCTGTAGGTGGTCCAGCACTCTTGGTTAATCTGGACCCCTGAGATCTCCCAAACATTGGAACACCAACTGGGCAGGATACATCAACTGATATGAGGCCCCCAACACATATACAGCAGAGGACTTGGGTTTAGTCAAGCGACTGGAGGCTCCAGGCAGTTGAAAGGTCTCAGGGAGGTAGGGTTGTGGAGTGTGGACATCCTCATGGAGACAGAAAGCAGGGGAGGAATTATGGGATGTGGAACAGTCAGAGGGAGACTGGGAGAGGAATAAGGACTGGAGTCAAAAATGTAATAGACAGATAGATGATAGATAGATGATAGATAGATGATAGATAGATAGATAGATAGATAGATAGATAGATGATAGATAATAGATCGATAGATAGATAGATAGATAGATAGATAGATAGATAGATAGATAGATAGATAGATAGATAGATAGATAGATAGATAGATAGATGATAGATAGATAGATAGATAGATAGATAGATAGATAGATAGATAGATAGATAGATAGATAGATTTGGTTGATTATTTCCTTATATTAGAACTATACCCTGCAGGATTTATCTGACAGATCATTTATAGAGGTAAATACATTGTAATGAATATGATCTACTATATTAAGCCTTTTAAAGTACATTAGCAACAAGAACAAACTTGATGCCATCTCGATCTATTTCCTAGCCATCATCTTATGAATGACTCTGCTATGCTATGTCATGCAATTACACATATGATGACCTGACACTTCTGTAACTTACACTCAACTTTTTGCTTGTCTATTCTTCCTAACTTTTTTTTGTTTTGTTTCGAATTTTTGAGACAGGGTTTCTCTGTATAGCCCTGGCTGTCCTGGAACTCACTCTGTAGACCAGGTTGGCCTCGAACTCACAAATCTGTCTGCCTCTGCCTCCCAAGTGCTGGGATTAAAGGCATGTGTCACCACTGTCCAGCTTCCTTTTAGGTAAGCTGTTCACAATGTCTACAATCTGACAAAGAAAGGAAGTCATGTTCATATTTGCATAGATCCAGCTTAAATTTAGAAACATATTTAAATTCTCCTTCAGGATCTCTCAAAAATTATTTTGAAAGCCAAATATAAATTTTCAGGTTTATAGTGCAATGATAATTTATGTACTTCATGTATATGTGTGAGTATATGTTATACAAGACAATACCCACAGTAGAAAAATTAGTCATATACCTTGGATCTTGAGTTTCAGTAAATTATAAGACAACCTATTTGAGTTCTGGTAGCCAAACTCAGATCTTCCTGAAGACCAGCATGTGCTTTTCCCCATTGGGCAATCTGTACATCCCCCACTAAATATAATTTTATTTGTCATAGACCATGTCAGAGGAAATGCAGCTTCAATTACTAAATCACATAACTGAAGAGGGCACTTAATTTATTTTGCTACAATTTTGTGCTTTAAAGCCTACAAGATGGCTCAGTGGGTGAGGGTGTCTGTCTTTCAGACTCATCAACTATGGGTCAAAGGATCAATTTTGACAGCTAGTCTTGTGAGGCCAATAACTTTGCACTCTCAGCTGTCTCACCTATCCAGCTCAGCAAAAATCAGTGATTTACATAATTTTTTATTCATTGGTTCTTTCAGAATTCAAACAGAGGCTGGTTAGATGGCTCAGAAATTAAGAACACTTGACGCCTCTTACAGTTGGCACAACTTCGGTTTTCAGCACACAAGCCAAGAATCACAAACATAATATAAATTCCAGGAATTCCATCACCTAATTCTGGCATTTGCAGGTATTTCAAAAGAATAATATGT
Organism: Tokudaia tokunoshimensis; assembly: GCA_036184795.1. Classification (NCBI taxonomy): domain Eukaryota; kingdom Metazoa; phylum Chordata; class Mammalia; order Rodentia; family Muridae; genus Tokudaia; species Tokudaia tokunoshimensis. Next base: position 847,904 of record BTHU01000012.1, on the reverse strand, counting down.
GGTTCACAGGCATACATGCAGTAAACAAACACTCATGTACATAATAATAAAGAAATTAATCTTAAAAGTAATTCAAATAGTTTTTGAATTTCTTAAAACATATTTCAGGTAAGTGTCATTTGTTTTTACAGTTATGGTTAGCTACAATGAAGGGAACATATGTCACTTTGTATGTGTTATGTAGTTATTGTTACAGCTGTGTATTCTTAGTGTGTTCAACTTATGACCAGAGGAGCTATGAAATTTATATTATCCATAGTTTGCCAAGTCAAATGACCAGTCAAATGAGTTTATTTTTAATTATAAACATGTTTGACATCATTATGTTATATATTTTACAGCAGTTTTTACTACAAATACTAATGTTAATATAAGTCACATGGCATCGGGCTTCCAATTCCTAGTGCTGGGATAGATAATAGATAATAAAAAGTCTCTACTATAGTAATGTACTTTGACACATACTGATGTTGTGGTAGATCCTAGAATATTTGAGAGGAAGAGACATAATGGAAATGTTCATTTAAATTTTATAGTCCATTCCTACTTTCTGTTTACTCTTTGCTTCAAGACTACTGAATAGATGTAACCATTTGCAAGCCCCTACAGTGCAGTGCCTTCTCAAATATGATGGATTATATCCTCTTGACTGTAAGTTCAATCATTTTTCACATAAGTTACTTTTTATTGTGTATTTTGTCATAACAATGAATAATGTAAGACAGATATATGTGCATGTATATAATACATATAAATGTAATATATATATATATATGTATATAAAATGATGGCAGAATATTATAGCTAGGTTGAGTTTGATGTGATAAATAGGCTTCTCATTTAGCCAAGTTTAGATATCTCACACTCTAAACCTACCCCTTTTCACAATCTATTAATTTTTCAATTGTTCTTTTAGTTTTTGTGCAAGTTATTTCTTATAAGTATCATCATGCTCAGGATAATGAAAGATTGATTAAACATTTCTTATTTTACTAAATTGGAAGAAATACTGGACAAAGTATTTGGTTAAGACTGAACCTTTGATATGTGATAGATAAACTTCACAAGTCCCAATAAAATCAACTTTAGACAGAAATTCATTAAGATCCACATTTCAGTTATCACAAAAATATCAGCATACATAGCCTCCAGTATATCTTAGTACATCTGAAGCCAACATACCAAAGGTTGAAGGCCTGCTTTAAAGCATGAACTCTTCTTTACCCTAACAGCATTGTCTTGCCTCTCATAAAGGTCAGAAACTACAAGCTTGAGACAAATAAATGCTTTATTCAAGACAATTTGAATATTTCCAGTCCACAATTCAGCCCTGGGGCAGGTTAGGCACTCTAGCCCCCATCCCCAATCAGAGACAGTTCAACTCCTAGGGGGTCCATCATATCCAAGCTCACAGACTACCACCTGTGCTCTAGTACATAGCCTAAATATTACATCCCACAGGGCCCAGCCAACTTGGAACCTCTCCATCATGCCTGAGATACATCTTCTTTCAGGTCTACAAACTGGCCAAGGGCAGATCAGGCCTGCTCTAACACAGCTCACAGATTTCTACCTTCTACAAGGAATAACAAGCTTCAGTAAGAGACAGCAAGGGCAGTAAACTCCAGAGATAACCAGATGACAATAGACAAGTGCAAGAAGATAAACAACAGAAACCAATGCTGTATAGCACCATCAGAATCGAGTTCTCCCACCACAGCAAGCTCTGGATACCATAACATCACTCAGAAGCAACATTCTGACCTAAAAAAATCCCATTTCATAAAGATGACAGAGGACTTTAAGGGAGACATATAAAACTCACTTAAAGAAGTAAAAGAGAACACAGATAAACAGGTAGATGCCCTTAAAGAGAAAATACATAAGTCCCTTAAAGAAGTACAGGAAAACATAGTTAAGCAGGTGGAAGGAATTAAACAAAACTGTCCAAGATCTAAAAATGTGAATAGAAACAACAAAAAAAATTCACAAATGGTTACAACCCTTGAGATGGAAAACCTAGAAAAGAGATATAAAGTTACAGATCCAAGCATCACCAACAGAATACAAGAGATAGAAGACAGAATCTCAGGAATAGAAGATATCATAGAAGATATTGACACAACAGTCAAAAAAATACAAAATGCAAAAAGACCTAGCCTAAAACTTCCAGGAAATTCAGGGAACAATTAAAAGACCAAACCTAAGAATAATGAGAATAGAAGACAGTAAAGAATCCCAATTCAACAGGCCACAAAATATCTCAAAAAAAAATTAGAGGAAAACTTCAATAACCTAAAGAAATAGATGGTCATAAATGTCCAAGAAGCCTTCTGAATGCCAAATAGAGTGAACCAGTAAGAAAATCCTCTTTTTACATAATAATCAAAACACAAAATACATGAAATATAAAAAGAATACAAAAAGTGGTAAGGGAAAAAGTTCAAGTAACATATAAAGGTAGACCTATCAGAATAATACCAGAATTTTCATCAGAGACTGTAAAAGCCAGAAGATCTTGGACAGATGTCATGCAAACCCTAAAAGAAAATAAATGCCAGTACCAGCTGCTACACCCAGAAAAACCAAGATATTCCATAACCAAACCAAATTTAAACAATGTCTCCACTAACCCAGCCCTACAGAGGATACAAGAAAGAAGGAGAGAAACCACATCCACGAAAAAATAATAAATTAATTATTTCACAACAAATTCAAAATAAGAAAACCATACAAATAGAAATTATCTTTAACAACAAAAATAACAGTAACCCACAATCATTTGTCTTTAATATATCAACATCAAATGGCTGAATTCCCCAATAAAAAGACATAGGTTAACAGACTGGATATGTAAACAAAATCCAAAATTTTGCTGGGAATCTCACCTCAGTGACAAAGACAGACATTACCACAGACTAAAAGGCTGAAAAAATTCCAAACAATTGGTCCCAAGAAACAAACTGGAATTGCATTCTAATATTCAATAAAATAGACTTTAAAACAAAAGTAATACAAAGAGGTGGGAAGGATACTTCACACTTATCAGTGGAAAAATCCACCAAGATCAACTCTCAATCCTGAACAGTTATACCACAAATACAAGGTTTTACATGTTTGTAAAAGAGACATTACTGAACCTCAAAACACACATTCATCCTTCCACCATAATAGTGTGAGATTTCAACATACCACTCTCACAAGTGGACAGGCCATGGGAACAGTAACTAAACAGAGACACAGTGAAACTATCAGAAATAGTAAAACAAATGTATTTAGCAGATATCTGCAGAACATTTCACTCTAAAACAAAAGAATATACCTTCTTCTCAGCACTTCTCTTAAATTGACCAAATAATCATACACAAAAATGCCACAAAAGATATAAGAAGATTGAAATAATCCTATCATGCACAATCACCATGGACTACTAATGATAGCCTTCAATAACAACCAAAACAAAAGAAAGTCAACATACTCAAGGAAGCTGAACAACACTCTACTCACTGATTACTTGATCAGGTACAAAATAAAGTGAAGAATTTCTAGAATTTAACAAAAATGACAGTACAGCATATCCAAACAAATGGGACACAATGAAAGCAGTGCTAAAAAGAAATTCATAGTACTGTTTTCATAAAGAAATTGAAGAGATCCTACACTATCAACTTAACAGCACATCTGAAATCTCTAGGACAAAGTGAAGCAAACACACCAAAGAGTAGTAATAGGAAAAAAAATAACTAAACTCAGGGCTGAAATAAATCAATTAGAAACAAAGAGAATGATAAAAAGAATCAACAAAACCAAAGCTAATTCTTTGAGAGAATCAAGAAGATAGATATACACTTGGCCAAACTAAAAAGGGCACAGAGACAGTATCTTAATTAAGAAAATCAGAAATGTAAAGGGAGACATAACAACAAAAACTGAGGAAATTAAAAAAAAAACAACTAATCCTACTGCAAAAGCCTGTATTCAACAACCCTGGAAAATCTAAATGAAATGAATGATTTTTTAGAGAGATAGCACCTGCCTAATTAAATTAGGACCAGAAAAACTGTCTAAAGAGTCATATATCCCATAAAGAAATAGAAGCAGTCATTAAAATTCCCCTAACCAAAGCCCAGAGTCAGATGGTTTTAGTGCAAAATTTTATCAGGCTTTCAAAGAATACATAATACCAATACTTGTCAAATTATTTCATGAAATAGAAAGAGAAGGAACACTACCTAATCCTTTCTATGAAGCTATAGTTACACTGATCAATAAATGACACTAAGACTCAACAAAGAAGGAAAATTCAGAACAAAGTCACTTTGATGCAAAATTAATATTTTTCTTACAAACAGAATCTAAGAACGCATCAGAATCACTCAGGCTTCATCCCAGGGTTGCAGGGATAGTTCAATATACTATATAAACAAACTTAAAAATATCGCATGATCATCTCATTAGATTTTGAAAAAACCTTTGATAAAATACAACAAAGCTTCAAGTCTATTGAAGACTTGAAAAGATCAGGAATTCAAGGCTTACACCTAAACATAATAAAAACAATATACAGCAACATCAAATTAATTGAGAGAAATTTGAAGAAATCCCACTCAAATCAGGGACATGCAAGGTTGCCACTCCTTCTATATATATTCAATGTAGGACTGGAAGTTCCAGATAGTGCAATTATACAATCAAAGGATGTCAAGGGAATACAATTTATAAATGAAGAGGTCAAGGCATCACTATTTCTAGATGATAAGATAGTTTACTTAACAGACTACAAAAATCCTACCAGAGAACTCCTACACATAAAAACAACTTCAGTAAAGTGAATGGATATACAATCAACCAAACAAATCTGTAGCCTTCCTCTACACAAATAAAAGGACAGAGAAAGAAATACTCTTCACAATAGTCAAAAATAGTATAAAATACCTTGGTGTAACTATAAGCAAGCAAATGAAAGCTTTGTAATAGGATTAGATCAAGGTCCTAAACATAAATCCAGATATGCTGAATTCAATAGATGAGAAAGTAGGAATGAGCCTCTAACACATTGGCACAGAGAAAATTTTACTGACGGCAACACAAATGACTCACGTTCTAAGATCAACAACTGACAAATAGGATGTCATGAAACTGAAAATCTTTCTGGCAAAGAACACTATCAATTGGACAAAATAGCAACCCACAGTTTGGGAAAAGATCTTTATCAACACTACATCTAATAGAAGGTTAATATACAAAGTATACAAAGAGCTCAAGAAGTTAGACTCCAAACAACCAAATAACACAATTAAAAAGTGGGGTACAGAGCTATACAAAGAATTCTCAACTGAGAAATTTAAAATGGCCGAGAAGTACCTAAAGAAATTGTCAGCATTCTTAGTCCTTAGGGAAATGTAAATAAAAATGACCCTGAGATTCCACTTTACACCAATCAAAATGGCTAAGATCAAAAATGGCAGTTGACAGCAGATGCTGTTGAGGATGTTGAGAAAGAGGACTATTCCCCTATTGCTGGTGAGATTGCAACCAATTTGGCAATTAATATGGTGGTTCCTTAGAAAATTTGAAATTGTTCTACCACTCCCGGGCACACACCCAAAAGATTATCCACCATACCACAAGGACACATGCTCAGGAGGGACCTAAGTACTAGAAGGCAGGGAGAGGGAGAGAGTGGGGACAAGATCGGTTATGGAAAGAAACTGGAGAGAAGACCAGAGAGTCAGGAGAATAAATAGAAATATTATTAAGGGCCATAAATGGGGGTGGGAACTATTAGAAATGAGAGAATCTCAGATTCCAATGGGGATGATCTTAACCAAAATGCCCAACCACAGGGAGATAGAGCCACATCCAGTAAATCCATGTGACTGCCACTTGAGGTATGGGGCCTCACACCCCTTCCAAATTTTTAACCCAGAATTGTTCCTGTGTAAGGGAACAATTACCTATTGGCCAAAAAGTACAAAGAACTAAAAGATAAGATTCTCTGTGCAAGATACTATGTAGTACAAAATCACTTATATAATAGTAGCTGATATACTGACCAGTAGGACTCTGCATACACAAAGGAACAAATGATTGAGTTGACTTGGGTGAAATATAATGGCTGTTACTATGATGTTTTTCTTGTTTGTGTGCAATTTTAGTTTTATTTGTACTCAACACATTTAATGCTAGGCAAACACTTTCTACTAACAGCTACATATTTTGCCTTAATTTTATCTTTCAGAATGAAGTCTGATTACCACAGTTTTGGTATCCACTAAATGGCATTAAAATATGTACTGATGGCACTTTGTAGTTATGTGATTCAGTGATTACATTTGTAAGTAATCCATTAAAATACTTAATATATTTAATAACTATCCAAATGCTATTAAAGCTACAGAAGAAATACACAGATGTTTTTGGAGAATGGTGAATTGGTCAACATGAATCTGTGCTTCTTTTCAAGTATTTCCTTTTTCAAAGATGAAATATAATGCTGTAGCCTATAATAGTGACAATGCATTGACATAGAGAATAGCTTCAACAATTTATCTTTGTCCACAGAATAACAGAAATACATGATTTCAAGGCAAGTGGCTACAAGATAGTTTCAGTTAAACATTACTGTGACCATTAATAAGCACGATTAAACATAATCTGATTTTTTTTGGGGGGGGGTTGTTTCAAGACAGGGCTTCTCTATATTGCCCAGGCTGTCCTGGAACTCATAGGGGAGACCAGGCTGGCCTCGAAGTCATAAATCTACCTTCCTCGGCCTCCCAAGTGCTGGGATTAAAGGCTTGCGCCACTATTGCCTGGCTTCATAGTCTGATTTTTGAAATCTTTTCTACATCTTCTGAGAAAGCAAACCTAGAAAATTGATATTCAGAGTACATTGGACAATTAGGGATTATCTTACTGATGAGTCACAGAATAAAAATTAAATGAGAGAGTTATTCTGAGCCTTATCATTGGCAAATTGTTAGTAAGTAATTTTATTTAAATAACCAATATTTATAGACTATTTCACAATTATTAGACAATAAGAAAATATTTAAAGTGTTATGCCCTTTTATTGAATTAACAATTTTCAAATTGAATTATTTTACTATCATTACTATATTGATCAATTCTATTTATTTAAACAGCTTGTAGAAATGAAGCTAAATAAAACCACATTTTAATACTGAGAATTAAGTATGTTTTATAATAGATACTTTTGGTAAGTGTAATACTAGCATTCATTTTTTAAAATTTTCTATATTCTTTATTTACATTCCCAATGATTTCCCCTTTCCAGGTTCCCCCCTCCCCAAAAGTCCCATAAGCCCTCTTCCCTTCCCCAGTCAACCCCCTCCTGCTTCTGTCCTGGTTTTCCCCTACACTGCTACATCCAGTCTTTCCAGGACCAGGGGTCTCTCCTTCCTTCTTCTTGGAAATCAATTGATATGTGAATTATGTCTTGGGTATTCCGAGCTTCTGGGTTAATATCCCTTTATCTGGGGTACAGAACTAAACTAAGAATTTTCACCCGAATAATATTGAATAGCTGAGAAGCACCTAAAGAAAAGTTCAACATCCTTAGCCATTAGGGAAATGCAAATCAAAGCAACCCTGAGATTACACCTCACACCAGTCAAAATGGCAAGATCAAAAACTCAGGAGACAGTAGGTGTTGATGAGAATGTGGAGAAAGAGGAACACTCCTCCACTGCTGGTGGGATTGCAATCTGGTATAACCACTCTGGAAAGCAGTCTGGCAGTTCCTCAGAAAACTGGGCATGATACTCCTGGAGGACCCTGTTATACCACTCCTGGTCAAAATTAATTCATTTAATAGAATTACAGTAGTCAGTTTTCTTTTTGGAATTATAAACTTTCTAGCTCATAGGGGAATTTTCTTGGTTTGGAGAATCAGGAATCTTTTCTGTTTATTGAATAGGATTTAAGATCAGTTCAATAGCTATTGGTTGTCCCCACAATATGAATGTCACTGTGCACATTTGAACAAAAATTACTCCCATAGGGTCATATTGAATGTTTAATTGACCAAGCCAGCTCAGTAAGTCAACAGGGTCTAAAGGGAGAGAGAGAAGCTTGAAAAAAAAAACAAACAACATTATAATATGACTTCAGCAAGGGCTGAGGTTGAAGCAGGTTTATTATTTCTAGGTATATACAAAGAATATGGTTAGTTCTAAGGCATAAACAAAGTAGTTTAAGCAAAATCAAAACATAGATAAATGCCATATGATTACCATATTCAGGTTCTTAACAAGACCCATCAAGATAAAAAACAAAGAAACAAAGAAACAAACAAACAAAAAACATTCCTCACTTCTATCCATCTTGAGCCTATTTCCTAGTCCTTTTTCAATGTCAAATTTCTGCCTGATCCTACTTCCGTGTCCTGGCCCAATGTCAAATTCTAGTAAAATTCCTAGAAGCAGCTCCAAAAGCTTTCCACATCCCCTTATTTTTTATTTCATAAACAAAACCGTGTCTGTCTTAGGTTCTTCTGACAAGAATGCCCTTCTTACCCATCATGGAATATGTATTTTCAAAAACAATGAATTCCTGTCTTAGGTTGGTAAGACTGTGAAGAATCTTACACATCATTGACTGCCAGTCTGTTAAACTAATATGGTGATTCACTTTTAGTTTCAAGCCATAAATGTTGTCCACCAACATGTTGATGCTGTTAAAGTTTTATCACAATGGGCAGGAACAAAAGTATTCCCAAGACATGAAATGTTAACATGGATAAGCTATACATGCCATTCTTGAGGCTTGAATAAGATAAAAATATTGACCTTAAGCCATGAACAATTTTATCAACAACATGCACAACATGAAAATTCAATGGAACAGTATTCTTTAAATTCATATCATTATACAAAGCTAAACTATCCAGTGAGGTGTTAGAATTTTACCCAATACCCTGCAAGTCTTTGAGTTTTCTCTCATGTATAGTGACTGTCATTGTAAAGTTTAGAAGTGACACAAATTCAGTACTTAGTGTGATCCTTGAGATGGCTTTTTATGCTTAAACTCTGAACCTCCTCTCCAAAAATTTGAATAATATCATAAAGACGATCAATTTGTTGTTTTAAATGCCTATCTAAATCTACTCGAGTACTCAGAGCATTAGTAATTGTTTTTTGCTAAATGATTAACAAACATAGCTGTTTTTACTTCTTGTCTTAAAGCAGTGGTGCTAGCTATTAATGTAATCAAAGCTGCTATACCAGCAATGATGAAGCTCACTAACCTCTTGCTTGTATTTAAAGCTTGACTCACTTCCAATATTTGTAAGTTTTTTATAGAGTACCAAGGTCCTGCAATACACACAGGCAATACAAAATGCTGATTGATAAACCACCATAGTAGATATGTCAGATTTAAATACTCCAACACAATTAGAAAGTATACAATCAATGCAACTTATATTAAATACTGTAGAAGAAAAAAAGTAATTTTAACATGACCAATTAATAAGAAATTAGGACACTTAACACATGCACCAACACTTGTTCAAACTCCAGATCCTTGTCCCAGTTTATCTACTGCAAATAAAAATTTACACAAGGCAGTTATGAATTTTCAAATATCTATGAAAATGTCCAGAACAAGTCTTCTAAATGAAGACAGTTATATACAGTATTGGGATGATTTCTAGACCAGTCCATGATTGAGTCAGAATAACTGGTTACATTAAAGGGAAAATAAGTGTCATGTAAATTCTCTAATTGATCAATTTTTTGAAGGCATTTTCCAGTCTTCATGTTTTCTGTCTCACAAGGTCTACAAGCTTGAGGCAAGGAAGCTTATCCAATCTAGAATATAGACAAGCAAAGGGGAATCAGAAACATATGTCCAATATATCTTCCCACTCATCAGGGGATACTGATGAGGTACTCAGCAAGGCCATGGTTGGCATCATTCTTTGTCCCAGGATCAACAGGTCTCACTAAATACTCTGGCATGTCTACCAAACACAAATATGCACTCTTCCCCATATAAATACCTGATCAGGACCAGGTCATATGCCAATATGTGGAACCTTCCATTTCACACAGGCATAAGTATATCTAGTTGTAGGGTGCCATAGACACTCAGAGAGATTCTTGGCATCCAAACTTTTAAATTTTAAAATAAAAAGAGCAGGGTTTAAATAAATTTGTGGTATACAGGGATTATAATTCTCCTTTTTTTATTTTATGAAGATATTGTTTAAAGTTCCACAATACTTTGTTCTTGAGGAGTATAAGGAGTTCCAGTAATATGAATAATATTCAATTGTCAAAAGAAAGTCTCAAATGCTTGACTACAATAGCACTTTCATTATCTGTCTTAATCTGATTTGGAACACCCAACATAGAAAAATAATGTGGTCAATGGCTAATAAAATTTTCAGTTGCTTCTCCTGTTAAAGAAGTTGAAATTAGAAATCCTGAGAAAGTATCAATAGTCATATGTACATATTTTAATTTTCCAAAATCAGAAATATCAACAACATCCATTTGCCATAATTGACTAGGTATGAGTCCTAGAGGATTAACACCATTATGTAGTAATGTAATTTCTTCCTAGAAATTTGGGACATTGATGACAAGTTTTTACAATTTGACATACACATTCTCTGGACCAAATTGTTGTCTCGAGCTATTACTATTTTGAGGATGTACAGAATTAGATTGTTTGGCTAATTATTACTGTGTAAGACCTATAATTTGCCTGGTATGCAAACCTGCTGTGGCATTAACCTCACTAGGAGGTCTAAGAGTCCAGTATGAGCTCTTAAATGTATTATAAAGTAAGGAATAGTATGTTCTCTTAAATTGGGTTGTATTTGCATAAATGGTTGCAGAATTTGAAAATTAGCAATATCTAAAAAAGTAACAGTTTCAAGCAATTGCAAAACATGATCTACATATTGGTTATCAGTATACAAAGGAAAAGCTTGATTTTTCAGCATTTCAAAAACAGCAGCTACGTCAAATAATTCAATTATTTGTGCTAAAACTGGGGAACCTCAAGAGAATGAACATGTGATCCAATTACATATGGTGCATTCCCATTAGATGAGCCATCTATAAGTACAGTAAGCCAGCATGCATATATTTACAAGAAATACAAAAGAATTCATAGAGGCAAATTGTAACAACTTGTCTTTTGGATAATGATTATTAATTTTCCTTCAAATATATGCACACATAATAGGCCAGATGTCAGTTTTCTGCAATAACCACTTTAATTGTTGTTTGTAATAAGGAATAAATATTTCATGACACCCTTCCCCAAAATATTTTCATAATTCTATCTTGAAATCCAGCCACAGTTTCATAATAGGATGTTGAAACTTGGAAATGAAGCAGATGAATCCACATTAATGGTCCCTTCTGCCAATGAACTACTCTGGAAGCATGAGAAGTAACAAGAGCAGTCAACAATTGTCCATAATCTATATAATGTATCTGGTGTTGGCTAGTAGATTCCTCTACTTTCTCCAAAGCTATTTATCTCTTATCAGTTAATTGTTGAGAGGAATTAGGATTTGTGTCCCCCTTAAGAATATCAAACAGAGGTTTAAATTTTCCTGTGGTAAGCTTAAGATGAGGTCTTCGCCAATTAACATCTAACAGCTTTTGGAAATCATTTAAAGTAAGTACATTGTCTTTTCTATTCTGAATTTTCAGTGTGACAATTTGTTTAGGATATAACTGATCTTGCAAATATTGAAAAGAATATTGACCTTCCTCCCCTTCCACTGCATATCCTTTCTGTTGGGGCAGACTATTGCAAGGATTGCCACAGTGAAGACACCATCTCCTGTTAAATCCTGGAGAACCAGATACACTCAGGGCAGTTGTTCCCTCTACAGGGGTGCAGAGAGGCCTGGACGCAAAAGTCAGACCACTGCTGCTCAGAGGAATCTACTCCTCTTGGGTGTATTTACTTCTTTCTGTTCCAGGGCTTTCAGGTGTGCCATTAAGCTGCTAGTGTATGTACTTTCCCGTTTATTTTTGGAGGCACTCAGATCTATGAATTTTCCTCGTAGCACCGCTTTCATTGTGTCCCATAAATTAGGGTATGTTGTGCCTTCATTTTCATTAAATTTCAAGAAGTCTTTGATTTATTTGTTTATTTCCACCTTGACAAATTTATCATTGAGTAGAGCATTGTTCAGCCTCCATGTGTATGTGGGTTTTCTGTTGTTTTTGTTGCCATTGAAGACCACCCTTATTCCATAGTGATCTGATAGGAAGCATGGGATTAGTTCGATCCTCTTATATATGTTGAGGTCTGTTCTCTGACCAATTATATGGTCGATTTTGGAGAAGGTACCATGAGGTGCTGAGAACAATGTGTATTCTTTTTCTTTAGGATGAAATGTTCTATATATATCTGTTAGTTCCATTTGGTCCACGGTTCAATTAGTTTCATTGTGTCCCTGTTTATTTTCTGCTTTCCTGAACGATCAATTTCAGAGACTGTGGTGTTGAAGTCACCGACTATTATTGTGTGAGGTGCGATGTGTGTTTTGAGCTTTAGTAAAGTTTCTTTTACGAATGAGGGTGCCCTTGCATTTAGAGCATAGATATTCAGAACTGAGAGTTCTTCTTGGTCGATTTTTCCTTTGATCATTATGTAGTGTCCTCCTGTGTCTTTTTTTGATGACTTTACATTGTAAGTCAATTTTATCTGATATTAGGATGGCTACTCCAGCTGGTTTCCTGGAACCATTTGCTTGTAAAATTGTTTTCCAGCCTTTTACTCTGAGGTAGTGTTTCTCTTTGACAGTGAGGTGTGTTTCCTGCATGCAGCAAAATGCTGGGTCCTGTTTATGTATCCAGTCTGTTAGTCTATGTCTTTTTATTGGGGAATTGAGATCATTGATATTAAGAGAGATTAAGGAATAGTGATTATTGCCACCTGCCATTCTTGACGCTATCTTTATGTTGGAGCAGTTATCTACTTTTGGGTTTGATGAAAGAAGGTTGCTATCTCTTTTTTTTCCAGGGTGTAGTTTCTCTCTTTGTGTTGGCGGTTTCCATCTATTATCCTGTGTAGGGCTGGGTTTGTGGAAAGATATTGTGTAAATTTGGTTTTATCATGGAGTATCTTGGTCTCTCCATCTATGTTGATTGTGAGTTTTGCTCGGTCTAGTAGTCGAGGCTGGCATTTGTGTTCTCTTAGAGTCTGCATGAGATCTGCCCAGGATCTTCTGGCTTTCATACTCTCTGGTGAGAAATCTGATGTGATTCGGATAGGTCTTCCTTTATATTTTATTTGGCCTTTTTCTCTTACTGCTTTTAATATTCTTTCTTTGTTTAGTACATTTGGTGTTTTGATTATTATTAGACGGGAGGTATTTCTGTTCTGGTCCAGTCTGTTTGGAGTTCTGTAGGCTTCTTGTTCATTCATCAGCATCTCTCTCTTTAGGTTACAGAAGTTTTCCTCCATAATTTTGTTGAAGATATTTACTGGCCCTTTAAGTAGCAAATCTTCACTCTCATCTATACCTATAATCCTTAGGTTTGGTCTTCTCATTGTTTCTTGTATTTCCTGGATGTTTTGGGTTACATGTTTTTTGCGTTTTGCATTTTCTTTGATTGTTGACTCAATGCTTTCTATGGTATCTTCAGCACCTGAGATTATTTCTTCCATCTCTTGTATTCTATTGTTGATGTTTGCATCTATGACTCCTGATTTCTTCCCAAGGTTTTCTATTTCCAAAGTTTTCTCACTTTGTAATTTCTTAGTTGTTTCTATTTCCTTTTTTAGATCCTGGATAGATTTGCTTATATTCTTCACTTGATTGTTTGTATTTTCCTGTATTTCTTTAAGATATTTTGCATTTCCTCTTTCAGGATTTCTGCCTGTTGACCCAAGTTCTCCTGTATTTCTTTAAGTGATTTTTGTGTTTCCTTCTCATGGGCTTCCATTTTTTGATCTATATTCTCCTGCATTTCTTTAAGCGATTTTTGTAGTTCCTTTGTAAGGGCATCTAGCCGTTGATTCATTTCTTTAAGCAATTTTTGTGTTGCCTCCTTATGGGCCCCCATCTATTGACCCATATTCTCCTGCATTTCTCAAAGCGATTTTTGTGTTTTCTTTGTAAGTGTTTCTTCCCGTTGATTGATGTTCTCCTGTATTTCTTCATGAGATTTATTTGTGTCCTTCCTGAAATCCTCTAATAGCATTATGAGAAGTGATTTTAAATCCAGATCTTGCATTTCTGGTGTGATGAGGTATCTAGGACTTGCTGCTGTTGGAAAGTTGGGTTGGTGCTATATTGCCTTGATTTCTGTTAGTAACGTTCCTACATTTGCCTTTTGCCATCTGGTTACCTCTGGTGTTAGTTGGTCCTGCTGTCACTGGCTATTGGTTTGACCTCCTGTGAGCTACAAGGCTATTTCTGCCCCCCCCCCCGCCCCCGGATTACTGGGATTCCCCTGGCACCCATTGCTGGGTGTCTGCCCTGTTCCTGAGTGACTTTGGAGCCCTGATGTGCCTTGCCCCATGTATTGTTATATTGGGGAATCCCTTCACATCCTAAGGCTCAGCGTAGTCAATCCCCAGAGCAGAGGTCACCAAGCAGAGAATGGTGCGCTCCCTCCTTCTGCGGGTGCGCTCTCTCCCTCTACAAGGCAGATGTCCCACAGCAGAGCTGGCATGTATGTGACCACAGAACTGCCCAGCTCTTGGGATCAGGGAGCACACAAACTGGCTGAGTCCCAAGCGATATTATGCTCGATTATCCCTGTGCCTGGAGGTCCCATTTTCCCTGTTGCTGGAGCAAAGATTGCAGAATGTACTGTGCACTAACTCACAGTCTTTTGGTTAGTAGCTAAGGGTTTTGCTGTCCTGTTGATTTTCTCAGAGAACCAGCTCTTGAATTCATTGGTTCTCTGTACTGATTCTTTGTAACTGATTGATTTCAGCACTGACTTTGATTACTTACCACCTTCTACTCCTCATTTTTGCTTCATTTTTTCTAGAACTTTCAGAAGTATTTTTAAATTCCTAGTATGAGATATTTCTAAGTTCTTTATGGAGGCATTTATTTGTATTAACTTTCTACTTATCACTTCTTTGATTCTGTTCCATAAATTTGAATTTGCTTTGCCTTCATTGTTATTGACTTCTAGAAAGTCTTTGATTTATTTCTTTGCTTTTTCCCTGACACAGAAGTCAATGATTACAGAACTGTTCAATTTTCATAATTGATTAGGGTTTACCTTGTTTCTCTTGTTAAAGACTAGCATTAATCAATGGTGGTCTGATAAGATACAGGACATGATTTCGATTTTCTTTTAGGCGTTGAGGATTGTTTTCTGACCAACTGTATGGTCAATTATAAAAATGGATACATGAGGTGCTGAGAAGATATATACTTTTGGGTGAAATATTCAATAGATACCTGTAAAGTTCATTTGATTCATAATATGTTAATTTTATTATTTCTCAGTTTAGATTTTACCTAGATGATATGTTAGTAAGTGGCAGTTGCGTATTGAGAACTCCCACTGTTAATGTGTGAGGTTCAGTGACACCTAAAAGTTTTGCTGTTAGTCTTTCTCCAATTCTTCACCAGAGGGTCCTATGGCCTTTTACAAAGGTAACTATATACTGGGGGAAAGGAAATAATCAGACTTTCTGGGATCTATTGGATACTGGTTCTGAATTGACACTGATCACAGGAGTTCCCAAGAAACATTGTGGCCCTTCAGTTAGAGTAGGAGCTTATGGAGGACAGGAGATTAATAGAGTTTTGACTGATGTACGAATCACTGTAGGTCCAATAGGCCCCCGAACACATCCTGTGGTCATTTCCCCAGTTCCCGAATGTATAATTGGGATAGATATACTCAGAAATTGGCGGAATTCTCACATTGTTTCCCCGACCTGTGGAGTGAAGGCTATTATGTTTGGAAAGGAAAAATGGAAGCCTTTAGAGTTGCCTCTGCCATAGAAAATAATGAATCAAAAACAGTGTCATATTCCTGGAGGAACTGCAGAAATTACTGCCACTATCAAGGACTTGAAAGATGGAGGGGTGATGGTTCTCACCACATGTCACATTAACTCTCCTATCTGGCCAGTGCAGAAGACTGATGGATCATGGAGAATGACAGTTGACTATCAAAAACTAAACAGGTATTAACTCCAATTGCAGCTGCCATACAAGATGTAGTTTTGTTATTTTAGCAAACTAACACATCTCCTGAAACCTGGTATGCAGCTATCAATCTGGCAAATGTCTTCTTCTTAGTACATGTCAAAGGCCAACGGTTTTGCCTCAAGGATATATTAACTTTCCTGCCATGTGTCAAACTTAGTTAGACAGGATCTTGATCATTTTTCTCTTCTACAAAATATGACATTGGAGAGGGACCCTGCACTGGGCGGGAGCCTACCAGCTTTCCTTCCGCGACCTCTGTTCCCACAGACTGCACTGAAGAGACAGGTACCCCAGGCTCTCTCTCCCCAATATAACATCACTTGGTACACGGCCTGTTGGGGCTTCCGTCTGCGCCCGAGAACGGGTCAGCGCTGTGGTCATCTGGGTGCCAGATCGGCAGGCCATCGTGTCTGCAGGGTGAGCGGCGCCACGGAGAGTGTGCAGATTGCACTCCGCCTTCTTTGCTCCAGTGACTGGGAAGTTGGGACAGCCAGGTTCTGAGACAGACAGGCTTAATATAATATCACTTGGGTCTCGGGCAGCTTGTGTGTGTGCAGCTCCCAAGTGCTGGGTTGATCTGCAGTAACCAGCACGCCAGCTCTGCTGTGGGACTTCTGCCTGGCAGAGGGACACCGAACTGGGTGGGAGCCTACCAGCTTTCCTTCCACGACCTCTGTTCCCGCAGACTGCACTGAAGAAACAGGTACCCAGGCTCTATCCCCAAAATAACATCACTTGGGACACGGCCTGTTGGGGCTTCGGTCTGCGCCCAAGAACGGGTCAGCGCTGTGGTCTTCTGGGTGCCAGATCGGCAGGCCATCACGTCTGGGCAGGCCATCGCATCTGCAGGGTGTGCGGCTCCACGGAGAGTGTGCAGATTGCACTCCGCCATCTTTGCTCCAGTGACTGGGAAGTTGGGACAGCCAGGTTCTGAGACAGACAGGCTTAATATCGATTGGGTCTCGGGCGGCTTGTGTGTGTGCAGCTCCCAAGTGCTGGGCAGATCTGCAGTAACCAGCGTGCTAGCTCTGCTGTGGGACTTCTGCCTGGCAGAGGGACGCTCCCTCCCCACCCCTAGGAGAGATCACACACCCCTGCACAGGGCAGGAGCCTACCAGCCTCCCTTTGGCGACCTCTGCTCCAGGAATCCACTAGGCTGAGCCTTTGGATGTGCAAGGCCTCCCCAATATAAGATCACTTAGGGCAAGGCACATTAGGGCTCCAAAGTCACTCAGGAGCAGGCAGGCCCCAGAAATCGCTGCCAGGGGAATCCTGGCAATCCGGGGGGGGGGGGCAGAAATAGCTTTGCAGGCTCACAGGAGGTCCAACCAACAGCCAGTGGCAGCAGGACCAACTAACATCAGAGGTATCCATATGGCAAAAGGCAAACGTAGGAAAGTTACTAACAGAAATCAAAGTAATGTGAGACCATCCGAACCCAACTCTCCAATAGCAGCAAATCCTGGATACCCCACCACACCCGAAAGACAAGATCTGGATTTAAAATCACTTCTCATGATGCTATTAGAGGATCACAAGAAGGACACAAATAAATCTCATAAAGAGTTACAGGAGACCATGAATCAACGGTTAGAAGCCCTTACAAAGGAAACACAAAAATCGCTTAGAGAAATGCGGGAGAACATGGATCAAAAGATGGAGGCGCACAAGGAGACAACACAAAAATCGCTTAACGAGATGAATCAACGGGTAGATACACTCACAAAGGAATCACAAAATTGGCATAAAGAAATGCAGAAGAATATGGGTCAACAGACGGATGCCCATAAGGAGGCAACACAAAAATTGCTTAAAGAAATGAATCAATGGATAGATGCCCTTACAAAGGAAACACGAGAACTGCTTAAAGAAATGCAGGAGACAATGGATCAACAGATGGATTCCCATGAGGAGGAAACACAAAAATCACTCAGGGAAATGCAGGAGAACGTGGGTCATCAGGAAGAAATCCTGAAAGAGGAAATGCAAAAATACCTTAAAGAAATACGGGAAAATACAAACAAACAAGTGAAGGATCTCAGCAAATCCATCCAGGAACTAAAAAAGGAAGTAGAAACAACTAAGAAATCACAAAGGGAGACAACTTTGGAGATAGAAAACCTTGGGAAGAAATCAGGAGTCATAGATGCAAACATCAACAATACAATACAAGAGATGGAAGAAAGAATCTCAGGTGCTGAAAATTCCATAGAAAGCATCGACTCAACAGTCAAAGAAAATGCAAAATGCAAAAAACGTGTAACCCAAAACATCCAGGAAATCCAGGACACAATGAGAAGACCAAACCTAAGAATTATAGGTATAGATGAGAGTGAAGATTTGCAACTTAAAGGGCCAGTAAACATCTTCAACAAAATTATGGAGGAAAACTTCCCTAACCTAAAGAGAGAGATGCCAATGAACGTACAAGAAGCCTACAGAACTCCAAACAGACTGGACCAGAACAGAAATACCTCCCGTCACATAATAATCAAAACACAGAATGTTCTAAACAAAGAAAGAATACTAAATGCAGTAAGAGAAAAGGGCCAAGTAACATACAAAGGAAGACCTATCCGAATCACATCAGACTTCTCACCAGAGACTATGAAAGCCAGAAGATCCTGGGCAGATCTCATGCAGACACTAAGACAGCACAAATGCCAGCCTAGACTACTATACCCAGCAAAACTCTCAATCACCATAGATGGAGAGACCAAGATATTCCATGATAAAACCAAATTTTCACAATATCTATCCACAAATCCAGCCCTGCAATGGATAATAGGTGGAAACCTCCAATACAGGAAGAGAAACAACACCCAGGAAAAAATGAGATACTAACCTTCTTGAATCAAACCCAAAAGTAGATAACCACATAAAGATAGCGTCAAGAATGGCAGATGGCAATAATCACTATGCCTTAATCTCTCTTAATATCAATGGTCTCAATTCCCCAATTAAAAGACATAGACTAGCAGACTGGATACGTAAACAGGACCCAGCATTTTGCTGCATGCAGGAAACGCACCTCAGTGTCAAAGACAAACACTACCTCAGAGTAAAAGGCTGGAAAACAATTTTACAAGCAAATGGCCCCAAGAAACGAGGTGGAGTAGCCATCCAAATATCAGATAAAATTGATTTTCAACCTAAAGTCATCAAAAAAGACACAGAAGGACACTACATACTGATCAAGGGAAAAATCCACCATCAAGAACTCTCAATTCTGAATATCTATGCTCCAAATGCAAGGGCACCCTCATTCTTAAAAGAAACTTTACTAAAACTCAAAGCACACATCGCACCGCACACAATAATAGTGGGTGACTTCAAGACCCCGCTCTCTGAAATGGATCGTTCAGGAAAGCAGAAACTAAACAGGGACACAGTGAATCTAATTGAAGCCTTGGACCAACTGGAATTAACAGATATATATAGAACATTTCATCCTAGAGCTAAAGAATACACGTTCTTCTCAGCTCCTCATGGTACCTTCTCCAAAATTGACCATATAATTGGTCACAAATCAGACCTCAACAGATATAAGAAGATAGAAATAATCCCATGCCTCCTATCAGATCACTATGGAATAAGGGTGGTCTTCAATGGCAACAAAAACAAAAGAAAACCCACATACACATGGAGGCTGAACAATGCTCTACTCAATGATAACTTGGTCAAGGTGGAAATAAAGAAAGAAATCAAAGACTTTTTGAAATTTAATTAAAATGAAGGCACAACATACACTAATTTATGGGACACAATGAAAGCAGTGCTAAGAGGAAAATTCATAGCCCTGAGTGCCGCCAGAAAGAAACGGGAGACAGCATACACTAACAGATTAATGGCACACCTGAAAGCCCTGGAACAAAAAGAAGCAAATACACCAATGAGGAGTAGAAGGCAGGAAATCATCAAACTCAGGGCTGAAATCAATCAAGTAGAAACAAATAAAACCATACAAAGAATCAACAAAATGAGGAGTTGGTTCTTTGAGAAAATCAACAAGATAGATAAGCCCTTAGCCAGACTAACCAGAGGGCACAAAGATAGTATCCAAATTAATAAAATCAGAAACGAAAAGGGAGAGATAACAAGAGAAACTGAGGAAATTCAAAAAATCATCAGATCCTACTACAAAAACCTGTATTCAACACAACTAGAAAATCTTGAGGAAATGGACAATTTCCTTGACAGATAACAAGTGCCAAAATTAAATCAGGATCTAATAGACCATCTAAACCGTCCTATAAGCCCTGAAGAAATAGAAGTTGTCATTGGAAGTCTTCCAACCAAAAAAAGCACAGGTCCTGATGGTTTTAGTGCAGAATTCTATCAGACCTTCAAAGAAGACCTAACACCAATACTCTTCAAACTGTTCCACAAAATAGAAACAGAAGGAACACTACCCAACTCGTTCTATGAAGCCACAATTACACTAATACCAAAAGCACACAAAGATCCGACAAAGAAAGAGAATCTCAGGCCAATCTCTCTTATGAATATCAATGCAAAAATACTCAATAAAATTCTTGCCAACCGAATCCAAGAACACATCAAAACGATCATTCACCATGATCAAGTAGGCTTCATCCCAGGGATGCAGGGATGGTTCAATATAAGGAAATCCATCAATGTAATCCACTACATAAACAATCTCAAATTTAAAAACCACATGGTCATCTCATTAGATGCTGAGAAAGCATTTGACAAAATTCAGCATCCTTT
Organism: Tokudaia tokunoshimensis; assembly: GCA_036184795.1. Classification (NCBI taxonomy): domain Eukaryota; kingdom Metazoa; phylum Chordata; class Mammalia; order Rodentia; family Muridae; genus Tokudaia; species Tokudaia tokunoshimensis. Next base: position 826,984 of record BTHU01000012.1, on the reverse strand, counting down.
CATGCTAAAGGTCTTGGAAAGATCAGGAATTCAAGGCCCATATTTAAGCATAGTAAAAGCAATTTACAGCAAACCGGTAGCCAGCATCAATCTAAATGGAGAGAAACTTGAAGCAATCCCACTAAAATCAGGGACTAGACAAGGCTGCCCTCTCTCTCCATATCTTTTCAATATAGTACTTGAAGTTCTAGCTAGAGCAATTAGACAACAAAAAGATGTCAAAGGGATACAAATTGGAAAGAAAGAAGTCAAACTATCACTATTTGCAGACAATATGATAGTATACTTAAGCGACCCAAAGAACTCCATCAGAGAACTCCTACAGCTGATAAACGACTTCAGCAAAGTGGCTGGATATAAAATCAACTCAAGCAAGTCAGAAGCCTTCCTATACTCAAAGGATAAGCAGGCTGAGAAAGAAGTAAGAGAAATAATACCCTTCACGATAGCCACAAACCATATTAAGTATCTTGGCCTGACTCTAACCAAACAAGTGAAAGATCTGTATGACAAGTACTTCAAGTCTCTGAAGAGAGAAATTGAAGAAGACCTCAGAAGATGGAAAAATCTGCCATGCTCATGGATTGGCAGGATTAATATAGTAAAAATGAGCATCTTACCAAAAGTAATACACAGATTCATTGCAATCCCCATCAAAATCCCAACTCAATTCTTCATAGAGTTAGAAAGAGCAATTCAAAAATTCATCTGGAATAATAGAAAACCCAGAATAGCTAAAACTATTCTCAAGAGTAAAAGAACCTCTGGGGGAATCAGTATCCCGGACCTCAAGCTGTACTACAAAGCAATAGTGTTAAAAACCGCATGGTATTGGTACAGTAACAGACATGTAGATCAATGGAACAGAATTGAAGACCCAGAAATGAATCCACACTCCTATGTTCACTTGATCTTTGACAAAGGAGCTAAAACCATCCAGTGGAAAAAAGATAGCCTTTTCAACAAATGGTGCTGGCTCAGCTGGAGGTCAACATGCAGAAGAATGCAAATTGACCCATTCTTATCTCCTTGCACTAAGCTCAATTCTAAGTGGATTAAAGATCTCCACATAAAACCAGACACACTGAAACTAATAGAAGGGAAACTAGGGAAGAATCTTGAACATATGGGCACAGGGGAGAATTTCCTGAACAGAACTCCAATAGCTTATGCTCTAAGATCAAGAATAGACAAATGGGACCTCATTAAATTACAAAGTTTTTGCAAGGCAAAAAACACTGTCAAAAAGACAAAGCGGCAACCAACTAACTGGGAAATGATCTTTACCAACCTTACATCCGACAGAGGGCTAATATCCAATATATACAAAGAACTCAAGAAGTTAAACTCCAGAGAGGCAAGTAACCCTATTAAAAAATGGGGTACAGAGCTAAACAAAGAGTTCTCACCTGAAGAATATTTAATGGCTGAGAAGCACCTAAAGAGATGTTCATCATCCTTAGTCATTAGGGAAATGCAAATCAAAACAACCCTGAGATTCCATCTCACACCAGTCAGGATGGCTAAGATCAAAAACACAGGAGACAGCAGTTGTTGGCGAGGATGTGGAGAAAGAGGAACACTCCTCCACTTCTGGTGGAATTGCAGGCTGGTACAACCACTCTGGAAAGCAGTCTGGCGGTTCCTCAGAAAACTGGGCATGACACTCCCGGAGGATCCGGCTATACCACTCCTGGGCATATACCCAGAGGCTTTACCTGCATGCAATAAGGACACATGCTCCACTATGTTCATAGCAGCCTTATTTATAATAGCCAGAAGCTGGAAAGAACCCAGTTGTCCCTCAACGGAGGAATGGATTCAGAAGATGTGGTATATCTACACAATGGAATACTACTCTGCAATTAAAAACAATGAATTCATGAAATTCCTAGGCAAATGGTCAGATCTTGAAAATATCATCCTTAGTGAGGTAACCCAATCACAAAAGAACACACATAGTATGCAGTCACTGATAAGGGGATATTGACCCAGAATCTCGGAATACCCTAGACACAATCCGCATATCAATAGATTTCTAAGAAGATGGAAGGAGAGACCCCTGGTCCTGGAAAGACTGGATGTAGGGGGAACGCCAGGACAGAGTAATGAGAGGGGGTTGAATAGAGAAAAGAGGGAGGGAAGGGGGCTTATGGGACTTTCGGGGAGGGAGGAAACGGGAAAGGGGAAGTGAAAAAGAAAACAGTGTAGCAGTTGGGCCACATTCTTATCTCTGCATGGTTAATCTACCTCCCACTGATAATCCAGGTTATTACTTACTAAATTCTATATGCTACTTTGGTTTCTCTGGAAGCAGAGAGCTGCCAAACTGGCTCACTCTCTCCAAGCAACTTCACATGCCGGTTACGTCTTCTTTTCCTCCACTCTTCTCAGGTGTGGCTCTTGACCTCTACTTCTCCCAGCATGATGGATTTCCTTTTTCTACTTTCCTCTCAGTCTTAATCCCTGGAATCTTAAAATTCCTACCTCTGCTGTCCTACCCAGCCGTTATCTACTGGATCTTTATTTACCAATCAGAACCAACTCAGAGCAGATTCCCTCACTGTCATACATGCAGACAATCCTGTAGGCAATTTTGCGGACCAAATAACATTACGATATAAGAAGCACTATGTCACTACAATTCAGTTTATAATTTTTATGAAGGTCAGTGACTTTATTAGTCTAAAATTTGTTAGAAGTACAGTGACTTTTTTTTTTTTACTAAAAAAGGATCCATGATTATTTATCTAATATCAAGTGGCCAGCTGTGAATTCACATGAAAGAACAAAGTAAAATGAAAGATGAATGGACAATATAAATCTGAGCCAACAAGACAGAAAAAAAAATATGACATTGGTGCACTGTAATGATGACATGCAGATTGGACCAAGTGAGCAGGATGTAGAAACCAGTTTGGATTCATTGGTAATGCATATGTGTATCAGAGAATGGGACATAAATCCAACCAAAATTCAAGGACTATATTCATCAGTGAAATTCTTAGCAGTACAGTGGTGTGGGGCATGCCGAGATATTCCTTCAATGGTGATACACCTGGCCCCTCCACCACCAAGAAAGAAGAAAAACATTTAGTGGGTCTATTTGGATTCTGGAAACAGCACATTCCTCACTTAGGTGTGTTACTCAAGCCTATTTGCCTAGTGACTCAGAACACTGCTAGCTTTGTGTGGAGCCTGGAACAGGAGAAGACTCTTCAACAGTTCCATGCTCCTGTGCAGGCTGCTCTAACACTTGGACCATATGATCCAACAAGCCCAATGGCACTTGAAGTGTCAGTAGCAAACAGAGATTCTCTTTGGAGATTCTGGCAGGCCCCTGCAGATGAACCATAGTAGAGACTTTTGAGATATTGGAACAAAGCTCTATCATCATCTGAAGACAAGAACCCTCCCTTTGAAAAACAGCTCTTGGCCTGCTATTGGGCCTTAGTGGAAAATGAATGTTTAACAATAGGACACCAAGTTACTATGCGACCTGAACTGACCATCATGAGCTGGGTGTTATCATATCCTACAATTCGTAAAGTAGGACGTGCACAGCTGCAGTCTATTATCAAATGGAAGTGGTATATATGTTATCGGGCCAGAGCAGGTCTTGAAGGCACAGGCAAGTTACATGAAGAAGTTGTTCAGATGCCTATGGTTTCTACTCCTGTTACAATGTCATCTGCTGCCAAGTATGCACCTATAGCCTCATGGGGTATTCGCTATGGTAGGCTGACTGAAGAAGAGTAGACTAGGACCTGCTTTACTGATGGCTCTGAAAGTTATATAAGTACCATCCAGAAGTGGAGAGCTGCAGCAGTACAATCCCGTTCTGAGTCAACCCTGGAAGATACAGGTGAAGGAAAATCTTCACAGTGGGCAGAACTTCAGGCAGTACACAGGGTATTACAGTTTGTTTGGAAGAAGAAATGGCCAGATGTACGATTGTTCACTGACTCACAGACTGTAGCCAATGGATTGGCTTGATGATCTTGGACTTGGAAAGAACACAATTGGAAAATCGGTGAGAAAGATCCCTGGGGAAGAAGTATGTGGATAGATTTCTCCAAATGGGCAAAGTATGTAAAGATATTTTTATCCAATATAAATGCTCAGCAAAAGGTGACTTCAGCTGAGGAGTTCAATAATCAAGTGGATCAGATGGCCTCTTCTGTGGACTGTCAGCCTCTTTCCCCAGCCATCCCCATCATTGCCCAATGGACACGTGGACAAATTGGACATGGTGGCCAAAACGGAGGTTATGTTTGGACTCAGCAACATGGACTTCCACTCAATAAGGCTAACCTGTCTACAGCTGCTACTGAATGCTAGATCTGTCAACAGCAGAAACCAACACTGAACCCCTGATATAGCACCATTCCTTGAGGTGACCAGCCAGCACTCTGGTGGCAGTTTGACTACACTGAACCACATCCCACATGGAGAGGACAACATTTCATCCTTACAGGAGTAGATGTTTATTCTGGTTATGGATTTGTCTTTCCTTCACATAATGCTTCTGCCAAACCTACCACCTGTGGAATCACAGAATACTTTATCTATTGTCATGGTATGCCACACAGTATTGCTTCTGAACAAAGAACTCATTTCACAGACAGAGAAGTGTGACAGTGGTCCCATGATCTTGGTTTTCTCTGGTCTTTCCATGTTCCCCATCATCCTGAAGCAACTAGTCTGATAGAAGGATGGAACGTCCTTTTGAAGACACAATTACAGTGCCAATTAAGTGGCAACAGTATGGAAGGCTGGGGCAGAGTCCTTCAGAAGGCAGTGTATACTTTGAATCAGCATTCAATGTAGGGTACAGTTTCTCCCATAACCAGGATCCATGGGTCCAGGAATCAAGGGGTGGAAGAGGGAATAGTTCCACTCAGTATCACTCCTAGTGATCCTCTAGGAAAGTTTTTATTTCCTGTCCCCACAACTTAAGGTTCTGCTGGCCTAGAAGTTTTGGTTCCAGAGGGAGGAATGCTCCTACCAGGAGTCACAACAAACATTCCATTGAACTGGAATCTCAGATTTCCCCTGACCATTTTGGTCTTCTAATGCCCTTAAACCTTACTGGCTAAGAAAGGAGTAACAGTGTTAGGAGGGGTGATAGATCCAGATTGCCGTGGGGAAATTGGATTTCCTCTCCACAATGGAGGTAAGCAGGATTATGTCTTTAGTGCAGGAGATCTCTTAGGGCATTTCTTAGTACTACCATGTTCTGTGATCAAAGTCAATGGGAAACTACAATGGCCTAATACAAGCAGGATGAAAAAGAATGCAGACCCATTAGGAATGAAGGTATGGTCAATCCTCCAGAAAAAGACTCAAGGCCTGCTAAAGTGCTTGCCACAGGTAAAGGAAGTACAGAATGGGTAGCAGAGGAAGGTAGTTATAATATCAGCTAAGGCCACATAACCAGTTTCAGAAACGAGGATAAATATTATACTTATAAATATTATAAGTAATATTTATGCTTCTGTCTTATTTTGTTAAGGATATATTTGTCTGTCTTCCAATTTCTTCAACATCAATTGGTACTGAGACACTAAAAGTGTGTTCCCAAGGGACATTGCCCCATTGTAAATTTACAAATGTGTTTGCAATTGTAAGAGGAATAGTTATATCATGTTAGGTGTATTCATGACCTTATTATTGTTTCATGTGGACATGAGATATTATTTGTGTCAAGTTGGTGGATTATAGTGGCTATTCCTGGTTGTCAACTTGACTATATCTGGAATGAACTAGCCAAGAATTTGAAGGCTCACCTATGATACTAATCTGGAGGAAGGAAGATACAACTTTCTGACCTGGATCTTGGCATGGAGATCTTGAAGTTTAGTGGCTATGAATTCCAGAAGATTAAGACAAGGAGATCTCCAAATTCAAGGTCATCTGGGTTTAAAGGCACCATGGCACAAGACTTTAATCTGGTCCACACCCTCTGCTGGAGACCTACAGTCTTTAATCTGTGCCACACCCTCTGCTATAGTTCTACAGCCTTTAGTCTGGGCCACACCCTTTGCTGGAGACCTATATAAGGACATTGGAAGAAGACTCTCACTCTTCCTTGTCTGCTTGCCTCGTGGGACAGGGCAACTGCTAGATCCTTGAACTTCCATCTATAACTGCTGCTGATCATTGTTTGGGAGTTGGACTACAAGCTGTAAAGTCATTAACAAATTCACTTACTATATACAGACTCCCCATACGTTCTGTGACTCCTGAGAATGCTGACTAATACAGACAATATCTATCTTTGTTTCTGAGGTGTGTTTCTTTTATGCAGCATAAGGATGGATCTTATTTTTTCATCCATTCTGTCTTTTTATTGAGGAATTGAGTCCATTGATATTGAGAGATATTAATGAATAATGATTGTGTCCCCTGATACTGAGATGATGGTGGTGTTAGTGGATGTGCATGTGTGTGGGTATGTGTGTGTATGTGTGTGTGTGTGTGTGTGTGTGTGTGTGTGCGCACGCTTGAGCGTGCGCATTCCTGGTTTTTGCTGGTATGGATTTATTTTCCTGTGTTTTTTGGATATAGTTTTCCCCCTTGTGTTGGATATTTTTTGCTAATATTTTCTGTAGTTCTGGATTTGGAGATAATATTTTTTGAATTTGGGTTTGTCTTGTCTTGAAAAATCTTGTTTCCTTCATGTATTTTGATTGAGAATTTTGCAAGGTATCATAATCTGGGTTGGCATCTGTGAATTTTTAGAGGGTGTAAGCTATCTGACCATGCCATTCTAGCTTTTAGAATCTCTGTTCAGAAGTCATGTGTAATTATGACAGGTCTGCCTTTCTATGTTACCTGCACTTTTCTCCTGTTGCTTTTAATATTCTTTCTTTGGTCTGCATATTTAATGTCTTGTTTATTATGTGCTGAGTGGATTTTTATTTCTGTCCTTGTCTAGTTGTTGTTCTATAAGCTTCTTGCATGTTTTTAAGCATCTCTTTCTTTAGGTTTGGAAAGTTTTCGTGTATGAATTTTGTGAGAAGATTTTGTGAGCTGAGACTCTTCAATTTCTCTTCTGGTTATTAATAGGTTAGTCCACTTAAAGGTATCCAAGATTTTTCTGGATGTTTTGTATCAGGAATTTTTAGATTTAATATTTTCTTTGACTTAATTTCTTCTGTTTTGTCTTCCATTTCCTGTATTCTGTTGGTGATGCTTTCATCTATTGTTCTTATTCTCATCCCCAATATTTCCATCTCCAGAAATTTTTGTCTTATTTTTTTAAGATCTGTTTATTTATTATATGTAAGTACACTGTAGATGTCTTCAGACACTCCAGAAGAGGTTGTCAGATCTCATTACAGATGGTTGTGAGCCACAATGTGGTTGCTGGGATTTGAACTCAGGATCTTCGGAAAAGCAGTCAGTGCTCTTAAGCACTGAGCCATCTCTCTGGCCCTTTATTCTCTTTTATTTATTATTTATTTATTATTTACACTACAGATATTATCCAGACCCCAGTCCATCCTCCAACTGTTTCACATCCCATACCTCCTCCCAACCCTGGTGTCTCCATAGCGATATCCCCACAAACCATTACCCACCCAACCAGACCTCAGAACTCCCTGGGGCCTCCAGTCTCTTGAGAGTTAGGTGCATTTTTTTGACTGAACCCAGACCCAGCAGTACTCTTCTGTGTATGTGTTGGGGGCCTCATATCAGCTGGTATATGCTGCCTGTTTAGTGTTTGTTTTGTGAGATCTTGGAGGTACAGGTTAATTAAGAATGTTGCTGGTCCTTTATTTCCATCCCTGCAGTTCTTTCAGACAGAAAAAAATATGGGTTAGTTTTCACTGTGGGATGGCAACCCCCTACCTCACTTGATTCCCTGTCTTCATTCTGGAGGTGGCCTGTATAAGCTACTATTTTTGGGTTTTGGTGAAATATTCCATTAATATATTTTAGGTTCATTGTAAGGGCCTTTGTATAAGGTAATACTTTTATAATCTATTTTAGTGTACTTGCATTAGTTTATACAACATCTCCTTACTTTTGTAATTTTAATTTTGTTATTGCTATTTTAGTGTTTTTCTCTGGATGCTAAGAAATTAATTTTGCTATAATCACAAGATAAACATTTTGTAAAATTCCTAACATATCTCTAAAATAAAGAAACAGATTCTTCAGTGGCCAAAAAGTAAAGGATATCATTGCATTATAAAATTATTTTAAATAGGAAATAGATAATAATGTACAAGAAACAGCAATGATATGTTCTGATAAACAAGAAGATGTTTCCCACATTTAATTCAATCATATAAATTTTCTGATTTTCAGCAAAAACTAATAAGAAATGAAAAGAAAATTGAAAAAAATGTAGAAATGTCCAGAGAAATAATGAAGAATTAATAGAAACTGCCAGACACTAAATTACTAAAGTGACAACAAACTAATTTAATCAATGGTTAATTAAATTATACAAAGAACCAAAGGAAGTCATGATAAATTTTTTTTTCTTAAATAAAAAACATAAAGGTATTTTAAATGTGGAAACTAAACAAACATTTTAAACGTAAAACCTATCTTTGCTAAATAAGCTAAAGTTTAGCATTTTATGCCCCAAAATAAATCAAATATTGGTATTTGAGTAAATCATGGCAAATAGCTTCCTAGTTTTGATACCAGTATTAGCCCACACTTCCAATCACCCAGAAAACAAGTAGAATTAACCTGAAAAATATATACCAGACAAAAGAAATATATTAAATGATGATGATTAATGGAGAATCTTAAAGATATTAATACATAATGATGAGCCATAGGTAAGAAATTTATAAAAAGAGAAAGTGATATTGTTACTTTATCTCCAAGCCCCAAGCTGCCAGTATTAGTTTCTATAAATGAGAGAGGTTATTACTAGGACAAAATTAGATATGTTTGAGCACATAGGACCATAATATCATGTCAGTCTGTCTAATGAGTATGGCCATAAAATGATTGAGATTAAGCCCTACACAAAACATTATGGCAAATAATTAGAGAAATAAACATACTACCAAAGATGTGGGCAACAGAAATACCTTACTATTGGCTTCTAAGCTCTCTTGTTTATTCCTTTTGTTGCTAATACAGAGAAGTTTGTCCATGCTGAAAGTTTTAACTAGGCTTCTGTTTCAGTGGAATAAGCATATGAATGTTTGGCAATTAGCTTTCAGGGAACCGTTAAAGATATACCATCTTGCAGGTATCTTAAGATAAAACAAGATCAAAAAGATGCTGATATACTTACATTTTTGAGTCAAATGATAGAAAACATTTTCAATGATGAGAAACATATATACTTGGAGTCTCATTTGTATTGCTTAAGCTCTGGTGTAGCTCATTATAGGGATGTGTAATTATTTTAAGTTCACCATATCCAGCTATACTACTATAAAAATAATTTTATTAACTTTCAGCTGCTATAATACACTGATCAAAAGTTAATGCTTTTATACTTACTTTTGGTCTTTTTTTATTCAAGGGAATGTCAAATGTTCTGTCAGGGTACTAACAGTGCCTCATCATCAACTTCATATTAAATTTATTTTTTTTATTTTCTATATTTTTTATTTACATTCCGAATGATTTCCCCTTTCCCGTTTCCTTCCTCCCTGAAAGTCCCATAAGCCCTCTTCCCTTCCCCTGTTCCCCATTCAACACCCTCTCGCTTCTCTGTCCTGGTATTCCCCTACATCCAGTCTTTCCAGGACCAGGGGTCTGTCCTTCCATCTTCTTGGAAATCTATTGATATGTGAATTGTGTCTTGGGTATTCCAAGATTCTGGGTTAATATCCCCTTATCAGTGACTGTATACCATGTGTGTTCTTTTGTGATTGGATTACCTCACTAATATTAAATTTATAATGATACCAACAAACTTCCTCTGGGAGACCTTCAGTTGCTGCTTCCACAGATGTTCCTACTTCTAGGAAGGCAAGTGTAGATGTGTGGAGCTGGCAAAGCTGAGGTTGTAATGACATGATGATGACTTCAGAATGGCAGTGTGGAGGATGAAAATGGGGAATTAATGCTTTGCATTGAGCAATTTGCTTGTAATTGAACTATGCTACTTTCCAGGTGAATGTTGCTGCCTTAGGTTTTCAGGGAATTGGTGGATAATGATTATTGTTGGTTCTTGAAAATGACATCTCATTAAGATGATTATCTCCTGGCAGTCTTATCTTTTAAGATGTTTCCTCAACTAAAGCATGTGAATAAAACAAGAGGACTTTTACACTTGCTTTTATTAATGTATAATATAAATTAATTGAATAAGTCACACTGAAGTATTTTGTGTACAAGAAGATACCACCTATGCTACATAAGTTACACACACACACACAAACAAATACACACACATACACACACACACATACACACAAAGGCAAATAGAATTCACACAATTTATGTAGCCGCATTGTGGTACACAAGCAACTGAGACATGCAAATTTGTATAAATAGCAAACGTGAATGAGACACATGATCTATAGTTCAGATTTGTGATCAAAACAGTTATTAAAGATATGATTTTCTGTTTAATTAATCTATTATACAAACAGTTGATATCCATTTTAACTTTTTGTTTAAGCTTTGAGTTCATAGTGGTATTTCAATTTGTATTCACACTGATAAATAGTATGTAATATATGTAGATCTCTTTTAAAAATACAATTAGTTATTTCATAACAAACTCAACCTTAAGAAAAGAAAGGGCTCACTTAGGCCTTGAAGTCTTAAATATCTCACTTCAAATAATCATTGTTTTTATCTAATAAAGACAAAATAAATATAATCCAAATTCAGCAACAATATAAAATAATTAGTAATCTTACCCTGGATAATTATCTTTCAATTATTTTAAATATATAAAGTAAGCAAACATTGGCCTACTGACCATATGGTACATGTGTTACATTATGTAAAATGAGCAAAATTGAAACTATAACCCTCTGTGATAGCATGATATCTTTTCTTGAAATCAAAGTACCTAATGACTTGAAGCACAGAAGTTTGAGATAAGTAAATATTCTAATCAAATGAGGCCAAACCTAGAATAATAATAAGAAAGTTGTATCTATGACTCATGGTTATTCAATGTATATTTTTGTTAAAAATTAAAAACCAGTTCTTTTAGAAATATTGTTGACAAAAAAAACCCTAAAGTTTTAAATTTGCTTCTTAGTGCCACTGAGAGTCCCACCTCACTTTTTCCAAGTTCCTTTCTTGTCAAGGTGCAGCCTTGACATTATTTGGGTGTTGTCAATGACTAGGGATACCTGATAGTAGAATAAGAAAACACAATTTGGGGTACAAATTTTATATATATATATATATATGTATATATCCTCCAGACCACTAGACACTGGTGAGGTCAAGAGCAGTAGTATTGCAGCTACAAAGTCAATACCTTTCAGACATGTACAATACAGTATGGTTTCCTAAAAGGGCAAATATGAGGTCATGCTGCTAACCCTGCAGTCTTTGTAATTCTTTCTGGGCCTACGCTAAAATGAGTTAAGTGAGCACAGCAAGTCACCTTCAAACAAGAAACTACTTGAAAATGGTGCCTTCAGGCAAATGGAAAAATCGGTTTTCTCGAAAGGTGTTTCACTGGATATACCAACTACACCACACAGCAAGTCTCATGCTTTGTAGTTGATCTATACAGAATGAACCCCATGTTTATTTCCTGACATTTTTTGTTTCACTTTGTCTTGCTTGGGCTTTTTAAAATTACTGGTCCTACATTGTGGTTTTGACTTTCATATTTGTTTTGATTTTCGTTTTAGTGGCTTTGTGGATGTTTTTTATTTGTTTTGAGAGAAAAAGTTTGAGAAAAATACTGGGTGTGGAGGAATTTGGAAAGGAGGATATGGGGGAAATAAAATAGCAAGATAAATTGTATGAACTAATTAATTAAAATAGATTATGTGTATGTATGGATTTTTTCAAAGAACAAATAAGAATGTTACTTAAAAAATGGAATTGTAATGCAGAAATTCATCCGATAATTTAATATCATTTGACTAAAAGACAGAGTCTGACAAAATTAGGAAGCCTTTTACTGAATCTTAAAATCTTTTTGTAGAGTCATAGTGTTAAGGTAACAATCATGAAAATGTATTTCCTTATTAATAAGTAACTATGTACAAAAACAGGTCATATCTCCTATCAAGTGAATCAAACAGAAATATAAGATTTTGGAAAATTGTTTGTTTTGTTTTGTTTTGTTTTGTTTTTATTCTGCTTTTCTGTTTCCTGTTTTCCTTCCTTAAACTTTTTTCTTAAATATGTTTTTATTAGTTCTTTGAGAATTTCACAGTATATATCCAGATAACTCTCACTTCCCTGTTCTTCAATGTCTACCCTCCCCACACCTTGTGACCTCCCCTACTGAACAAAAGGACAAAAAACAAAACAAAATAAAACCAAATAAACACAATCCCAAGTCCGATTGGTGTTATCTCTATATTCACTGGAGCATTATCAAACTCACATCAGTCAGCACCTTACACAGAACTGATTTCTTCCCTTCCTGCTGGAAGCCATCAATTGTGGAGAGCTACCCATAAGCATCCTTAACATACTTTTTTTTTCTTTTTTTTTTTTAATAAACTTGTTTTTTGACAGTTTCATACATGAGAGCCCAGCCCTAAACAAGACATTTATTTGTTCCAGTCCTCTAATGGTCATACAATTTATGTTGCAAAATAGTGAGTGAAAAGAATATAGGATATGAGAAATGGGGAAAGGCTCTGGGAGGCCATCCTCTATGCACAGCGTGTTTTTCATGACTTACTGCACAAGGCATCATTGCAAGTAGAATATAAAGAGAGGTACTGAGAGACAGGATTTTTGTCTTATTCCCTGTTAAATATAAGGATGTTTTAAAATGTAGATTCCATCTATATAAGGCTGCCTATATAAAAGACTTTATATATCACCCTTTATTGTGACATATTTTACTAGTTTTTAAGTGAGCAATTCCATGGCATGAAGTAAATTAATGATGTTTGGCAACTGTCACCATACACCCATTCAAAGAATTCTTACTGTCTTATAAACAAAACTCTGTCCCCATTAAAACGGATTCTCCATCCCTTGGTAAGCATGGTCCACTTTCTGTCTCTGCCTTAACTCCTCTGGGGACCTCATGTGAATGGAATGATACATCATCTGTCCTTTTGCAAATGGTTCAGTTTACTTGCACACAACACACTTAGGTTTTCTTCATAGTGTAACATTTGTCAGCCTCCTTCTTTGCTGGGGCACAATAACATTCCCTTCCATGAATATGGCCTATTGCAACCATCCATATGTTGATGGACACTTGGATTCTGTTTACCTTTAGTCTATTTTGATTAATCCTCCCAGGAACATGAGAATACAAATGTTATTTTGATGCCCTGCTTTCACTTTTTGGGGGTATGTACTGAAAAGTAAAATTGCTGAATTACATGTCAATTCTATTTGTAAGTTTTTTTTTATTATTATTTATTTTATTTTATTTTTTAATTTACATTCCAAATCACTTCCCCTTTCCCGTTTCCTCCCTCCCCGAAAGTCCCATAAGCCCCCTTCCCTCCCTCTTTTCTCCATTCAACCCCCTCTCGTTACTCTGTCCTGGCGTTCCCCTACATCCAGTCTTTCCAGGACCAGGGGTCTCTCCTACCATCTTTTTAGAAATCTATTGATATGCGGATTGTGTCTAGGGTATTCCGAGATTCTGGGTCAATATCCCCTTATCAGTGACTGCATACCATGTGTGTTCTTTTGTGATTGGGTTACCTCACTAAGGATGATATTTTCAAGATCTGACCATTTGCCTAGGAATTTCGTGATGGCTCCTACTTAGGCTGTTACTTTTTTGAGAGGGAGTGTTGGGTAGGGGTAGGGGTTGTTAGAGAAATACTCCATGTCTAACTATCTCAACTGTGCTTTTCCAGTCATTGATATCAATGCCAAAGTAGCTTGCTTGTTCTTTACAGTTATCAGATCATGGGAATTCCCCATAGTTTCTGGCAACAACTCCAACCATGACCATGCCTGCTAGCTGCAGTAGGACCATTGAGCCTCACAAAGTTCTCAGTGGCATCAGGGAATGTTGTTATTCTACATGGAGTTCCAGTTTAGGAAGTGAACCATTTCTCATCTTGAGCCTCCGTCATTGTCCAGAGCCAAGGCAATCCAATAATCAGATGAAACTCAGACACTGATTCTGCATCTGTACAAGCTCCGTGGTACTGCATACCACCCCTGTAGGCATATATTTTTCATGATCTACTTTAATAAGGGTTCAGCCTCCTCTCTAGCCCACCACCCACCAGAGGCAGTAGAAAAGAAAAGTCATTAGGCTACAGGGAAAATGGACTAGTTTAGAAATAGTTCTTTGGGGTGATTTCAATCTTCATTGTTCTCAATACAGTCCACTTGGCAGACACCACATGTGAAACAGCAATAGCAATTCAATCCATAAGAAAATGAGAGGCTTTGCAATTGGCTGGAGTCTGCAGAAGTGACGAGAAGGAACAGGAATCTCACAAGAAGTTATTTCTATGATGTTTAGATAATTGTTTAGAATGTCATCAGAGGTGGTCATTCAATTTCCACACTTGTATACTTGCACATGCATTTGCTACATGCTGAACACTGGGCATCTCAATATCTGAGATTCTCTCTATTTAATCACCACAAGTAAAGTGCAGCATCACAATGTAAGATAAACAAGTACTTGTTTGCCATCAGTGAAGACTAGCATGGTGGAGCAGTATGAACCAATGCTCCAGGTCTCACTGTTTGTGGGGTCATATTTATATTCTTTCTAAACATCATGAGTACTTTGACACATTTGCTATAGCAAAATATATTTTACCCATGTCTGTTTCAGCAAAAAATGCATTCATCTGTCTGTCCTAGCAAAACATCATTATACTCTACCTGAGTCTCCAAAGAAAGCAGAAATTTCCCTGTTACACCACTAGGCAACTACATGTTCTACCATCAAATTCAGCTCTCCCTTAAACCTCTATCTGCCCTGATAACTCCTGATTTGCTTCTGTCCACAGTGTATACTCTGCTCCTCTCTTCCATCTTTCCCACCTGTCTGTTTTATATTCTTCCCTCACAGTGTCTCCCAGTTTGCTTAGGCAGCTTCTGTGGTTATACTCTGCTGGCAGGAGTCTGGTCAGCTCAGTATGCATGTATGCACAATTACAGGAGAGTGGAAACTGAGACCACCTGGTATGTCATGCTAAATAATGACCTAAATGTCACATTGTTCAGAAGTTTACCAGTTTGTATAGACTGGTTGACTTATGTGCTCTAAGTGATACTCATCCTTTTTTCACCTCTCCAGCACATTTCAGACATGGTAGAAATATATTTTTTAAGGCAAATATATCACTTTTTTGGAAGTTTAAGGACAACCTGGTCTAAATGGAGAGTTCCAGGCTAGCCAAGACTGATTAGTAAAAAAAATTTCTTACAAATAAACAAACAAACAAAATAAATAAATACATAAATTTAAGATGTGGTAAATTTACTTGGTTTTGCAAAAATGTAATTATAGATTCTTCAACATTTTTGGAATTGCTGGTAAAGTTTTACACTTAATATATGTGAGTTATTGTTACTTAAAAAAAAGCCAGAGATCTGTACTTCCATCAACTTTTTGCATTATCCTTATCCATATAGAAGAGGACAATTTGGTTTTCTTAAATTTGACTAGTTTATCTGTAATAAAAACCAAACACATATTTTTTTTTTCATACAGAATCTAGACCTGTATTGCAACATGCAACTGATATAAAATGAACTATAATACATTGAGGAAGGAGTGAGGGGTTAACAAATGTAGTGACTAGGCAGTGTGAGTCATAATTGTAGAGAAAAATGAGGGCATCATGTAATGGAAGCCCAAGAAGCTGCAAGGCTTGTTTTGCAAGTGCATGAGAACAAGATAGCAAATTAGTCCTGGTTGGATTGTGTCCAATTCTCAGAAATTGTGGAGGTTTTTCAATTAGACCAAGAGAAATTCTGTTTCCTGACTTATGACCAAAACATAACATGTACAAACCTTATGAATAAAAAAGCAAAGCTATTAGGGCTGATTAAAATAAATTAAGATGAATCATTCAGAATCCTCTAGTTGGCAGAGAAGTTGTTAAATCAATAATCAGAAACCTCACAATAGAAGGAAAACAAGAAGCCACACAGAGAATTTGGACCTGAGGTCATTCTGCCCTGGGTTTTATTCAAACTTCAGTGACAATAAATTTCTTGCTGATGAAATACAGGAGAAAGGCAAGACTGAGGATGTAGCTTAACAGAAGATGCTATATAAATCTAGGGCAACAAAAAGTGAACAGAAATTTAACTACACCCAGGGAAGACTGAATTCCTGTGACCTTGCCCAAAGTAGAATGGGAACAAGAAACAGTACAAAAAAAAAAAAAAAAAAAACCATGAAATCTGAACACAGACTTTGAGATCGTGAGCAATTTTGTTTGTATTTCATAATGTAAAAATTCTTAAGGCAAAAGGAAGCAGAAGTTTTCTTGCCTCCCAAAATTTGGGTGTTCTACATACACACCTGAAAGATGACACTTCCAAATATTTATGAGACATGTCACTGATACAAACTAACAATGGCACATGGCAGACATTCCAAGGGGAGGAAAATAGGAAATTATAATTAACACATTTCTTTAAAGCATTAGAAATTCAGTTGCTATGAACACAATATAAAGACAGTTCCAATACAGAGGAGAACAGTTCCCTTCTACCAAATAGCAATTAATTTTTCCTGTCACCTTTTAGCAATGGCAGCAAAATTCATAAAATAGGTGAAGAGTATCTTAACACTTTCAGAAAATATAGTTATCAATCTTTAAACATACGTCCATTACAGATATTTTTAAAAGAGAAAATTAAAAAAAATCAAATATATAATAACTGAACAATATTTTACTAGAGATTGGAAATAGAGTAACTCTAGAAAGAAAAGCAAAAGATTCAACAGATAATATGCAAAATATGGTAGCAAATGCAGATTTTGTTAACCACATGACTATATTTAAAAGTGTTTATTGCTCATTCTACTAGTAGTATCAAATTTATAAGACAGTAAACAAATTTTAAAAATTAGGAGTATACAGGAATATACAGATTAACAACATGGAATAACTATGAATTATGGAATAATAGTAATTACGCTTATTTGTAATAACAAAATTGTGAGTAAATTTGTATTTCAGTAATTATAAAACAAAGTAACCTAAAAATCTATAGAAAAATCAGTAAAATAAAAATAGTGATTAATATTTATAAAGTAAAAAATAGCATTATTGGAAAATCTAAATATGGTAGAATAAAAGACATTGGAATGGTGGCAAAACATCTTTTATTATTATTATGCATTATTAAAAAATATTCTATAAATGTTTCCTGAATCCTAAGGATGTACTTAAGATTTCCCAGGAACCTTGAAAAATTTAAAAAGAAAGCAGTAGTTGATTTATAGTCCTTGTCCTAAAGATATTTACAAAACCAAGTCATCAATTAAGGATTTGGTTGCTTTTGGAAAGATTTTGGACATAATCTTAGCAAAGAGGACTCTCAGATAAATAAAACGAATAATGAAAATGAGCTTGTATATTAGGAACACAATGTGATTAAATGATAAAAGTGAAAACCAGATTCCCAAGAAATGGAAAGCTTTGCATCTATCCACAAAAGGAGAGCCAATTGACTTTGTGTGTTATTGGGATGTTTATTAAAAGAAATAGACAAAGAACAGAACAGCTGAATTTGTCAGGAAGGTGCATGAGGTGCACTCATGGTATCCTGATTTAGATTCTCAAAATTACATAAAAATTCAGGAATGATGGCATGGGTCTGTAACCCTAAAGATTGGAAAACAAATAAAAATAAATCCCTGGAACTTATTGGTTACTTACTTTAACCAAATATTGAACTATAGAATCAATGACAGACAGTTTCAAAATAACAGGTAGATTCCTGTAGAAGAAAACACCCAGTTCCCACTCTTGATCTTGATGTTCATACATACACACACAACAACATATTCATGTGCATATAAACAAAACCATAATCACATATACAGTATATATTTATACAAAAAAGTAAAACATACATTTGAATATGTGAATAATTTTAGTAATATTGACATGATTCGTTGACACTTTTTAAATCACTAAGAATACCTCAATGTGCTATTGATAAGCAATGTTAATATACAGGCAAATAGCTCTAATTTTATGAAATCTTGTCCAATGAAAGACATAGATAATGAAAGAATAAATATAGAAAGTATATGTTCTACAAAGAATTCTCTTCTACAAATTGATAAACAGTTTTTAAGTTCAGAAATCATTTTTGGTTTTTCACTTCAGAATAATGATAAGGAAATTTAAAAGTTTGAAAGGTTTCAGAATATTCTCAGTTTTCTGCTTTAGAACTTTCTTATGACATGCTTTATGTGAAGCTGAGTTTAATTATGTGTTCAGCTCTGCAAATTATTCTAGTGCTCTTATACCAATAAACACACAAAGAAAGAGGAGAGAGAGAGAGAGAGAGAGAGAGAGAGAGAGAGAGAGAGAGAGAGAGAGAGAGAGAGAGAGATCTCAAGAACTGTAAGCCTTCTTAATTCATTTTGCCTCAATGTTTCATCTATAATGTTTCCAATTTTGAAATATATGCCTAAAAATATGTCAGTACAGCTTAAACCATATATACCCAAGTGATTTATGAGTTTGACAATTACATTTTCTGTCTCCCATCAAGGAGTTTCCAAGAAACTAGTATGATAATTCCTTTTTTACTTTATCTGGTAGAAAATCATGTTAAAAATACACAGGCAGAATAATCTGGGGAATTATGTGAGCATAAAGAAATATAACCCACTTAACAGGCTGGCAGCCAAGGATGGGTAAGATTCTGCATAGAACCTTACCAAGCTAAGACAGAAGTGCATTGCTTTTGATAATACATATTCCTTAATGGGAAAGGAAGGCATTCTTATCAGAACAACCTAAGACAGACACAGTCTTTATGAAATAAAATAATGGGAGATGTGGAAAGCTATTGGGGGCCACTTGGCAAGAATCTGTCATTGGATCAGGACAAGAAAGTCAGCTTCAGGCAGGAATTTGACTTTGGGTCAGGCCAAGGAAGTAGGCTTCAGGTAGGAGTTTTACAAGAAAGTAAGTTCAGGCAGGAATCTAATTTTAGGCTAGAACAAAGAAGTAGGCTTCAGGCATGATTATGATTTTGGACTAGGACAAGGAAGTAGGCTCAGATATCTTAGTCATCCTGATAAGCCCTTAGTCATCACAGGAGTGATCACAGGACTTTGTTTATTGCCTTGAATTGGCATTATTATTTGCATGTAATTAAAATGGTATGAAAGCAGACTGGGAAAAAATTAAACCTGCCTCAGCCTCAGAACTGGCAGGGGTCATGCGAAAAAAAAAAAGAAAGAAAGAAACAAAGAAAGAAAAGAAAAAAGAAAAGTAATATAACCACCGCAAAGCAATCAAAAATAGAGAAAATATTTAATGCATATCTAATAACACAAATATGCACTGTTAAGTTTTATTTGCATTCATTTCTATCAACTTTAAATGAAGCAAAGAAGTGGATTGGTCCATTCTCATCTGTTATTCAAGCTTCTCCTTCTTGTACCTCCTGTCCATCCCCACCTATTATTATTAAATTTTTTTGTGTATTTTTACTTACAAGTGGACTTTTGTTATTGGAAAGTGCTAGAGTTTTTATAGTGAAGGAGGCTTTCTGAAGGAAGTGGTTCACCTGTATCTCTCTAAGGGAGTCATCATCCATGATGAAGGTAAGTTTCCTCAGTGGTGTGGCCACTTTGATGTCACACACATTCCTGAATTCCCCCATTCATCCTCTGTAAGTAAACCCAGTAAGTTTAAATTAATTAATTCCCAAACTTGGACTTTGGTGGAATTGTATATTGTTTGCAGTCAGTGTCTTATGAGGAAGAGGTAGGTGTGTTTTTACGTCTTGCCAAGGAGAGTACTCACACCATATCTGTTCTCTTAAATATTTCCAGGTTTTCTTTCCTTTATTTTCTTTTATTTTGCCAGTTATATTTTAATTACTTTATCTGCATTTTTTTTGCTTTGTTTTTGACAAGATCTCATACTGCAGGTCAAACTGACTGCTACCTTGTGATACACTTACATTAACTTCCCTTAAACTGACTTTGGATATGTACACCACCATATTAAATTTCTTATTTATTTATTTATTTACTTTTTGCTTTTTTAAAATTAGATATTTGCCTTATTTACATTTCAAATGGTATCCCATTTCCGCATTACCCCTCTAAAAATCCCCTATCCCTTCTCCCCTCCCCCTGCTCACTCCTCCTTCAATTTCCTGACTTGCATTCCCCTATTCTGGGGGAATCGAGCCTTCACCACATCCATGGTTTCTCCTCTCATTAATATCTGAAATGGTCACCTTCTGCTACATATGTAGCTGGATCCATGGGTCCCTCCATGTGTACTCTTTGGTTGGTGGTTTAGCCCCTGGGAGCTCTGGGGGTACTGGTTGGTACATATTATTGTTCCTCCTGCAGGGCTGCAAATCTCTTCAGCTCCTTGGATCCTTTCTCTAGCTGCTCCATTGTGAACCCTATGCACATTCTATTGTTTAGCTGTGAGCCATGTCTATTTTGATCCAATTACCAATAAGAATCAAAATATAAACACTTTGGTCTTCTTTCTTCTTAAGCTTCATGTGGTCTGTGAGTTGTATCTTGGGTTTTCCGAGCTTTTGGGCTAATACCCACTTATCAGCTAGTGCATATCGTGTTTGTTCTTTTGTTATTGGGTTACTTCACTCAGGATGATATTTTTTTAGCGCCATCCACTTGCCTAAGAATTTCTTGAGTTCATTGTTTTTAAGAGCAGAATAGTACACCATTGTATAAATGTACCACATTTTCTATATCCATTCCTCTGTCAAGGGACATCTGGGTTCTTTCCAACTACAGGCTATTATAAATAAGGTTGCTATGAACATAGTGTCACATGTGTCCTTATTACCTGTTGGAGCATCTTCTGGGTATATGCCCAGGAGTGGTATAGCTGGGTCCTCAGGTAGTGTTATGCCAATTTTCTGAAGAACTGACAAACTGATTTCCAGAGTGGTTTTACCAGCTTGCAATCCCACCAACAATGGAGGAGTGTTCCTCTTTCTCTACATACTCTCCAGCATTTGCTGTCCCCTGTGTTTTTTTTTTTTTTTTTTTTTTTTGGTTTTTCGAGACAGGGTTTCTCTGTGTAGTCCTGGCTGTCCTGGAACTCACTCTGTAGACCAGGCTGGCCTCGAACTCAGAAATCCACCTGCCTCTGCCTCCCAAGTGCTGGGATTAAAGGCGTGTGCCACCACCGCCCGGCTCCCCTGAGTTTTTGATCCTGAACATTCTGAATTGTGTGAGGCAGAATCTCAGGGTTGTTTTGATTCACATTTCCCTGATGATTAAGAATGTTGAACATTTCTTTAGATGTTTCTCAGCCATCAGGTATTCCTCAGTTGAAAATACTTTGTTTAGCTTTGTACTCATTTTAATAGGGTTATTTCACTCTCTGCAGTCTAACTGCTTTGTATAGTTCTTTTTATAAATTGGATATTAGCCCTCTATTGGATGTAGAATTCGTAAAGATCCTTTCCCAATCTGTTGGTTGCTGTTTTATCCTATTGACAGTGTTCGTTGCCTTACTAAAGCTTTGCAATTTTATGAGGTCCCATTATCAAGTCTGGATCTTAGAGAATAAGCTATTGGTGTTCTATTCAGGAAACTTTTCCCTGTGCTCATGTGCTCTAGGTTCTTCCCCACTTTCTTTTCTATTAGATTCAGTATATCTCCTTTTATGTAGAGGTTCTTTATCCACTTGGACTTGAGCTTTGTATGGGGAGATAAGAATAATTGAGTTGGAATTTTGATGGAGATTGTATTGAATCTTTAGATTTCTTTAGGCATGATGGCCACTTTAACTGTATTAACTCAGCCAATCCAAGAGCATGGGAGATCTTTACATCTTCTGAGATCTTCTTCAATTTATTTCTTCAGAGACTTGAAGTTCTTGTCATACATATCTTTCACTTGTTTTGTTAGTCACACCAAGGTATGTAATATCATTTGTGACTATTGTGAAAGGTGTCATT
Source organism: Tokudaia tokunoshimensis (assembly GCA_036184795.1). Lineage (NCBI taxonomy): Eukaryota > Metazoa > Chordata > Mammalia > Rodentia > Muridae > Tokudaia > Tokudaia tokunoshimensis. The sequence continues at coordinate 804,739 of BTHU01000012.1, read as the reverse complement.
TCCCTAACTTCTTTCTCAGCTTGTTTATCCTTTGAGTATAGGAAGGCTACTGATTCGTTGATTTCGGAGTTCTCTGGAGGAATTTTTGGGGTCACTTATGTACACTATCATATCATCTGCAAATAGTGATACTTTGACTTCTTCCGTTACAATTTGAATTCCTTTGATCTCCTTTTGTTGTCTTATTGTTCTGGGTACCATATTGAACAAGTAGGGAGAGAGTCGTCAGCCTCTTCTAGTCCCTGATTTTAGTAGAATTGTTTCAAATTTCTCTCCATTTAGTTTGATGTTAGCTAATGGCTTGCTGTATATTGTTTTTAGAATGTTTAGATATGTGCCTGGAATTCCTGATCTTATGTTTGATTTTGTCAAATGCTTTTTCAGCATCTAATGAAATGATCATGTGGTTTCTTCTTTGAGTTGGTTTAGATAGTAGATTACATTGATGGATTTCCATATATTGAACCATTCCTGCAACCCTGGGATGAAACCTAGTTGATCATGGTGGATGGTCATTTAGTTGTGTTCTTGGATTCAGTTGGCAAGAATTTTATTGAGTATTTTTGCATCGATATTCATAAGGGAAATTTGTCTAAATTTTTCTTTGTTGGGTCTTTGTGTGGTTTAGGTGTCAGAATAATTTTGGCTTCATTAAACAGGTTGGGTTGTGTTCCTTCTGTTTCTATTTTGTGGAATAATTTGAAGAGTATTGATGTTAAGTCTTCTTTGAAGTCTGGTAGAATTCTGCATTGAACCCTTCTGTTTCTGGGCTTTTTTGTGTTGGGAGACCATTAATGACTGACTGCTTCTATTTCTTTAGGGGATATGGGATTGTTTATATCACTTATCTGATCCTTATTTAACTTTGGTACCTGGTATCTGCCTAGAAAATTGGCCATTTCATCTAGATTTTCCACTTCTGTTGAATATAGGCTCTTGTAGTAGGATCTGATGATTTTTTTTTTGGATTTCCTCAGTATCTATTGCTATGTCTCCCTTTTTGTTTCTGATTTTGCTGATTTGGATACTGTCTCTATGCCCTCTGGTTAGTTTGGCTAAGGATTTATCTATCTTGTTCCCTTTTTTCAAACAACCAGCTCCTAGTTTGGTTGATTCTTTGAATAGTTCTTTTTTTTTTTTTTCTAGTTGATTGATTTCAGCCCTGAGTTTGATTATTTCTTGCTGTCTGCTCCTCTTGGGTGTATTTGCTTCATTTTGTTCTAGAGACTTCCACAGTGCTGTTAATCTGTTAGTGTATGTTATTTCCAGTTTCTTTTTGGAGGCACTCAGAGCTATGCATTTTCCTCTTAGCACTGCTTTCATTGTGTACCATTTAGTCTGGCAATATTGTGCCTTTGTTTTCATTAAATTCTAAAAAGTCTTTTAATTCTTTTTTGACCAAGTTATCGGTGAGTAGAGTGTTGTTCAGTTTCCATGTTTATGTGGGCTTCTTTTTTTGTTGTTGTTATTATTGAAAACCAGTCTTAGTCCATGGTGATCTGATAGGGTACACAGAATTATTTCATTCTTCTTATATTTGCTGAGGTCTGTTTTGTGACTGAGTATATGGTCAATTTTGGAAAAGATACTGTGAGGTGCTGAGAAGAAGGTATATTCTTTTTTGTAAGATAAAATATTCTATAGATATCTGTTATATGCATTTGGTTCATAACTTCTGTTAGCTTTACTGTTTCTCTCTTTAGTTTGTGTTTCCCTGATTTGTCTATTGATGAAGATGGGGTGTGGAAGTGTCCCACTATTGTTGTGTGGGGTGCAATCTTCACTTTGAGTTTTATTAAAGTTTCTTTTATGAATGTTGGTGCCCTTGTATTTGGAGAATATATGTTCAGAATTGGGAGTTCATCTTGCTAGACTGTTTCTTTGATGAGTATAAAGTGTCCTTCCTTATATTTTTTAATTACTTTAGATTGAAAGTATTAGGATGCCTACACCAGCTTGTTTCTTGGGACCATTTGCTTGAAAAGTTGTTTTCTAGGCTTTTACTCTGAGGTAGTGGCTGTCTTTGTGTCTGAGGTGTGTTTCTTGTATGCAACATAAAGTTGAGTCCTGCTTATTTATATAGTCTCTTAGTTTATGTCTTTTTATTGAAGAATTGAGTTCATAGATACTAAGAGATATTAAGGAGCAGTGATTGTTGCTTCCTATTATTTTTGTTATTATAGGTAGAGTCATGTTTATGTGGCTCTCTTCTTTTTGGTTTGTTAAAAGAATACTATTCTCTTGCTTTTTCTAGGGTTTAGTTTCCCTCCTTTTGTTAGTGATTTCCATTCATTATCCTTTGAAGGGCTGGATATGTGGAAAGATATTTTGTAAATGTGTTTTTGTCTTTGAATACCTTGGTTTCTCCATCTATGGTAGTTGAGAGATTTCCTGGGTAGGCATTCCTGTTCCCTTAGGGTCTGTATGACATCTGTCCAGGATCTTCTGGTTTTCATAGTCTCTGGTGAGAAGTCTGGTGTAATTCTGATAGGTCTACCTTTATATTTTACTTGACCTTTTTCCCTTACTGATTTAATAATCTTTCTTTGTTTGGTGTATTTGGTGTTTTAATTATTATGTGACAGGAGGAATTTCTTTTCTGGTCAAATCTATTTGGAGTTCTGTAGGCTTCTTGTATGTTCATGGGCATCTCTTTCTTTAGGTTAGGGAAGTTTTCTTCTATAATTTTGTTGAAGACATTTGCTGGCCCTTTAAGTTGGAAATCTTCATGCTCTTCTATACCTATAATCCTTATGTTTAGTCTTCTCATTTTGTCCTGGATTTCCTGGATGTTTTGGGTTAGGAGCTTTTTTTGTTTTATATTTTCTTTGACTCATGTGTCATGAGTCACAGTATCTTCTGCATCTGAGATTCTCTCTTCTGTCTCTTGTATTCTGTAGTTGAATCTTGGATCAACTCCTGACTTCTTTCCTAGGTTTTCTATGTCCAGAGTTGTTTTCCTTTGTGAGTTCTTTATTGCTTCTACCTCAATTTTTAGATCCTGGATGGTTTTGTTCAATTCCTTCACCTGTTTGCTTGTGCTTTCCTGTAATTCCTTAAAGGCTTCTACCTGTTTACCTGTGTTCTCCTGTATTTCTTTAAGGAGTTATTTATGTCCTTCTTGAAGCCCTCTATCAGCATCATGAGCTGTGATTTTAAATCCAAATCTTGCTTTTCCGGTGTGTTTGGGTATCCAGGATTTGCTGTTGTAGGATAATTGTGTTCTCATGTTGCCATGTTGCCTTGATTTCTGTTGGCAAATTTCCTACTTTTGCCTTTTGCCATCTGATTATCTCTGGTGGTAGTTGGTCCTGCTTTTACTGGCCAGTGCTTATCCCTCTTGTGGGTCTGGAATTCTGTCTCAACACCACTGGGTAACCAGCTCTCCCCTGGCATTCTAGTGCTGTGGCACTCCCAGCTGCTGGGTGCAGGTGGGGCCCTGGTTGAACTTGTCCCAGATGTTTTGGCACTCTGGTGTTCCCTGTGCTCCTGGCTGTACCTGCCCACTCAGTCACTGGGGAGATGATGATGGCCTCACCTCTAAATGTGGGACTCCCTGCACAGCAGTGCTCCCCTTGCAGGATAGGTGCAAAGATGGCTGTGGTGCTGCCCAGCTCCTAGGTGCAAGTGGGTTCTTTTGGGACTCTGTCTCAGCTGTTCCGGTGCTCAGGTGTTCCCCGCACTCCTAGCTGTACCCACCCCCTCAGTTGCTGAGAGAAGATGGCAGCCTCCATGTTAGCTTTCAATTACAATTTTGATTGCAAAAAGTAACATTTCATCCATAGTTCATTTATAGCCTGTTGCTGATGCTATGAAACTTTATGCTCTCCCTGGTATATGAAATGGATCTGTTCTTTGAGAATTCCCAGTTTGGGCTTTTACAACTAAATCTTCAGAAAAGCACAAATGAGGTTATGATCCTGATCTTGCAAAATGTCAGTGTAGTGGCTATCTCCAGTTGTCAACTTGACTATATGTGGAATGAACTACAGTCTAAAATTGGAAGGCTCACTGGTGCTCCTAATCTGGAGGCTGAGAGATACAACTTTCTGACTTGGATCTTGGCAGGGAGATCATGAAGCATAGTGGGTATAAATTCCACAAGAGCTGGGATTAAAGGCATGGTGGCACACACGTTTAATTTGGGCCACACCCTCTGCTGGAGACCTACATAAAGATATCGTAAGAAGGAAGATTCACTCTCTCTTCTTTGCCTGCTTGCCTCATGGGACAGAGCAATGGCTAGATCTTTGGGCTTACATCCACAGTGGCTGCTGCACATTTTGGGGGAGTTGGACTACAGACTGTAAGTCATAAAAACATTCCCTAACTATATAGAAATTTCCCATATGTTCTGTAACTCTAGGGAACCCTGACTAATACAGAAGTTGGTACCAGGAGTGGTTCTTGAGGAGCAGAAGTATAAGGGTGAACCTTTAAAAATTTGGTGTTGATTTGATAATTCGTCAGCACATTCAACTACTGAAACCTCTCCAGATTCTCTCCTTCCTGGGAATTCAGAAAATATTGAAGACCTGTAGCTGAAACTATAATTTCACGCTTAAAGAAGCTAATGCCTTTGATTATCTTGATAAAATAGGTGATTCTGTGTACAAAACACTCTATAAGTTGGGGGAAAACATCAGAAAATGATTTTGTTGGCTGGTTGTTTTTAACATCATGGGAAAAATCAGTGAAGCAAAGGAAGAAGTTCTGTAATAAAATTGAACGGCTCCAGATGCAAGTAAACAGTCTAAAAGTTGCTAAGTGTGTCCTTGAAGAGAATCTTCCTTCTAGCAGCCACAGAGTTCAAATTGCAGGAAATCAAAATGAAGCCCTTATTATAAGATTGACTGAATTACAGTGAAAATTCAAGTCTCAGCCTCACAGGGTATCAGCAGTTAAAGTAAGGAAATTATTGGCAAAGAATGGCATGCTATAACTTGGGATGGAGATGTGTGGGAAGACCCGGTTGAAATTGAGAATTTTGAATCTTCAGATTTTCAAGGGTTTGCCCCACCTGAGGAAGAAGTACCCTCAGCCCCACCCTTTAAAATAATTTGATCCCTCAGAGTTGGATAAACCAGCAGTGACTTTTGCTGAAGAAAATGCCAGACACAACAATACTGATGTTTCTCAAGGCCCACTAATAGTTTCTTCTAGACCTATAACCAGACTCAATTCAAAACAGGCCCCTAGAGGGGAAGTGGAAAGTGTAGTCCATGAGGAACTATGCTATACTAAGCAGCTTAATGAGTTTGCTAATTCCTTCCAGAAGAAGTCTGGGGAATATATGTGGGAATGGACTTTAGGGGTGTTGGATAATGGTGGAAGGAATATAATACTAGAGCCGATTGAGTTTATTGACATGGGCCCTCTGAGTGGATATTCTAGGTTTAATATGAAAACTTGCACAGTTAAAAAAAGTGGTCATAAAATTGTTTGAATGATTGGCTGAAGTGTTTATCAAAAGATGCCCTATTGAAAAGGATTTGGAGATAGTGTTGATGAGGGATTTTAAGGCTTAGGGAAATTGCAGTGCTAGAGCAGGTATATTGTGAAAAACCTAATCCTTCACAATAGAAGATATACTTTTCATCAGTCCTATAAGTTGCAAACTGGTGAGAGGGGCACCAGCACATTTGAAGAGTTTTGTTCTTACCCTTTTCCTTGTGCCAGACCTTAGGGTTGGAGATGCTGCTGCTCAATTAGATGAATTACATTCAATGGCTTTAATTGGGCCCTGAGGTAAAAAGGTCCAGGGGGCAGCATTGAATCACAAGAGACAAGGTGATCATTGTCATTATAATGGACTGGGTAGACAAAACAATGTTTATAATGACAAACCCCATGATGGTCAGCACAGGAGAGGTGAAATTTATAATGGCATGACTTCTTTGGACCTTTGGTACTGGCTATTCAGTCATGGTGTTTGTTTCCAAGCATGAAATAGATAGGAAGTCTACTGCATATCTGTTTGAACAATATAAGCAGAAAAATTCTCAAACTAATGAAAAAAAGGTTACATTGGATCATGGCAAAATGCAATTTCAGCCAGTGAATCAATTTCCTGAATTGAGTCTGTTTGCAGATACAGAACCCCTCGAAAGAAGGGGTGACTAGGTTCCCCTGAGGAAGGATCATGATAAGACACCTAAAAGTTTTGCTGTTAATCTTTCTCCACTTCTTCCCCAGAGGGACCTATGGACTTTTGCAAGGGTAACTGTACACTAGGGAAAAGAAAATAATCAGACTTTCTGGGGTCTATTGTATACTGGTAATGAATTGACACTGACCCAAGGAGATCACAAGAAACATTGTGGCCCTCCAGTTAGAGTAAGGGTTTATGGAAGACAGGTGATTAATGGAGTTTTGACTGATGTCTGACTCACAGTAGGTCCTGTATGTCCCCAAACACATCCTGTGGTCATTTCCCCAGTTCCAGAATGTAAAATTGGGATAGATATACTCAGAAATTGGTAGAATTCTCACATTGGTTCCCTGACCTATGGAGTAAGGGCTACTATGGTTGAAAAGGCTAAATGGAAGCCTTTAAAGGTGCTTCTACAAAAGAAAAGAGTAAATAAAAAACAGTATCGTATTCCTGGAGGAACTGCAGAAATTACTGCCATTATCAAGGACTTGAAAGATGCAGGGATGGTGGTTCCCACCACACCTCCCTTTAACTCTCCTATCTGGCCAGTGCAGAAGACAGATGGATCATGGAGAATGACAGTTGACTATCAGAAACTAAATCAGGTAGTAATTCCAGTTGTAGCTGCTGTAACAGATGTAATTTTGTTATGTGAACAAATTAGCACATCTGGTACCTGGTATGAAAGTATTGATTTGGCAAGCACCTTCTTCTCAGTACCTGGCAATAAGGACCAGCAGAAACTATTTGATTTCAATTGGCAAGGTCAGCAATAAATCTTTACAGTTTTTCCTCAAGGATATATTAACTCCCCTGCCCTTCGTCATAACTTAGTTAAAAAGGGATCGTGATTCTTTCTCTTTTCCACAAAATATCACATTGGTGCACTATATTGATGACTTGACACTGATTATACCAAGTGAGCAGGAAGTAGCAACCACTTTATATTCATTGGCAAAACATATGCATATCAGAGGATGGGATATATATCCAACCAAAATTCAAGGACTATCTTCATCAGTGAAATTTGTAGGAATACAGTGGTGTGGGGCATGCAGAGATATTCCTTCAAAGTTGAAAGATAAGTTATTGCACCTGGCCCCTTCCACCACCAAGGAAGAAGCACAACGTTTAGTGGGTCGATTTGGATTCTGGAAACAGCACATTCCTCACTTAGGTGTGTTACTCAAGCCTATTTGCCTAGTGACTCAGAACACTGCTAGCTTTGTGTGGAGCCTGGAACAGGAGAAGGCTCTTCAACAGTTGCAGGCTGCTGTGCAGGCTGCTCTAACACTTGGACCTTATGATCCAGCAAACCCAATAGTACTTGAAGTGTCAGTGGCAAACACTGACACTTTGGTGACTCTGGCAAGCCCCTGCAGATGAAGCACAGAAGAGACCTTTGAGATATTGGAACAAAGTTCTATCATCATCTGCAGACAAGAACTCTCCCTTTGAAAAACAGCACTTGACTTGCTATTGGGCCTTAGTAGAAAATTAATGTTTGACTATAGGACACTAAGTTACTATGCAAACTGAACTGCCCATCGTGAGATGGGTGTTATCAGACTCTACAATTCATAAAGTAGGATGCACACAGCAGCAGTCTATTGCCAAATGGAAGTAGTGGTCAAGATGGACGTTATGCTTGGGCTCAGCAGCACGGACCTCGACCCTCCAAGTCTGACCTGGCTACAGCTGCTGCTGAGTGCCAGATCGTCAACAGCAGAAATCAGTGATAGGAGGGGTGATAGATCCAGATTAACATGGGGAAATTGTATTTCCTCTCCACAATGGAGGTAAGCAGGATTATGTCTAGGGTCCAGGAGATCCCTTAGGTCATCTCTTAGTACTGCCATTTCCTTTGATTAAAGTCAGTGAGAAACTATAATGGCCTAACAGAAGCAGGATGACAAAGGATGCAGACCCATCAGGAATGAAAATATGGCGGCTGGAAGGGAAGACTCCTGTCCCAGCTGCTCCACTGATTGTATGCCCAGTGGCGCTCCTAGCTGTACTGCTCCAGAGAGAAGGTGGAGATCTCACCTCCCTGATCAGAGGAGAAATTGCTGCTGGGAGATCACTCTCTCCTGGCGGGCTAAGCACAAAAGGCTGTGGAGCTGCCTGGTTCCCCGCTGCAAATGGCGACTGGAAGGGAAGACTCCTGTCCCCGCTGCTCCACTGATGGCATGCCGTGTGTGCTCCTAGCTGTACCCCTCCAGAGAGAAGGTGGAGATCTCACCTCCGCACTCCGAAGTGAAATCGCTGCTGGGAGATCATTCTCTCCTGGTGGGCTAAGCACCAAAGGCTGTGGAGCTGCCTGCCTCGTTCTCTGCTGCAGTGTAGGTACTCCTGCGAGAACAGCTCTCTTGTGGTTGTATTTGGTTATGTAGCTCTGTGGCCCATATCAACTCTGTCAGAACTACAGAATGGGCCTTATTGCTAGTCTGTCAACTCCAAGATTCCCCTGACCATTGTTCCTTGTTCAATCCTTCTCCTATACACTCACTCTTTATCTCTTCTAAAGACAAACTGTTCCTTCTTCATCCTGATGAAGCCCCCACCCCCAACACACACATCCTGGTAGGCTCTCTTTCCTGTGAACACCTGGTTTTTGACTTTCATTTGTTTTTGTAAAGAACCTAGAAATGCAAGATGAAAACAAAAAAACAAACATACAAACAAAAAACATCTTCAGCAAAAAGTGTGGTACTCCTCTAATTATATGTTTGCATATAGAAAAATACAAGTAGATCAATACCTATTATTCTACATAAAACTTAAGTCTAGGGGGAAGATGCAAGAGAACATATGGTTGGAATATAATATTTGAGAGAAGAATAAATAAAATAATTAAATAAAAAGTAACCACAAAACTCAACTCTAAGTTTATCAAAGACCTCAACATAAAAACCAGATGTACTAAATATGGTAAAAGAGAAAATGGGGGCAGGCTTGAACACTGTAGCACAGGAGGCACCTTCCTGAACTAAACACTTATAGTGAACAGCACTAAATTTAACAATTAAATAAATGGGAACTCATAAAACTAAAAAGCTTCTGTAAAGCACAGGTCATCAATAGTACAAAATTACAGCTTACAGAGTGGGAAGAGACTTTCCCCAACTCCACATATGACAGAGAGATAATATCCAAAACATATATAATAAAAACCTCAAAAAACTAGATGTGAACAAACCAACTAATCCAATTAAGAACAAAGTTAGATCTAAAGAGAAAATTCTCAAGAGGAGAATCTCAAATGTCTGAGAAACACTTGAAGAAATGTTGACTACCTTTAACCACTGTAGGAAATGCAAATCAAAACTTCCTTGTAATTCCTTCATATATTTGTCACATAGCTAAGATCAGTAACATAAAGATTCTTGATTAGTGAAACTTTCTCAGAAAATTGGAACTTGATTTATTTCAAGGCCCAGCTATATCACTCTTGGCATATAACCAAAAGATGCTCCTGTCTAACCCAAGAACACTTGCCCAAATAAATCCATATAAGATTTATTCATAGTAGCCCCAAACTGGAAACAACCTATATACTGCTAAACAAAAATTGAATAAAGAAAATAGGGTACATTTTTTATAGCATATTACTCTACTGTTAGAAAATGTAGCCAGGCAGTGGTTGCACACGCCTTTAATCCCAGCACTTGGAAGGCAGAGGCAGGCAGATTTCTGAGTTTGAGGCCAGCCCTGTCTCCAAAGTGAGTTCCAAGACAGCCAGGGATACACAGAGAAACCCTGTCTCAAAAAAAACCAAAAAAAAAAAAGTACTCACTTATACGTGGATCTTGGTTATAAATGATAATCATGATATCATCCTTATCCTCAGACTTAGAGAAGCTAAATAACAAGGAGGACTAGGGAGTGGGGTGGACCACATATATCTCCTTGTTTTGGAGAAATAGATTTTGAAGGTTAACTGGGAGATTGTGGGGATGGGAATGAGAGGGAACGAGTAGAACAGTGATAGAGGGAGAGACTAAGGCAGAAATGACTAGAATTGGAGGACATTTGTGGTGTGATATGTAAATCTAGTGTATAAAAACTCCCTGCAATATACGGGTGTGACCCTAGCAAGGACTTATAGTAGTGGAGGATATAGACCATGAACCATCCATTGTTTGATACCAGGAAGGGCTTCTAGCATTGGTTCTTGGAAAGCAATCAATCCACAAAACCTTTGATGTAAAATATTTCCAGCCTGCAAGACACTCTAGGGTAACTGAACCATGGAACTTGTGAAAATGTTTAATATCAATGACTGCTCTAATTTGAGGCACATGACAAGAGAGGCAGCCTGTTTTGAACACTGCCTTGATACTAGGAACATGAGCCTGTGTAACAGAGAACTAGGATAGAACCAAATGCCATTGGCCAAATAATATGATATTCTGTAATATCTACTAATCATTGCTTAGTCCAGTTGTGTTCAGAGAGACTGCCAAAAGCATATAATGGGAGCAGATGCAGAAACACGTTATTACATGGAGACAGAGTCCAGGTTATAAGTCTTTGTCAAGTACCTTCCCTTGGTTCTCAGGAACCCAGTGAAAGAAAGGAAGGAGGAATTGTAGGAGTCAGAGAGGTCAAATGTACTAGGAGAGCAAGAAGCCAACTATGCAGGACTTATGGGGGTTTACAGAGTGAGTGACAATTACAGAGTCTGCATGGGTTTATGCTAGATCTTCTGCTTATGTGTTATTGATGTTGGTGGTGTTTTAGGAGTTCTTTTGACTGTGAAAGGGGGAGTGTCTCTGACTCCTTTGCCTGTTTTGGGTAACCTTTTTCTCCTAGTGGGTTGCTTTGTTCAGTCTTGATGTGGAGGTTTGTGCATGGTTTTATTGTATCTTGTGTTGGGTTTGGTTGTTTTCCCTGGAGTCCTGCTCTTTCTGGGGGGAGATGTTGGTGGTTTGGAGTGGATCTGAGGGAGTAGGCATGAGGGAGAGGGATTGGGAGGAGAGGGGGAAGGGATCTTCAGTCAGGATGCAATGTGTGAGAGAAGAATTTTTTTAAAAAATGTTAGGGATTTCCAGATTTGACAATGTCATGTCCTGGAATTAACAGTCATTGCCACTAATTCTGTAATCTCTAGGCTCCAGTGGAGAGTTCCAGACCACGGTCATAGAGACAATCTTGGTTAAACATTTGTATCATGACCGATTAGAAAAATTACATGAATGTGCTAGAAAATGCTTATGGGGGAGGAAAGAGGATTGGAAGGAGTGATGGAGAAACAACGGGCTGCAGACAATAAATTATTAGAATGCATTGCATTATTCAATTATATAAAATCTATATAAATTTATAGGTTTTAATATAAATATAACAATTAAAATATGTGCTTTTTGTTTTCCGTATTGGAGACACTCCGTTGTTAAGTATATGATGCCTTAGGTAGATTTTTGATCATTTAAAGGACTGATTAGATTTTTCATTTTGGTTTTGTCAAGTATCATAAGTCCAAGGGAAGGGAACAATTGTAACATCTTAATCATTCTTTCCAAGTGAATATAACATAACTCAAATCTTAAAAAAAAGTAATACATCAATGGTAGAGTGCTTTATCTAAGTTGACAGATTGATGGACTGGATGTCGTTTGTATGTCATACTATGTAATTTACTTGTCATGATTTTTTCAATTGTATCTGGGAGAAGACATTTTTATTGGACAGAAAAGGTGAGATGTAGGGGAATTTTCCTAATTAATTTATTGACTATAGAAATAACCAGAAGCTAATCACTGGATAAAAAGGGCAAGACAGCCCTTCTGGGTCTAAGAGAGAAAGTGGGGATGCAGGAGGAAGAAATGGCCCTTTACAAAGAGGTGAGATGTAGACTTGCAACTATTAGACCCAATGGCAGCCTCTGCCATTGGAATATTTCCAACATGGAATATGAGTTTAGGATGATAGATTCTGTGTCGAGGAGTTGTTATCTGTTGACTTTAAACTAAGATTGTCTGGTGTTTTCCATTTTCTGTGACTCAGGTGGGCAGGAGAGAAAGAACATAGCTAGGGAATTCAGCCAGGCTTTGGATGGAGAAGATTAGACAAAGACCACATTCCAGTGGAGAGGTAACCACTGTGAATGGTGGGTTGATAAGAACGCACAGACAGTTGGCAGCACGGTGGTGGGCTGGCAAGAGTTCTGGAGAAGTAGAGCCAGTATTTGTGGCAGAGGCGTGGCTAGGAGAAACACATGGTCCAGGTCTCAGCTATGCACTTGGCAAGGAACAAAGACTTCCCATGTGAGCACATAGCCGGATTTAGCCTGGGTTCCTTTTAAAACTACCAGCTACAACTTAGTTTCATAAATGGTACTCCTATGAATACTTCAGATTTCTCTTTGTGTTTTGTCTCAACAACTTCCACTAATGAAATAATCTCTCTGTTGCAGAGAAAGACTTATGTAACTTTGATTTTTGATGTATGGGATACCACCTTCGCAGTAATGAGCTGTTTAGTTCACTCAGGCAGTTGCCTTAAAAGATTAGACACTTCAAGTAAATGATGAAGCTAATTAATAAACCTAATATTCCAGCATAGCCCACTTATTCTATGGAAAGGAAGAATGTTAATGGCCATAATGTAGCACATAAATGAATTAGGGATAATTTACAAGATATGCTGAGAACAAATTACTGCATACCAAAAATATTATGGAAGGTTATGTGCACTGCTCAAGTCAACTGATTCCTCTCTAACATCATTCTATTGTTTGATGTTGTGGTGGTTTATATAAAAATAGTCCCCATAGTTCCATAAGGAGTAATACTATTAGAAGTTGTAGTTTTATTGGAGAAGATATGTCATTAGGGTCTGAGATTTAAAATCTCAGAAGGTCAAGCTTGATCTAAATGTCACTGTCACTTTCTGCTGCCTGAAGATCTATATGTAGAACTCTCATCTCCTTCCACACCATGCTTTCCTGAATATGTCCATGATTTCTGTTATAACAATAATGGATTAAACCTCTGAACCTATAAGAAAGCCCTCAAATTAACTACTTTTCTTTATAAGAATTGCTTTAATAATCATGTTTCTTCACAGCAATAGAAACCCTAACTAAGACACATTTATATTTATATAGTTTTTTTTTCAACGTGTCCTCTTGAGAGTTGGTAAATGATATAGAAAGAGTTCCATGATTGAAAAAGGAAACTTAGGGTAATCTAGAGGTTGTGGCAAGTCAAGAATCAAAAACATGGTATTTTGTTATCCAGGCTGATTTTAAAAAGTGGATATTGGGGTTGAGAAAAGCAGGTAGAATAAAATTATTGAGGGTTGAAGATTGATTATTTCAAATGTTTACCTGTTATTTCTAAATATCTCTATCTTTACTAGACAGGTAATGCAATCAAATTAGTAGATTATAGTGCATCTGATCCCTACTCCTTTAAAATTCTTTAAATACATCATTTTTCTAAAAAAATATACTTCACTGATAATCATTGTTTATTAGGATCATTTGAATGCATATTGTTTCCTTTTGTGTCTTGAGTCCCCAAGATGTTTAGAGGATCATATACCAGCTAGTGGGAATAAAAAACAAGGTACTCGTCTATTTTACGATTTGGTATTCAATCACTAATTACAAGAATTAAAAGTATCTTTTAGAAATTCTAGAGTCATTGAAATGATAAGTAATATTATTATTGGAGAATAGTCTTGGTTAAGGAGCTTATTATAGAAAGAACAGCTACCTAGATTCCGGAAGGAGAAAGAAATATCTGTTGTAAGCTTTCAATATAACGTGTGATAGAAAAACACATTAAACTATCACCAAATATTAATTGGTAGTATTTGTGAAATTTGACGGTCAAATGGAAAGTCTATGTCAGACCCAAGTTAAAAACAAAATTAAATAAGAGCTGGATATTGGGTAAGAATGCTACGACAAAATATATCTGAAAATAGCAAGGAAATAGCAAATATACTTGCATAATTTGAATTCAGTTAAATTTTCAGCAGTTGATGTGTAAATGGCTACCAAGTGCTCAACCATAGCTGAGAAACCCTTGGTACTTGATGGTTGCTGATGGAGGGAGAGTCAGGTTCCTTTAGAGATTTTTCAGCTTTGGGTAGATTACCTATTTAAAAGTAGATATTCCTACACCCATGTGCTTATGGGCAGTAGTAAATGGATTGGAAAACAATATCAGTAGAGTAGGAGGTCAACAAGTAGTGGTATAGAAGTATTGTATGCTTGACTAAATTTTACCTTTTTTTTTTTATAATTCTCCACACTGATTTATTCAGAGCAGCAACACAAGTTTGCAATCTCACCAACATTGAATGAGGGTTCAGCTTTCTCCATATTATTGGAAACATTTGGAAATAGTTTGTTTTTTTTTTTTTTTTTTTTTAATCTTAGCCGTTATGATTGGAGTGAAATGAAATCTTATACTGGCTTTAAATAAAAGTTCTATAATTGCTAAGAATGTTGAACAATGTTTAATATAGTTATTAGCCATTTCTATTTCTTCTTATGAGAGTGCTCTTCAGATCCATAGACAATTTAGAATATTTTTGCAAGAGGGGTTGATCTCTCTCTCTCTCTCTCTCTCTCTCTCTCTCTCTCTCTCTCTCTCTCTCTCTCTCTCTTTCTCTCCCTTCATCTCCGTATATTCTGGATGTTGATTTTCTATCAGATGTGTATCTGTCAAATATTTACTCTTGCTCTATAGACTTTTTCTTTCCTCAGTACTCTTTGCTGTACAGGAGTTTCATTTTTTTTTCATATATCCTCTACTCACTGTTGCTTCCTTAGTTATTGATTGAAGGGATTGCTATTTGGAAAGTTTCTTTCTATACATGAATCTTGTAGGGTAGTGTCTATGTTTTCCTATACATGTTTCATTCAGCATTTCAGTTTTCACACTGAGGTCTTATATATTTTTTTGTTGATTTCTATGTTTGGAGTTTGATATATGTCTAATTTTATTCTTCTATGTGTAGATAATTGATTTTCTTAACACCATTCAATGATGATGATTTTTTTCTACAGCATATATTTTAAGCAACTTTTCTAATGTGCATATTAACTTATTTGAAAAGTAATCTTCAGGATTCAGAGGTGCTGCCTGGTATGAATACCTACACATTTGAAAGATTGTTCCAGAAGGAATGTTTCACAGATATTTATGGGATATAAACGTATAAGAATTTTAATTTAACCTTAGTATTAAATTGATTTTAAATATTATCATACATAAAGAGCAAAGGTTCTCCTACACAAAAGCAAATTCACTTTAACATTAGTACTCTTTTATAATGACATGGTCTGTAAGCTTATTTTCTGGGTAATATTTTAAAGAATGTTCACCAGGGATAATCATAGGATTCTATAGAAGAGTTTTGATGTTTCCGCTGTTTCTGGATTAAAGATATGGGATACTGCAAACCTCCTTTTTAAGTAAATGTCTTATTTCCAAAATTCGTCTACATAGAACAAAAAGGAACAGAGCCCACTTTATGTTTTTTATTTGTAATATTGTACCTCAATAAACAGGGTATGTCTTTTAAAGTTGCTATAGTTTAATTATGTATATATATATATATATATATATATATATATAATACATTATATATATATATATTTATATAAGATATGTTTGTGTTTGTGTATATGTCTATGTATATATATATATATATGTGTGTGTGTGTGTTTTCTATATACATACACACATATATTTTTTGTTGTTAGTTCTTTTTTATTTTTATATAACATTACTCCGATAAAGTATATCAATAATCTTGGATTCTAATTTTTAGTTATCTTTCTTTTTCAATCACTGTTTTTTAGCATGATTTCTCTATTCATTTCTCTTTTAGGGAGATGTTAGTTTCTAACATGAAATATAAGTACTGATATGTGATCACATCATTATTGTTACCGTTGTCCAAAGGGTATTTTGCAAATATTCTTATTTTTATTGGACAGATTAAAATTCAGATGTTGCCAATCTAAATTCAAAATTTTTCAAAAGTTATTTCTCAGGTTATCATATCAAATCAATACATATTTGATTATTATCACATATTTCCGCAAGAGAAACATAAATAATATCATATACTAATAAAATTTTATAGATATCATATCCAGTTACCATGGCTGCAACTTCTAGGTATGTAATGTAATATTAAAACATCTTTTATAGTCACACAACAAAATTTCATAATTTAAAAATTGATAGTGCTCAAATGTCATATATCACTTTGTATAGAAGAAAATTTGAACTAAGAATAACCACATATTCTTTATTATTTTGTTATGCACACCTTTCCTGAGAGCAGGAACAAGGGTTTCAGTAATTGTATAAGCAATAAACCTGTCAATGTCTAAAAATTTATTTCCTTTCTGCACAGTGGGCCTAAAATCTGATCTCAAAGCACTTGGTTAGATTCATATCAGTCCTGCGATTATTACTACAATGGACACATCTTGCCTGGCATATTGTACAATAATATGCAACATCCACAGCTGAGCACAATTAGAGATGACAACTCTTTTCCCAATCCAGTCTTCATAAAATCTTCTGCACTATAAAATGTACCCTGCAGAAAGCAAGTTACTTCAACCTTGATTTCTCTTTATCCTTATTAAGAGCACATGATTTCTTCAGAAGTAGGATCTTACGATTTATTTTTTGTAGGTAATAATAGCAGCAGCAGCAGTCTTATTAGTTGTACGTGTCTCAGTGACATAGAAATCTAATAACCTCGAGGAGTAGGTCATCTCTAATGGTTGGAATTTGATTTAGTTACATTATGACTTAGAATAGCATGACTTTATACTCACAAGGGCTACCATTCTTCAAATTTCTTGACTGCTAATTTGACATTTAAATGTATAAGGAAAGGTAAAATTTCCTCATTCTTCTGAGTGTAATCTGTGCCTTATCAACCATATATGCTTCTTATATCTTATATGAATTGACTTATATTCCTTAATACTTACATTTCTTCTTTTATTGAAAATATTTATATATTATAATATTATAGTTTCTTCTCCCTTTATTCCTTCTACTTCCCCTCTTTTTCCCACCCATCCATATCCACCCATTCTGTCAATCATTAGAAAACAAATAAGGCTTCTATGAAATAATAATGAAATAAGATGAAATAAATATAATGAAGTGAAACAAAAACTAAGAAATCAGAATTGAGCATAACCGACAGAGAAAAGGAAATTTGCCAAGAAAAGACAAAAGAAACGGAGACCTGCTCTTTGCACACTCATGCTTCCCATAAAAATATAAACTGGAAGCCATATTACATAGGCAAAAGACCTATATAATAAAAAGAGAAAGGACAAAATATATGGGTCATATAAAATATAAATAAGTAAAAGACATTGTAGAACATTATGAAACAAAGAACTTCTGTAGATAATTTTCTCTTGGACAACTACTGTTAAGAATGTAGCCTACTCTAAAGAGTGGCTTGTTTCCCCTGTGAAACTCTCTTTCTGAAAATTAAGTTTCATTTGCAAATGCTTATCAATTGAAGATTGCTTCTGGTTGAGGTATGAGGACATGCCCACTTCTTTCTTCTTTAGGACCCTATCTGGTACAGAACCATTTAAGTCCTTTGCATGCTGACAGGTATATATATATATATGATAATCATGTTGATTTAGAGGGCCTTGTTTTGGTGTCTTCCATGCTGTCTGTCATACATTCTTTCTACCATTTCTTCTCTAGTGTTCCCTCTTTCCAAAGAAGAGGATTTTGGTGGAAACATCCCATTTAGGACTGAGTGTTCCAAGATTTCTCACTGTGTGAAAATATCTGACTGTTGGTCTATGTGTTTGTTCTCATTCGCTGCAGGAGGAAAAGAGTAGTGTTTTGTTTTTTCTTAGGTTTCTGGGTTATCGAGTCTGAGGTTCTTATCCATCTAGCAATGTGTGGTATGGATTCTCTGTAATGGAGTTTGCCATATGTCAAATCAGATATTGATTGTTATTCCCACTAGTCTTGTGACACTGTTTCACTAGCATATTTTGCAAGCAAAAAGTAAAGGGTTTATATTTTGGTTGGTATTTACTTTTCTCCTTTAATAGTGTTCAGAAAACGGGAAAGGGGAAATGATTTTGAATGTAAATAAAAAAAACTTAGAAAAACAAAAAAAATAAAAACATACATTTTATGCAAAAAAAAATAGTGTTCAGAATATATTCCAGTACCAAAGACATTGGAAATAGATATGAAAAGTCTATATAGGCCCTAGCTTAACTTCTCATATCCAATGAGTTATTCAGGTGTTGCTTTTAGTAAAGAGGTCTTTGCAATCAATTTGCCAGGGCAATCTATAATCTTAGCAATAGCCTGGGTATTTAGGGATTCCTAGGGATCCTATTGACCAACAGCTTAATTAGATATAACTCAATTCTGATATGAAGCTTTATTTGGTGACAAGTAATATTTAGTGGGGGCTCTATGTTCCTCCTTATTTGGGAATTTTACTTAGGTCACCTTCCTATTTTGGTATATTTTAGGAAGCTTTTGTTCTATTATGTTTTCTTAAAAGACAATTTTTCCTCTCTCTCTCTCTCCCTCCCTCCCTCTCTCTTTCTTCCATCATGCCATTCTACTGTCATTCTCTCTACTTTATTTTTCTATTTCCATCCATCCATAACTATTTCCCTGTCCTAGGAAGATCTATGTTCCCCCCTTGTTCCTTAGTCTCTACCTAAACTAATTGTTTCATGGATTGTAGTATAGTTGTTACTGACTTAAGACATAACATCCACGTATAAGTGAATGCATACTGTGTTTGTCTTTTGGGGTCTGGATTATCACAGTATTTTTAAAAAAATACATATTCTTTAAAAATGTCATATATTCTTATCTATGAATTTCATTTTTTAAATAGTTCAGAAATATTCCATTTTTCTCTTATTCACTGAGGAATGTCTAGGTAGCTTCTAAATTTTCACTATGGTGAATAGAGTACAAATGAACATTGTTAAGCAACTGTATTTGTGGTAGAATAGAGTGTCTTTTGGGCACATGTCACATAGTTCTATAGCTAAAGATTGAGTTAGATCCATTTCCAACTTCTTGAGGAATTATCACAGCAATTTTCACAGTGACTATGAAAGTTTACACTACCATCAGCTGTGGATGAATGTGCCTCTTATTCCATATCTTCACTAGCATGTGCTTGTATTATCAATCTGGGACACTGAATAATGTAATATAGAATCTCAACATTTCCTGATAACTATAGATATCAAACAATTCATTACATATTTTGTAACTATTTGAGTTTTGTTTTTTGAGAATTCTCTTTTTAGATATATACTCCATTTTCAAATTTTTATTGCATTGTTAATGTCTAGATTATTTAAATTTAATATTTTGAGTAATAGACCTCTGTCAAATATAGTATTTTAAAATTGCATCCCATTCTGTAGGGAGCTGTTCCATTTTAATGACTGTGTCTTTTGCCATACAGAAGATTTTCAGATTCATGGGGTCTGATTTACTAATTGTTGGTATTAGTGCTGTGCTAATGCTCTTCTGTTTAGGAAGTCTTTTTTCATGTCAATGGGTTCAAGACTGTCCTTTATCATCTGTATGGTTTTATGACATGACCAGCACAATTTTTGAAGACACTGTCTTTTTTGCCAGTGTGTATTCCTGTCTGATTTATCAAAAATAAGCTGTCCATAGTCTATGGACAACTCATTATCTATGTGATGAAATCTTTTGCAAAGTGTTGTATTATATACATATGTATATATATATATATATATACACACACACACACACAAATGTGTGTGTGTAAATTTGTGTCTTCATTTTTGAATTCTCTTTCATTGATCAACATGTTTGCTTTGTGCCAATAATATAATGTTGTTTCTACAACTATAGCTCTGTAGTACATCTTGAAATTGGACATGGTGATACTTCTGGTAGTTCTTTTATAATAGTTATCCTGGTTTTTCTGTGTTTATATATGAGACATAAATTTTCCTTTCATTATCTCTGAAGAACTGTGTTGGAATTTTGGTGGGGATTAAATGTTTACTGTAAATTGCTTTTGGTAGTGTGGCCACTTTTACTACATTAATACGAGTAATGATATAGATGATCTTTCCATCTTCTGATATCATCTTCAAGTTCAGCTTTAAATGTCTCAAAGTTTTATGATATACATTTTTCACTTGCTTAGGTAGAATTACCTGAAATATTTTATATTATTTGCAACCATTGTGAAAGGTATTGTATTCTTGATTTCTTTCATAGTCCTTTGGTCATTTGTATACAAAAGATCTATTGGTTTTGTGAGTTAATTTTTATTATCCAGCTACTTTGCTGAATATGTTTATCATGTACAGGATAGGCTTGACACAATTTTTACATTTACTTATGTATGCTATCATCCCATATGCTAATAAGAACATATTGACTTCCAACTTTACAATTTGTATCCCCTTCATCTCCTTCCACTGCCTTATTGTTCTAGCTAAGACTCCAACTACTATGTTGATTAGGTATGGAGAGAGTGGACAGTGTTCTCTTGTTCCCAATTTTAGTTGAATTCCCTTTGGGTTCTCTCCATTTATGCTTTTGCTGGCTATGGGATTGCTGTAAACCACCTTTACTATGTTGAGATATGTCTCTGGTATCATCAGTCTTTCTTGTAGTTTTATCATGAAAGAGTACTAAAAGTTTTCAGAACAGTTTGAGCTCAACAATTCATTATCTATGTGATGAAACCTTTTAAAGTGTTTGCTCAGTACGCATAATTCCAAGAAAGTAACAGCTAATGTCAGAAGTTGCAGCTAAAGAAATATTAGCAAAAGCAGTTTAGAATGTCCATCATGAAAGTATTTTAATATTGTATCTGTTGTTTCCAAAAAAAAAAAAACAACAAAAACAAGAAAATCAGTATTTGATATAGTAGCTGGAGTTTGAGGTACTACCTCAGTTCGACTCTTTACTATACATATTACTCCTCCATTATCTGCTTCTAATTTCAGGATGTTGACATTGCCTCCTATTAATCTGGTAGCTTCTAATAGGCTCAGGGAAATTATCTTTGCTGCTTTGCTCTTACTCACCTATGTCCAAAGTGGAGCATGTCCTTGCAAAATACTGGATGTAGTTATTCAGGCTCCCTGATAGTCTCTATGCACAAATTGTGGTGGACTACTGAGTCTCCATTGAACACATCAGAATATGCACAGACTCCTTAGATGAGTGAACAGTTTTCACACTTCTTCCCTAGTATATATTTCTGCCAAAAGGAAATGTGCACAGATTAGTCTTGGGCAATAATTGGGCACTCTAGAACAATCTTAATAGTTTCATTTTTTACCTTTTTGTCATTTATAGTCATTGGTTTTTGCTGAATTTATAAAACCTTCTGTAGGCTCGTAAGTGCTGAATTTGGCTTCCATCAATTTTTTTTCTTTATAAAGTCTGTCTCAAGAAATACTGGAACCTTCAAATGGCTTATACAGTCCCTTTTGTATGATTGTTTTCTCATGTTCTCTACATTGATTTATCACTATTTTAACCCACCCTAAATCATTCACATATCTAGAGCTTCTCCTATTTCATAAAAATCATGTCCCATCATGGGTCTCTGCAAAGTCACTAAAGTCTCACAAAGACCCACACAGTCTTCTTATATGTGAGCATAGTCCTATCCGACCCAGTTAACTGGGTATTCACTGTTCCCTTCTCATAGCTGATACGTCTAGTATCAGTTGGTGATATTCTTGATATCAACTGATAACCAAGGGTTCCTTGTGGTTCCTGTGAACAGTCTATTATGGATATATTTATCCTGTTTGCATCAGATTGTGAAGCCTTTGTTTTAGTGAGGGATGGATAGTTGTACTACTGAGTTTCTCCATTCACACTTATCCACTCTGTTCTCGTGTTATAGCTTCACAAGCTACATTGCTAGAAGCTTACCTATTTCTTGTTTTTTTTTTTATTATTCCCAACTTCAACAGTCTCTTGGTTGTCACAATGGACTATAGTTAAGGTAGTTATCTCCATGCTGTTTTATAGATTTTCTTTTTCTTTTAATTAAAGACCCTGATGGGTAATGTATATCATTTATACCTTACTTTCTTTCTACTACCTATTTAATTATTCCCACACATTCCAAATTCCATGATATCAGGGAGGACATCTTATCACAGGTCTATTTCGTACTTCCCTTTATTCCCTCTTAACTGTAGAAAACGTCAAGTCTACTCTTCGATCATATGTTCACCCCCTCCCAGCCACCATCTCTGTGCAGAAATCCAGGGCCAAGTACAGATGATAGCATCTATAAGTCATGTTTGGTGGACAGCATATTTTTAATTTTACCTTATTGAAAATTCATAACAAATTTAGATATGTAGGACTACATCACAACAGCTGAAATATCTCATTACCATGATTTTGATCAGTATAGTTAAAAAAGTAATATTGGTCTCTGAGATCTTTCTTAAGACATGTTTATGTGGTGGACTATTGGTCACCCCTCGTATTTGACATTTTTGAGTTTGTTATTTGCTCCAAAACTCAAGTACCTTGATACTATCAATATGTATTTGACTAGAATATTTTAGGTAAAGTTCTAAAAATGAAACAAACTTGACCCTGTACCAGTAACCAACAATTTTCTCTATGTGGACAAGAACTAACATTCAAATCTGTCTTTCCTTCTCATTCAGTAAATCTTTGCCATATCTCGAAGTATAAGCTAATTTCTCCAAAACTTATACTTCATTTCTTCCCACGAGACAATACTTAACTTACTTGTTCATTAGTCTTATTCTCCATTATATAAAAGTTTGTAAAACATAGGAACTGTAATAAATTTGAATATGCTTTGATTGAATAAATTAGCTATGTCTGTACCTGTCACATATTTTATTATAATTATTGTTGACTGTATTTTTGTTTTGTACATTAGACTTTAAAACAAATTCTACTTTTCTAAGCCTTGAAAAAACATCGCATCCTCATACCTTATATTTTTAATGAAATTTTCTACTTTGCATTTGTGAAATTATGATCTAGAATTTTGTACTACATTTTCATGAATGCAGAACTCAGCTCTACCTGATCTAACTCTCATGTGTTGTTTTAATTACTAATTTCTTACTGAGAGTAATTTTATCGGCTGGCAACTTATTTGAAGTTTAATATAATAAACCACCATAGTTTTCACCAAGTCCACCATAGTGAGGAATAGAGGGGAAGGCTGACAGGCATGATTCTGGGAAAATAGCTGAGAGCATTATTTTTAATTCATTATCATTTAGGCAGAGAAAGACAGAGAGAGAGAGAGAGAGAGAGAGAGAGAGAGAGAGAGAGAGAGAGAGAGAGAGAGAGAGAGAACTTTTGAAACCTTAAATTCCACTCAGACTGACAAACCTCTTAGGAGAGTCTACTGTCTCAAATAATTCTACACCATTGAATGCTTCTCAAACAGTTTTCTAACTGGGGGAGCAGACATTTAAACATATGAGCCTACATGAGCCATTCTAATTGGAATGATCACGTATATCTCACACTTGGCACATGTCGAATCCATACTTAGTATGCTGTCAAATTATATTAAAACATTACTTTACAAGATCTAGTGTTCCTGCTTGTATTGCCTTCTCATAAACACCAACATATTTTATAAAGAAGTTTTGAGACATTAGCAGTAATAAATAAAAGGGACATGTGTAGTTTATCAAACCTCAGTTTTATTTTATATGAGCCTTTCATTGTTATGAAATGCAGTCTCTGGCTGGGGTTCACGACCCAAAAACCACCAAAACCCACTGTCTCTCCAGATTATCACTCCTCTTCTGTCCTTTCTACCCCTCCCTTCTCCTCTGCACTGTCTTCCCAGTTCATTCCTATGTGGTAGACTCCTGCCAGTTCTGCCACAGCAAGACCCCATTTCCTGACACTTTCTAGAGAACCAGCAGCATGCAGGGCATTCTCCCCTTGTCAATTCTGCCACAGTGAAAACCCCATCTTCTGATACTTCCTGGAGAAGCAGCCATTTGCAGGGCATTTGAAAGAAAGGGAATCCCAGGAGTACAGATACAGAGGCATGCAGGACAGAGAAGCCACTGTCAGAGACAGCAAGGCCAGCTAACACCAGAGATAACATGATGGCAAGAGGAAAATGCAAGATCATTACCAACAGAAACCAAGGAAACATCGCACAATCTGGACCCAGTTCTCACACAACAGAAAATCCTGGATACTCCATCACATCGGAAAAGCAAGAGCTGGATTGAAAAATCACATTTCATGATGTTGATAGAGGACTTCAAGAAGGACATAAATAACTCCTTTAAAGAAATACAGGAGAACATGTGTCACCAGGTAGAAACGCTTAAAGAGGAAACACAAAAATACCTTGATGAAATACAGGAGAAAAAGGGTCAACAGGTAGAAGTCCATAAAAAGGCAACACAAAAATCCCATAGAGAATTATGGGAGAACATGGATCAACAGACAGAAGCCCTTAAATAGGAGACACAAAATTCCCTTAAAGAAACATAGGAGAACATTGGTCAACAGGGAGAAGCCCTTAAGGTGGAAACAGAAAAATCTCTTAAACAATTTCAGGAAAAGACAAACAAACAAGTGAAGGAATTGAACAAAACTATCCAGGATCTAAAAATGGAAGTAGAAACAATAAAGAAATCACAAAGTGAGACATCTCTGGAGATATAAAACCTTGGAAAGAACTCAGGAGTCATAGATGCAAGCATCAACAACAGAATACAAGAGATATAAGAAAAAATCTCAGATGCTGATGATTCCATAGAAAACATTGACTCAACAATCAAAGAAAATGCAAAATGCAAAAAGCTTGTAACCCAAAACATCCAGTATAACCAGGACACAATGAGAAGACCAAACCAAAGGATTATAGGTATAGAAGAGAGAAAGGATTTACATCTTATAGGGGCAGTAAATATCTTCAACAAAATTATAGAAGAAAACTTCCCTAACCTAAAGAAAGAAATGCCCATGAACATACAAGAAGCCTAAAGAACTCCAAACAGACTGGACTAGACCAGAAATTCCTCCTGTCACATAATAATCAAAACACCAAATGCACTAAATAAAGAAAGAATATTAAAAGCAGTAAGAGAAAAAGGTCAAGCAACATATAAGGCAGACCAAACAGAATTACCCCAGACTTCTCACAAGAGAGTATGAAACCTAGAAGATCCTGAGCAAATGTCATACAGATCTTAAGAGAACACGAATATTAGTCCAGAGTATTATACCCAGGAAAATTCTCAATTGCCATAGATGGAGAAAGTAGGATATTCCATGACAAAACCAAATTTACACAATATCTTTCCAGAAATCCAACTCTAAAAGGGATAAACGTTAGAAAACACAAACACAAGGCAGGAAACCACACCATAAAAAAAGCAATAAAGTAATCTTCTTTCAACAAAAGAAAAAGAAGATAGATACACAAACAGAATTTCACTTTTAACAAAGAATGTAACAGTAAGAAATAATCAATTTTCCTTAATATCTCTTAACATCAGTGGTTTCAATTCCCCAATGAAAAGACATAGACTAACAGACTGGAAGCCTAAACAGGACCCAACATTTTGCTGCCAACAAGAAACCCACCTCAGTGACAAAGGCAGTGACTACTTCAGAGTCAAAGGTTGGAAAACAATTTTCCAAGCAAATGGTTCCAAGAAACAAGCTGGAGTGGGCATTCTTGTATCAGATAAAATTGACTTTCAACCAAAATTTGTCAAAAAAGATAAGGAGGGACACTTCATACTGGTCAAGGGAAAAGTCTACCAAGATGAACTCTCGATTCTGATCAATTATGCTCCAAATGCAAGGGTACTCACATTCATAAAAGAAACTTTACTAAAGCTTAAAGTACACATTGCACCACACACAACAAAGTTTGAAAATCTGGATGAAATGGATAACTTTCTAGATACATACCAGGTGCCACCATTAGAATAGGATCAGATAAACTATCTAAATAATCCCAAAGTCCTGAGGAAACAGAAGCAGTTGTTAATAGTCTCCCATCACAAAAAGCTGAGGACCAGATGGGTTTATTGGAGAATTCTATCAGATCATCAAAGAAGAGCTAATACTGATACTCTTCAAACTATTCCATGAAATAGAAACTCAATGAACACTACCCCACTCATTCTATGAAGCCACAATAACACTTATACCTAAACCAAAGGCCAAACAAGGAAGGAAAACTTCAGACCAATCTCCCTCATAAACATCAATGCAAAAATACTCAACAAAACTCTGGCCAACCAAATCCAAGAATGCATCAAAACTATAATTCAACACCACCAGGTAGGCTTCATCCCAGTGATGCAGGGATAGTTCAATATATGGAAATTCATCAATGTAATCCACTACATAAACAAACTCAAGGAAAAACATCACAGGGTCATTTCATTAGATGCTGAAAAGTTTTTTGACAAAATCCAGCATCCCTTCATGATAAAAGTCTTGGAAAGATTGGGAATCCAAAGTCCATAAGTAAACATAGTGAAAACAATACACTGCAAAATGGTAACCAACATCAAATTAAATGGAGAGAAACTTGAAGCAATCCAATAAAAATTGAGTACCAAACAAGGCTGCCCACTCTCTCCCTATCTATTCAATATAGTACTTGAATTTCTAAATAGAGCAATTAGAAAACAAAAGGAGGTAAAAGGTATACAAATAGAAAAAGAAGTCAAAATGTCACTATTTGCAGATCATATTATTGTATACTTAAGTGAAACCAAAACTTCCACCAGAGAACTCCTACAGCTGGTAAACAACTTCAGCACAGTCCCTGGACATAAAATTAACTCAAAAAATTCAGTAGTCTTCCTTTATTCAAAGCATAAACAAGGTGAGAAAGAATTTGGGGAAATGACACCCTTCACAATAGTCACAAAAATGTTACATATCTTGGTGTGATGCTAATGTAGCAAGTGAAAGATCTGCATCACAAGAATTTCAAGCCTCTGAAGAAAGAAAACAAAGATCTCAGAAGATGGAAAGATCTCTCATGTTCATGGATTGGCAGGATTAATATAGCAAACATGGTCATCCTGTGGAAAGCAATCTACCAATTCAATGCAATCTCCATTAAAATCCCAAATCAATTCTTCATAGATCTAGAAAGAACAATTCTCAAATTCATCTGGAATAACAAAAAAACCCAGGATAGCAAAATCTATCTCCACAACAAAAGATCTCCTGGGGAAATCATCATCCCTGACCTCAAGCTCTATTATGGATCAATAGTGACAAAAATTTGTTATTGATACGGAGACAGACAAGAAGATCAACGGAATAGAATTGAAGACCCAGAAAAGAAGTCACACACAAAAGGTCACTTGATATTTGACAAAGGAACTAAAAAACACCCGATGGAAAAAAGCCAGCATTTTTAACAAATGGTGCTTGATAAACTGGAGGTCACCATGCAGAAAAATGCAAATTGACCCATTCCTTTTATTTTTCTAAGTTTTTTATTTACATACCAAATCATTTCCCCTTTCCTGTTTCCTCCCTCCCCGAAAGTCCCATAAGACCCCTTCCCTCCCTCTTTTCCCCATTCAACTCCCTCTCGCTTCTCTTTCCTGTCATTCCCCTACATCCAGTCTTTCCAGGACCAGGGGTCTCTAGTTCCATCTTCTTGGAAATCTATTGATATGTGAATTGTGTCTAGGGTATTCTGAGATTCTGGGTTAATATCCCCTTATCAGTGACTGCATAGCATGTGTGTTCTTTTGTGATTGGGTTACCTCACTAAGGATGATATTTTCCAGTTCTGACCATTTGCCTAAGAATTTCCTGAATTCATTGTTTTTAATTGCAGAGTAGTATTCCATTGTGTAAATATATCACATCTTCTGAATCCATTCCTCCGTTGAGGGACATCTGGGTTCTTTCCAGCTTCTGGCTATTATAAATAAGGCTGCTATGAACATAGTGGAGCATGTGTCCTTACTGAAAGCCTCTGGGTATATGCCCAGGAGTGGTATAGCCGGATCCTCTGGGAGTGTCATGCCCAGTTTTCTGAGGAACCCCCAGACTGCTTTCCAGAGTGGTTCTATCAGCTTGCAATCCCACCAGCAGTGGAGGAGTGTTCCTCTTACTCCACATCCTCGCCAACAAATGCTGTCTCCTGTGTTTTTGATTTTAGCCATTCTGACTGGTGTGAGATGGAATCTCAGGGTTGTTTTGATTTGCATTTCCCTAATGACTAAGGATGATGAACATCTCTTTAGGTGCTTCTCAGCCATTAGATATTCTTCAGGTGAGAACTCTTTGTTTAGCTCTGTACCCCATTTTTAATAGGGTTACTTGGCTCTCTGGAGTCTAACTTCTTGAGTTCTTTATATATATTGGATATTAGCCCTCTGTCGGATGTAAGGTTGGTAAAGATCATTTCCCAGTTTGTTGGTTGCCACTTTGTCCTTTTGACAGTATCTTTTGCCTTACAGAAACTTTGTAATTTAATGAGTTCCCATTTGTCAATTCTTGATCTTAGAGCTTAAGCTATTTGTGTTCTGTTCAGGAAATTCTCCCCAGTGCCCATATGTTCAAGGTTCTTCCCTAGTTTCCTTTCTATTAGTTTCACTGTGTCTGGTTTTATGTGGAGGTCCTTGATCCACTTGGAATTGAGCTTAGTGCAAGGAGATAAGAATGGGTCAATTTCCATTCTTCTGTATGTTGACCTCCAGTTGAACCAGCACCATTTGTTGAAAAGGCTATCTTTTTTTCCACTGGATGGTTTTAGCTCCTTTGTCAAAGATCAAGTGACCATAGGAGTGTGGATTCATTTCTGGGTCTTCAATTCTGTTCCATTGATCTACATGCCTGTCACTGTACCAATACCATGCAGTTTTTAACACTATTGCTCTGTAGTACAGCTTGAGGTCCGGGATATTGATTCCCCCAGACGTTCTTTTACTCTTGAGAATAGTTTTAGCTATCCTGGGTTTTCTGTTATTCCAGATGAATTTTTGAATTACTCTTTCTAACTCTATGAAGAACTGAGTTGGAATTTTGATGGGGATTGCATTGAATTCGTATCTCCTTGTACAAAGCTCAAGTCCACGTGGTTCAAGGACCTACACATAAAACCATACACACTGAAGTTTATAGAGGAGAAAGTGGGGAAGAACAATGAATACATGGGCACAGTGGAAAATTTCCTGAATAGAACACCAATGGCTTATGGTCTAAGAACAGTAATTGACAAATGGGACCTCATAAAACTGCAAAACTTCTGTAAGGCAAAGGACATGGTCAATAGGACAAAATGGCAACCAACAAATTGGGAAAAGATCTTTAACAATCCTACATCCGATAGAGGGCTAATATCCAATGTAAAAAAAGAACTCCAGAAGTTAGACTCCAGAGTCAAATAACCCTATTAAAAATGGGGTACAGAGCTAAACAGGGAATTCTCAACTGAGGAAACTAGAATGGCTCTTAAGCACCTAAAATGTTCATCATCCTTAGTTATCAAGGAAATGCAAATCAAAACAACCCTGAGATTCTACCTCATACCAGTCAGATGGTTAAGATGAAAATTCAGGGAACAGCAGATGCTGGAGAGGATGTGGGGAAAGAAGAACACTTCTCCATTGTTGGTGGTATTGCAAGCTGGTAAAACTATGCTGGAAAAAGTTTGGCCGTTCCTCAAAAATTAGACATAATACTACCTGAGGACCCAGCTATACCATTCTTGGGCATATTCCCAGAAGATACTCTAACATGTAATAAGGACACATGCTCCACTATGTTTATAACAGTCTTATTTATAATAGCCAGATGCTGGAAAGAACCAAGATGTCCTTCAACAGATTAATCGATATAGAAATTGTGGTATGTATACACAATGGATTACTGTTCAGCTATTAAAAACAATGAATTCATGAACTTCTTAGGCAAATGGATGGAACTAGAAAGTGTCATCATGAGTGAGGTAACCCAATCACAAAAACACACATGGTATGCACTCAGTGATAAGTGGATGTTAGCCCAAAAGCTCAAAATAAACAAGTTACAATTCACAGACCACAGGAAACTCAAGAAGAAGGTGGACTGAAATTGGGGTGCTTTGGTTCCTCTGAGAAAAAGAGCAAAATACTCGCAGGAGTACTAAAGGAGAAAAAGTGTACTGAAGAGGAAAGGCCACCCAGAGTCTGCCCTACGAGGGATTCATGCTATAAACAGTCACCAAACCCCCAAACTATTATGGATGAGAAGAAGTGCATACCAAAAGGAGCATGTCATGGCTGTCTCTGGAGTGGCCCTGTCAGAGCCTTACACATACAGAGGCAGATTCTAGCAACCAACCATTGGACTGGGTATGGGGTCCCCAATGGAGGAGTTGGAGGGTGGTCTGGAGGAGCTGAAGGGGTTTACAGCCCCATGGGAAGAACAATGATGTTGGCCACCCAGACATCCCAGGAATCCCAGGGACTAAACCATCAACCAAGTGGTACACATGGTTCCAGCCAAAAACGTGGTAGACGAATGCCTTGTTGGCATAAGAGGGAGGAGTGGTCCTTGGTCAGGTGAAGGCTCAATAGGTGAAACAACAAAGGGAAATCGAGAGGGCAGAATTGGGGATTGGGTCAGGTGGAGGGGCGTATACTTTGAGGCAGGGCATGGGAGGAGGGGGTGGGGGTTTGAATTACAAGGATGGAAATGGAGAGGAACCTGAGGAAAAGAATTTCCAGTGACCGGCCCATAGTGAGATCTAGTTCAAGAGAAAGTCCCACAGCCTGACACTCATATTGAGACTATGGAGCACTCACAAATAGGGACCTATCATGACAGCACTCCAGAATACCCAACAAGCAGCTGAAAGAGTTAGATGGAGATATTTGCACCCAATAAATAGACAGAAGCAGCTGACCCCTGTTGTTGAACTACAGAAGGCTGAAAGAAGCTGAGGCAAAGCATGACCCTGCAGGACAAACAGTTTCATTTAATCTGGACCCATGAGATCCCTCCAACACTGGATCACCAACCAGAAAAAGAAAGAAAGAAAGAAAGAAAGAAAGAAAGAAAGAAAGAAAGAAAGAAAGAAAGAAAGAAAGAAAGAAAGAAGAAAGAAGGAAAGAAAGAAAGAAAGAAAGAAAGAAAGAAAGAAAGAAAGAAAGAAAGAAAGAAAGAAAGAAAGAAAGAAAGAAAGAAAGAAATGCAGCCTCAATGGAACCTACCTGACATTATCTACTTTTCTTTCATTATTCAGCTTTCAATTTTAATTTAAATACATATGAATTAATAATGTAATGGAGTTATAAGTGCATTTTTAAGTCAAGGTTTAATAGCTTTATTTATGTTCACTTTAATCATCATGAAAAAGTCAATTTAAAAATTGAAGGAGGGGTTAAATATGTTCTGACTCAAAGTTTATCCTGTCTACAAGAAATGCATGGATGGAACAGAGACTGAGGGAACTGCCAACCAATAACTGGCCCAACTTGAGACACATAAGAATTTAGAGATTCTTACAGGAAAAATGGGAGGGAGTATTTCAGCATCTAAGTGGATAGTAACTCTACAGGAAGACTAATGGAGTCAGCTAAACTGGAACATTGGGGCTCTTAGAGACTGAACCCTCAATCAAAGAGCATAAACAGGCCGGACATAGGCCTCCTGCACATATGTAGCAGATGTGCAGCTTGGCCTTCATGTGGGTCCTGAACAACTGGATTGGAGGTAGTCATCAGAGAAATGCAAATCAAAATGACCCTCACATCAGTCAGAAGGTCAAGATCAAAAACTCAGGTGACAGCAGATGCTGATGCTGATGGTAGTGAAAGAAGAACACTCCTCCATTGCTGTGGGATTGCAAACTGGTACAAAACTCTGGAATCAGTCTGGTGTTTCCTCAGAAAATTGAACATAGTACTGCCTGAGAACCCAGCTTTACCATTTTTTGGAATATACCCAAAAGATGGTTCAACCTATAACAAGGACACATGCTCCACTATGTTCACAGCATACTTATTTATAATAACCAGAAGCTGGAAACAAGCCAGATGTCCCTCAACAGAGGAATGGATACAGAAAATATGGTACATTTACACAATGGAGTACTACTCAGCTATTAAAAATAATGATTTCATGAAAGTCACAGGCAACTGGATGAAACTTGAAAATATAACCCTTAGTGAGGTAATCCAGTCACAAAAGAACACACATGGTATGTATTCACTGGTAAGTGGATATTAGGCAAAAAAAAAAAAGCTTGGAATAACCACTATACAATTCACAGACCATATGTAGCCCAAGTAGAAGAAAAGACCAAACTGGATGCCTCAGTCCTGCTCAGAAGTTTGAAGAAAATAATCTCAGGAAATAGAGGTAGAGAGGGATATGGAAGGGAGATGTGGATGGGGCTGGTACTGTTCTTTTGAACCAATCCCCCAATGAATAAAGGAGCCAATCATTTGACAAATAGGCAGGACTTTCAGGCTGGATGGAAGAAGAGAGGAAGCCTTTTGGAAGGGGACAACAGAGGGGTAAGAATTAGCTGCTAGATTTTCTTGGTATCATGGAAGATCCACAAGGATTCTCCATGTGGAGATGATTTCTGAGGAATCATATTATAATAAGACTTACAAGATTAGCTTTTAGTTGTTATGCCCAGAGATTGAGTTACCATTGTTTCTGAACTATGTTTGTGTTGTGTTTTCCTTTGTATCTGGACTCAAGTGAGAAAAGTATAGCAGCAATGCATGGGTTTACAAGATGTGCACCACAAAGGCCATGGGGGATTCTCATAGTGACCTGCCACTGGGAACCCAGCAAGCTGTGTGAAGACACTTCAAGAGCTCTGGACCAGTGAATCTCCATGAGATAAAACAGGCCAGCCAATGCCAGCAAGTGCATGGCTGGACAGGCTACCAGGGCAGATTTAGATGCAAAAGCACAGGAATGTGACGGCGCCTTCTTTTTAAATATTTTCCCAACAGAAAGAGAGGAGGGGAAGGGAAAGCGGGGGCAGTTAAGATACAGGAGGAGATGGGGGAGAAGTACAAAGTGTCAGAAATTTGAAAGGAGGTGTATAGCAGTGGAGAAGGGGGAACTTGGGGTAGCCACTAGAAAGTTTCCAATGCCAGGGGCCCAAGATGTTCCCAGGACCCAACAGGGAGTACATTAGCTGACATACCCAACAAAGTGGAGATAAAATTTATAGAGGCCATAACCAGTGGATAGGCATGGCCCTCAGTCGAGTGATGGGGCCACCCACACACCTCAAAAATATTAATGAAGGATTGCTCTTGTCAGAACAAAATGCAGGGACAAACAGTGAAAAGGAGACTGAAGGAAAGACCATACCTAGAGTGTTCCACCTAGGGATCCATCCCATCTGCAGAGACGAAACCCAGACACTATTGCTGATGCCAAGAAGTGCTTGCAGACAGGAGCCTGGTATAGCTGTCCTTTGACATTCTCTGCCAGATTCTGACCAATACAGAGAAAGATGCATGTAGCCAAACATCAAACTGCAGGGACCACAAGGGAGAAGTTTAGGCAAGAACTGCAGGAGCTTAAGAAGTTTGAAACTCCAAAAAATGAACAACAATATCAACCAACCAGACTCCCACCCCCTCCCTCCAAAAGCACGCCAGGAATAAGCCATGGACCAAAGATATGCACATGTACACACACATAACCTACACCACAAAAAGGTTTAAAGATGCATTAAATCTTTCCCTGCATATAGATAACAAAGGTATACCTAATTGGCCAAACAGCTGAAAAACTACTTCTATCCAAAGGCTTTGACCTATCTATTATGTATGATCCCTGTTCTACTGATTCCCTTTATTCAATAACTGTAATAAAGTTACATGATATTTTAGGAATTTAAGTTTTTCAGGCTATCAGAGTACTTTGTAAGTTCAAATCAAGGTACTGGTTTTTATATCACTTTTTTTGACTTTAGTTAAGTAAATTCACATATTAATGAGCACAGTAAGCTTGTCAAAGTATTTGAATTAGGCAAGTATTGTATCTAGTAGACATTCTATATTCACTGCACTAATTCTTAGTTGCACGTGGTAAAACTAATTTGTAAAAGAGGAAAATCAACCTTCTATAAAAATGGAATGGAGCTGACTCACAAGAAAAGGGGGCAAAAGGAAAAATGGGGTTAAAAATAAATTTAAAAAGGCATAATAACAATCTCAGGCTGAAAAACCACAGATAGAATGAATGAGAGGATAAATTCTGGTTTGGTGGATAATTATTAGTTAGAAAGTGATGGCAAATTTCATAATGAATGGGAGAATATAAAATTTCCCAACTCAAATAATATTATTGGTGAACAAAAAAAATCTATTAATCTCATTTGATTCTTACACATCACATATTTATAGCAAATTATAAAAATTTACCACACAGAACATGAAAATAAAAATAAAATTTAATTCTCAGAATTTAAAATAGTTAATAAACAAAAAATGTATTATAGAAATCTGTGTCTCTTTCTATTTTTCTCTTTCATGTGTGTGTGTGTGTGTGTGTATACTTAAAAGAAATTTGTTTTTTAAATTACCAAGCCTTCAATTCTTAAGATGCCCTGCTCCAGATGCATAGGCAGCAGAGGATGACCTTGTTGGACATCAAAGGGAGGAGAGGTCCCTGTTCCTGGAAAGGCTGGATGCAGTAATGTAGGGGAATACCAAGACAGGGAAGCAGGAGGGGGTTGATTGGGGAACAGGGGGAAGGGAACTGGCTTATGGGATTTTCAGGGAGGGGAGGAACCAGGAAAGGGGAAATCATTTGAAATATAAATAAATAATATATCTAATAAAAACATATTTGATTAAAAAAAGAGGCCCTGGTTGTATGTAGTTCTATCTATGCTAATTTATAATAAGACACGCAAGTATGTACACATAATCATACTGTGTGTGTGTGTATGTTTGTGTGTACAGGAGTCTGTGTATAATTTGTTCAGTTTTTCTAATTGGCCCTGAACTTATATTACTCAGTATACATGGTGAGTGATGCATATTTAAAATATATTTATCAATTTTGCTATAAATATTAGAGATAAAGAATTAAATTTTATTTTTGAAGCTAGCAAACTTTTAATATATTTAAATCAGACTTCCAGGCCACAGGATTTTGCACAATAGTTAATGGATAAATTTTCGCAGTGAATATAAGTAGTAAAAGAGGAAAGGATTTTAATTTCAACATTCATCATACATTTTTGCTGATTTTGTACTTCTATATCCTGAGATAAACTGGAATGGGTTACTAAGGACATAGAAATCATTAGCCTTCTTATTGCTAACATATATAACCATTCTAGAAACAAATCCTGACAAGTGGAAGCTTAGTAAGATGCCAACTATTCATTTCTTTGAAATGTTTCTTGTATATAAATATTACTTACATCTTATTGGACATGTTAACTTATGCAATAAGATTTCATTCCTGGTGGCAAAACTCAGTTGCTTTTTCATAAGTCGACAATAATTGAGGCAAAATATTTCTAGACCAATAGATTATGTATGGTTATAAAAGTATGAAAAGAAATAAAATATTAATATTTATGGTTTATGATGAAGACTAACTCAGTACATTTTACTGAGTATATGGGAAAATATATTTAGAACAGTTAGAATTTAATCAACAGTACATTTTCTTCATTTAGGTCTTGGAAAAATGAAATTGTGAACAAAGACCAGGCTTGACTGCAAATTTTTGAACCTGATTCATTCTAGTGACCTCAATAATGAATGGCAACCCCACTTGTTGGCTGTGCATTCCTTTCTGTACTTCTCCTTTTATTTGACACTATGAGGATAACAGGTGTTTAAACACAATCTGTTAATAAATTGCTACTGCCAGTATTTCCATGTTGGTAAAACACAGTCACAAAAGAAAAGTTCATTGTGTTAGGTATGGTTCTTCATTAGAGAGAACAGATAAACAATTGCATAAAACCTGTCCTACAGGAAACATTTGGAGGATTTGATTAATTCATTCCTAGATGACTATGGTCATACAGCATTCTACTTTTGAGATACAGATACTTTTCAAACTCCAATAATTTATTTAATATTCATAAAGCCAGATAACTGTCTAACTGAAAGTTATCATGCTATCTCTATATTATACAAACTGACAACCATCTAAACCAGTTGTCGACAACCATCCTAATGCAATCCTTTAACATAATTCTTCATGTTGTGATATCCCTCAACTATAAAATAACTTAAAACTTAATAACTATAATTTTGTTATTCTTGAGTCATATTGTTAATGTCCAACATGCAGGATATCTGATATGTAACCCTAAAAGTTGTAGTATTAATTATTAATTAATAAATCTCTGCACAGGTTTGCTACTAGCCTCAATGGCTTATGTTTTCAAATGAAACGTACACACACGCACACACACACTTTTTATATTTTAATATGTCTTAAACAGCACAATAGCTGGGCAACTGCCTAGCCTGTATTATGCTAGAATCTACCTCCTACCCATAATTCTGAGTTACTACTTACTAATATCTATGTTCCATCTTGACCACTCTGGATCCATTTGTGCAGCTATCTAGGCCACATTTCTTGTCCCAGAGTCCAAGGTGCTTTCCTTGCTTTTCTCCCTCACAGTGGCTTCTGTGTATCTCCTCTCTGTACTCTGTTATAAAGTATGGTGGATCTCCTCTCTCCTTCTCCTCCTGGTCCCACACACAGGAATCCTAAAATCCCTCCTTTGTCTGTTCTCTCCAGCTATTGGCAGCTGGTATCTTTATTTACCAAACTGAACCAAGTGATAGCAAGTTCCCAGAAGCTACATGAAGACTCTCTCAAGCAACAATATTTTAAGAAACATACTGAGCATTCTGAAAGCAATCAACTATAGAAAGGGATCATGATCCAGAGCTTGTGAACTAGTAATCTTAAATATCATGTTCTTTAGGGATCATTTGCTTTTAATTGAAACCATGAACAATGTTATTTTTAGGAGTTCCTAATCATTGTTTTTTTTTCTTCTCCCTTCTTTCTCTCCTTTATCTATTCCATCCTTTCTCATTCTCTTCTCTTTAGCTTTCCTTTCTGACACAACTCATTTCTTTTATTTTCTGTGCTCTCCTTTTCATTTTTTCACTTGCATCTCTAAGGTGTAACAACATTGCTTGATAATGAAAAATGGCTCAGTACAAGATAAGAATGTAGAATGAACCAGTGCAGGAATGTCTCATTGATTGCTTGAAAAATGCTCTATTTTATTAATGAGATGACAATATGCACAAAAGGAAAGAGACAGCATAGTAGAGTGATTGGAACTGAAAATGCCAGACAAAATAGAAAATTGTAAAAACATCAGCAAAGAGGATCAGAGTAGTTGCTGTATAACTCAATGCACACATGATTCTTTTACAGATTAGGTATACAAGTTTTGTTTCTTGGAAGTAGAATGTAGATTGAAGGGTATAATTACACAAACTTATTTAATTTTAAGACAAAGAAGAGTGAGTGTTATATATTTGTACCAATAAACTTTCCACTTTTCCCACACAATTTACCATGTCTATAAACAAAGGTATATTTATGCTGCTAATTGCTTCAAAAGTTCTTACATCTCATCTAATCAGAGATTTAAGTATTTTCTCTAGAACTCACCCATCATATGCTAATCACTAATCATATGCTCTATGATAATGACTATAGTGTTTTATAAATAGATTTCGTGATTCAATTTATAGACCTATTAAGCCAAGTATTTTGCCTAGCATAACTATACAACATCCTGCATAGCTTATACCTTATTATAGTGAGGCAAGGAAAATTACACTAGCTTGACTGCAAAAAGTGACTGTTGATATTATTGAGTAGTAGATTTATGCAGATGGAAATATGGAGGGGCATCATTGTAGCTTTGTGAAAAGCTCACTGAGAGTAAATGTTAAAGAAAATTACATGAGATGAAATGCCTATGCAAAAAGTTCTAATATGTTTCTTACAAATCAGATTTCATTTTATATGTAATTTTGTTTTATAATCTATTGAGATGAAAATACACCTATGACCACACACTAGAATAATATTTATCAATTCTTTCTTTATGTCTACAGACACACACACACACACACACACACACACATATATATATATATATATATATATATATATATATATATTATGTTTTACTACATTATTTCTGAAAATAAGTTTTGAAAGGAATCCAAGAGATATTTGGGGCAAAACTTAGTTTCATTTTAAAACAAATTTGTAAAAGATTACTCTTTAAATAACTGTTATTATTATTATCAAATTATTAAGAATCCCTAAAATAAGGAATCCTGTTTTTCAAACAAAAGTGTTAAAGATGTGTGTGTGTGTGTGTGTGTGTGTGTGTGTGTGTGTGTGGTGCTGGAAATACAATTGATCTAACTCCCATATACATATTTGCTGATCTAGTATTTAATGAGTATTAAATCTTTCTTTTTTATTATAATGGATATTTGGAGCCTTGAAAATTATATTCTGGTAAAGATCTTTTCTCAATTAGTTGGTTGCCATTTTGTCCTTTTGACAGTGTCCTTTGCCTTACAGAAACTTTGTAATTTTATGAGGTCCCATTTGTCAAATCTTGATCTTAAAGTATAAGGTATTGGTGTTCAGTTCAGGAAATTCTCCCCCGTGCCCATGTGCTCAAGGCACTTCTGCAGTTGCTTTTCTATTAGTTTCAGTGTTTCTGGTTCTATGTGGAGGTCCTTGATCCACTTGGACTTGAGCTTAGTACAAGGAGATAAGAATGGATCGACTTGCATTCTTCTGCATGCTAGCTGCCAGTTGAACCAAAACCATTTGTTGAAAAGGCTTTTTCATGATCAAGTGACCATAGGTATGTGGGTTCATTTCTGGGTCTTCAATTCTGTTCCATTGATCTACCTGCCTGTCACTGTACCTTTAACACTATTGCTCTGTAGTACTGCTTGAGGTCCAGGATACTGATTCCCCTAGAAGTTCATTTACTGTTGAGAATAGTTTTAGCTTAGCTATCCTGGTTTTTTTGTTATTCCAGATGAATTTGAGAATTGCTATTTCTTACTCTATGAAGAATTGAGTTGGAATTTCGATGGGGATTGCATTGAATCTGTAGATTGCTTTAGGAAAGATGACCATTGTTATTATGTTATCCCTGCCAATCCATGAGCATGGGAGATCTTTCCATCATCTGAGGTAATAGGTAATAGGTATGTTAAACCAATAATAAATTAAATAGCAATGCAATTAAATAGTAAACATGTGTTCTAAGTTAAATTTTGTCTAAGCCACAGTTTAAGTGGGATCTCCAAGAAGAACATTTTAAATACTGTGTAAAAAGAGCCCTGTGTATGTATGTGTGTTTATGCAAATTGTTATGTTGTCATGCAGTCATTTAAGTCACATCAGTTGATTAGAGTGTTGATGTTTAGAAAGAAATTTTAACATGCATTAGGCACATTTACA
The DNA here is from genome assembly GCA_036184795.1 of Tokudaia tokunoshimensis. Taxonomy (NCBI): domain Eukaryota; kingdom Metazoa; phylum Chordata; class Mammalia; order Rodentia; family Muridae; genus Tokudaia; species Tokudaia tokunoshimensis. The sequence continues at coordinate 765,064 of BTHU01000012.1, read as the reverse complement.
TAATTGAAGAGATAATATTTAGAGAGGCTTCCATAGGATAGCTAAGTCTGGAAATACAAACTATCTTTATGTGAAAATCGGTCAAGATGTTATAAAAATTAATGCTAATCTCATACTTAGAAATGTTTACAAATGCTACTACAGAAACCTACAATGAATCAAAATACAGAGTTGTAGAATCAAAACCCTGTAGATATATCTGCAAAACACTCTTGCACCTAAAGTTCAGGGAATGTTGCAGAAGAGGGTGCAGAAATCTTTTAAAAGACAGATTAGGGAGTTTGCTGTAAAGGTATTGGGGACTTCTTTTCTAATTTAAAGTTAATATTTTTTAAAAATAGAGTACACTACTTATTTCCTTTTCTAACTACCCCATTACCACCACTCTATCACAACTTTAAGTCTTTTTGTCTTATTTTCTTTACTTCATCTACTCAGAGCTGCCTGTATGTGAATTAATGTAAAAGCACCTATTGAAAAATGGGTGGCCATATCCTACAAAAAAAAAAAAAGAATCTAATTCTCCCAGAACCATGCGTTATCAATATCTCTTCAGCAAGTGGTGACACTTTTTAACCACCTTCCCAATTCATGCTGAAAACCTTTTACTATCTTGATCATGCAGTGGTCTCATACAAACTGTTACATCTATTGTGAGTTCATATGTGTCATGTTGTCTTAGAAATGGTTGCATTGGAATTATCTATTGCCTTTGGCTATTTCTTTGCAATTCCTCTTCCACAATAATCTTCGAGCCTTCAGTGGAGGAGTACTATGTAGATAAGACATTTAGACTGGACACACTTTGGGCATTTATTCTCTGTATGTGACTAATTATAGGTTTTCCTTTTACTGCTATCTATTACTGGGAGAAGCTTCTCTGATGAGTGTTGAGAGATTTACTTTGCTATATATATAACAATTAGTAGAAGTCTCTTTAATATTATCTTTGTTTAGCAGAATAATAAATAGTAGGTTCTTCTATGGCTTAAGATCTGTTTTCACACAGGCTCTTGGGCTTATAAATGTGTAAGGAATGCCTTCTATTTTGTGGAGCTAGTCTTTTAGTTGCATTAATGTTAGAAAATTGAATATCAATTTTTAAGTCAGAGTTTAATTATAAACATATTAAGTTCCAGTTGTATAGCAGGCAAATGTAAGGCTCAGATTGACCAAATCACAATCAACATTAATCAGAAAGCAAATTACATTTTTACCCAAAATACTATTGATTATCATGGTTCAAGCTAGGGTGTATCTAAAGCATACTTCAATAATGTTAGCAGCGTTTAATAGGTGCTCAATATCATGTTGAAAGCCTGGCTTCCTCACATCAGGAAGATGTATTTTTTGTCCCACAACACCTCTTCTGACTTCCAGATTGTTTAAAATGAAAGGTTTTCACTCAGAACAAAAGTGGGAAAACTTCAAAGCAAGAGAAAATATCAGAATAGAAACTGAAGTATTCAAAATTTTTCAAACTGCTCAGAAACATGATATTTCTGTAAAAGCTGGTTGCTATTGTTGTTGGAATCTGAACCCCAAAACACAGAATGCAATTTTATCTCCACTGTTCTACACTTTCGGGGAAAGGTATTTAAATTGCAGTTCACTCCAGTTCTGTTCATCAAGATGTCATGTTCTTTGAATATATTTTGTGTAAAGTTCCATCCCTCATTCAAATACAAAGTTAAGAAAGGAATAGTTCCCTCATACAAATGTGCATTGTTCATCTATTTCCCCTTTAAAGCAGTCAGCCCACTGGGAATACACAGCAACTGTGCTGGATATGAGGACAAGTTTCTGAGTGGGTTAGCTTTGTCTCCTGAAGCAAAAATAAACATTATGTTATGAAAATAGTTGAAGCTTTAGGTTAAAAATGAAGTAATAATAATGTGTTGCTATTCATAGAGAGTCTAATGATATGTAATGATAAGCCTGAAGACAGCAATAATGACAAATTATAATGTGATAGAGAGCTGAAAACAGAAGGTGATGGTATTGATGCAACAGTGAGACAGTTTACAGCATTGTAAGAATTGAGAACATTGTTACTGCTCACTCCATTCTCCTTCCTGGGCCTGTGTAGATGTATCAAATTGAGTGACAGATATGCAACTTTTCTGCTGCTCCTGAAAAAATACTTTCCTCTATTTCAGAATAAAACCATCTTAAGCTACATCAATGTAACCATTATGTCAAACTTTGGTAATTTAAAATTCTAGAGAAGCCACTGCCACGGTAGCTCAAGGTCATTATCATCTGTTGCCCTTCAGGTGCACTCTTGTACTTCTTGGAAAGTTTTCAAATGCTCTTTTGAGCCTGGTGATTTGCTTGCTGATAAATTTATTTTTCCCACTTTACATATGTTGTTCCTTTTTAACTATTTGTGATGCATTTTTAAGCCAACAATATTTTTGCTGTAAAACCAACAAATATAATTCTCTTTTTCACTTCATTTTGAGTAACTCTATTAAGATAGCTTGTTTCCCTTCACATCCCTTTTAATGGTAGGTTCTTCTTTTTCTTTCTTTCTTCCTCTCTTTCATTCTTGTTTTTTTTTTGTTAACCTCAGTGAAAATGGGAGGCTGGCCCTATTTTTTCATTTTACCTTCATTTACCTTGTGAACAGATGAAGCTTTCCAGCCATGTAACATCCACATAAATTCTTTCCAATGGCCCTGCTTCCTGACTCATTGTTGCAGAAGGTTAAATAGAAATGGACTTGGAACAGATCACTAATGTACTTAAAGTAGCAAGGTTAAGGTAATGACTTTAAAAAGGATATGACTCAGAAATATATTGCAGTTTTCAAAGTAAGAGTGTGGATTCATTGTTCAGAAAGAGACTTATATTTACACTAAAAATCTATATAGCAGACAAATAAATTGCTTAAACTTACTGAACAGAAAAGGCCATATTAACCAATAAATAATCTAGAAGGTAATAAAACCTGTGACATACAATGTCTGTGACTTAAGGATATGACCTGAAGGTCCAACTTCATTTCAAATGGTCAGTAGAATATTCCATTATTTAGTGAGAAATGAGCAAATGGCATTTAAAGGATGTGAATGGTGAAACAAAGGTTCCTGTTCAATGGCATTTTTCATGAAGAAGAAAACAATAATAAACTAATAATGGCAATCACATGAAAAGAAAAACAAAAATCTTGTGAAATTCCCAACTGACACTTAAACTAATAAGCAGAAATGAATACATTTAAAAAAGCACCAATTTCATCCTATAAATGTTTTAAGCTAGCTGGGAGTGAAATAGGGAGAACTTATTAATGTCAGCATCATATATGATTGAAATTTATTGTCTGAAATATACAAATGAGATAATAATAGAATGACAAGTGAAATTACAGAGTATGCTTGCCTTGTTTTTTATTATAGTTCTTTTTCTCCTTTGGGTTTGTTCCTACATATTCAACCTAAGGACAAACATCAAACAATCAATCAAAATTGCACTGCCCCAATCCTATATTAGGTTTCAAAAGAAACAATTATTATATAAATTCAGTATTTTGATTCTGATATGTTAAATCACTGTGTCTAAGCAAATTCCTAAAGATTGAATTATAAATTTGTTCATAATGAACTTTTTCAATACACAAATAACTCTGAAGTATATGATATTTCTTCTTGTATTCAAATATAATTAGATGAAAATAACCAATCTCAATGATAATAATTTGAAAGCTAGAAAAACAAATGACTTATTTTCAGATAGATTTCTATTTCAGTGCAAGTTGTTGAGTCACTTAACAGTGAACTTTACCATTGTGAAAAGCAGCTAAAACTAGTACATTTTCTTTAGGGTTTGTGAGACATTTTCTTAGAGATAAATTTTTACTTTGTCAATAGATACACATAATCAGGGTCACTGTAAGTTAAATGAAAATTAAACACTATTTGTTGTAGTGTAAAAAGAGGAGGATATTCTTGGACAAAATAATATAGCTGAGTAAAGAGCAGAGATTATTCAACCCAGTGGAAAAATATTAATTTCAAGAAATGGTTTGATAAAGTAGGTGGTCATGTAGCCCGTTAGACATTTTGTTTTAAGATAACAGTGTATGCTTGAATGTTTAGCAAATGAAACTCTTGATCTTTATAATTTTTTTCTTTACTAAAATTCTAAAATGCATTCATGTGTCTTATATTAACATTACAAGGTAATATCTAATGATACTCCGAATATAAAAATCAGCTGAGCCTGAGTTATAAATTTGATACATTTCACTTAGCATATATTGACAGTTCAGAATAACAGCCTTAAAATGCTTGTGAGATCCTTCAGTATACCAACATATTTTCTAAGAATTTTTTCTATGGGGAAAATATTAAAATGTAATTAACAAATAAAAGCAGTATGCATTGAAGGTAACCAAATGCAATAACTGAAAGCCAACTTAAACTCTAAAAAGCATATAAATAATAAATATATTAATATATCATAATATGCAGACTTCTCAGACTGACGTGTAGAGAACTCTAAGCACAAGGGCTTGTTAGTTATTATATGTGAAATTACAGACTTTGTATCTCACATAAATTGTAGATATTTTATATTCTCAGAGCTACAGTCCTTTAACTCAATGAAAAATTTATGTATATTTTTCCCCCTCAGAAAATGGGAAAATTCTCAAGATGTTTTATTTGTCCTCTCTGACAAAATGATCATCCTGTATTGTGGATGGCCCTGGTGTTATCATATTTTGATGTTAATTCCGCTTTCCCAGGAGCAGTGGTCCTGAATGAGGAATGAGTGACACACTCAGGTGACTTCTTGTGAACTATCCCCTAACAAATAAAGGAACCAATCACTGGGCAAGTAGGCAGGACTTGTGGGTTGGATAGGGGAAGAGAGTAGGCAAGAGAGAAATAGGAGCTTTTGAACAGTGAGAGTAAGAGGACAAGAAATAGCTATTAATGTCTCCTGAGTTAGATGACAAATCCACCAGGATTGCCACCAAAAGATTTAGATTAATATGGCTTACAAGATTAAGATTCTAGTTGATGCACCCAGTGATTGAATTACCTTTGTTTGTGAACTAAGTTTGTGTTGTGTTTTCCTTCACATGGGGGCTTGACTGGGTCCAGAGAGAAAGGTACAGTGGCAAAGCTTGGTTTTGCCAGAAGTGCACAACTAAAGGCCATAGGAGATTTGAAGCATGGGGCTGGCATGGTAGCAACCCACCATGGGGAGCTTAGCGAGCTGAATGGAGAGATTTCAGAGCTCTGAGTCAGTCTCCATGAGATGAGGACAGGCTGGACCTTGCCCACTGGCACAGTGCTGGCCATAGAATGGATTCTTTTTTTTAAATACTTCCTGCAACAATCCTTTATAAGGAAAAAAGTAATTTAGTTTTGCTATTTCAGGAGGCTTACCTGATAGTTGCTTCACTCAATCACTTTTTGCTTGGGGTTGCAAAATATATCCCAAAGTTCATGTATCTTATCCTAAAAGAATTTTCACTGCTTGGCAATTTGGAACAAAATATGAGAGAGGTTCTGTTTGATTTATCCAGAAAATAGCCACAAGTGCTCCCCCCTTCCACTAGTTATGACTTCCTTACCATTCATCCCTCAAAAGCACCCATGCTGTCTACAAGCATTTTGCATGTGGGACTTTGAAAAGCATGTTAATTATTTTTCTCTTGTTGTGTTAAAAAAAAAAGACATCAATATTAATCCTGCCAATCCATGAGCATGGCAGATTTTTCCATCTTCTGAGGTCTTCTTCAATTTCTTTCTTCAGAGACTTGAAGTTCTTGTCATACAGATCTTTCACTTGTTTGGTTAGAGTCACGCCAAGATACTCTATATGGTTTGCGGCTATCGTGAAGGGTATCATTTCTCTTACTTCTTTCTCAGCCTGCTTATCCTTTGAGTATAGGAAGGCTACTGACTTGCTTGAGTTGATTTTATATCCGGCCACTTTGCTGAAGTCGTTTATCAGCTGTAGGAGTTCTCCGGTGGAGTTCTTTGGGTCGCTTAAGTATGCTATCATATCGTCTGCAAATAGTGATAGTTTGACTTCTTCCTTTCCAATTTGTATCCCTTTGACCTCTTTTTGTTGTCTAATTGCTCTAGCTAGAACTTCAAGTACTATATTGAAAAGATATGGAGAGAGAGGGCAGCCTTGTCCAGTCCCTGATTTTAGTGGGATTGCTTCAAGTTTCTCTCCATTTAGATTGATGCTGGCTACCGGTTTGCTGTAAATTGCTTTTACTATGTTTAGATATGGGCCTTGAATTCCTGATCTTTCCAAGACCTTTAGCATGAAAGGATGCTGAATTTAGTCAAATGCTTTCTCAGCATCTAATGAGATGACCATGTGTTTTTTTTCTTTGAGATTGTTTATATAGTGGATTACATTGATGGATTTCCTTATATTGAACCATCCCTGCATCCCTGGGATGAAGCCTACTTGATCGTAGTGAATGATCGTTTTGATGTGTTCTTGGATTCGGTTGGCAAGAATTTTATTGAGTATTTTTGCATCGATATTCATAAGAGAGATTGGCCTGAGATTCTCTTTCTTTGTCGGATCTTTGTGTGCTTTTGGTATTAGTGTAATTGTGGCTTCATAGAACGAGTTGGGTAGTGTTCCTTCTGTTTCTATTTTGTGGAACAGTTTGAAGAGTATTGGTGTTAGGTCTTCTTTGAAGGTCTGATAGAATTCTGCACTAAAACCATCTGGACCTGTGCTTTTTTTGGTTGGAAGACTTCCAATGACAACTTCTATTTCTTCAGGGGTTATAGGATGGTTTAGATGGTCTATTTGATCCTGATTTAATTTTGGTATTTGGTAACTGTCAAGGAAATTGTCCATTTCCTCAAGATTTTCAAAACAGTGGATTGAATCTTTATCACATCAACGTGAAGACACATGGAACTCCTCAGTAGCATTTAACCATGAAATTACAAGAAACTAGTAGCAACACAGCAATCTATGCTTGAGGGGCCAGGCTCCAGAACTTAGAAGTAGCCAGGGAAATGCACTTTCATTTTTGCTTAGAGAAAAATTACAAAGTGGTTGTGCATGATATCATTATATCACAAGCTCAGAGTAACCTTTTCAGACACTGGGATTTTTGAATGTTTTGTCTAATAGAGAATAACATCATTTCATCTTGAGTGTCAGGCAGCTTCTAAATGTCAGGAATTGCTTTTTTGTTCTTTTCCTTTAAGTCTATCATTTGAAAGTTGAGATAATTGAAACAAATTTTTATCTGACAAATCAAGTTTCAAATTAATGAGCCTATAAAAATAGGCTAAGTTGTTGAATAATATAAAATATACAACAATATTTTTACACTAAATGTTGGCTCAAACAACTTTCAATGAATATGTGATGTCATTAGCAAAGGGTACTAGATGAAAAAGTACATACTTGACTTAAGTATCTCCTTAGATGCATTTTGCATGGAATGAACTGTAGATGGGAAAGGTGCTTAAGAAAACACTCAGTATTATTTTACATTACCTCTTTAGAAAGCTTTTCTTCATTACTTCATCATATAATGGTTTACAAATTTTGAATACATGTGTAAATGATACAAACCTTCCATTTTGTTCAGGAACTTGTTTATAGATTGCCCACGATTAGTATTCATAAAGCTTTCCCTGATATGTACTCAATGCTGAGAGTGCTGAGTACTTAATGCTTCTTGCTGAAAGCTGCTCAATACAACTTCCTATTTTCTTTATTGTCTATTACTTCATGTAATAATAGATATTTTAAATGCCTTAAAATATATTCAACAACCTGAATTACATTATAATCACCCCAGATGTCTACATTCAAATTTTACATCATGTTTTGTGAGCCCCCTAATTTGCAAATTAATGTGTACGCCTATATGAAAATGTATAGATGAATGTATGTGTGTGTGTTTGTGCATGTATGTGCATAATTTTATGCGTAGGTGTGCTTTCCCTACTAGACAATATACTCAGGCCTTTTGACTTCCTTGCTACACTTCTTAGGAATATGGTCTCTTGAGTTTATTCAGTTTAAATCCACATGTTTGAAATCAAGCTCCTTCGAGCTACCTCTGTGAATGTTTTATGTCATGAGAAGATTATTTTGAAAATAATAATAGAAAGAGTATCTTACTGGATATTTGTGGAAAATCATTGGCATATAACAGGTATAGCACTTAAAGTAGTTTTAGAACCTGACAAATGCCCAGAGATGGTCTTTATGTTGCAGTCTTAAATTACACCTTTTTGAGGCCCCTATTAATTCTTCAGTGTGTAGGCACACCATCTACACTGTCCCTTATTCTACCTCAGGATTCTCACTGTGTCTTTGCATTCTCTATCTTTTTATTCCCCATAATCCAGATGAATTCTTGTAGTATTCATTCATTTAACACAGGCCAGAGAAATACATTGATTTTGTGCTTACAGAAGAAGCACCAGATATTTGCCATTTCTCTAAAATATTTAATGATAAATGAATTAATTAAATATTGAACTCAAAAATTCCAATATAATATAAACATTCAGAAATATAGTTTTTCATTGCTTACTCCCTTTAATTAATATTTATTTTTCTGAGCACTTTGTATCCAAGCATTGTATTGTGTACTATATGTACCTCCCATATTATATATTACGCCACAGACTTTTCCTTATCACTGTCTCCTGTTTCTTCAAGGCTGTCATCTTATTTTCTTATTTTTTATGGTTTTATTTTGTGCATATTGCCTTTCATCTGCATCAGTGGATGTCTGTTCCTTCTATTGAAAGTCCATAGTACTTTGTCTTATTAATTTTAGGTGTTTCAAATTTATTACTGTTTTTTTTTCATTTCTAACCTTTGATAAGGAATCATCCTGAACAAATTTCACTAATACCTACTACATCATTTATAATTTTAGGTATAATATAGATAAACTTTATCTATTCAAAATAGTATTATTTGCAAGAATAAAATTTTGAAAATTTCAGAATAAAGAGCATATGCAAGGATTTTAAAGTTAATATTTATAAATAAAAGTATATTGAGCAAACCTATTACTCCAACTACAATTTGGTGGTTTGAACATCATTTCATATGAAATATTATTTCTAGGTTAATTAAAATGTACTTCAGATTTTCTCTTTTTCTTTATATTAGGAACTTAGAATAACTCTTGGCTACGAGTAACTGTATGACATTTAAGGCAGGAACTTTAGATGCCCTGCTCAGGAAGCTTTAGAGGGGTCTCTACATTTGAAAAGCCCACAACATTTATATAAAAAAGCCACATTTACTTGATATGTTTTACTTATGACAATGAAAATCAATTTTGAAGAATAATCACATCAGTTTATATGCTCATTACAAAAGTAAATCAAGCATATATTAAATGCTTAGAAAGATAAAGAAAAGCAAGATACCTACATAACTAGCAGCCTATGTGATGGTTATGCCTGGTATCAAGACTACTCCATGGAATATACATTTTGATGTGGACTAGTAGACTTCTTAATTTCTGGAATAAATTAATCCATATATATATATTTCTGTATGTTGACTTATCATAAAATAAATTTCAAAACTGAAAAAATATCCTTTAGAAAAAAATGTACCTGCATAAAACAAATGAAACAATTTCCCTATTTATATTCAGTGTTATTATCCAACAGTAACTAATCTTTAATTAGATACTTGCTATCCATTGAAACAAACGTAGTACTGGCTAAAATCTAATAAAATTGCTTTAGCAGTCCTAAACAAACCAAACAAAATATATCTGATATTTTAATCAGAAAAACATGTACACAAGATCAAAAAAGGTGAGTTAATCCAATTAAAGTTTTGCATCACTGTTGAAGTTGATTTTTATAGATTTTTGATTCCGGATGCAATTTTGATCTACCCTGTTTTCTGAATTCACTGTTTTCTAAATTCACTTTTATTTCTTCCTTCATGTTCTTTTTTTATTAGAATTCACTGGTTTTTTTCAAAACCTATAAAGTCACATTATTATTGTTCAAACAATATCCTGAACTTGGAATCAAGTATATTAGATCAAGTAAAGGTATAACAAAATCTTGCATTGTACAAAATATTATCTCATTAGTGTGTTATTATTTAAACTTTTATTTATCTTAACTTTAGAATATTTTGTTACATTGTTAGACTGTTGTATATCTTAGTGTGTCTTATGGTCCCTCCTAAGCTCTCAGACATTGAATTCAAGTTTAACAAATTTTAAATGGACTACTACAAGAATTATAGAAACTGTGGTATATATAACAAGTTGTTAAAAACAGTGGCAGCTTGAAACAGTGCATTTTCTCACAATGTCTGTGCCTTGGAGGCAGGATATTCTCTGTTCCATTTGTTATCTTAGTTCTTTTGCCAGGATCACTGGTTGCTGCCAGAATTCATGTCTTACAATATGCGACAGGGGTCAACAGTTTTTTGTTTGTTAGCTAGCTTTCTGGTTGTTGAGGGAAGTTATTTCAGTTTTCTATGCTAGCAGGTCTGATATATGTGATCATTTTATTATGGTTATTTCCATTTCCTTGCCATTAACTACCGCTTTTAATTTACCCTTGTTCTCTGGTTTTTGCCTCTACCAACTATTAGAGAACGCCTGTATTCTGAAGTTCTTATGTGATTAAATCAAACCTCATGAGATTAATTTCAGTTTTAACTACCACACCATCAAAGTAACAAGAACTTAAATTTATTCCTGAAATTTTTAACATTCTTCCCATTTTCATGGAATAAAGCCACAGTGCATTTGTAAGTCCTAGATGTGCTGAAGCATCCTGCTACCTTAACTAACTCATGGTTTTAAAAGAAATCTAACAACACACAGCCTATCTTATCTTTTGTTCTTTCCCTGTCCTATATTTTAAATCCTATGAGATATCATACAGGGAATACACTTTTTCCTTATGTATTTTAATGCTTTGAGCTACAGACCTTTCTGAGACTTCATGTAACCATCTGGAAGAATGCTACTGTTCTCATAGTAAAGTTGCTTTTGTTTCCTTTTATGTGTTGAATTATAGGTGAATTTTGTCAGTTGGTGTTTTATTTATTATAAAACCAATATCTCTTAGTAATACTATTTATCATGACTTTCTTTTTGACAGGATATTCTAAGAAGCAGATGACTATATATATATATATATATATATATATATATATATATATATATATATATATATAACAAATATCTGTCTTAGAGTCAATGTTTACAACAGTAAATGAGGAAGGAACAGAAAAATGCTGTAGTACTTTCAAATGCATGCCAGAACTTAGGAACATGAAAGGAATGGAAGTGAGAGGGTAGGTTGGAAATCCCTTGTCATCATATATGCCTTTACCAACGCTATATCTGACAGAGGGCTAATATTCAATATATACAAAGAACTCAAGAAGTTAAACTACAGAGAGACAAGTAACCCTATTAAAAAATGGGGTACAGAGCTAAACAAAGAGTTCTCACCTGAAGAATATCTAATGACTGAGAAGCATCTAAAGAGATGTTCATCATCCTTAGTCATTAGGGAAATGCAAATCAAAACAACCCTGAGATTCCATCTCACACCAGTCAGAATGGCTAAGATCAAAAACACAAGAGACAGCAGTTGTTGGCGAGGATGTGGAGAAAGAGGAACACTCCTCCACTGCTAGTGGGATTGCAAGCTGATACAACCACTCTGGAAAGCAGTCTGGCGGTTCCTCAGAAAACTGGGCATGACACTCCCGGAGGATCTGGCTATACCACTCCTGGGCATATAGCCAGAGGCTTTACCTGCATTCAGTAAGGACACATGCTCCGCTATGTTCATAGCAGCCTTATTTATAATAGCCAGAAGCTGGAAAGAACCCAGATGTCCCTCAACGGAGGAATGGATTCAGAAGATGTGGTATATTTACGCAATGGAATACTACTCTGCAATTAAAAACAAAGAATTCACGAAATTCCTAAGCAAATGGTCAGAACTGGAAAATATCATCCTTAGTGAGGTAACCTAATCACAAAAGAACACACATGGTATGCAGTCACTGATAAGGGGATGTTAACCCAGAATCTCGGAATACCCTAGACACAATTCGCATATCAATAGATTTCCAAGAAGATGGAAGGAGAGACCCCTGGTGCTGGAAAGACTGGATGTAGGGGAACGCCAGGACAGAGAAGCAAGAGGGGGTTGAATGGAGAAAAGAGGGAGAGAAGGGGCTTATGGGACTTTTGGGGAGGGAGGAAACGGGAAAGGGGAAGTAATTTTGAATGTAAATAAAAAAACTTAGAAAATAAAATTAAAAAAAAAAAAAAAAAAAGAAAGAAAGAATCTACAAGTGCATGACATAGCCATGAAATGACAGCATTCTTCAGGGGAATCTCCAGTCTCTTAATAATGGTGATGCTTTAATTCAGCATGACCTGAGAAGTTACCTTCATGATGAATGAAATTTGAGAGCACAGAAGCTGGCATTCCTGTACTTTCTCATGGCTGCAATTTAAGTGGAGCAGTCTATGAAAGCCATATTTTGATCTGGTTTTGTTTTTAATGTTTTTTGTTGCTGTTTAGGAATACAGCTATCTGGATGTCTTTTTCTACCAATGTCTGTCTAGAAGTCCACTCACTCTAATTGTTGTTTGCGGAAAAGTAAAACTGTAATTTTGTTCTTGAATATTTGTTTGATGACTAGGAGATTTATTATAAAAAAGACAAAATGTTATTTTTCTTATATTTGTGATGTTACCATCCTAAAGAGCAAAAAATTGGGGTCAAGAAACCTTTAGCTCTTCAATTTTTAGTACATGATTTAAAATTCAAGGTTATCCACTTCTTTCCATTAGCCTTCATAAGTCTCTCAAGTGAATAAAGAGAGTTTATCATTTTGAGTATAAAATCAAAATATGCAACTTCCTACTCCACATAATATCCATAACCCAGGGCTTTTGATTTGGGGATCTTGATTGTTTGAATTCTTGGTATATTTCTAATTTTAGGATGAGTGATTTGTTTTTGCCATGTTATTTCAATTTAGTTAATCTTAGTGTGAGACTTTGTACAAAAAATAATCACCAATTAGAATGATTTTAAAGTACATTATGTCATTTTTAGAGTTTTAAGTAGAAAGAGGGTGCTTTCCTACTCACCCACCCATGATCACCTTATCCTCCCCAGCGCCCCCCTTCCCTGGGCATCAAGTCTCTACAGGATTAAATTCATCCTCTCCCACTGAAACTAGACAAGGTACATCAGTCCCAGGAGCCACAGACCAGCCTCTATAGTCTCTTTGGTTTGTAGCTTAGTCTCTGGAAGCTCTAAGGAGGTCTGGATTATTTAATATTGTTCTTGCTATGGGATTGCCATCTCCATCAGCTTCTTCACTCCTTTCGCTAACTCTTCTATAGAAGTCTCCTAAGTCAGTCCAATAATTGCCTGAAAGTATCACATCCCAGGTCTCTTGGACATTCTAAATGTTCTCACCACTCCCCAGCATCTGTCTCAGTCAGATCTTTGTAGAGCCTCTCAGAGAACAGCCATGCTAGGCTCAAGTTAGCAAGCACAACATGGCATCAATGAGTGTCAGGGTTTGGTGCCTGCCCATTGGATGTTTGAGTTCACTGGGCATGGCTCTTTGGGGAGACAGAACATGGGGAGTTTGACTCTTTCTCCCAGAGCACCCACCGGGTGGTTGCTGGGCTGTAGGGAAGTGCTGAAACACCACTCAGGGGTGGGAAATACAGTCTGAGATGAGGGAGAACCAGAGCTGGTTGGGAGTCCCAGGGCCTGAGATTGGGTTGAGTCATGGAGTTCTCTAACTCTTGAACATCCAAGCACAAATTCAAGTTGCAGAAGAGCAAAGAAATGAGTCAGAACCTGAAGGATGGATCTCAATTTGGGCTGGTCATTGGATCTCCTTTCCTTAAGTCTCTTCCCCAATTTTGTCACTGCATTTGTTCAGACAGAAACAATTCTTGTTCATAAATTTTGAAGGTAAGTAGATGGCCACATCTCTCCACTGAGGGTACTCTTCTCTTTAGGCTCCAGCTCCCCATTTTTAGGCATTTCAGCTAAGATCACACTTTTAGTGTCCTGGGAGCCTCTCACATCCCAGGTCTCTGGGACATTCTAAATGTTCTCACCACTCCCTAGCCCCACCCTATGGCTGCATATTTCCATTCATTTTCCTGGCTATCTGAACTTCTTCCTTGTACCCACCCCATACTTGACTCTGCCTGTTTTCCCCTTCCCCCTCCCCTCTTACACCCTAGATCCCTCCTTCCATTTTTCTCTCAAGATTATTGTGTTCCCTCTTCTAAGTGGGAGCACTCTATTGTTGGTGGAATTGCAAACTGGTAAAACCACTCTGCATATCAATCTGGCAGTTCCTCCAAAAATTAGAAATAGTTCTACCTGAAGATCCAGCTATACCACTCCTGTACATATATTCAAAACCTGCTTAACCATACCACAAGAACATGTGCTATGTTCATAGTGGCCTTATTGGTAATAACCAGAAGGTGTAAACAACACAGATGTCCCTCAACTAAAGAGTGAATACAGAAAATGTGGTTCATTTACACAATGGAATATTATTAAAAAGGAGGACATTATGAATTTTGCAGGCAAAAGGATGGGAGTAGAAAATATCATACTGAGTGAGTTAAACCAGACCCAAAGGGACATGCCTGTTATGTACTCACTGATAAGTGGATATTAGCCAAACAGTGCACAATATTCATCATAAAACTCACAGATTATATGGAGTTTAGCATGGTGGTTTTTATTGCCATTTATTCTAATAAAATTCAATGAGTGACACTATTATGGTGATGAATACATACCAAATATCATTTCTCATCTGAATTGGATAATTCACTGAACTTTGACTACTACTTATTAATACTACTAACTTGAATATGTATTATAAACCCCCTTAAAGTTTGTTTTTTAGCAAAAAGCATATACTTGGACTGATTTATATGCACATGCATATAATCAGTTTCTCCTTAAAATCCATTCACCCTTCTCCCTTCACCAAGTTTCCTTTAGTTCAGGTTCCTCTTCTGTTTCTCTATTTCTGTTCTCCTTTCTTCTCTCCTTCCATTTTTCTGGTAACCTAAAAAGATGTTAGTTTTATCAGCATTATAAGAAATCACCCTTTTTTGTCTTTAATTTCATTCATGTTCTTCACGTTCTACTCTCCTGTTTCCTTTCACTTCATTATCTGCAGTCTTAAAAGGACCTATGATTAATTTAAATAGTTCTCCCTTGTGCATTTAAAATAACAAATTTTCTCTGAGAATTGTCTTCGTAGCATCTTATTAATTTTGGTATTTTGCATTTTATTTCCCTAGTTTTTATCTTTACCCTCGTTTACATATTTATATCTAAAGATTCTGAGCTCAGATCCCAAATAAGGAATGACATGATATATTTGTATTTCTGAGAATAGAATATCACTCTAGTGATACTAAAGTCATATATCTGGAAAATGATAAATCAGCAAAACACAACCAGCATCAAATGCATACTTTAAATGTTATCATTATTTTGTGTGTGTGTTAATGAATAAGCATGTTTGTAGAGGAAAGTGCTTAAGCATGTGGATATCAGAGGACATATATTGAAAGTCAATCAACCGATTGGTTAATCAATTGATCAGTAGGTAGATAAAGAGATAGATGTGTCTATATCTATATAGATGCAGATATCTATCTCTATGCTTTTATCTATCTCTATGCAGATAGAAATTTATACAGATAGATTCATAAATATAGATATATAGGAAATACACAATAAAGTTAGAGTATACACAGAAAGAAACTGAGACATACAGAGAGATGGAAGCCGGAAGTAAACATTAGACATTGTCAGCAACTTTGCAGATATTTAGGCATTATAATAGACTACTATGAGCAGCTATAAAAACATAAATTATATACAAAATTGGCTACATGCAGTAAAGTCAGGAGTATGCTACATTGGGTCTGAATAAGTAAGCAAAAGCTGAATAAAAGAACTTAATAATTTTAAAGTCCCAGAAGAATTATAGGTAAACTTAGAAGATACACAGAACAAAAATTCTAGAAATATCGTGCTGGGAACGATCTCAACAGGTGGGGAAAAGAAGGGAGAGAGTGAAAAAACAAAACAAAACAAAAGAAATGAATGTCAACCATATCTGAGATTCAGATTTCTTGGGAGGTCATGAATTGGTTGTTCTAAAAGAAATGTGGAGATGGAGGAGAGGTACTTATATAAGACGTTGATACTGAGCATCAAATTTTATTGTTTTTAGCTACTATTTATTCATTGGATTTGGAGTCAATGAGATAAGTTAGGCTGTATCTGAAAACCCATATTTAAAATAAAAAAAAAAAAATAAAGTTTTCCAATCAAGCTCATCCACCAGGGTACAGTTGGATTTCTAACAAGGTAGATCAGTCCCTAAATTGAAGGCAAAGCATAATTCCTACAAAATATACTTCTCTCTATTCTGATTCATATCCCACTCCCTTTTGAGGGACATAACCTAATTAATTGCTGTTCATTATTCACAAGTATCATCTACTAAGTTTCACATGAATCAACAATTAATAAAATTCTCAAGTCTTTCAGAGAGGTCATGAAAGTGAGAATTCCATTATTCTATTATTTTTGCCTAATTTTCCCTTTTGTAGAACATAGGTAACTTGAAAATTGCTGTTCATATCCTTCTTTCTGCTATTTTTAATTTAATGAACTTTTATTTAGCATAATCAAGGAAACTTGAAATGTGTTTGAGAAAAGTACATCTTAATGAAGTGTTGTTCAGGATATTTAAAATTAGAAGAGAAAGAGACCATAAAGTGATCCTTTGGTAGCATATAATCTGTTGAAGGAAAAAAGAGTGTTGATTTTATTCTCTGATGTCTATAAGCTGAAAGTGATAAGCTTTCCATGACATCTGAGGTTACAGTCTGTCTGACATAGACAGGATAAAGGCAAGGTCTAAAGGTATTTCAAAAAGGAAATCTGTAAGCAGAATAAAAAAAGGAGGAAATGAATCAATGGCATTAAAATTTTATCATTTTCTTTTCTATTATTCACTTTATGCATTTACATTTCAAATGATATCCCCCTTCCAGGTTACCCCTCCACAAACCCCCATAACATTCCTCTCTCCCAACACCCCTTTGCTTCTATGAGGGTTCTCCTCCACTCACTCACCAGTTCCTGCCTCACCTCTCTAGAATCCTCCAATGCTGGGGCATCAAACCTCCACACGACAAAAGGCCTCCACTCCCATTGATATCAGATGAGGCCATCCTCCGCTACATATATATCTGGAGCCATGAGTCAGTCCATATATATTCTTTGGTGGGTTATTTAGTTTCTGGGAGTTCTGGGTGGTTCAATTAGTTGATATTGTTCTTCCTATGGAGTTGTAATTCCCTTCAACTCCTTCAGTTCTTCCCCTAGCTCTTCCATTGGGGTCTCCAAGCTCAATACGATGGGTGGCTGTGAATATCTGCATCTGTATTGGTCAGGTCCTGGTAGAGCCTTTCAGGGAACAGCTATACCAAGTTCCTGTCAGCAAGCTCTTCATAATAGCTAAAGTGTTGGGGTTGGTTTTGTGTCTACAGGTGGGAGGGGTCCCTAAGATGGGGGACTCTGGATTTTTTTTTTGTCCTTGTCTTTCCTTTGGACAGAAACACTTCTGGGTT
This sequence comes from Tokudaia tokunoshimensis, assembly GCA_036184795.1. Lineage (NCBI taxonomy): Eukaryota > Metazoa > Chordata > Mammalia > Rodentia > Muridae > Tokudaia > Tokudaia tokunoshimensis. The sequence goes on along the minus strand of BTHU01000012.1, from coordinate 747,366 downwards.
AAGTGTGGATGCTTCTACATAGAAGGGGGAAATAATCACAGGAGGCAGGGGGAGGGAGGTACCTGAGAGGGAGAAAAGAGGGGGAGAATAAAAAAGAAGGGGCAGGATCAGGTATTGGAAGGGACAGAAGAGAAGAACAGAGGGTCAGTAAATCAAATAAAAATATGTAGAAGTTGGGGATGAGGAATTTGATGTGCCTACTAGAAAGTCTCCGACATCAGGGAAAGAAGAGTTTCCCAGGATATTATCTGAAATATGCAACAAGCAGTGATTGAACCAGTAGAGACCACCTCCAGTAGATAAGCATAGCCCCCAGTTGAAGGATTGGACAACTCAACCATCTCAAATTTTTAAATACTATTCAAATTACTTAAGAGACATAATTTGCTAAAATTGGCTTGGTAAGGAAAGAAGAATTACATGCAGAAAATGAGAGAAAATGGATTCTACACCCAGTGCTTTTAACATATTATACAAGCCTCTAGTTGGGAATTGATAAATGTGGTTGACACCTTGATGTCAACCATAAAAGACATTCTTTATATACACCATGTTTAACTGCTTAACTATAAAAAACTAGTATTGTAACTGGATTTTTTGGTAAGGAATATATTCATAGTAATTTGTTGTGCAAAATTGAAAATGATGAAGCAGTTATGCTGTAATTTTCCCTGCATGTTTTGTGAGTGAAATTTTTTCTCTCATATTTTTTCTGTTTCTGAAGAAAATGTTTTTGATAATCTAGACTATAGAGACATGAAAGGAAAGAAAACTTTAAACATAGCATTTCTGTTTAGATAATGAAGAGACTCATGAAATCTGTTACAAGAAAATAGGAATATGCATGTAAACTTGGCTTAAGGTTCTGATTGGTCAGCTATTTGTTTTGTAACCTTAATAAAAACTACTTTTGATTTTCTTTATGGTTTGCATTTTATATTTCACAAAATAAGAAAATAAGCAACTATTCTGTCAGATAAGAGGATATAAGCAGCAAAGTATTTATGAGGTGAAAACTACATTACATCTGAATTAAGAAAATTCTAAATGTAGAACATGGAAACATGGAAAAGAAATGGCAAGCTAAATTTATCTTTGTACTAGTACCCTTGCCAGAATCTTGGCACGAATATCAAGATAGGATCCTCATGCTACAGATGTATTTACAAATCATTTTTTTTTGTTGGAAGACTCAGGTTTTAGCATGGAAAAGGTATATCTTGTTCCATTTCTACTCACTAACCAAAGTTGTATTTATAATCTATGTTCTACTTTTACATAATCTAATTAATTTGGAATGCATCCCCTCAGGTATTATGGTTCATTCCTTTATAATAAGGTAGTGGTAAAAGGTTAAATACCCACAAATGGCACAGAAACCCCAATTCTACTCATTTAATTTAAATGTTTTGTTCTGTCTGTAAGATATTTTGATAGGATTTTTGCGGGTATATACATCATATTAATATGTGAAAAGATAATTTCTTCTCCTGGTAATTTTACAAATTTATATAGATTAAATTGTTCCAATTCTATAAACTGAATAAGATTGTCAAAAACAGAAGAGGTTAACCAGAGGTGAAATTTTACTTTATTTTTTTGTAAAGGAATTTGATTATATACAAAGGATCACAAACCCAGTATTAGTAAACTGGATCTTGGGAACCTTGAAGACTGTCAACAAAGATTCTTTCAAATTGAGAATTTGATTATTTCCGTAGAGCTCCTATAGGAAAATAATTTGCCCACAGAACAAGAGAATAGGCATGTTTCAAAGATAAATGTGTTAACTATTTATGTCATTGTCTTATAAATATTTCCTTATTTGTTTTCATATAGTAACAGAAAAATGTCCAGGTAATATCATATTAAACTGTTTTCCACATTAACAAGTCTTGGTTATCATTTCATTTGTTCCATTTAGGATAGACATGGACCAGATTTTAACATTTTTACCATATCTGTTGTCTAAAATTATATGTGAAACATGGTAACTCTTTAAAATAACTCACATTGTTTTCTATTACTATTTACATCCTAAATAAGCCCATTTATAAGTGAAATTTGCAAATCACAGCTTCCAAGCAAGATACTGAAGAACCTCCTTGACCTAGCATCTACTTTGTGCCCCATATTACATTCTGTTTTCCCAACTCCTGCAGCTATACTGACTGACACAGACATGAATTTGCCTCAGCTGACATAAATGGTGAAGATATGGGGTCTACCTTTAGGATAATTTGGGAGATATTATCTACCCATTTCAGGAAGTCTGGCGGTGTATAACCCCCATTAGATAAAAGGTGCCTGGGATAATTTCACTCCTATTACCTTTGGCTTTTTCCTTGTGGTCCTTTCTGTCTTTTCAGTCCCACTTCCTGGTATATCACACCCACCCACTAAGTTCATACCAAAATGAGAGCCTCAGGTTCCATCTTATATGAAAATCAAACCATGATGGCCTCTATCTATAGCCTTATATCTCTCATTTCTCTTCTCTCTTGTTGACACAGTTTTATGAGCTTCAGGGGATATACTTGCAAGTGAATGCTTCCATTCATACATGCTGCTTTCTACACATTCATCCTAACTACCTCCATGGCTTTCAACAAAGCCTGGGTTCTACTGAATTTGGCTACTCTTCAATTTACAACTTAGAGATCACCTTTTCTATGATGTATATTCAGATAGTATATGTGTTCTTGCTTAACAGCTTTTGCATATTGATTTATATTTCCATGTTTTGATCCAGTTGAATAACAAGGAAATATTTACTGTCTTGATATTTTGAATTCTTACAAGCTGATATATGTAGTACTCCTATAATAAAGTCAGGGAAAATATGTTTCTCAAGTATGAACAGTGAAATCGGAATATTGGGGATAGTAGTGAGCACCTGCTCATCTAAGCAAACACTCTTAGATATTTACCATCAGTTACTCCTTCCTCTAGTTAAATTCCTCACAGTAATTCATCTTCATTTATTCTGCAGATAATCTGCATGTAGAGTTATGGTTGTAGATCTCACTAAGCAACACAGGGCAATGCATTATTAAACTCATTCTTTCAACATGAAGGGAAATTTGTTTTTTTCTGACAGGGTTAGTAATAACAATTGGGGATTCATGAGCTAAATATTACTTTGTTTATTCCATGAAGCAGGAAGATCCAGATGCTATATAAGTTTTTATCATTGCTCTTCAAAAGCAGAAGGGGGCTTTGAGTCTAGGTGTGTAAATTAGCATCAGGTATCATAATGAGGCTTAAGATTTATTGAGAGTTTATTTCTTCTACAACACAGAGACAATTGTTATATCTACCATTTATAACAACATTCTGACCTAAATAAACCATTGTCTTCAATGTAATAAAATTTTCCTTCATTAAAAGTAACTTTGTAGAAAAGATAAAATTAAACATATTCTCAAAGTAGAGCAATGAAGATGCAATAAGTTTTAAAAAAATTTGAGTTATGTGGGGAACCCATTTAAGAATATGATAACTGTAAAGTTTTGAGCAAATATTATACTTTTTTATTAATTCTCCAAATGTCAATTTTGAATAAATATTCCTCAACAAATAATAAAGTTTACTTTTAATTATTAACTAACAAAAATATACATATAGAGTAATCATGAGGCACATTTGAGTACTAGGTACTCAAAAATAAAAAGAAAAAGAAGCTGCAGTGAGGATATGTTGCAGAGTATCTGGACATTAGAGAATGTAGTATATGTACGGTTGCTTGTCTTTACTTTATACCAGTTCTAAGCTATACTGTATATTATATAGTCTTTTAGATAATATCTTTATCTAGAACTAAGAATTTTATTAGAGGAACCCCAGGTACTGGAAATATTGATGGCTTTAATTCTGCAGAATTATATCCTGATATGTAACTACAAAAGATGAGGGAGAATTGGGGATAAGGCACTAAAGCTGACTGAATGTCCAGAAATAGAGACTTATACTAAAGACTGATTATAATTGATTTATTTTTATTTTTTAAAAAAGATACTAGAATAAATTTGTTTCATATAAAAGAACAACAAAAATAAAGCCCACTAATATATAAAGTAGAATAAAAAGCAATGCACTGAAATAACTTTGAACTGAAGAATAATATCTTTAAGGCAGATGGAAATGAAAAGCAGAACAGTGCTTGAATATAATTGTAAAATTTTTAAGAAAGAAAAATATTGATTAATATATCAGGAGACCAAATTCTTTCATTAAAGTTGAAAAGGCAACTTCCTTTAACCTATCAATTTTTTAAAAGATTTATTTTATTTATGAGTACACTGTTGCTGTTCTCAGACACACCAGAAGAGGGCATTGGATACAATTATAGATGATTGTAAGCCACCTTGTGGCTGCTGGGAATTAAACTCAGGACCTCTTGAACAGCAATCAGTGTTCTTACCTTCTGAGCTATCTCTCCAGCCACCAACCTACCAATTTTTTAAACAATATGAGAATAATTTTAGAAGAGTAGTGAAAATAGTTGTAACTGTGTATAAATATTTGAAAAGCAATCAATGAAAATAAACCTTAATGAACAGGATCCTTCTGGTTTCTTTCTGTGCCCCAGAACTGAACCTGTCCCACAGCTCTACATACTTCAATCTTGCACACAGAGAGCTGGTCTTACAGAAGAGCTGACACATCTAAGATCAGAGATGAGATCACCACTACTGCTTCAATACTGGGCCTGACTGGAACTCATCCAGAACCCACAGGACCCAGGAACCACAGAAGAGACAGGGACATGATCCTTCCAGTTTCCATTTGTGCCCCAGTGATGACTCTATGCCACAGCTCCCTGCTACCTAATCCCACCCAGAAAGAGCTAGTATGCCAGGAGTGCTGACATACCTAAGATCATAGGCTCATAGGCTCACAGGAGGGACAAGCTAAATCAGAGACAACAAAGCCAGTTAACACCAAAGATAACCAGATGGGGAGAGGAAGAGCAAGAACATAAAAAACACAAATCAAGGTCATTTGGCATCATCAGAACCCAGTTCTACCACCATAGCAAGCCCTGAATAACCCAACACACTTAAAAAGCAAGATTCTTCTTTAAAATCACATCTCATAATGATGATGAAGGAAATTATGAAGGACATAAAATAAAAAACAAAACCAAAAAAAAAAAATCTCGCTTAAAGAAATACAGAAGAACACAAGTAAACAGGTAGGAGTCCTTAAAGATGAAACACTTAAATCCCTTAACGAAATACAAAAATCTCAACCAAACAAGAGAAGAAATAAAACATATCCATCCAGGATCTAAAATTGGAAATAAAAACAAAAAGAAATCATAAACAGAGACAACGCTGGAGATGGAAAACCTAGAAAAGAGATAAGTAGTCATAGAAGCAAGAATCATCAACAGAATACAAGAGATAGAAAAGAGAATCTCAGCTGTAGAAAATACTACAGGAAACATTGACAGAACAGTCAAAGAAAATGCAAAATGGAAAAAGCTCCTAAACTAAAACATCCAGGAAATACAGGACACAATGAAAAGACCAAACCTAAGAATAATGTTCATAGAAGTGAGTGAAGATTCCCAACACAAAGGGCCAGTAAACATCTTGAACAAAATACAAAACTTCCCTAACCTAAAGAATGAGATGCCCATAAACATACAAGAAGCCTACAGAACCCCAAATAGATTAAAGCAGAAAAGAAACTCCTCCTGTCACATGATAACCAAAATGCCAAAAAGCATAAAAACAAAGAATATTAAAAGACGTGAGGCTAAAAAGTTCAAGTAACACATAAAGGCAGACCAATCACAATTAAAACACACTTCTCAACAGAGGCTGTCAAATTATGAAGATCCTGGGCAGGTGTGATACAGACACAAATACCAACCCAGGCTACCATTTTCAGCTAAGCTCAATTGCCATTGATGGAGAAACCAAGATATTCCATGACAAAACCAAATTTATAAAATATCTTTCCATAAGTCCAGTCCTACAAAGAATAATAGATAGAAAACTCCAACACATGGAGGGAAACTACATCGAAGAAAAAGCAAGAAATTAATCTTCTTTCAACAAACCCAAAAGAAGATAGCCACACAAACATAATTCCACCTCTATAAACAAAAATAAGAGGAAACAACAAACACTGGTCCTTAATATCTCTGAACATCATTGTACTCAATTGGCCAACAAAAACATGGACTAATACACTTGATACATAAACAAGACCCAGCATTTTGCTGCATACACGGAATGTACCTCAGTGACAAAGAAATAAACTACCTCAGAGTAAAACTTTGAAAAAATGTTTTCCAAGCAAATTGTCCCAAGAAAACAGCTGGCACCATTCTAATATCAAAAAAAAAAAAAAAAGACTTTCAAACAAAAGTTATCAAAAAAAAAAATGAAGGACACTTCATACACTTCAAAGGAAAAATCTCCCATAATGAACTCACAAAACTGAACATCTATGACCCAAATACAATGGCACCTATATTTGTGAAAGAAACATTACTGGAGCTCAAAGCAAGCACTGAACCTCACACATTAATAGTGTATACTATTACTTTGATACCAGGTAACAAAGCTAAATCAGGATCAGATAAAACATATAAAAAGTCTCATAACACCTAAAGAAATAGAAGTAGTCATTAAGATCTCCCAACCATAAAAGAAGAAAACAAAAAGAAAAAAAAATGATGACCAGCTGCTATAAGTTCAGAATTTTATGAGACCTTCAATGAAGACATAATACTAATACTCTTCAAACTATTCCACAAAATAGCAACAGAAAGAAAACTACCTAATTCTTTCTTGAAACCACAGTTATACTGACACTTAAACCACACAAAGACCCAAAAAAGAAAGAGAACTTCAATTTCCTTTATGAATATCAATGAAAATATTCTCAAAAAATTCTTGCAAACCTAATAAAAAAAATAAAAAAAAACCAAAACACAATGAAGTGGAGCAGCTGGGACAGGAGTCTTCCCTTCCAGCTGCCATCTGCAGCAGGGACCCAGGCAGCTCCAAAGCCTTCTGTGCTTAGCCCACCAGGAGAGAATGATCTCTCAGCAGTGATTTCACTTCTGAGTGCAGGGGTGAGATCTCCTTCTCTCTGGAGGGGTACAGCTAGGAGCGCACAGGGCATACAATCAGTGGAGCAGCTGGGATAGGAAACTTCCCTTCCAGCTGCCATTTGCAGCAGGGAACCAGGCAGCTCCATAACCTTCTGTGCTTAGCCCACCAGAAGAGAATGATCTCCCAGCAGTGATTTCACTTCTGAGTGCAGAGGTGAGATCTCTACCTTTTCTCTGGAGGGGTTCAGCTAGGAGCGCACAGGGCACACAATCAGTGGAGCAGCTGGGTCAGGAGTCTTCTTTTCCAGCCGCAATTTGCAGCAGGGAAACAAGAAAGCTCCACAGCCTTCTGTGCACAGACCCTCCCAAAAGAGAGTTGGTCTCCTAGGAGTACAGACACAGGTTTACAGGCCCATGGTAGGGGCAAGTTCCAGACAGAGACAAGAAGACCAACTAACACCAGAAATAACCAGATGGCGAAAGGCAAGCGAAAGAACCCTACCAAAAGAAACCAAGGCTAATTGGCAACATCAGAGCCCAGTTCTCCCACCACAGCAAATCATGGATACTCCAACACACTTGAAAAACAAGAGTTGGATTTAAAGTCTCTTCACACAATGCTGTTAGAGGACATCAAGAAGGACATAAATAACTCTGTTAAAGAAGTACAGGAGAACATGGGTCAAATGGTAAATGCCCTTAAAGAGGAAACACAAAAATTCCTGAAAGAAATACAGGGGAGCATGAGTGAGCAAGTAGAGGCCTTTAAAGAGGAAACACAAAAATCCCTGAAAGAATTACAGGAGAGCACAAACAAACAAGTGAAGGAACTGAACAAAACCATCCAGGATCTAAAAATGGAAGTAGAAGCAATAAAGAAATCACAAAGTGAGACATCTCTGGAGATAGAAAATCTTGGAAAGAATTCAGGAGTCATAGATGCAAGCATCAACAACAGAATACAAGAGATAGAAGAAAGAATCTCAGGGGCTGAAGATACCATAGAAAACATTGACTAAACAGTTAAAGAAAATGCAAAATGCAAAAATCTCCTGAGCCAAAACATCCAGGAAATCCAGGACACAACGAGAAGACCAAACCTAAGGATTATAGGTATAGAAGAGAACGAAGATTTCCAACTTAAAGGGCCAGTAAATATCTTCAACAAAATTATAGAAGAAAACTTCTCTAACCTAAAGAAAGAGATGTCCATGAACATACAAGAAGCCTATAGAACTCCAAACAGACTGGACCAGACCAGAAAGTCCTCCCGGCACATAATAATCAAAATACCAAATGCACTAAACAAAGAAAGAATATTAAAAGCAGTAAGAGAAAAACGTCAAGTAACCTATAAAGGCAGGCCTATCAGAATTACACCAGACTTCTCATCTGAGATGATGAAAGCCAGAAGATCTTGGGCAGATCTCATACGGACCCTAAGAAAACACAAATGTCAGCCCAAACTACTATACCTAGCAAAACTCTCAGTTACCATAGATGGAGAAAACAAGGTATTCCATGATAAAACCAAATTTACACAATATCTTTCCACAAATCCAGTCCTACAAAGGATAATAGATGGAAAAAGCCAACATGAGGAGGGAAGCTACACCCTAGAAAAAGCAAGAAAGTAATCTTTTTCCAACAAATTCAAAAGAAACTAACCACACAAACATAAAAAGAACATCAAAAATAACAGGAAGCAACAATCACTATTCCTTAGTATCTTATAATGTCAATAGACACAATTTCCCAACAAAAACATAGTCTAATAGAGATGTTTTTCATAGGGATCTTTGGTTTTATCAGAAAATGTTTGTGACTCCTCTTTCAATTCAGTAATGCTTTTTGTGTCTATCATTTTGACTGTATTATTTTCCATGATAATCTTTAATTTTAATGTTTTTTTCTGTGTATTTCTTTGATTTTGTCAGAGATGTTTTTCATGTAGATCTTTGGTTTCATAGGGGCGGGGGAATGTTTGTAGTTCCACTTTCAATCACTTTAGGAATGTTTTTTGCCTACCATTTTGTCAGTATAATTGTCCATGATAATCTCCAATTTTAACATTTTCTGTATTTTTCTTCAATTTTGTCAGAAGTATTTTCCATGTGGATCTTCAGTTTTATCAGACAATGTCTATAATTTTACTTTCATTCAACTTAGGAACATTTTTATACCTTCTATTTTATCTATATAATTTTCCAAGTACTAGTCAGTTTTAACATGATTTTCTATATATTTCTTGAATTTTTTCAGGAATATTTTCCTTGTAGATCTTCAATTTTATCAGAAAGTGTTTATAATTCTACTTTCAAAAAACTTGGGAATATTTTTATGCCTACCATTTTATCTGTATAATTTTCCATATAATCTTCAATTTTAATGTTTTTCCATGTATTTTTTTTCAATTTTATCAGAAATATTTTCCATGTAAATCTTCAATTTTATCAGAAAATGTTTATAATTCTACTTTCAATCAACTTAGGAATATTTTAATTCCTACCAATTTGTCTGTATAAATTTCTTCAATTTTACCAGAGATATTTTCCATGTAAATCTTCAATTTTATCAGAAAATGTTTTTACTTCTACTTTCAATAAATTTAGGAATATTTTTATGCCTACCATCTTATCTGTATAATTTTTCATGAAATAGTCAGTTTGAACATGTTTTTCTATATATTTCTTGAGTTTTATCAGAAATACTTTCTTTGTAGATTTTCAGTTTTATCAGAAAATGTTTGTAATTCCCCTTTCAATCAATTTAGGAATATTTTTATGCCTACCATTTTATCTGTATAATTTTTCCATGAAATAGTCAATCTTAACATGTTTTTCTATATATTTCTTCAATTTTATCAGAGATATTTTCCATGTATATTTACACATGGAATACTACTCAGCAGTTAAAAAATGAATTCATGAAATTCTTAGGTAAATAGGGAACAGGGGGAGGGAAGATGGCTTATGGCACTTTCAGGGAGGGGGGAACTGTAAAGGGGAAACCACTTGGAATGCAAATAAAGAATATAGAAAATAAAAAAAAAACACCATAAAATGATCATTCACCACGATCAAGGAGGTTTCATCCCAGGGATGAAGGAATGGTTCAGTAATAAAAATCCATCAATGTAACATACTCAATAAATAAACTGAAAGGAGAAAAACCACATGATCATCTCATTAGATGATAAAAAATCATTAGACAAGATTCTATATGCCCTTTTGTTAAAAATCCTGGAAAAATCAGGAATTCAAGGCACATACCTAAACATAGAAAAAGTAATATAGAGCAAATCAGTATCTAACACCAAACTAAATGAAGAGAAAATTGAAACAATACCACTAAAATCAGGGACAAGACAAGGCTGTCCTCTCTCTGGCTATTTATTCAATATAGTTCTCAAATTTCTAGACAGCACAATTAGACAAACAAAGGAGGTTAAATAGGAAGGAAAGAAGTCAAAATATCACTATTTTCAGATGATATGATAGTATTCTTAAGTAACACTAAAAATGCACCAGAAAACCCCTACCGCTCATAAACATCTTCAGCAAAGAGGCTGTATACAAAATTAATTCAAAAAATGAGTAGGATTCCTGCATTTAAAGAATAAACGGGATGAGAAAAAAATTAGGGAAACAGCAACCTTCACAATAGCCACAAATAATATAAAATATCTTGGTGTGATTTTAACTAAACAAGGGAAAGAAGTATGACAAGAACATCAAGTCTCTGAAAAAAGAAATCAAAGAAGACCACAGAAGATGGAAAGATCTCCCATGCTCATGGATTGGAAGGATTAAAATAGAAAAAATGTCCATCCTGCTGAAAGCAATCTACAGATTCAGTGTAACCCCCCTTAAAATTCTCACTCAATTTTTCATACAATTAGAACAATTCTCAAGTTATTTGGAATAACAAAAACACGGGCGAGCACAAACTATTCTCCACAATAAAATACTTCTAGGGAAATCACCATCCCTGATCCAAAGCTGTATTACAGAGCAAAACTGATAAAAATGATTTCTGTACAAAGACAGGAGGGTAAATCAAGGGAATAGAATTGAAGACACAGAACAGAACCCACACATATGGTCACTTAATCATTAACAAAGAAGCTAAAAGTTCAGTGGAAAAACGACAGTATTTTCAACAAATGGTGCTAGTTCAACTGGTGGTCTGGTGGTCAGCATGTTGAAGATTGCAAATTGATCCATTCTTATCTACTTGTACAAAGCTCAAGACCAAGTGGAGCAAGGACCTCCAATTATGCTCTAAGATTCACAATAGACTAATGGGACCTCATAATATTGAAAAGCTTCTGTAAGGCAAAGGACACTGTCAATAGGAAAGAATGGCAATGAACAGATTGGGAGAAAATCTTTAAGAATTCTATATCCAATATAGGGCTAATATACAATATATACCAAGAACATGAAAAGGTAGACTTCAGAAAACCAAATAACCCTATTAAAAAGTGGGGACAGAGCTAAACAAAGGATTCTTAACTGAGGAATCTTGAATGATCAAGAGGCACCTAAAGAAGTGTTCATTATCCTTAGTCACCAGGAACAATATAAACTAAAACCACACTGAGATTTTATCACAAACCAGTCAGAATGGTTAACACAGGTGACAACAGATCCTGGCAAAGATGTGCTGAAAGAGAAATACTCCTCCATTGCTGGTGGCAATGCAAGCTTGTACAACCACTGGAAATCAATATGGTGGTTTCTCAGAAAATTGGACATAGGACTACCTGAAGACCTGTCATACCTCTCCTGGGAATATACCCAAAAGATGCTCCAACATATAACAAGGACACATGCTCTACTATGTTATTAGCAGCCTTATTTATAATAATAACCTGGATACAACCCAGTTGTCCTTCAACAGGCAAATGCATACTGAAAATGTGGTACATTTATACAAAGGTGTACTACTCAGTTATTAAAAACAATCACTTGTCCAGTGACTGAGAGGTTGGGACAGCCAAGTTCTGAGACAGACAGGCATAATATCGCTTGGGTCTCGGGCAGCTTGTGTGTATGCGGCTTCCAAGTGCTGGGCTGATTTGCAGTGACCGGCGCGCCGCAGTGACCGGCGCGCCGGCTCTGCTGTGGAACTTCTGCCTGGCGATGGGGACCCCGCACTGGGCGGGAGCCTACCAGCTTTCCTTCCACAACCTCTTTTCCCACAGACTGCGCTGGGGCAACGGGTGCCCAGGCTCTATCCCGAATATAACATCACTTGGGACACGGCATGTTGGGGCTTCCATCTGTGCCCCAGAACAGGTCAGCACTGTGGTCGTCTGGGTGCCGGATCGGCAGGCCGTCCCGTCTGCAGGGTGAGCGGCGCCACGGAGAGTGCCCTCCGCCATCTTTGCTCCAGTGACTGGGAAGTTGGGACAGCCAGGTTCTGAGACAGACAGGCTTAATATCGATTGGGTCTCGGGCAGCTTGTGTGTATGCTGCTCCCGAGTGCTGGGCTGGTCTGCAGTGGCCAGCGCACCAGCTCTGCTGTGGGACTTCTGCCTGGCAGAGGGACGCCCCCTCCCCCCCCAGGAGAGATCACACACCCCTGCACAGGGCAGGAGCCTACCAGCCTCCCTTTGGCGACCTCTGCTCCAGGAATCCACTAGGCTGAGCCTTTGGATGTGCAAGGCCACCCCAATATAAGATCACTTGGGGCAAGGCACATTAGGGCTCCAAAGTCACTCAGGAGCAGGCAGGCCCCAGAAATCGTTGCCAGGGGAATCCTGGTAATCCGGGGGGGGGGGCAGAAATAGCTTTGCAGGCTCACAGGAGGTCCAACCAACAGCCAGTGGCAGCAGGACCAACTAACACCAGAGGTATCCAGATGGCAAAAGGCAAACGTAGGAATGTTAATAACAGAAATCAAAGTAATGTGGGACCATCCGAACCCAACTCTCCAACAGCAGCAAGTCCTGGATACCCCACCACACCCGAAAGACAAGATCTGGATTTAAAATCACTTCTCATGATCCTATTAGAGGATCACAAGAAGGACACAAATAAATCTCATAAAGAGTTACAGGAGACCATGAATCAACGGTTAGAAGCCCTTACAAAGGAAACACAAAAATCACTTAGAGAAATGAGGGAGAACATGGATCAAAAGATGGAGGCGCACAAGGAGACAACACAAAAATCGCTTAACGAGATGAATCAATGGGTAGATGCACTCACAAAGGAATCACAAAATTTGCATAAAGGAATGCAGAAGAATATGGGTCAACAGATGGATGCCCATAAAGAGGCAAAACAAAAATTGCTTAAAGAAATGAATCAACGGTTAGATGCCCTTACAAAGGAAACACGAGAACTGCTTAAAGAAATGCAGGAGACGATGGATCAACAGATGGAATCCCATGAGGAGGAAACACAAAAATCGCTCAGAGAAATGCAGGAGAACATGGGTCATCAGGAAGAAATCCTGAATGAGGTAATGCAAAAATACCTTAAAGAAATACAGGAAAATACAAACAAACAAGTGAAGGATCTCAGCAAATCCATCCAGGAACTAAAAAAGGAAGTAGAAACAATTAAGAAATCACAAAGGGAGACAACTTTGGAGATAGAAAACCTTGGGAAGAAATCAGGACTCATAGATGCAAACATCAACAATAGAATACAAGCGATGGAAGAAAGAATCTCAGGTGCTGAAGATTCCATAGAAAGCATCGACTCAATAGTCAAAGAAAATGCAAAATGCAAAAAACGTGTAACCCAAAACATCCAGGAAATCCAGGACACAATGAGAAGACCAAACCTAAGGATTATAGGTATAGATGAGAGTGAAGATATGCAACTTAAAGGGCCAGTAAACATCTTCAACAAAATTATGGAGGAAAACTTCCCTAACCTAAAGAGAGAGATGCCAATGAACGTACAAGAAGCCTACAGAACTCCAAACAGACTGGACCAGAACAGAAATACCTCCCGTCACATAATCAAAACACCGAATGTTCTAAACAAAGAAAGAATACTAAAAGCAGTAAGAGAAAAGGGCCAAGTAACATACAAAGGAAGACCTATCCGAATCACATCAGACTTCTCACCAGAGACTATGAAAGCCAGAAGATCCTGGACAGATCTCACGCAGACACTAAGACAGCACAAATGCCAGCCTAGACTACTATACCCAGCAAAACTCTCAATCACCATAGATGGAGAGACCAAGATATTCCATGATAAAACCAAATTTTCACAATATCTTTCCACAATTCCAGCCCTGCAACGGATAATAGGTAGAAACCTCCAATACAGGGAGAGAAACAACACCCAGGAAAAAATGAGATACTAACCTTCTTGAATCAAACCCAAAAGTAGATAACCACTCAAACATAAAGATAGCGTCAAGAATGGCAGATGGCAATAATCACTGTGCCTTAATTTCTCTTAATATCAATGGTCTCAATTCTCCAATTAAAAGACATAGACTAGCAGACTGGATACATAAACAGGACCCAGCATTTTGCTGCATGCAGGAAACGCACCTCAGTGTCAAGGACAAACACTATTTCAGAGTAAAAGGCTGGAAAACAATTTTACAACAAATGGCCCCAAGAAACGAATGGAGTAGCCATCCTAATATCAGATAAAATTGATTTTCAACCTAAAGTCATTAAAAAAGACACAGAAGGACACTACATACTGATCAAGGGAAAAATCCACCATCAAGAACTCTCAATTCTGAGTATCTATGCTCCAAATGCAAGGGCACCCGCATTCGTAAAAAAACTTTACTAAAGCTCAAAGCACACATCGCACCGCACACAATAATAGTGGGTGACTTCAACACCCTGCCCTCTGAAATGGATCGTTCAGGAAAGCAGAAACTAAACAGGGACACAGTGAATCTAATTGAAGCCTTGGACCAACTGGAATTAACAGATATATATAGAACATTTCATCCTAGAACTAAAGAATACACCTTCTTCTCAGCTCCTCACGGTACCTTCTCCAAAATTGACCAAATAATTGGTCACAAATCAGACATCAACAGATATAAGAAGATAGAAATAATCCCATGCCTCCTATCAGATCACTATGGAATAAGGGTGGTCTTCAATGGCAACAAAAACAAAAGAAAACCCACGTACACATGGAGGCTGAACAATGCTCTACTCAATGATAACTTGGTCAAGGTGGAAATAAAGAAAGAAATCAAAGAGTTTTTGAAAGTTAATGAAAATGAAGGCACAACATACCCTGATTTATGGGACACAATGAAAGCAGTGCTAAGAGGAAAATTCATAGCCCTGAGTGCCGCCAAAAAGAAACGGGAGACAGCATACACTAACAGCTTAATGGCACACCTGAAAGCCCTGGAACAAAAAGAAGCAAATACACCAAAGTGGAGTAGAAGGCAGGAAATCATCAAACTCAGGGCTGAAATCAATCAAGTAGAAACAAATAAAACCATACAAAGAATCAACAAAACGAGGAGTTGGTTCTTTGAGAAAATCAACAAGATAGATAAGCCCTTAGCCAGACTAACCAGAGGGCACAGAGATAGTATCCAAATTAATAAAATCAGAAACGAAAAGGGAGACATAACAACAGAAACTGAGGAAATTCAAAAAATCATCAGATCCTACTACAAAAACCTGTATTCAACACAACTAGAAAATCTTGAGGAAATGGACAATTTCCTTGACAGATACCAAGTACCAAAATTAAGTCAGGATCAAATAGACCATCTAAACCATCCTATAACCCCTGAAGAAATAGAAGTTGTCATTGGAAGTCTTCCAACCAAAAAAAGCACAGGTCCAGATGGTTTTAGTGCAGAATTCTATCAGACCTTCAAAGAAGACCTAACACCAACACTTTTCAAACTGTTCCACAAAATAGAAACAGAAGGAACACTACTCAACTCGTTCTATGAAGCCACAATTACACTAATAGCAAAAGCACACAAAGATCCGAAAAAGAAAGAGTATCTCAGGCCAATCTCTCTTATGAATATAGATGCAAAAATAACTCAATAAAATTCTTGCCAACTGAATCCAAGAACACATCAAAACGATCGTTCACCACGATCAAGTAGGCTTCATCCCAGGGATGCAGGGATGGTTCAATATAAGGAAATCCATCAATGCAATCCACTACATAAACAATCTCAAAGAAAAAAACCACATGGTCATCTCATTAGATGCTGAGAAAGCATTTGACTAAATTCAGCATCCTTTCATGCTAAAGGTCTTGGAAAGATCAAGAATTCAAGGCCCATATCTAAACATAGTAAAAGCAATTTACAGCAAACCGGTAGCCAGTATCAATCTAAATGGAGAGAAACTTGAAGCAATCCCACTAAAATCAGGGACTAGACAAGGCTGCCCTCTCTCTCCATATCTTTTCAATATAGTACTTGAAGTTCTAGCTAGAGCAATTAGACAACAAAAAGAGGTCAAAGGGATACAAATTGGAAAGGAAGAAGTCAAACTATCACTATTTGCAGACGATATGATAATATACTTAAGCGACCCAAAGAACTCCACCAGAGAACTCCTACAGCTGATAAACGACTTCAGCAAAGTGGCCGGATATAAAATCAACTCAAGCAAGTCAGAAGCCTTCCTATACTCAAAGGATAAGCAGGCTGAGAAAGAAGTAAGAGAAATAATACCCTTCACAATAGCCACAAACCATATTAAGTATCTTGGCGTGACTCTAACCAAACAAGTGAAAGATCTGTATGACAAGAACTTCAAGTCTCTGAAGAGAGAAATTGAAGAAGACCTCAGAAGATGGAAAAATCTGCCATGCTCATGGATTGGCAGGATTAATATAGTAAAAATGAGCATCTTACCAAAAGTAATACACACATTCAATGCAATCCCCATCAAAATCCCAACTCAATTCTTCATAGAGTTAGAAAGAGCAATTCAAAAGTTCATCTGGAATAACAGAAAACCCAGAATAGCTAAAACTATTCTCAAGAGTAAAAGATCCTCTGGGGGAGTCAGTATCCCGGACCTCAAGCTGTACTACAGAGCAATAGTGTTAAAAACCGCATGGTTTTGGTACAGTGACAGACATGTAGATCAATGGAACAGAATTGAAGACCCAGAAATGAATCCACACTCCTATGGTCACTTGATCTTTGACAAAGGAGCTAAAACCATCCAGTGGAAAAAAAGATAGCCTTTTCAACAAATGGTGCTGGCTCAGCTGGAGGTCAACATGCAGAAGAATGCAAATTTACCCATTCTTATCTTCTTGCCCTAAGCTCAATTCTAAGTGGATCAAAGATCTCCACATAAAACCAGACACACTGACACTAATAGAAGGGAAACTAGGGGAGAACCTTGAACATATGGGCACAGGGGAGAATTTCCTGAACAGAACTCCAATAGCTTATGCTCTAAGATCAAGAATAGACAAATGGGACCTCATTAAATTAAAAAGTTTCTGCAAGGCAAAAGACACTGTCAAAAAGACAAAGCGGCAACCAACTAACTGGGAAATGATCTTTACCAACCTTACATCCGACAGAGGGCTAATATCCAATATATACAAAGAACTCAAGAAGTTAAACTCCAGATAGGGAAGTAACCCTATTAAAAAATGGGGTACAGAGCTAAACAAAGAGTTCTCACCTGAAGAATATCTAATGGCTGAGAAGCACCTAAAGAGATGTTCATCATCCTTAGTCATTAGGGAAATGCAAATCAAAACAACCCTGAGATTCCATCTCACCCCAGTCAGGATGGCTAAGATCAAAAACACAGGAGACAGCAGTTGTTGGCGAGGATGTGGAGAAAGAGGAACACTCCTCCACTGCTGGTGGAATTGCAAGCTGGTACAACCACTCTGGAAAGCAGTCTGGCGGTTCCTCAGAAAACTGGGCATGACACTCCCGGAGGATCCGGCTATACCACTCCTGGGCATATACCCAGAGGCTTTACCTGCATGCAATAAGGACACATGCTCCACTATGTTCATAGCAGCCTTATTTATAATAGCCAGAAGCTGGAAAGAACCCAGATGTCCCTCAACGGAGGAATGGATTCAGAAGATGTGGTATATCTACACAATGGAATACTACTCTGCAATTAAAAACAATGAATTCACGAAATTCCTAGGCAAATGGTCAGATCTTGAAAATATCATCCTTAGTGAGGTAACCCAATCACAAAAGAACACACATGGTATGCAGTCACTGATAAGGGGTTATTGACCCAGAATCTTGGAATACCCTAGACACAATCCGCATATCAATAGATTTCTATGAAGATGGAAAGAGAGACCCCTGGTCCTGGAAAGATTGGATGTAGGGGAACGCCAGGACAGAGTAACGAGAGGGGTTTGAATGGAGAAAAGAGGGAGGGAAGGGGGCTTATGGGACTTTCGGGGAGGGAGGAAACGAGAAAGGGGAAATGATTTGGAATGTAAATTAAAAAAAAAATAAAATAAATAATTTAAAAAAAAATTGAAGCCAGAGAACAAAAAAAAAAAAAAGTGGAAAGCAAAAACAAACAAATAACTAAAAGATGATTTATTCAGTGTCGTCATACTGGGAAGTAGATGAAAAGATCCAGCGAACCCCTATGTCTGTCTTTAGGGTACTAAAGTGAGATTAAATTTTAAACAGCCAAGAATAAAAAAAAAAAACCAATCACTCATTAAATTCTAGGCAAATGGATGGAACTAGAAAATATCATTCTGTGGGAGGTAACACAGTGACAAAGAACACACATAGTATGTACTCATTGAAAATTGAATTTTAGGAAAAATCTCAGAATGCCCATCATATAACTCACAGATCCTATGAAGCCTAAGATGAAGAAATACCAAAGTATGGAAGCTCCAGTTCTACTTAGAAGGGGGAATAAAATATTCACAGGAGGTAGAGGGTATGAGTGACTTGAGAGAAAGAGAGAAGAGGGATGGGAAAAAGGGGGGCAGGATCCGGTATGGAAGGAGATGGAGGAGATGTATAGAGTATCATGAAATTGAAGAGAAGTGTATAACAATGAGGGATAAGGAACTGAAGGTAGCCACTAAAATGTCCCAGATGTTAGGAAGGTAAGAGTCTCCAAGCACCAAACAGGGATGACATTAGCTGAAATACCCAACAAAAGGGAGGGAGAACCTGTCTAGACCATATTCAGAAGTTAGGCACAGCTCCTGGTTGAGGGATGGGGCCACCCACCCATCTCCAAAATTTTAACCCAGAATAACTCCTGTCTAAAGAAAATACAGAAGTGAAAAATAGAGTAGAGACTAATAAAAAGGCCTTCCAGAGACTGCCCCATCCGGGATTCATCCCATCTGCAGACCCCAAGTTCATAAAATATTGGTAATGCTAAGAAGCGCTTGCTGACAGGAGCCTGATATAGTTGTCCCCTGAGAGGCTCTGCCAAAGTCTAATACAGAAGCAGAGGCTCACAGCCAACCAATGGTCTGAGAAAGGGGACCCCGATGGAGGAGTTAGGGGAAGGACTGAAAAGCTAAAGGGGTTTCCAAATCCATAGGATGGACAGAAATATCAACCACTTAGATCTTCCGGATTTCCCAAGGTCTAAGTCAGCAACTAACGAGTACACGTGGAAGGATCCAAACCTACAGCTGCATATGTAGCAAAGGATGGCCATATCTGGTATCAATGGGAGAGGAGGCTCTTTCTCCTATGAAGGCTTGATGTCCCAGTGTAGGGGAATGCTAGTGCAGTGAGGTGGGAGTGGGTGGGTTTGTGAAGGAGTACCCACATAGAAGCAGGAATAACAAAGATGGAAAATGGATTTGCAGAGGGGAAACTGGGAAAACAGATAACATTTAAAATGCAAATAAGATAACCAAAATTAAAAACAAATCTTGATAATGAACACAGTGCTAAGGTTGTATTTATATTAAGTTTGATTATATACGTGTTTAGGTGCCTACTGAGATCATTATTCAAAATATTTAATATTCCACTTTTCTGAATTGTGCAGATTGTATAGCTATTAATCAACCTCTTGTTTATTAGGATTCTATTGTTTAGGTAATCTTTGGTTTGTTGTGTAATTAATCTAACTACAAGGTTTTCTGTATGATTCAATGAAATTTTATCCTAAATCTTCACTCTTCTGCTTTTCAGAGTGTGTCTTGATGATTTATTCTTATTTGCATAAGCAGATTCACTTATCCTTAACCTTATATATGAATTTGCATAATCACAAAAAAACAATTTTAGCATTTGCTTTATTTGTTTAGGTTTTTATTAAATACAAGAAATATATTTAAAATACAAGTGTGATTTAAAAGAAAATAGTATAACCACATTCCTTCTTCAATATGGAATTTAAGGTACCCCATCTATTAAAGACTATCACACTCCTACAGTTCATTCAACTTTCTTCTTGGCAAGATTTCTTCCAATTGCATACATTGGAGCAGGTAGCTAAATTTTTTCACTGATTGTTTTCTTTGCTAGTGAGACAATGTGTTATCAATCAGAAAAAAAAAACTTATTTTAATTTAAATACCCAAAAGAAAACTGACTTAATTGTGGATAAAATTTTCATATCTTTTTACATAGAAAGAATTATAGGAAACATACAATCACTGTTATTAAGCATCCAGGTTATTTAAATGGATAAAGGTTTTTGTTGTATTTTTTTTTTTAGTTTGGTTTGTTTTAGTTTGGTTTAGTTTGGTTTGGTTTTGTTTGGTTTTGTTTGAATTGCTTTGGTTTGATTTGGTTTGGTTTGATTTGATTTATTTATTTATTTTTTGTTTTGTTTTTTCCCCTGAGGGAAGAAATTAGACAAATCAATGACAGTTCCAGCAAATGGTTGGATAAGCCTTTTCCATTCAATGAAGCTGAATGATCAATTGGCAAGAATTCTGAAGATCAAAATCCTAGTTTATGCAGACATATACTCAATTATTAATCACTTTATACATAACCTCACACAAACCTGTTTTCCTCAATAATGAAGTTGAGCAAAGTGTCCAGTAGCATTTCCACTAATCATCTCCTCATCCTGAATACGATCAGAACCTTTCACAGAGTTGCATATGTCTATGAGTATGAAAGGAGTGAGAGGTTAGCTGATAATGATGTATATTTCTACGCAAAGTTATTCAACTGGAAGTCTGCTCTTGGGTGATATGAATGTGATTTTGATGAACCATTAACTTGCACAAGTTACATATTCACTGAAGTATAGTGTTAATGACTTCAAGATTGAGTGAAATTCCTGTGCTTTTTTAACCATTAGTTTTTTTAAAATTTTTTCTTTGAAATGAATCTAAAACTTTTTCTTTTAAAGTTCATTTCACTCCTCTTTGTAGTTTATCCAGTGTTCTATTAAACTGGCTTAACTTGTTTATGGGATCATAAAGATTTAGTTAGAAAATTTCTTGTGAAATATTGGAAACTAGAAAAACATCAGCCTCAACCAGACAAAAAGTTGAGGTCACCAATCTATACTTAGAAACAAGGAATGAATGCATTAATTTGGATGCACACCAAGTTTAATTTATGAAATGGGCAATATATACACAATTATGATAAACTGCTTTATTCCTAACATTTACCCAAGAATACTCTCTGAAAATGGTAATTACAAGTATTCATTCAAGAAAGAAATTCTATTAAGCAAGACCCATGCTTGAAAGACAAAATATATATTACTGGTTTGCTAACTACATATTCAAAGAAACTCTCACAAGTTGTATTCTAGATATATAATTTCTCTATGGTACAGACATTTCTTTTGGATCTATGGTGGCTGCTTTATAATGTAGCTTCTAATGAAACATGTCATTTATCATTGCCATTTGGCCTTTTATTAATATTCTTTTCTTATGTATTCATTAACTCTTAACATGTACAAAATGTAGTTCCTTTAAACTTCAGCTTCTCATTTTAAAAGGTAAAACCAAAAAAAAAAAAAAGGTAAAACCAGTTAGAGACATCTCATCAGTAATTAAGCTACTTAAAAAAAAAAACATAATGAAAAACAAGTCTAGTTATTTATTCCAGTTATTCCCTGGCAATTACCTGATTGTAGTTTGGATCTTGACTATCTCTGAAATCCTTTTGTGCTGAAGGCTTTCTATCTTGAAAGTTGTCAGACCCTTGAGAACATAGAACTTAGAGGACATAAATGTGGACATTGATTCTGTTTCTTTGAAGGAGAAAATAAATTGTACTTATTCCACTTTCTCACTCTGCTCTCTGGCTTCTATGAAATAATCAGTTTCTTCAGAAAAGAGTTCATGTCTCACTGTTGACCAAAAGTAACAGTGTAAACAAAAATGAACAGAAAACCAGAGAGAAAATACACCTCTGTTCATTTTGACTAACTCATCTCTGTTTTTATCCACCCTACCAAAAGAAATCATGATGTAGAAAACATATCCTTGTTATGACTAATTAATGCAGTATTTCAGAAGCTTTTAAAATTGGATTGTGGTAAGATTGTGGAAATTGTTGAATGAGAAGACTTGGGAAATCTCTAAATGCTGAAAATAGTTTAATTGAAATGTCTAGTGTGACTATGCAGTATGATAATAAAAATATTGGTTGTAAAAGTAAACTGAGAAAACTTCAGAATTTGGCAAGAACATAGAACATAGCATTTGACCTTTTGCTACTCATTTTCCTAGTTATCAGACAGAAGGGATTTAGGTTTTTTTTAGCTTAGTTTCTGTTGCATTTGTTCTACATTTATATCACACCATTTTGAAGGAGGAAGGTAAGTTTAATTTCTGCCATACCATTAGACCATAGAAACATGAAGTTTTCTTTTCCTACTTTTAGAGGAGATAGCATATGCATATGCTGGAGTCATAGAGACTTTAGAACTAGAATTTTGAATAATGCTAGAACTGTTAAGATTTTAGAAATCTTAAGCATGGATTGGATTCACTTTTTGTTGTAAGATTAATGTGAGTTATTTTTGTTGCAGGAAAAATATTTTCTTTCATATCTTGAATGCTTCCCAAAATATTAAGTGACACCTCAGGGCTGAGTGTGAGGAGTTAATGGGGACTAGTGAAAACTTTAGACACCATGGTTTATGACAGTATTTTTCTTAAACCCTTGAGAGAAAAAAAGAGATACCAATCTCTTTCACATATTATGTTCCTAGGGCACACTTAGGTGAACAGTTCTTCTGTATCACACTTATATTCTATGCTTAAGCTAATACAATCAATTGGTTATGCCCCAAACTAACTGACATTGCCTCAAACATGAATATAGCCATCATAATCTTTGAGAAAGCTATGAGGACACAAAATCTTAAGTTCACTCTTTTCTAACTTCAATTGTTAATTTCTTTTCACCCATTTTTTTCTCAGTCATGTGCTACATCTTTTTGTCTTCAGATAAAATTATATGGTGGTATTTAGTGTAGATGCCATGAAAATCAGTATGAATTACCTAAAATATTAAAACCAAACAAACGTGTGACCTCATTGTATCATTCCCAGGAATATAATCAAAAGAATCTGAATCGGCAAAGTACAAAATTACCTATATATGAATCTATTACATCATTAATAAATACTGAGTTGTTCAATCAGCCTATCCATCTATCAGCAGACAAAGAGATAAATATAATCCACCATACATACCCAAGGGTTTTTAGTTCAACTGTAAGGAACCACAAAATTATGCTATTTACAAGAAAATTGATAGACATAAAGATTTTAATGCTAATCAAAGTAATTCAGGTTAAGATAAATATTGAATTTTCTTTTGTATATCAAAGTAATATATGATATGAAGGTATAAGACAGACTACATAGGGGAGAATAGGAATGGAGAGAAAAAGAAGAAACAAAAAGCTTAAATTGATGTAAACATGAGGAAAGACTATGATATGCATGTGTGAAAATGACATAATGAAATCCATTGTTTTATATTCTCATTAAAAACTTGAGAAATAAACATAAATTTCTTTGTTGCATCAAGCTTGATCTATAGAAGGGTTTTCCACCCAATTACAAATGAGTCATGTATATCTGCTCTGGAGAATTTCTAGAGTAAAATTTATGTCAGTACTTTCCTAATAACTAATACTCTGTACAATTCTAAATGCAACACTGTAGTTTCATAGCTTCAATGAAGTATTTTGCAAACACTAAGAACAGCATCCTCATAGTGAGAAATAATTGTGAATTTAGTTACTTATGAGGAATAGTGGTGATCTTTTCTCCCCAAAACAGGCAAGACAATAAATGTTTACCTTTGCTTATGACATATAAATCATATTCAATTTGTGTATTGTTTTTACACTAGTGTCTCTTTTTTGTTTTCTTACAAGTATTTAAATCTTCAAGAAACACAGTTTTTCTAAGACAAGAATTTTAAAACAAATATTCCAAAATCTCGCTTATACTAAGACTGTTTTAAAATCCTTGTCTTAGAAGTCTGTTGTTAGATACCTTGTGATACATTTTAAATTTTCTACATTGTCTTTGTTTTATTTCCGACATATTTAATCATCTGAAAAGAAAGACTAGTTCAGATTTTCAAATATACATTATCATGTATTCTAATGTAGAGTTTAAGTACTGAAGTAGCAAGCGATAGACAAATAATTGTACTCCAAAAATGATAGAAATTTATGTCTTAAAGACAATCTTGTACTTCCAAAATCAAATAAACAGTTGGAGTATCTCAGACTGTAGTTTTGATTCCTGTGAGAGTTCTATTTTTGATGCATGTACACACTTTGGGTACAGCTCTGTTACTCTATATTAAAGCCTCGGGTTTTATTTGTTCCACTTAATCTTTGGCAGAATCTGAAATCCAATGTTTATTCTTTAGTTGAGAATTTCTCAAAACTTGACAGCCCTTTAGTTTTCTTTTAAAAAAAATACTTATTTTTTAATTTTCTTTTTTAATTGAATATTTTATTTATTTACATTTCAAATGTTATTCCCTTTCCCAGTGGCTTTCCCTCTGCAAACCTATACCATCCCTCTTTACCCTACTTCTATGAGGTTGCTCCCCCAACCACCTACCCACTCCTGCCTCACTGCCATAGCATTCCTTTCCACTGGGCATCAAGCCTTGACAAGACCAAGGGCCTCCCGTCCCATTGATGCCTTATAAGGCCCCTTCAGCTCCTTCAGTCCTTCCCCTACCTCCTCCATTGGGGTCCCCCTGCTCAGTCTAATGGTTGGCTGCAGGCCTCTGAATCTATATTGGTCAAGATCTGACTGAGCCTCTCAGGAGACAGCTGTATCAGGCTCGTCTCAGCAAGCACTTCATGATATCAGCAATACTCTCCGAGTTTGGTGCTTGCATGTGCGATGGATCCCAAGGTGGGGCAGTCTCTAATGACCTTTTCTTCAGTCTCTGCTCCACTCTTTTTCTCTGTATTTCCTTTAGATGGGAACAGTTATGGATTAAAATTTTGGGTGAATGGTGGGTGGCTCCATCCCTCAACCAGGGGCCTTGTCTAACCTCTAGATATGTTCTCATAAGGTTCTCCCTCCAATTTGTGGGGTATTTCAGGCAATGTTATCCCTGTGTGGTCCTGGGAGACTCTTAATTTCCTGTCATCTGGGACTTTCTAGTTGCTACCTCAGTTCCCCCCCCCCATTGCTACACACCCCTGTTCAATTTTCTGACCCTCTTCTCTTCCTCTTAGGTCTCTCTCACACTCTACATTCCTTGATTATTTTGTTCTCCCTTCTAAGTAGGACTGAAGCATCAACACTCTGGCCTTCCATCCTCTTGAGCTTCATGTGATCCATGAATTGTGTCATGGGTATTCCACACTCTTTGGCTAATATCCACTTATCAGTGAGTACATACAATGTATGGTCTTTTGTGACTGAATTACCTTACTCAGTATGATATTTTCTAGATCCATTCATTTGTCTCCGAAATTTCCTGAAGTTACTCGAGTTTGACTTGAATGTTGGGAAGTGAGTTAAGGTCATCTGGAAGAAGAGCAAGTGATTTTAATATTTCAGTCATCTCTCCACCTTCTCAGCTTTTGTTCTTTCTTTCTTTCCTTTTCCTTAGTTTTTCCTTTCAGTTGTACCATCATGGACAGAACAAAAATAAGTAAATGAAACAAAACAAAGAATAATATTTGTAATCTATACAATACACAAGCAGTTATTAACCCTAAGATAGAACCTCAAACCTAGCCTGGTGATGGATCACTACAAATAAGGCACTCAGGGTTGAGTTTGGGACAGGAAGCTCACTCAAAGTTCAAGGCTATCATGGGCTGCATTGTGAGATCTTGTCTCTAAAAGAAAAATAAAATTTTTAAAAATACTGGAATGCATACAGCTCAATTGGTAGAATACTAGAATTCAGGAGGCCTGGCACAATAAACCCAGTATAGTGGCCTATACTTTTAATCTCAGCATAGTAGAAAGGGAGACAGGCAAATTACAAGTTCAAAGTCATGCTTGGGCAAGCCTAGGCTAGAGAAAATTTGCAGGATGGGAAGAGATAGGGAAGTAGGAAAGAGAACAATAATTAACATGCCCTATACCAAAATAATAAACAAAACCCATTGACACCCATAAATAGTGCATGCAGTGTTCAAACAGTTTAGGGGTGGTGGCAATTGGGAGAGAATAAACAGCGTTGTCCTAACTGTTCTTACAGAGTAAGTACTGAACCCCAGTTTACTTCCTGTTTACTCTTCTTTGTTACTTTCCTTGCTTTAGTCAGACTGGATTCAGGTCTGACTAATTCTAAATTTTAAATGAGAATTTAGAAACATTTTTCCATGTAAAATTACTTTTGATATTTTCATACATCTATTCAATGTATTTTGGCTATATCTTCCCCTAATTCCCATCTCTCAGATTCTCTCAGATACTCCCCATATACCCTGTCCCCTCCCAACCCAACTTTAAATTTTATGTCCTTTTAATTTTTTATTTTTTTTTACTTTGAACTATAAACCCAGAGTAAAAAAATAGTGGTCATAAACTACACATGGGTGTGAAGCCATCCACTGGATTGCAGTAGAGACTATACCCATGAAGAAAGCTTCCTTATCAATCAATAGTAGCTCCTTAGCTAGAGGTAGGCCTTGTGAATCCCTTTGATCTTATTTATTTATTTATTTATTTATTTATTTATTTATTTATATTATTTCTTACTTATTCACTTCACCTCCTGATCACTGCCCCCTTCCTGTCACATCCTCCTACAATCTTTCCCCCATTCCACCATTCCATTCTCTTCGGCACATCAAGACTCTGCGAGGTTATACTCTTCCTCTCCCAGAGTCCAGAAAAAACAGCCTGGCTAGAATAACATATCCTATGTACAGGCAACAGCTTTTGGGATAGCCTCTAGTTGTTCAGGAACCACATGAAAATTTAGCTTTACATTTGCTACATATGAGCATAAAGTACTAGGTTCAGCCTGAGTATGTTCTCTGATTGGTGGTCAGTCTCTGAGAGCCAAGGTTGATTCACTATGTTTCACTCCTTGTGGAGTTCTTATCTTCTCCAGTCCATAATTCTTCCTCTTATTCTTCCCTAAAAGTCCCCAAGCTCCATTCACTGTTTAGCTGTGGGTGTTTGCATCAGTCTGAGTCAACTGTCAGGTGGAGAATCTCAGAGGAGAGTCATGCTAGACTCCTATGTGCAAGCATAAAAGAATATCACCAATCATGTCAGGGATTCTTCTCCATCTGCACCCAGGAGGTGAGCTGTTCCACAACCTTCTGTCCATTGGAGAGCTAGTTTCCCAGGGGTTCTGAGACAGGTTTGCAGGCCGACAGGAGGATAAAGCTCCAGACAGAGAGAGCAGAACAAACTAACACAAGGGATAACCAGAGGGTAAAAGGCAAACACAAGAATGTTACCATCAGGAACCAAGGTGACATGGCATCATTGGAACCAAGTTCAAACACAACAGCAAGTCATGGATACCCCAACATACTGGAAAAACAAAATTTGGATTTAAAATCGCATCTCATGATGCTGATAGAAGACTCCAAGAAGAACAAAAATAACTCCTTTAAAGAAATACAGGAGAACATGGGTAAACAGGTAGAAGCCTTTAAAAAGGAAACACAGAAGCCTCTTTAAAGAATTACAAGAAAACATAATCCAACAGGCAAATTAATTGAACAAAATCTTCCAGGATCTAAAAATGGAAGTAGGAACAATAAAGAAATAACTAAGTAAAGAACTCTGGAGATAGAAAACCTAGGAAAGAAATCAGCAGGCATAGATGCAGGTATCACCAACAGAATACAAGAGATGGAAGAGAGATAATCTTGGGTGTAGAAGATACCATAGAAAACATTGACACGCCAGTCAAAGAAAATGCAAAATGCAAAAAGCTCCTAACAAAAAACATCCAGAAAATCCAGAACACAATGAGAAGACCAAACCTAAAGATTATAGGTATAGAAGAGAGTGAAGATTTCCAGCTTGAAGGGCCAGTAAATATCTTCAACAAAATTATAGAAGAAAACTTTGCTAACCTAAAGAAAGAGAAGCCCATGAACATACAAGAAGCCTACAGAACACCAAACAGTTTGGACCACAAAAGAAATTCCTCCTGTCACATAATAATCAAAACACCAAATGCACTAAAGAAAGAAAGAATATTAAAAGCAATAAGGGAAAAGGTCAAGTAACATATAAAGGTAGACCTATCAGAATTATACCACACTTCTCACTGGAGACTATGAAAGTCAGAAGATCCTGAAAAGATGTGATACAGAACCTAAGAGAACACAAAAACCCAACCAAGGCTACTATACCCAGCAAAACTCTCAATTACCATAGTACAAGAATCCAAGGTATTCCATGACAAAACCAAATTCACACCAGATCTTTCCACAAATCTAGCCCTTCAAAGGATAGTAAATGGACAACACCAACACAAGAAGGGAAACTACACCCTAGAAAAATCAAGAAAATTATCTTATTTTTCCAAACCAAAAAGAAGGTAGACACATAAACATAATTCCAACTCTTATAACAAAAATAATAGGAAGCAACAATCACTTTTCCTTAATATTTCTTAATATCAATGGACTCAATTACCCAATAAAATATAGACTAACAGAAAGGATATATAAATAGGACCCAGCGTTATGCTGCATACAGGAAACGTACCTCAGGGACAAAGACAAACACTATCTCAGAGTAAAAGGCTGGAAAACAATTTTCCAAGCAAATGGTTCCAAGAAAAAAAAGCTGGAGTCGCCATTCTAATATTTAATAAAATCTACTTTTAACCTAGAGTTAACAAAAATGATAAGGAAGTTCACTTCATACGCATCAAAAGAAAAATCTACCAAGATGAAGTCTCAATCCTGAACATCTATGCTCAAAATGCAAGGGCACACACATTCATAAAAAACAGTTTACTAAAGCTCAAAGCACACATTGCACCCCACACAATAATTGTGGGAGACTTCAACACCGCACTTTCATCAACCAATAGAGCAGAGAAACATAAACTAAACAGAGACACAGTGAAATTAATAGAAGTTATGCAGGACAATATGGGTCAACAGATGGAGGCCCATAAGGAGGCAACACAAAAATCACTTAAAGATATGAATCAACGGGTAGATGCCCTTATAAAGGAACAACAAAAATCGCTTAAAGAAATGCAGGAGAATATGGATCAACAGATGGAAGCCCATAAGGAGGAAACACAAAAATCGCTTAAAGAAATACAGGAGAAATTGGGTCAACAGGCAGAAATCCTGAAAGAAGAAATGCAAAAATATCTTAAAGAAATACAAAAAAAAAAAAAAAGAAATGCAAGAAAATACAAACAAACAAGTAAAGGATCTGAGCAAATCCATCCAGGATCTAAAGAAGGAAGTAGAAACAACTAAGAAATCACAAAGGGAGACAACTTTGGAGATAGAAAATCTTGGGAAGAAATCAGGAGTCATAGATGCAAACATGAACAATAGAATACAGAGATGGAAGAAAGAATCTCAGGTGCTGAAGATTCCATAGAAAGCATCGAATCAAGACCTTTAGCATGAAAGGATGCTGAATTTTGTCAAATGCTTTCTCTGCATCTAATGAGATGACCATGTGGTTTTTTTCTTTGAGATTGTTTATGTAGTGGATTACATTGATGGATTTCCTTATATTGAACCATCCCTGCATCCCTGGGATGAAGCCTACTTGATCGTGGTGAATGATCGTTTTGATGTGTTCTTGGATTCGGTTGGCAAGAATTTTATTGAGTATTTTTGCATCGATATTCATAAGAGAGATTGGCCTGAGATTCTCTTTCTTGCATGGTATTGGTACAGTAACAGACATGTAGATCAATGGAACAGAATTGAAGACCCAGAAATGAATCCACACTCCTATGGTCACTTGATCTTTAACAAAGGAGCTAAAACCATCCAGTGGAAAAAAGATAGCCTTTTCAACAAATGGTGCTGGCTCAGCTGGAGGTCAACATGCAGAAGAATGCAAATTAACCCATTCTTATCTCCTTGCCCTAAGCTCAATTCTAAGTGGATCAAAGATCTCCACATAAAGCAAGATACACTGAAACTAATAGAAGGGAAACTAGGGAAGAACCTTGAACATATGGGCACAGGGGAGAATTTCCTGAACAGAACTCCAATAGCTTATGCTCTAAGATCAAGAATAGACAAATGGGACCTCATTAAATTACAAAGTTTTTGCAAGGCAAAAGACACTGTCAAAAAGACAAAGCGGGCAACCAACTAACTGGGAAATGATCTTTACCAACCTTACATCCGACAGAGGGCTAATATCCAATATATACAAAGAACTCAAGAAGTTAAACTCCAGAGAGGCAAGTAACCCTATTGAAAAATGGGGTACAGAGCTAAACAAAGTGTTCTCACCTGAAGAATATCTAATGGCTGAGAAGCACCTAAAGAGATGTTCATCATCCTTAGTCATTAGGGAAATGCAAATCAAAACAACCCTGAGATTCCATCTCACTCCAGTCAGGATGGCTAAAATCAAAAACACAGGAGACAGCAGTTGTTGGCAAGGATGTGGAGAAAGAGGAACACTCCTCCACTGCTGGTGGAATTGCAAGCTGGTACAACCACTCTGGAAAGCAGTCTGGCGGTTCCTCAGAAAACTGGGCATGACACTCCCGGAGGATCCGGCTGTACCACTCCTGGGCATATACCCAGAGGCTTTACCTGCATGCAATAAGGACACATGCTCCACTATGTTCATAGAAGCCTTATTTATAATAGCCAGAAGCTGGAAAGAACCCAGATGTCCCTCAACGGAGGAATGGATTCAGAAGATGTGGTATATCTACACAATGGAATACTACTCTGCAATTAAAAACTATGAATTCACGAAATTCCTAGGCAAATGGTCAGATCTTGAAAATATCATCCTTAGTGAGGTAACCCAATCACAAAAGAACACACATGGTATGCAGTCACTGATAAGGGGATATTGACCCAGAATCTCGGAATACCCTAGACACAATTTGCATATCAATAGATTTCTAAGAAGATGGAAGGAGAGACCCCTGGTCCTGGAAAGACTGGATGTAGGGGAACGCCAGGACAGAGTAACGAGAGGGGGGTTGAATGGAGAAAAGAGGGAGGGAAGGGGGCTTATGGGACTTTTGGGGAGGGAAGAAACGGGAAAGGGGAAGTTATTTGGAATGTCAATTAAAAAAATAAAATAAAATAAATAATAAAAAAAAAGAAAGCATCAACTCAACAGTCAAAGAAAATGCAAAATGCAAAAAACGTGTAACCCAAAACATCCAGGAAATCCAGGACACAATGAGAAGACCAAACCTAAGGATTATAGGTAGAGATGAGAGTGAAGATTTGCAACTTAAAGGGCCAGTAAATATCTTCTACAAAATTATGGAAGAAAACTTCCCTAACCTAAAGAGAGAGAGAGAGATGCCGATGAACAGGACTCCAAACACTAAACAAGAACAGAAATATCTCCCATCACATAATAATCAAAACACCAAATGTACTACACAAAGAAAGAATATTAAAAGCAGTAAGAGAAAAAGGCCAAGTAACATATAAATGAAGACCTATCAGAATTATACCACAATTCTCGCTGGAGACTGTGAAAGCCAGAAGATGCTGGGCAGATCTCATGCAGACACTAAGAGAACACAAATGCCAGACTAGGCTACTAGACCCAGTAAAACTCTCAATCACCATAGATTGAGAGACCAAAACATTCCATGATAAAACCAAATTTACACAATATCTTTCCATAAACCCTGCCCTGCAAAGGATAATAGGTGGAAACTGACAATACAAGGAGAGAAACTACACCCTGAAAAAAATGAGATAGTAACCTTCTTTCATCAAACCAAAAAGTAGATAACCATTCCAACAAAAAGAAGCATCAAGAATAGCAGGTGGCAATAATCACTATTCCTTAATCTCTCTTAATATCAGTGGTCTCAACTCCCCAATAAAAAGACATAAACTAAGAGCCTGGATATGGAAACAGGACCCAGCATCTTGCAGGAAACACACCTCAGTGTCAAAGACAAACACTACCTCAGAATAAAAGGCTGAAAAACAATTTTACAAGCAAATGGTCCAAGGAAACAAGTCGGAGTTGCCATCCTAATATCAGATAAAATTGACTTTCAGCCTAAAGTCATCAAAAAAGATAGAAGGACACTACATACTGGTCAAAGGAAAAATCCACAAAGAAGAACTCTCAATTCTGAATATCTCTGCTCCAAATGCAAGGGCACCCTCATGAGTAAAAGAAACTTTACTCAAGCTCAAACCACACATGGAAACTCACACAATAATAGTGGGTGACTTCAACACCCCACTCTCTGAAATGGATCGTTCAGGAAAGCAGAAACTAAACAGGGACACAGTGAAACTAATTGAACCAATGGAACTAACATATATATATATATATATATGCTCTTCTCAGCACCTCATGGTACCTTCTCCAAAATCGACCATATAATTGGTCACAAAACAGACATCAACAGATATAAGAAGATAGAACTAATCCCATGCCTCCTATCAGATCACTATGGAATAAGGGTGGTCTTCAATGGCAACAAAAACAACAGAAAGCCCACATACACGTGGAAGTTTAACAATGTTCTACTCAATGATAACTTGATCAAGGAGGAAATAAAGAAACCAAAGACTTTTAAAAATTTAATGAAAATGAAGGCACAATATATGCTAATTTATGGGACACAATGAAAGTGGTGCTAAGAGGAAAATTCATAGCCCTGAGTGCCTCCAAAAATAAACAGGAGAGAGCATACACTAGCACCTTAATGGCACACCTGAAAGCCCTGGAACAAAAACAAGCAAATACACCCAAATGGAGTAGAAGGCAGAAAATCATCAAACTCAGGGCTGAAATCAATCAAGTAGAAACAAATAAAACCATACAAAGAATCAACAAATCTAGGAGTTGGTTTTTTGAGAAAAACAACAAGATAGATAAGTCCTTAGCCAGACTAGCCAGAGGGCACAGAGACAGAATACAAATTAACCAAATCAGAAATGAAAAGGGAATGATAACAACAGAAACTGAGGAAATTCAAAAAATCATCAGATCATAGTACAAAGGCCTGTATTCAACACAACTAGAAAATCTAGAGGAAATGGACAATTTCCTTGACAGATACCAAATACCAAAATTAAATCAGGATCAAATACATCATCTAAACCATCCTATAACCCCTGAAGAAATAGAAGTGGTCATTGGAAGTCTTCCAACCAAAAAAAAGCACAAGTCCAGATGTTTTTAGTGCAGGATTCTATCAGACATTCAAAGAAGACCTAACACCAATGCTCTTCAAACTATTCCACAAAATAGAAAAAGAAGGAACACTACCAAACTCGTTCTATGAAGCAACAATAACACTAATACCCAAATCACACAGAGATCCGACAGAGAAAGAGAACCTCAGGCCAATTTCTCTTATGAATATCCATGAAAAATACTCAATAAAATTCTTGCCAATCGAATCCAAGAACACATCAAAATGATCATTCACTACGATCAAATAGGCTTCATCCCAGGGATGTAGAGATGGTTCAATATATGGAAATTCATCAATGTAATTCACTCCATAAACAATCTCAAAGAAAAAAAAACACATGAACTTTTCATTAGATACTGAAAAATCATTTGACAAATTCAGCATCCTTTCATGCTAAAAGTCTTGGAAAGATCAGGAAATTGAGGCCCATATCTAAACATAGTAAAAAGCAATTTACAGAAAACTGGTAGACAACATCAATCTAAATGGAGAGAAATTTGAAGCAATCTCACTAAAATCAGAGACTAGACAAGGCTGCCCTCTCTCTCCATATCTTTTCGATATAGTACTTGAAGCTCTAACTACAGCAGTTAGAAAACAAAAGGAGGTCAAAGTGATACAAATTGGAAAGGAAGAAGTCAAACTATCACTACTTGGAGACGATAAGATAGTATACTTAAGCGACCAGAGAACTCCTACAGCTGATAAAAACTTCAGCAAAGTGGCCGGATATAAAATCAACTCAAACAAATCAGTAGCCTTCCTATACTCAAAGGATAAGCAGGTTGAGAAAGAAATAAGAGAAATGATACCCTTCACGATAGCCACAAACAATATAAAGTATCTTGGTGTGACTCTAACCAAACAAGTGAAAGGTCTGTATGACAAGAACTTCAGATCTCTGAAGAAAGAAATTGAAGAAGACCTCAGAAGATGGAAAAATCTTCCATGCTCATGAATTGGCAGGATTAATATAGTAAAAATGACCATCTTGCCAAAATCAATATACTGATTCAATGCAATCCCCATCAAAATCCCAACTCAATTCTTCATAGAGTTAGAAAGAGTAATTCAAAAATTCATCTGGAATAACAGAAAACCCAGAATATCTAAAACTATTCTCAAGAGTAAAAGAAGTTCTGGGGGAATTTATATCCTGGACCTCAAGCTGTACTATAGAGCAATAGTGTTAAAAACTATTGACAGGCATGTAGATCAATGGAACAGAATTGAAGACCCAGAAATGAATCCACAGTCCTATGGTCACTTGATGTTTGACAAAGGAGCTAAAACCTTCCAGTCGAAAAAAGATAACCTTTTCAACAAATGGTGCTGGTTCAAATGGAAGTCAGTATGCAGAAGAATGCAAATCTATCCATTCTTATCTCCTTGCACTAAGCTCAATTCCAAGTGGATCAAGGACCGCCACATAAAACCAGACACACTGAAACTAATAGAAGGGAAACTAGGGAAGAACCTTGAACATATGGGCAGAGAGGAGAATATCCTGAAGAGAACTCCAATAGCTTATGCTCTAAGGTCAAGAATTTACAAATGGGACCTCATAAAATTACAAAGTTTCTGTAAAGCAAAGGACACTGTCAAAAGGACAAAGCGGCAACCAACAAACTGGGAAAAGATCTTTACCAACCCTATATCCGACAAAGGTCTAATATCCAATATATACAAAGAACTCAAGAAGTTAAGACTCCAGAGAGCTAAATAACCCTTTTAAAAAATTGGGTAGAGAGCTAAACAAAGAGTTCTCACCTGAAGAATATCTAATGACTGAGAAGCATCTAAAGAAATGTTCAACATCCTTAGTCATTAGGGAAATGCAAATCAAAACAACCCTGAGATTCCATTCCACCTCACACCAGTCAGAATGGCTAAGACCAAATCACAGGAGACAGCAGTTGTTGGTGAGGATGTAGAGAAAGAGGAATACTCCTCCACTGCTGATGGGATTGCAAGCTGGTACAACCACTCTGGTAAGCAGTCTGGCAGTTCCTCCGAAAAGTGAGCATGATACTTCCGGAGGATCCTGCTATACCACTCCTAGGCATATACCCAGAGACTTCCCCTGCATGCAATAAGGACACATGCTCCACTATGTTCATAGCAACCTTATTTATGATAGGCAGAATCTGGAAAGAACTCAGATGTCCCTCAATGGAGGAATGGATTCAGAAAATGTGGTATATTTACACAATGGGATACTACTCTGCAATTAAAAACAATGAATTCAGGAAATTCTTAGGCAAATGGTCAGAACTGGAAAATATCATCCTTAGTGAGGCAACCCAATCACAAAAGAACACATATGGTATGCAGTCACTGCTAAGGGGATATTAACCCAGAATCTAGGAATACCCAAGACGCAATTCACATATCAATAGATTTCCTAGAAAAGAGACCCCTGTTCCTGGAAAGACTGGATATAGGGGAATACCAGGAGAGAGAAGCAAAAGGGGTTGAATGGGGAACAGAGGAAGGGAAGGGGGCTTATGGGACTTTTGGGGAGGGAGGAAAAAGGAAAGGGGAAATGATTTGGAATGTAAATAAAAAAATATAGAAAATTTAAAAAAAAGATAATCTCTAGGTCTGAAGAATCCCTCTTTCAGCAAAACAATTTCCACCCTGCCAAATTTTATCATGTCTGAGTTATGACTCACCTAACCTGCCTCCCACCTCCTTCACTCTAAAACCTTCAAAGAATTCCTAACTACTCTAACTATTCTGTATATAAAGTGCCTAACACTCAAACTCTGGGTCACACTCCTGGCCTACATTGTGGGATGGTTTTTCAATCAGAGTTGAGACTCGAAATAAAAAAAGACTCTTACGTTACAGCAGACTGTGCAGTTCTTCAGATCACCTGGGTTTCCCATGGAATTGGACACTACAAGTACTCTTCAAACTATTCCACGAAATAGAAAGAGAAGTAACACTACACAATTCATTCTATGAAGCCACAATTACTCTGATACCTAAACCCTACAAAGATCCAATAAAAAGGGAGAAATTCAGACCAATATTCCTTATGAATATCGAAGCAAAAATACTCAATATAATTCTTGCCAACTGGCACAAGTCAAATTTTGGGATGGAGCCAAAAATGAGGAAAAGAGAATGCCTGTGACTCAGAGGATCAGGTTATACTACTATTTATTCATAAGCAACAAAAAACAATATAAAGCAAAAAGGGATCTCTGTCATTTATGCATACACTCTCACCTCTGGTCTGGTAAGTGTTGTAGACTAGTTCTGATGCATGCACAGGAAAAGGCCCATGGTGTTTCCTTAATGTGCTTTGGATTCCCACTGTAACCTCGCTCCAGAGGTGTGGTAAATGGAGTTGATGGACTATCTCCAGGAATGAGTCAGTTTTAAAACGAAGAGTTTCTTTTGGGACTCTCAGAAATGACTCAATCTTAGCTGCCAGACCAGGGTTTTTAAGACTCTTTCAGCTCAGGCATTCAGCACTACTTTATCTGACAATAAGCCTTATCATATCCACACTCCAGACTTTGTCTTCATGGTATCTGTTTAGTCAATCAAAATTGAGGTGTTCACTTAGTCTGGGCTTTACTTTATCACATTTCACATACACTCACACACTCTGAGTTGGCTTACTTTTGTAATTTCTTTTTTTTTCTTTTTTTTTGTTCAAGTGTTTTTTTTTGTTGTTGTTGTTGTTGTTGTTGACACCTGCAATATTCATTTTTTTATTTTTTTATTTTATTTTTTTATTTTCTAAGTTTTTTATTTACATTACAAATCCATTTCCCCTTTCCCATTTCCTCCCTCCCCGAAAGTCCCATAAGCCCCCTTCCCTCCCTCTTTTCCCCATTCAACCCCCTCTTGCTTCTCTGTCCTGGCATTCCCCTACATCCAGTCTTTCCAGGACCAGGAGTTTCTCCTTCCATCTTCTTGGAAATCTATTGATATGTGAATTGTGTCTAGGGTATTCCAAGATTCTGGGTAAATATCTCCTTTACAATGCTTGTGTGTTCTTTTGTGATTGGGTTACCTCACTAAGGATGATATTTTCAAGTTCTGACCATTTGCCTAGGAATTTCGTGAATTCATTGTTCTTAATTGCAGAGTAGTATTCCATTGTATAAATATAGCACATCTTCTGAATCCGTTCTTCCATTGAGGGACATTTGGGTTCTTTCCAGCTTCTGGCTATTATAAATAAGACTGCTATGAACATAGTGGAGCATGTGTCCTTATTGTAATTTCTTTTATATTGCTTACATTAACCAAATCCAAGAACACATCAAAACAATCATCCACCATGATCAATAAGCTTCATCCTGGGGGAGCAGGTATGGTTCAATATACAAAAATCCATCAATGCAATCCACTGCATAAATAAACTCAAAGAAAAAAATCACATGATCATTTTTCTAGATGCTGAGAAAACATTTGACAAAATTCAACACCTCTTCATGATAAAAGCCTTGGAAAGCCAGGAATTATATGCCCATAGTTAGCTCTAGTAAAAGAAATATACAGCAAACCAGTAGTCAACAGCACACTAAATGGAGAGAAACTTGAAGCAATCCCACTGAAATCAGGGACTAGACAAGGCTGTCCACTCGTTCCCTACCTGTTCAATATAGTACTCAAAGTCCTAGCCAGAGAAATTAGAAAACAAAAGGAGGTCAAAGGGATTCAAATTGGAAAGGATGAAGTAAAAAAGATCATTATTTGCAGATGTTATGATAGTATATTTAAGTGACCCCAGAACTTTCACCAGAGAACTCCTAAACCTGATAAACAACTTCAGCAAAGTTTCTGCATATAAAATTAACTCAAACAAATCAGTGGCATTCCTCTAATCAAAGGATATTAACTGGTCAAGAAAGAAATTAGGGAAATGACACCCTTCACAATAGTCACCAGTAATGTAAAATACCTTGGTGTGAGTCAAACTAAGCTAGTGAAAGATCAGTATAAGAACTTCAAGTCTCTGAAGAAAGAAATTGAAGAAGTTCTCAGAAGATGGAAAGATCTCCCAAGCTCATGGCTTGGCAGGGCTAATAAAGTAAAAATAGTCATCTTGCCTAAAGCAATCTGCAGATTCAGTGTGATCCCCATCAAATTTCCAAACCAATTCTTCATAGAGTTAGAAAGAGTAATTTCCAAAGTCTTCTCGAATAACAAAAAACCCAGGATATCAAAAATTATTCTCAATAATAAGAGAACTTATAGAAGAATCACCATCCCTGACCTCAAGCTATACTACAGAGTAATCATAATAAAAACTGCATGATATTGGTACAGTGACAGGCAGGTATATCAGTGGAATAGAATTAAAGACCCAGAAATAAACCCACACACCTGTGGTCACTTGATCTTTGACAAACGAGCTAAGACCATTCAGTGCAAAAAAGACAGTATTTTCAAGGAATGGTGCTGGTTCAACTGGCAGTCAACATGTAGAGATTGCAAATTGATGCATTCTTATCTCCTTGAACAAAACTCAAGTCTAAGTGGATCAAGGACCTCCACATAAAAGGAGATACATTGAATATAATAGAAAAGTAAGTGGGGGACAGTCTTGAGCCCATGGGCTCAGGGGGAAATTTCCTGAACAGAACACCACTAGCTTATGCTCAAAGATTAAGAATTGAAAAATGGGACCTCATAAATATGCAAAGCTTCTGTAAGGTAAAGGACACTGTCAATAGAACACTGTCAATAGGATAAAACAGCACCCATCAGATTGGAAAAAGTTTGTTACCCATCCTACATCTGATAGAGGGCTAATATCCAACATGTACAAAGAACTCACGAAGTTAGACTCCAGAGAAATAAATAACCATATAAAAATGGGATACAGAGCTAAGCAAAGAATTCTCATTTGAGGAATACTGAATGGCTGAGAAGCACCTAACAAAATGTTTAACATCCTTAATTATCAGGGGATTGTAAATCAAAACAACCCTGAGATTCCACCTCACACCAGTGAGAATGGATAATATCAAAAACCCAGATGAGAACAGATGCTGGATTGCAAGATTGTAAAACAACTCTGGAAGCCAGTTTGGCAGTTCCTCAGAAAATTAGACACAGTATTACATGAACATCCAGCTACACTACTCCTGGGCAGATACCCAGAAGATGTTCCAAAGGTAATATTCCACAATGTTCATAGCAACCTTATTTATAATAGCCAGAAGCTGGAAAGAACCCAGATGTCCCTTAACAGAGGAATGGATACAGAAAATGTGGTACATTTACAGAATGAAGTGCTACTCAGCTATTAAAAACAATGAATTTATGAAATTCTTAGGCAAATGGGTGGAATTAAAAAAAAATATCTTTCTGAGTGAGGTAACCCAATCCCAAAAGAAACACACATGATATGTACTCACTGAAAAGTTGATATTAGCCCAAAAGCTCGGAACACTCTAGATACAATTCACAGACCATATGAAGCTCAAGAAGAAGAAAGACCAAAATGTGAATACTTTGCTCCTTCTTAGAAGGGGGGGATCAAAATATCCATGGGATGAGATTCAGAGACAGAGGGTGGGACAGAGACTTAAGGAAAGGACATTTAGAAACTGCCCCATCTGGGGATTCATCCCATATACAGTTACCAAACCTAGACACTCTTGTGGATGCCAAGAAGTGCTAGCTGACAGAAGTCTGATATATCTGTCTCCTAAGAGGCTCTGCCAGTGTCTGACAAATACTGAAGTGGATGCTAACAGCCAACCAATGGATTGAGCACAGGGTTACCAATGTAGGAGCTAGAGAAAGTACTGAATGAGCTGAGGTGTTTGCAGCCCCATAGAAGGAACAACAATATGAGCCAACCAGTACCCCCAGAACTCCCAGGGCCTAAACCACCAACCAAAGCATGCACATGGAGGGACACATAACTCCAGCTACATATGTAGCGGAGGATGGCCTTTTCAGGCATAAATGAGATGAGCAGTCATTGGTCCTGTGAAGGCTTTATGCCCCACTGCAGGAGAATGCCAGGTCTGGAAAGTGGGAGTGGGTGGGTTGGTGAGCAGTGGGAAGGGGTATGGGATAGGGACTTTTCAGAGGGGAAACTAGGAAAGGGGATAATATTTGAAATGTAAATAAAGTGAATACACAATAAAACAAGGGGAAAAATGTCAAGGATTGGTGCTTCCCCATGGGATATGACTCAAGTTGGGCCATAGAGTTGAAAATACCATCAGTCTCTGATCTATCCCTCATCCCTGCATTTCTTGTAGACAGGATAAATTTTGGGTTGAAAGTTTTGTGGATGGTTTGGTGTTCCTATTGCTCCATTGGGCTTCCTGCCTGTCTACTGGAGGTGACCCCTGTTTCATGAAATATTATAAGAGAACAGCCAATTTCTGCACTACACCCAGCTACTCTCTGCTCCAACAGGCTGGCTGGCCATGCTCAGGGGGGCAATGACCATCTTGTTCTTATTTCATGGATACTCTCTGGCCTGGAGTTCCCAAAATGTCTCTCCATCCAGCTTGCTAAGTTCCCACTTGAGGGCTCCTACCCAGCTAGCCCCATGCTTCAAAACCTCCTCAGCCTTTTGTGGTGAATATCTGGCAAAGCCATGTTTTCCCACCATACCTTTCTCTCTAGAACCCTGTCGAACTACCATGTGAAGGAAAATACCACACAAATTTAGATCAGAAAAAAATGGTAACTCAATCTTTGGGTATAACAACTAGAATCCTAATCTTTTAAGTTATATTAAATCTAAATTCTCTTGTGGCAAATCCTGGAAGATCTGCCATAGAAACTGGGAGACACTAGCAGCTACATCTTGTCCACATTATCTGAAGATGTGGCAAGCCTAACACAGCTTTCAGAACTGAGACAAACTGTAGAGACAGCTGCCTACCTATACAGGAAGTTGGAGCATCAGTCTTCAGCCTTCTGGCTCAGGATCATCTGACAGACATTTCAAAAACAGGAATTAAGGAATAGCAAGCAAGTAGATAATGTTGGTCATTCTAGGATTTCTGATGGAGTTGAAAGACTACTTATAATCTCATAGCCAACTCACACCATTTACATTTAGAGAAAAGATTTGAGAGGATGGTTTTCAGATGGCATAAAACCTAAAGCCAGGATATGCATCAGGTGTAGAATTATAAGTCTTTTATATTTGGATAGATGATAGTGTTCTATTTTAGTGACAAAAATGATAGACTGAGTGTTTGGTCTATCTTGTACTTTATAAGTTACATAATGGTAATAGTTATGCTCAATTTATATTTGAGAGAAAAGTTTTGGTTTTTATTAGAACAGAAAGGAGGAAGTGTTATGAATGGCCCTGGTGTTGCCTGTACTTTGATGTTAATTCTGTTTTCTCCATGTTCCAGCTTTCTTCAGTACCCTATAGATCTTTGGATTGAGTTAAAGCCTCATAATGGATTTTTCTTTGTAAAAAATTTGCATTTTCATTGGTATTTTCCTTTTTTCCTTTCACATTTGGGCAATTATATTGGTGAGATATTATGCATGTAGCTTACAATATTGCTCTGTGTCTTAGTCACTGTTCTGTTGCTATGTAAAAGAAACAAACAAAAACAAAAATAAAAAATCAACAACAACAACAACAACAAACATAACCAAG
Organism: Tokudaia tokunoshimensis; assembly: GCA_036184795.1. Classification (NCBI taxonomy): domain Eukaryota; kingdom Metazoa; phylum Chordata; class Mammalia; order Rodentia; family Muridae; genus Tokudaia; species Tokudaia tokunoshimensis. Next base: position 704,920 of record BTHU01000012.1, on the reverse strand, counting down.
AAAATGCCTAAAAAGAAAAGATATAATTTGGATTTGCTTACATTTTCAGAGTTTAGATGATTATCATAAAGGTGTAAAGAATAGATCCATACATATCATTCTTCATGAAATGCAAATAAAAATGAATCAAAAAAATCAACATAAAACCTGAAACAATGAATGTGATAGAATTGTGAGTGGGGAATAACCCTGAACTCATTGGCACAGGAAAAGACATTCTGAATAGAGCACCATTAGGACATAAAACCAATAAATGATTAACAGAAGAGCGTCTACATGTCAGAGGACCATCATTTGAACAAAGTACCAACTACAAGCCTGATCAAAGCTTAATATCAAAAATATGTTTTAAAAAATTCAAAAATCTAGATATCAAGCCACAAATAATTAAAAATGGAATTGAGATCTAATCAGAATGAGAGAGAGAGAGAGAGAGAGAGAGAGAGATAATAATAAATAATAATAAATGAGAAACACAGAAAGAAATGTATGATTTCCTTAGCCATCAGATATTTGAATATCAAAAGTATTTTGAGATTTCATCTTATACTCACCAGAATGACTAAGATTAATAACACAAATGAAAGTTGATGTTGGCTTGCTGATTTCATTAACACGCATATACAGTTGATGGGAATGAAACTTCAACAGCTACTATAGAAATCAGTGTGTTGAGTTCTCAAGAAGATGGGAATCAGTCTACATCAAGATACAACTATACCACTCTTGGCATATACCTAAATTATGCCTCATCCCACCACAAGAAAATTGTTCAACAATATTTTTTCCTGTTCTATTCAGAATTGTCCAGAAACATGGAAAATCTAGACAACTCTCAACAGAGGAATGTATAAAGAAAAAGGGGTACATATACACATGAAGTATTAGTCATTTGTAAAATATGTGATGTAAGGAAATTTGCAAGTAAATGTATAGAACTAGAAAAAATCACCCAGAGTGTGCTACCACCAACTAAGAAAGATAAATATGGTATCCCTTCATTTATATTTGAATAATAGCCATTTAAAAACAACGATAACCAAGGTATAAACCTTAGAAGAGCAGAGGTTAGTAATATAGTAAGAGGTGAGAGACACAGATAGATCTTGTTACAAAAGAGAAACAAAATCCATAGTTATGAGTGTATGTACGGTAGGTTGGATCAATTGGGAGGCAGAAGGGAGAGTGGGATAAAATTCACATGGAAAAAAGCAATTTGGGCTATTTGAAGGATTGTAAAGAAAACACATGGAGATACACACATTCACAAACACACTATATATATACATATATATATATATATATAAATGTATGTATATATAATTTAAAAGACCAAAATAAAATAACAAAATAATTGTGGAGACAGTCACAAATGATCATAACTTTTAACAGAATGAAGCTTCCAGTACTGATATTGGGTTACATCTAATTTAGTCAAAAGACTTCCATGGAAACCTTCAAGTAATCCAGGCTGCTGTTATCCACAACCTGACAAGAAGGCCTCATTGGTAAAGACAACATCTATAGAAGACACTGTACAAAGAAATTTTGAGTTGGTGTCTACATAAAACTTTTACTTTTAACTTTAAGCACCTTTGGTACAGGAAGGTACAATTTTGTCTATGAAAAGAGAAAGGTAAATACCAAACCATTCACATACTCTTTGATCTACAATGTTGTCTTGCCTACAGAATATACTAGAGCATTAATGGCACAAAGCTTTGGGTAGCAATCATCCAATATCTAGTTTTATTTAAGGCATACTGTGCCAGTTGGAATCCATACTGAAAACTATGTGAGGAGCCAAAAACCAAAGACATCTAGGCCAGGGGCCTCAAGTAAAAACAAATGCTAAAGGTCTAAAAACAGAAAAACAAACAAAAAATGAACAATATAGTGATAAAATGACTCCCAGTGTTGTTCTTTTATAAGCATAGACCAGTACCTTGTTTGGCCATCATCAGAGAAGTTCCTCTTCCAACAGACAGGAACAAATACAGAGGTTTATAGCCAGACATTGTGCATAAGAGTAAAAAGCCTTGGAACACTCAGCCTTAAATGGGATGTTTGATCAAATTCCTCCCCTCCAAGCACAGTCAACTCCATCAAGGTAAAGGTATATGAGCCAAAAGGGATGGAGGACACCAAATAAAACAGAGACTGAGGCTGCATGGATATTCCTCACAGTGCCTGCACTGGTCTGCTCCAGGTCTCAGCATTTGGCTTAAGACTAAGTTATGAGATTCTTGATTGTATGAAGAGTGGGTTTCTGATTCTTGTGCCTTCTCTTGGACATTTATCCTTCTGTTTGTGGTTTCCTATTCTGAGGTAATAATTTTTATTTTTTTCTTATTATATTTTATCATTATCCCTTAGATACCTATACTCTTCTGAGGAGAGACAGAAAGGGAGTGGATCCAGATAGAATATTTGAGGAAGAATAGGAAGAGTGGAGGAAAGGAAAATTATAATCTGTATATACTATGTGAGAATAGAATCTATTTTCTGTGAAAGGAGGAAAAGAGACATTGGGATTTATAACCCACAATTATATAATTTATGTGGGAGCTATAATAGGTGTGGCATGTATATAGATTTTTCAGAGCAGTGGAAAACCATGTATTGATACATCTTTGAAATTGGAATGAAGAACTGTCCTCTTAACATACAATGTGAACTGAATCCAGTGATCAGTGAATGAAGTACTCTCACTCATTCAAGAATCATACATACTAGTTAAGAGACATCATGCCCACAGCAACCCTTATAAAATGAATCATTTAGTTGGGGGCTTGCTTAGAGTTTCATAAAGTTAGTTTACTATCTTGGGTCACTCTTGATGGCTATAAATTCAAATATATGTGCCACTAGGGACATTATTACTCAAATTGCCACAAATATTTCTTATTATCTACAATTTAAAAGTGTGAATACTGATTCTAGTTTTGAGTCTAAGTTTACTTTTTCAATAGACCCATTTCCAGAGAAAATTATTTTTACTTTATAAGTTTCAGTATTTCCAAGGTGAAATAGCTGTGGCAATACCTATATTAAATATTTAATGCCAGCATTAAATGACACGAACATTTAATATCATTTGTCTATGATATATTTCTAATTCAGTCATACCTTTATTTATGGTAAATGATTTTACACAATAAAACTCTAATCATTTAGTGGAATATGTATCATCATTGATACATTGTGATCTTAAATCTACTATTATAGTTGAAAAGTATTTTTGTAATTATGCTATAAATGTTTATATTCTTGGGAATAGTGATGTAATTTTATTAATTTATTAATGTGCTTCCTTACTAAATAATCTATTAGTGAAAACTCTACTTTTAAACATCAAATTCATGTATTCTGTGATAGAATAAAACATAATGTGTTCAAGCTTTGTTCTCAATTCCAGACACAGAGTTTTTAAAACTTTTGTTATCTCTAGAGGAGAAAATTGGTAGGAGAATATTTTCTTTTGATATGTAGTATTTGTCCCTGGTTCCAGACATAAGAACTTCTTTGGTATTTGAAATTTACCTACTGATTGGGATGAGAAGAGTGCCCACAATTTTGTTCATAAGACATGTTTAACTTGGCATAATTTTATAATAATAATTTGAGTTTTGATTGGCTTGGTTTGGATAGTTTAGGATATGATCAGGTCTCCAGAAGTAAGAGGTTATAAAACTACAACTATAAGCCCTTTTGTCAGTTATCCAGTGAACAGAGAATCACCTTGTGTATTGTATGGAAGTATCATCAGTCAGTAAAAAGTTTATTGCCTATTAGCTGAGGCAGAAAATGTTGGGGGCCGACAGGCCAACTGCTAGCTACATAGACAGGCCACCTCTCCCCTCGAGTGAACCTTCCTGACAGAACATCAAGACCAAGATAAAAATCTGTGACCTTCCCGGGAAAAACCGCAGAATGTCCCAGGCACCTGACCCAGGGCTTGGCCCATAGTTCCCCCTCCCAACTTCCTCATCCCTACTGCTTAAAACGTGCTGCCTGTGTGACAATAAATGAGGCCTTGACAAATGGAATCTTGCTTGGCCTCCTTTCTTTCTCTCCCCCATGACCCTCAGGTAGCGCCTCTTCGGGACCCTGAATAACTAGACCTGCTGGACGGGTCAAGTGGCGCCCGAACAGTGGCGCCTGAACAGGAACCTGAAGCACGGCCAACTACTGGACGACGGAGGAACCCCGGGAAAAGGAAATGAGGACCTTTCATGCCGCATCACTCATGCGTCGCTGGAAAGGGAGGTGAGTTTGGCCAAATAATTGTTGTTCGATTGTCATGGGGAAACAATTGTCTAAGGAAGCTTGTTTTATAGGAGAAATCAAGCGTTTGCTCAGGGAGAGAGGAATAAGAGTTAAGAAAAAAGATTTAATTAAGTTCTTTTGTTTTGTTGATGAAAAATGTCATTAGCTGGTTTTAAGCGACCCTGATATACACCCACTTATGTGGAATAAGGTTGTTAAAGATATTAATAAGCTTTTAAAAGCTGGTGACCTGAATATGAGACCTCGCGTCCCGCATACAAGAAACTTAAACATATCAAAGAATTGCACTCAGCTGTTAAAAATTATGGTTTAACTGCACCCTTTACCTTGTCCGTTTTTTAGAAGGACTCGCGGGGTCCGGATATCTGACTCCTAGTGAATGGACTAAGGTGGTGCAGTCTGTCCTCACCAGAGGACAATACTTAACTTGGAAATCTGAATACATAGATAGGGCCGAGAGTCTGGCCGCTAGGAACAGAAAAAACCCTCTTGGCAGGACCGCCTCTGGGACAGCGGACAAGTTGTGTGGGAGGGGCCCATTTGTCTCCGAGGAAAAACAATTAGGATTGTCCCCAGACGTACTCGCTCAAACAGCACAGGCCGCCTTATCTGTCTGGAGAGCAGTTCCTGCTACAGGAGCCCTCACCACCCCTTAACTAAAATAGTCCAGGGGGCCCAGGAAACCTACGCTCAATTTGTGGGGAGGTTACAGGAAGCAGCAGAAAGAATCCTAGGTCAAAGTGAAAGTGAGGGGCTCCTCCTTAAGCAGCTTGCTCTTGAAAACGCTAACCCGGCGTGCAGAGCCGCTTTACGAGGCAAGACCAAAGATCTTGATATTATGGGAATGATTAAACTTTGAAATGATGTTGACTCCTTCTCACATCAAGTGTCCAAGTCTATCAGTTTAGCTATCGGGGCTGTGTTCCAAAAAACTGGAGATTCTGGCCGCCCTAGAGGCAAAACATGCTTTAGATGTGGGTAGCCTGGTCACTTTGCTAGAGAATGTAGTGCTCTCAACCCCAGCCAGCCATTTAATCCCGTCATTGGCCAAGGGGCCCCTAAGCCTACCACGCTGGGAGTTTGTCCTCACTGTGGGAGAGGCCGTCATTGGGCCAAGGAATGTCGGTCTAGAACTGATGCTAGTGGGCAAGCCTTCCCTAGGGCAACAGCAGGAAGCGCAGGACTGGACCTGTGTGCCTCCTCCCACACAATTTTGAACCCCCAAGATGGTGTTTAGGTTCTCGCCACAGGAATTTTTGGACCCCCGCCATCTGGCACATTTTTTCTCATTATAGGGCATGCCTCAGCTACCATGCAGGGTCTCAGTGTCCACCCGTCGCTTGTGGACACAGACTCTACTGGAGAGATAAAAGTTTTAAGGCAGAAAAGGGCCCGGTTACCATTCTTCCTGGTCAGAGAGTAGCCCAGGCGCTCCCTCTCCTGCTTGATTCCTTTGGTGCTCACATGGGAGGGCTCAGAGGAGATAGCCAACCCGGTTCCTCTGATGTCTACTGGGTCCAGCAACTCTCTAAGGAGCACCCCTCCTTGTGCCTTACGTTGGACGGGCGAAAGTTTGATGGCATTATAGATACGGGAGCTGACACAGTTCTTAGTTTGAGTTCCTGGCCTTCTGCCTGGCCTCTCCACCCCTAGATGACTCATTTACAAGGCATTGGCCAGTATAAAAATACCTTACAAAGTTCAAAGTTGTTGACAATGGGAAGATTCAGAGGGAAATTCGGGCACTGTGCAGCCTTTTATTGTTGAGGGCCTCCCTGTCAATCTTTGGGGGAGAGATATTCTCTCTCAAATGGGGATAATGATGTGTAGCCCCAATGAGGTGGTTTCTCACCAGCTCGCTCAGGGAGCTAGTGCAGATTGGGGTACCCCTGACACCTTTGTCCCTCAAAAAAGCGGGCCCGAGCTTTCGGATTCTAACTGGTCCCCCGGGTGCTCCACTGAAGGCAGGCAAAAACACTTAAGGCTCCTTCCCTGGGAACTTTATGTCTGCCCAGGAGGTCATCGTGACCGCTCCATTGCCCGAGCATGTGAGTATCTGGAAACCAGGTCCCTGCAACACCCACTATCCCAGATACCCGAACACCCAATCCTTTGTTTCAGCCTACTCTACCTATGGGTCCTCCCTCATCTACTGAGCTTGTGCTATCATTAGCTAATGCTTCGATACAAGCCACATACATGAAGCTATTTTAGAGGAATGTTTGGTCTATTATTCACCCTCCCCGCACTTTTACGAATGGATTGCAAGCTTTGGAGAATTATTACCCACTAATGATACCTCGCTTCTGCGGCGGGGTCCTCCAGAGAAGCAAGGAGTCACCCTTGGCCAAATTTCTGGCCTAGGCATGTGCATTTTGGGACCTGATATGCTGCCCCCTCAAGGCCCTGATTGAGGTTTGCAATCAAACTATTGTAATTAATGCTTCCTTTCAATACGTTGTTGTTTCTAATGATTCCTATCTTGCTTGCTCCTCGGGATTGACCACTTTTATAGTTTCAGCTGCCTTTTTAGAGAATAGAGAATATTGTGTGTTTGTCAAGCTCCTCCCTCGATTGACCATTCATAATTCTGATGAGCTTATTAATTTTTGGGAAAGGGGAACTCATTTGTCCAGACAAAAGAGAACCTATAACAGCAGTCACCCTGACTATATTCCTTGGTTTGGGAGCCACAGAGGCTGGAACAGGAATTGCCTCCTTGGTCACTTCCAGTCAGCAGTATGCGCAGCTCAGTTCTGTGGTCGATAGAGACCTACAAGAGCTACAGTTAGGACTAAAGAATCTTAAATATTCTGTTACATCCCTCTCTGAGGTAGTGTTACAAAACAGAAGAGGTTTAGATTTGCTCTTTTTACAACAAGGTGGGTTATGCACTGCCCTTAAAGAAGAATGCTGCTTTTATGCAGACAAGACAGGATTGGTTGAAGATAGCCTTAAAAAGGTCAGGGAAAGTCTAGAAAACTGCAAGAAAGAAAGAGAGAAAAAAGAATCATGGTATCAAAACTGGTTCTCTACATCCCCTTTGCTCTCTACTCTGTTACCTAGTCTTTTAGGATCTTTGGTGGGCCCTCTCCTACTCATTTCTTTGGGCCATGGGCCTTCCAAAAATTAACTCTTTTTGTCAAGTCACAGGTGGATGCCGCTTTCACCAACAAGCCAGTTTCAGTGCATTACCATCCTCTAGAGGTCAGAGATAATTACCCCAGCGCCTACGAGGAGCCCTTGGGCACCCCCTCTGCTGGCCTCGATTTCTCGATCCTGGCCGCAGACTACCGAAACCCTTGGTATAAAAAGCTATGGAGATGTCCATGACGGGAGTATCATGATGCCACATGCCAGATGCATACCTGAGAGCCTGGCTAACTCAGTCGGTAGAACATGGTCCCAGGGCTGTAGAGTAACTCCATGACGGGAGTAGCGTGAGGCTATTGCCCAGGGAGCAAACTCCTATTGGGGGTTCTGGGCATGGAGGCACCTCACATAGCCTAAGACAGAGGCTCTACCCCTCTCTTCTAGGTGCTGGCTGTGGGTGCACATCATGTAGCCTAAGACAGACTCTCCATCAAGTATACAAAGAAGGGGGACATGTTGGGGGCCGACAGGCCAACTGCCGGCTACATAGACAGGCCGCCTCTCCCCTCGAGTGAAATTCCTGACCTTCCTGACAGAACATCAAGACCAAGATAAAAATCTGTGACCTTCCCGGGAAAAACCGCAGAATGTCCCAGGCACCTGACCCAGGGCTTGGCCCATAGCTCACTTCCCCATAGTTCCCCCTCCCAACTTCCTCATCCCTACTGCTTAAAACGTGCTGCCTGTGTGACAATAAACGAGGCCTTGACAAATGGAATCTTGTTTGGCCTCCTTTCTTTCTCTCCCCCATGACCCTCAGGTAGCGCCTCTTCGGGACCCTGAATAACTAGACCTGCTAGACGGGTCAAGAAAATAAGTGGTAGGAGTTCCAGAAGGAAGAGAGTAATTCTGAGATGGAAGCAGATTCTGGAAGTGATTCAATCCTAGTTCCAAGGAGACATATGCATGAACCTCAGAAGATGCAATCAGCCATGTGGAACTCATAGAGTAAATTAAACAGGTTAATTCAGTTACAAGCTATTCAAGGAATGTACAAAAGCATATGACCTAGGCATTCATTCATAAATAATAAGCCCCAAAGTCATTGTTTCAGTAACTGCGACAGAAATAGAAAAATCCCACAGTTACAAGGGGTGTTCAAAGTGGTAGGTATGTAATCCAAATTTAGACAAAAATCCAAGTTTAAAACAAAAGGCTCAGGTATTAGACAAAGTCCATGTAGTAGGTGCTTTCCTAGCCAGTTGGAAGCAGGAAACCATGAAGAGGCCTAGTGTAGCTCCTGTAAAGGCCCTGCTGTACAGCAAGGCTGGCAGCCAGCTTCCAGATACTTGAATGATGCCCGTCAATGTCTGGCTCAGTGGGCAAGTGCTACACAACATTCTGTTAAGCATGTTCAGACACTCACTCACAGTTTGTAGAGATAGAAATTTACTGGATTGGTGGCTAGTGGCTAGTGGTTGGTGGCTGATGACTGGTGACTGGTGGCTGGTGACTGGTGGCTGGTGGTTACCATTGAGAAGTTGGCAAATGATGGCTGAGAACATGATGAGACCACTTCTATTTTGTCCAGTCAGTTATGTCAGGAGGGTTTTCTCTTTAAGTCTTATTCTATGAGGGCAAAAAAGCCTGCTGGAAAAAGAAGACAGGCCCAGACTGATAAATACTTCTGAACAATTACAATATCCTTTAAAGTGTGCTTAGGTACTAAAGAAAGAAAAGGAAGTGTGTAAAAACCATCAGAAAAAAATAAATACTTTGAAAATAATAAAGTCTCTGAAGGAATGAGATAGTTAAAAACAAAAGTACTTTCTATGTTAAAATAATGGAGAATGCAATGACTGAACTCACCTGGAGACCATGTAATTTGGATTGACTGTTAACATAAAAATAGTTCTATGTTCAATTATTAAGCAATTTTATATGTCAAAGATATATAAAAATAAAACAGATTAAAAGAAAGAGAAGACTGAGATATCAAATACTAAAACTGAAGCAATAGAAAAGAGATTAGAGGATTCATTAAATCAGAATAAAGAATCTTCAGAAGAATTCAATCTGAAACTTACAACACCAGCAAAACTGAGAGTTCTAGATATGAAAATTTCACAAAGGCTTGAGAAAATAGAATGGCAGCTGACAGATATACATTATACTGAGTTTAAAGTGTAGATTCTGTTTAAATAAGCCACCTTAGAGAAATATCATACATTTATGCATTACATTTTATACATCTTTAGAATTTACAATACGAACACACATTAATATAGCATATATTTGATGCATGTTCAGAATTCCAAGGGCTTCTGCCTTTAAATATGAAAGAATGATTTTGAGATTGCACATTTAATAGAGATGATGGCTGTCTTGTTGTTTCTTTTACAGAATAAATTTGATGATGCTTTGATACATGTATCCATCAGAATAGATCAATATTTTAGACATAATGGCATAAAACATGTTACCGGTATAACTTACAATCCTACAGATTAAATAACTGTAAAACAGATCTAACTACACATTAAAGGAAATGCTCATAGAAAGGAGTATAAAGGATCTGCCAAAAAATAGATCGAATGATGTTTTGACTTTAATATTTTTAATATCAATGAAACAGGTAACAAAGCTACTGAAAAATACTGTATGGAAGCATCTCTTGTCAATAAGAAGGTGATAGTTTATTAGATGAGGCAGGAAATAGGAGGTGAGAGTTCTTGGAGGGAAAATATAACTCTAGAATAGTTAGGCATGGGAAGAAATTCACCCCATAGTTTGAGGGGAAAGACACATGAAACTGAGAAGAGGAAACCAGTGATCTTACACTCATAAATAACATAAATAGGTTAATTAAGTTATGATCTAGTCAGTAAATAAGTCAAAGCTTGTGGCCTAGTCATTTATTCATTAAACAATAAGTCTCATGGTCATTATTTTGGGAAGTAGGCCCCTGGTGGAGAAGCTTCCAGTTACACACTACTAGTTTTCTGAGTACCACATACTTACCAGACCTATTCAAACCTTTGAAGATAATAAAGGTTCTGGAGACTAAAGTCAATCACTAATAATGTAATCAATGTGGTCCGTTTATTGAATATTTATAACTATTCATAAACTGTTATTATGCATGAGCTTCTCCTTGATTGATAATTACATTCACGTTATGAGGGTAAGATGTCTTTATTCCACAAAGACTGAAGCTACAGTATTCAGATTACTTCTGGATTTCAATGTACTTTTTCAAATGGCTATTCATCAGTGCCTTTAATAATAAAAATGTTAACAGAGTTTTAGAGCACAATCTAAGCTCTGTAAAGCCAATCTGACAAGATTCAATCATCTATGTCAATCCACCAAAGAAATGAGTAGTGGTTAAAGGTTGCAAAAAGAAATTCAATGTGTCTATGTTGGACAATGCAAATAAAAAATTCAGTGCTCTTGAAAGTTAATTTTCTAGGGATTGATAGGAACTTTGATATATTTATAGGAAAGGGAAACAAAGGAAATGGCTGTGACATGGATCACTGACAGATGTTCTTGAGACTGACTGTTTATTGCCTCAGTTCTGGTTGTGAAAGGAAGTTCTTAAGTTGTTACTATTGTCACCATTTGTGGAGATCCATCTGTTCCTGCTCTGAAGTACATCCTTGGATTCTGTCATGAGATAATGCCTTCCATTCTGGATGATCAGATCATCAGCCCTGCAAGATTTGCAGTTGCTTGAAGATGATTTTAGTCTGCTATCATAAACCTGTAATCCAAGATAACTGGAGAATAATTTGGGAGGAGGAAAAACATGTTAAAAAGGCAAAACAGAGACAGAGAAATAAAATGGAATTGATTAGAGCAATGCCATCCTTCAAACTAATGGCAACAAGATGACTTTATTCCCACTCCTACAAGCCATTCTACCAAATTATCAAATCTGAGGCAGAGTTGTTGTTCTGGATCTCAATATTGTGAAGAAGTCAATGCAATATATATGCAAATTTTCATCTGTTCTTAAGACAAAAATTTGAAAATAGATTTTCCTAGAGGTCTGAACTATTGACACTGGAGTGTAAAGTTAACCCTGGATAGTTAAGAATCTGATTTGAATTGAATGTGAACCAGTCTATATTTAGACAGTTGGATAATTGATGATTTTTGTGGAGAAAATACTCAAATATCTGATGTAAGAATTATGATAGTAACTACAGATATAACATTCTAACTGAAATACTGTGATATCATTGCTCTAGCATGATCTATGGGAGTTTATATTATTCTAAACTTTCATTGTCAAATAATTTTGATATAAAAGACTCAAATAATGTCATGACACATACACCTGATTGCTACAGACCATGTGCCTTAGTAACTTATTTCTAAGTGTTTCTCTGGTAAATGTATACTGATTTATTTTTCTGTAGGTAGTAGAGATTCTTTCTTTTTGCTTTCTTAATATTTTCAGATTTTAGTTCCTTGTAGTGACCTACACTAAGGAATGTTTTGATTTGTCTATTTGATGTAGATATGTGGCAGCTCTATTATCTCTAGAAAGTTATTTTCTTGGTCTAGAAATCTCAGGGAATATCAAGCAATGGCAACAACAAGAAAGCCTGAGCTAAGTGTACAATAAATGGAACTTCTACTTTTATATTTAGCATAAAAGTGATAGAATAAGATTGACATACTCTGGGAGGTTAGTAAACATTTATTAGGTGACAGTGAGATAGCCCTACTTTATAAATGTTACATGAAACAATGTAAAAAAAAATAAAATAGAGCAGCTAAGGTTTAAAAGTATTGGCACTTGGGAGAAGGGGCTGTTCTATAACCTTCTGTGCCTGGGTCCTGCCAAGAAAGAGCTACTCTCTCAGGAGTGCTCTCACTCCCTGGCTCAGATTATTTCTCTCTAATAATTTTCCAGAGCTGGACCAGCCAAGAGCACAGAAACCGTTCAGTCTCATCTGCACAAATGAGCTGGGGCTATTCCACAGCTTTCTGTACACAGGTCCTGCCAGAAGAGAGCTGGTCTCCCAAAAGTGCTAACAGAGACTTACAGGCCCACAGGAGGGACAACTTCCAGCCAGAGACAGTAAGACCAATTAACACCAGAGATAACTCAATGGTGAAAGGCAAGTACAACAATCTTACCAAAAGAAACCAAGACTACTTGGAATGCTCAAAACACAGTTCTTCCACCACAGCAAGTCCTGAATACCCCAACAACCAGAAAAGCAAGACCTTGGATTTAAAATTACGTCTCATAGTGCTGATAGAGGACGTTAAGAAGGACATAAATAACTCCCTTAAAGAAATACAGGAAAATACAGATAAGCAGTTAGAAGCCCTTAGAGAGGAAACACAAAAATTCCTTAAAGAATTACAGGAAAACACAACAAACCAGGTGAAGGAATTGAACAAAACTATACAGGATATCAAAATGGAAGTAAAAACAATAAAGAAATCACAAAGGGAGACAACTCAGGAAATAGAAAGCCTAGGAAAGAGATGAGTAGTCATAGATGCAAGCATCACCAACAGAATACAAGAATTAGAAGAGAGAAAATCTCAGGTGCAGTAGATACCACAGAAAACATTGACACAATAGTCCAAAAATGCAAAATGCAAAATGCAAAAATCTCCTAACCCAAAAAATCCAGGAAATCCAGGACACAATGAGGAAACCAAACCTAAGAATAATCAGTATAGAAGAGAGTGAAGATTCCCAACTTAAAGGGCCAGTAAACATCAAAAAAATTACAGAAAAAGTCACCCTAACTAAAGAAAGAGATATCCATGGATATATAAGAAGCCTACAGAACTCTAAATAGATCTGACCAGAAAAGAAATTCCTCCAATCACATAATAAACAAAACACCAAATGGACCAAACAAAGAAAACATATTAAAAGCAGTAAGGAAAAATTGTCAAGTAATATGTAAGGCAGACCTATAGAAATCATACCAGACTTCTTGCCAGAGACTATAAAACCAAGAAGATCTTGGGCAGATATCATACAGACTCTAAGAAAACACAAATGCCAGCCCAGACCACTATACCCAGCAAAATTCTCAATTACCATAGATGGAGAAACCAAGGTATTCCATGAAAAAAACTAATTTACACAATATCATTCAACAAATCCAGCCATATAAGAAAATAAATGAAAAATTCCAAGACAAGGAGGGAAACTACACCCTAGAAAAGGCAAGAAAATAATCTTCTTTCAACAAACCTAAAAGAAGATAGACACATAAACATTATTATAGCTCTAACAACAAAAATAATAGGAAGCAACAATCACTTTTCCTCAAAATCTCTTAATATTAATGGATTCAGTTCCCTAATAAAAAGACATAGACTAACAGTCTGAATATGTATACAGGACTCAACATTTTGCTGCATACAAGAAACCCACCTCAGTGACAAAGACAGACACTACCCCAAAGTAAAAGCCTGGAAAACATTTTTCCAAGCAAATGGTCCCAAGAAACAAGATGGAGTAGTCATTCTAATATTGAATAAAATCAACTTTCAACCTAAAGTTATCAAAAAACCATAAGGAAGAACATTTCCTACTCATCAAAGGAAAAATATACAAAGAAGAATTCTTTTTTTTTTTTTTGCTTTTTACTTTTATTTTTTAATGTTACAATACAATTCTTATTTTTATTTTATTATATATATATATTTTTTTTTATTTACATTCCAAATGATTTCCCCTTTCGATGGCTCAGCCATTAAAGGATAAGCTCACAACCATAAAATATAAGAATTCTTAATTCTGAACATCTATGCTCCAAATATCCACATTCATAAAAGAAATCCACATTCATAAAAGATATCCACATTCATAAAAGAAACTTTACTAAAGCAAAAAGCACATATTGTTGATCAAACAATAATAGGGGGAGACTTCAACACCCCACTCTTATCAACAGACAGATCATGGAAACAGAAACTAAAAAAAAAAACAGTGAAACAAACAGAATTTATAACAGATATCTATAGAACATTTTATCTTAAAACAAAAATATATACCTTCTTCACAGAACCTCACATTACCTTCTCCAAATTTGATCATGTACTCAGTCACAAAACAGGCCTCAACAAATCTAAGAAGATTGAAATAATCCCATGCATCCTATCAAATCACCACAGATTAAGGCTGATCTTCAATAACAACAGAAACAAACAGAAGTCCACATACACATAGAAGCTGAACAATATTCTGCTCTATGATAACTCAGTTAAGGAAGAAATAAGGAAAGAAATAAAAGACGTTTTAGAATTTAATGAAAATAGTCACAGCATACCCAAATTTATGGGACACAAGGAAAGCAGTGCTAAGAGTAAAACTCATAGTTCTGAGTTCCTCCAAAAATAAACTGGAGGAAGCATACACTAGCAGCTTGGCAGCACCTCTGAAAGCTCTATAACATAAAGAAGCAAATACACCCAAGAGGAGTAGAGGGCAGGAAATAATCAAACTCAAGGCTGAAATCACTGAAGTAAAAACAAAAAGAAGTATACAAAGAATCAACCAAACCAAGAGCTTGTTCTTTGAGAAAATCAACAACATAGATAAAACCTTAGCCAGACTAACCAGAAAGCACAGAAACAGTATTCAAATAAACAAAATCAGAAATGAAAAAAAGAGACATAACAATACAAACTGAGAAAATAAAAAAAAAAGTCAGATCCTACTACAAAAGCCTATGCTCAACAAAACTGGAAAATCTGGATTAAATAGACAATTTTCTAGACAGAATCCAGGTATCACAGTTCAAACAGGATGAGATAAACAATCTGAACAGTCCACAAACCCCTAGTGAAATAGAAGCAGTCATTTATAGTCTCCCAACAAAAAATAAATAAATAAATAAATAAAAAAATAAAAAAAAGCCAAGACCAAATGGGTTTAGTGCAGAGTTCTATCAAACTTTCAAGAAGACCTAACACCAATACTCTTCATACTATTCCACAAAATAGAAACAGAAGAAAGAGTACCCAATTTGTTCTATGAAGCCACAATTACTCTGATACTTAAACCACAGAAAGACCTAAAGGAGAACTTCAGACCAATTTCCCTTATGAATATGGATGCAAAAATACTCAATATAATTCTCAAAAATTAAAACCAACAATGCATCAAAATGATCATCCATAATGATAAAATAGGCTTCATTCCAGGGATGCAGGGATGGTTCAATACACAAAAATCCAGCAACATAAATGACTCTGTAATCCAACACCTATATATATATACACATTACACATATACACATATACACATTTCATTAGTAGATGAGGAAGCATTTGATAACATCCAAGATGCCTTCATAATAAAAGTATAGGAAAGATTAGGAATTCAAGGCCCATACCTAAATATAGAAAAGCAATATAAAGCATACCTGTAGCCAACATCAGACTAAGTGGTCAGAAAGATAAAACAATCCCACTATAATCAGGTACTAGACAAGGCTGCTCACTCTCTCCATACTTATTCAATATAATAATTGATGTCCTTCCCATAGCAATTTGACAACAACAACAACAACAAAAAAAGGTCAAAGGGATACAAATTGGAAAGGTAGAAGTCAAAATGTCACTATTTGTAGATGATATGATAGTATACTTAAGTGAACCCAAAACTTTCACCAGAAAACTCCTAAACCTGAAAAACTACTTCAACAAAGTATCTGGATATAAAATTAAACAAATCTGTGGCATTCCTCTACTAAAAATTAAAGAGGTTGAAAAAGAGTCTAGGGAAACAATACCCTTCATGATAGTCACAAGTAATATAAAATAGTTTGGTTTGACTCTAACTAAGCAAGTGTAAATTCTGTATGAAAAGAACTTCAAATCTCTGAATAAAGAAATTGAAGAAGATCTCAGAAGATAGAAATATCTCTTTACTTATGGATTGGCAATATTAATATATTAAAAATGGCCATCTTGCTGAAAGCAATCTACAGATTCAATGCAATCCCCGTCAAATTCAAATTCAGTTCTTCATAGAGTTAAAAAGAGCAATTTGCAAGTTCACCTGGAAAAAAAAAACAGGATAGCTAAAATAATTCTCAACAATAAAAGAACTTCTGGTAGAATCACCATCCCTGACCTAAAGCTATAATATAGAGCAATCATGATAAAAATTGCAAGGTACTGGTACAGTGACAGGCACGTAGATCAATAGAATAGAATTGAAGATCCAGATATGAACCCACACGTCTATGGTCACTTGATCTTTGACAAAGAAGCTAAAAGCATAAAGTGGAAAAAAAATATAGCATTTTCAACAAATTGTTCTGGTTCAACTGTCAGTTAGCATATAGAAGAATCCAAATTGATCCATTATCTCCTTGTACAAAGCTCAAGTCCAAGTGGATCAAGGATCTCCACATAAAACCAGATACACTGAAACAAATAGAAAAGAAAATGGGGAAGAACCTTGAGCACATGGGCAAAGGGGCAAATTTCCTGAACTGAACACCAATAGGGTATTCTCTATGATCAAGAATTGACAAATGGGAACCCCTAAAATTGCAAAGCTTCTGTAAGGCAAAGGACACTCTCAATAGGATAAAACAGTACCCAACAGATTTGGAAACGATCTTTCTACAACCGATAGAGGACTAATCCAATACATACAAAGAACTCAAGAAGTTAGACACTAGAGAACCAAAGAATTCTATGAAAAAATGGGGTACAGAGCTAAACAAAGAATTTTCAACTGCGGAATGGCAGAGAAATACCTAATGAAATGTTCAACATCCTAGTCTTCAGGGAAATACAAATCAATACAACCCTGAAATTCTACCTCACACCAGCAGAATGGCTAATATCAAAAACTCAGGTATCAGCAGATGCTATCGAGTATTTGGAGAAAGAGGAACACTCCTGCATTACTGGTGGCATTGCACGCTGGTACAACCACTCTGGAAATTAGTTTGGCAATTCCTCTGAAATTGGACATAGTCGTACCTGAGGATCCATCTATAGCACTCTTGGGCATAAACCCAGAAGATGTTTCAACAAGTAATAAGGACACATGCTCCACTATGTTCATAGAATCTTTATTTATAATAGCCAGAAGCTGGAAAGAATCCAGATGTCCCTCAACAGAGGAATAGATACAGAAAATATTTTACATTGGCACATTGGAGTACTACTCAGCTATTACAATGAATTCATGAAATTCTTAGGCAAATGAATGGAACAAGAAAATGTCATTCTGAGTGAGGCAACCAAATCACAACAAAACACTCATGGTATGCACTCACTGATAGATAGATATTATTAGTCCAGAAGCTCGGAATACCCAAGATATAATTCACAGACCATATGAAGATCAAGAAGAAGGAAAATCAAAGTGAGGATACTTCAGTTCTTCTTTGAACGGGAACAAAATAACCATGAGAGAAGATACAGAGACAAAATGTGGAGCAGAGACTGAAGGAAAGGTCAACCAGAGACTGCCTCATCTGGGGATCCATCCCATATACAGTTACCAAACCCAAATACTATTAGGGATGCCAACAAGTCTTGCTGACAGGAGCCTGATATAGCTATTTCCTCAGAGGCTCTGCCAGTGCCTGACAAATACAGAAGGGAATGCTCCCAGGCAACCACTGAACTGAGCTTAAGGTCCCCAGAAAGGACCCAAGGAGCTGAAGGGGTTCACAGCCCCATAGAAGGAATGACAATATGAACTAAGAAGTACCCACAGATCTCCCAGGGACTAAACAAAGAACCAAAGAGTATACCTGGAGGGACCCATGGCTCCAGCCGCTTATATAAAAGAGGATGGTCTTGTAGGACGGTGAGAGCAAAGGACCTGTGAAGGCTCATTGCCCCACTGTAGGGTAATGCCAGGAGTGGGGATTGGGTAGAATAGTGAGCAGGGGAAGGAGGGTTGTGATGGGGAAATGAGGAATTTCAGAGGGGAAATGAGGAAAGGAGATAAAATTTGAAATGTAAACAAAGAAAATATCTAAATAAACACAAACTACACACACAACATGAAAACACACACACACACGCACACACACACACACACACACACACACACACACACACACACACACATGCCTGCACACAGGCAAGCACAGACGCACAAGATTTGGAATTATTGCTGGCACTGGAGAAGGCCTTCAGGCCCAAAAGTTGATAAAAATGAGCATTTCGACTCATCATTTGCAGGTAGAATAAACATCTTTCATGAAGTGTTTATGATCAGTAGAATTTTATTTATCATACTTCTGGGATTTCAAGATTGAGATGAGGTACTGACTCTCATCTTGTTGCCCCCTTTCATGGAAGTGGAGTATAAAACTCAAATGGATAAACTTCTTTCATATATGAGGGAGAAGATGGAAGACACAGACAATTCTCTGAAACAAGTCTTTATAACTTTCATCACATCTGTCAAGTCAGAAGCATCAACCCCTTCTCAATAGGTTACTCTGCTCAGGATAGCTAACTGTGGAGGACTCAGTTTTAATATGAATTTAGGGGAATAGAAATATAAAAAATAAGCACAAGAATACTAGTATAGGATATAATGTGAAGATTTTGGAGGAAACCAAAAGAGAGTGGGTTAAGTGTAAATTCTCAATACAAATTAATAACATTAAAAACCATTTTCTAATCAAGAAAAAAATATGGTAAATGAAGATGAAAGTTCTTTTATTATATGATAATGCTGGCATTGTGTCAGAGATTCTGATAAATGCATCTCAGTGATGTTTTTAACTCTTCTACCTGTTATTATTGTCTTAAATTTCTTTGGAAAACAGTTAATAGGGAGGGTTTTTTTTTTGTTTGCTTGTTTTTGTTTTGCTTTTTTGGTTTATTGAGACAGGGTTTCTCTGTGTAGCCCTGGCTGTCCTGGAACTCACTCTATAGACAAGGCTGGCCTCGAACTCAGAAATCCACCTGCCTCTGCCTCCCAAGCACTGGGATTAAAGGCATACGCCACCACTGCCCGGCTAATAGGGAGTTTTGAAAGACTCTGGATAGATACAATATTTTTGCAGCATGAATTTGTTTACTTTTTATTGCTCTTTCTTTATCAGTGCAACTTTTGTTTATCTATGGTTCCATGTCTATCTAATGGAGAGGAAATGGAGAAAATTCATTACCTCTACTTATTCTCTGAGGAATAGGTGATACCCATGTTAATGTTGGATTACAAATCTCAGGGAGAACACATCTAAATGCTCCCAGAAACAAAAGTAGGACAATGAAAATTAAAAAAAAAAAATCTGTACATAGAGGTCAGAATGTGGTACAAACTAGATCATAAAGGGAGAATAAGATAAGATATGAAATTGAGTCTACTTTCATGTAAAAGTAAAACTGTGGGAATATTACAAACCCTGAAAGGTTGTAATTTGTTTAATATATTTATCTGGCTGCTGTCTCAAGATTAGAGAGAAAAGAAGTATAAAGAGGAAACAGGTTACTTGACAAGGGAAAATAATTAAGTCTTTGTCTATAATAACTTTGGTAATCATAGGCAAAATTGGAAGAACCAGAGGTATAGTTAAATGTTCTAAAGTTAAAGTTCAAAGAAATTGGAAATTATTTGAATGTTGAACTGTGAAAACAAGCACAGAGATTAGCTTCTGTTATCATTGAAGGCACTGAGAATAATTACCTAAGACAAGCAGCTTGAAGGACTAGTTAGAGAATAAAAGGGCACAGTATGGATTGGAATCAGGGTAAGGAATTTTATTGGGAAAGTGATAGAATGGTTACCTGTAGAGAGCCATATTGGGGTGTCATGTCACCTGGCAGGAACTTGACATTGACCAAGGTGAAGTTCTTCTCCCAGCCTGTGAGCTGGAATTCCTGTCCTAGCCATAATCCTGATCCAACTAGGGTGGGATGAAGGTGAAGTTCATTGTTTCTCCAGGTCTATGAATTCCTGAATTAAGCAGGTGACCCGCCCGGCTGCTGGAGAAGTGGAGCCAAAGCCTAGTGAACAGCCAGACAAGTTCTGCAGACCCATTTCCAGCCTTTGAGGGGAAGGGATTTTTCCCCCGTATATATTTGGAGAAATCCATTAAACTTTGAGTCTTGAATAGAAATCAAGTTTTGGCTTCATGTTTCTCTTGCCCCCATCCCATATATCCCCAGCTTCCCTATCCAGGTACCAGGTTCAAATGTAGCCGCTGGTGGCTACAGATTGGTGCCTGAACATGGTGGCTGGACACAGGAAGATATCCTGAGGTCACCCTGTTTTAGTGAAGTTTCTCAGAAAACAGAAAAAGATGGTATCCTGCACAGTGGGCAACTACAAGAGTTAAATAATAGCACTACTGTAAAATTTCAATTTTTTGAAGTTGTCGTTGTAGGTGCAGAAGGATACAGACTAAGTGGGACAGCACTGACCCAACGCTGAACTCGCTTAGGAGTTGACAGTGGAAAATGGGATAGGAACTTTATAGGCATTTTGTCTGCAGCCTAGAGCTGCATCAGGCAAGAGGAATAGAGTATAAAATAAAATAAAATAGAAAGAGTAAAAAACAAAAAAAAAAAATGAACAAAGAGAAAAACAGATTTTAGAGACATGAGAGAGAAAGAGAGAAGGAAATGAATTTTAAAACTCTCCTAGGGACAAGTGAAAATAAAGAGGTCCTGTTTCCTCTATGGATCCTACTGGGGATATTCTTAGTACTGTACAAGCATGCTTCCTTCTCTGTGTATTGTTTGTCCTTGGTGCACCAATTTGTCCAACTGTCAATTTGTGTCTGTCTTTGTTTCATTGTTTGAATGACTGTTGTTCTAAGTTTCATGTTGAAAAGAAAAACTGTTAAAAATTTCATCTGCTGGTGGTGCATCTCTTAATCCAGTCTCAGTTTACACAGCTGAGGCTGGTTTAAGCTGCCTGCATTCTTAGCTAGGAGTCAAGCACAGCTGGAGAAAAAGCTGCTTTTAAAAGGGCCAGCGGATTTTCAAGTTGTAGGGCAAGTGAGCTGATGGCTATTTATCCTGGAAAAATCTCTGCAATGGTAATTATTGGGGCCAAAGTGCTTTCTTCTATTGAAATTACAGCTAGAAAAGAAAAATATTTGTCTAGTTTAAATTTATAAGATTCATGTAGTCACTTCATTTTTGTTTCTGATTGGTCTTAAAGGTATAAGTATGTTTTGCATGTCTTGACTACAGAGTTTTGGCTTATAGGTTATTAGACATGATTTAAAAGGTATGATCTCAGTAACAAAAAGTTAGTTTAAAACTAGTAACTCAGGGTTGGAGCCATCTTAAGCAACACATGGCATGGCCCAACCCAGAAAAAACAGGCCTCTAAAGATACTTTCAAATTGGTGTAATGTTTTATGTGGATCTTATCCTAGAAATTAGTTTTATAAGAATAAGGTTTAAAACAATGTTTTCTTAATGAGGTATTATTAGTTACATTGTCATGTGTTCAAACATGGGAATTGGCAGACAAATTTTATAGTGTGAAAGTAATGTTTTCGCCATTGATTTTAAAGGAAATAAATTGTTTAAAATTGGGTTTTGCTTTCCAAAGTTGTAGGTATGTTTTAATATTGCAAGAGAAAGTTAAGAATTACACTAAAAATGACCAGTGTACCATTGACTGCAGTTTGCAGTCTGATTGAAGGCTCACTATTCTTAACATATTTTGTAATTTAGATGATTTCAAGAATGATAAAGGTTAAAAACAGCTATGGCCAGTATAGGTCTGCTGCTACTTTTTCACAAGTTTATTGGATATAGTGGTAGAAGTAAAATTTAACCCAAGAATAAAAAGGAAATTTCAGTGGGAATTTATTTGGTATTAAACTGGCTTAAAAAAAAAAACTGTTTCAAAAAGACTACTGAAAATAGCTAGTAGAATTTTTCCAGGAAATTATAGGTTGCTTTTGTTATTCAACCCTCATATAATGGGGTCTGGTTGCAGGCTACTGCCCTGCAGGACAGATGGGTGTTGGGTTTGACCTTGGACAATAGGCTCAGATTAGAAAATATTTACATTTGAGTTAATGCAAAGCTCAGATCTGCCTCAGTGGAGGCTTGTGAGCTTTTGTCTTGCAAACCCCACCTAAGGAGTTTCTGGCCAAAACAACATTCTTGACAGACTTATCCAGATGTTGTTCAATATACATTTCAAACTTAAGATCTATGAAAGATTGATGAGGCTGTGTAGAACTTATGAAGACATTAAAATTTGACCTGCCTACTCCATACAAAATTATTATAGAGTTAGAAGGTTTTTTTTGTTTTGCAAATCTTGATAATTGTAAAAGCATTTCCTTCTAAAGAACCAATAAAGCAATTTTATTAGAAGGTTTTTCCTTAAGAAATGGCTGATAGCCTTACCTTATGTAAAAAAACAATGTTTTGTCTCTGTTTCAATACAGGAAGCTAATATTTTAAATCTTTCAGTGTATATTATCCATAGAATTTTATTACAGGCCTTTGCTCTTAACAATGGGCTTTAAAAAAATTTAAGTAGTTGTTGCTCCAAAAATTGATTCAAAGGCGATGTATCAATTGTATCTTAAATTGGCACTGAAAATTCAAATAAAGATAATTTGCTTATTCTAAATGATTTTCAAAAGTTGTCAAAATACATTATTTGGCCTTATCCTATATATTAACTTCATCTTAAGCTTGCCACAGGAGGACTTAAACCTCTGTTCTCAAGGTAGATGCAAATTAACTGGTTAGAGACAAATAACTTGGAGGAAACCTACTATAATCATTTGACAGTAGTTTATGTTATGTGTTCACTGCCATTCCTTGGCAAAAGGAACATTATTATAGAATCACTTTTTTCATCTCCAAGTAACTTTAACATCCTCCGGTAACATCTTTGCCATTGTGACTGAGTAGACAGGTGCAGACAGGGGTGCACTGTTAAAACTGACTTAGAAAAAAGAAATATAAGGAGGATTTATAATGACTCTTCTCTTTCCTTTAATGTCATCAGTTAACTCAATCATGGAATGGTCTAGAAATAAATCCAATATTGGAGATTCCAATTATGAAGATGGCTAATAATCTTTATCAGCCAGCTGATTTAACTTAGAATATAGTCTCCATTCATTTTGAGAAGTAACAGCCTATCTGTTGATTCACAAAGCTACCCCCCACCCTAGAGGAACACCCTTTTGTGTTTGAAAGTTGCTAATTTGCAACTGAATTAGATACCTCAGAACATCCTCAGACAAGTTAATTCTATTCTGCTTTTTAACTTCTAACCTTTGATGTTGAGCAGACTGTTTGTCTCCACCCAGGCTCACCTGGATTGAAAACTGGCATGTCTGTTAAAGACACTTACATGACATTTGGCAACAAATCCACTCTCTGGCATCAAAACCTATACAAGTGGATCTCCTTCATGGAGTCACATAGAACTCAGATCTATGTGTGTCTGCTTACCAGCTGACATGGATACCAGTGGGGGGTGTAAGGCACAGCTCTGCAGGGGGAGGACCCAATTGTCTGCTTCTGAGTCCCCTGTGAAGCAAGTCTGATTTGCATAGGGGTTGGTGTCAGTCGTGGGATAACTCTACACTCTGTGGGCGTCTCCCACCAAGTTAGGCTCTGCCCCTTCGCTCCAAAAGACACCAAGAGCCATCTAAGATGTAGGAACAATCCTCTGTTCCCCACGAGAGGAATCAGGTCAATCTTCTACTCCCTGATTAATGCCCACCATCAAGAACAGATGATTATCCACTTGGTTGATACCTCCTCATCTTAAAACTAATAAAAATGGAGGAGATGTAGAGAGTTATACTGGGGTGTCATGTCACCTGACAGGAACTTGACATTGACTAAGGTGAAGTTCTTCTCCCAGCCCATGAGCTGGAATTTCTGTCCTAGCCATAATCCTGCTCCACCTAGGGTGGGGTGAAGGTGAATTTCATTTTTCCTCCAGGTCTACAAATTCCTGAATTAAGCAGGTGACCCACCCTGCTGCCAGAGCAGAGGAGCCAATGCCTAGTGAACAGCCAGACTAGTTCTGCACACCCATTTCCAGCCTTTGGGGGGGGAAGGAATTTCCCCTCCCCCACCTATATATATTTGGAGAACTCCATTAAACTTTGATCCTTGAACAGAAATCAGGTCTTAGCTTCATGTTTCTCTTGCTGCCATCCCATGCATCCCCAGCTTCCCTATTCAGGTACCCGGTTCAAATGTCACCACTGGCACCTATAGTTACTGTGAAAAATACCAGGGACTTGAGAGAAAAAAATGTGTTTTTATGCTGTTTGATATGTCTATTTTTGAAGTAATACATTAAAAATACAGTTAAAGATGACCAGAAAGAGTGTAGTAATTATAAAATTGGGCATAAAGTGAATTTTCATAATGTAAAAGTGCATAAACATATTTATAATTAAATTTATACATTTTTCTATTAATAAATTTTATAACCTTTCAAAAACGTTTCTATATTTTATGTAAATCTCTTTCTTTTCAAACTTTCTCTTGATATTATCACAGAAAATAAGAAAGTCATCTGAAGATCAAATCCTCAATAACTCTTCTAAGTAAATACATAAATGTTTTTATATATATTTATTGCCTGTAATTTTAGAAAATATCTGACAAAATTTTTCATCTCTTCTCCATCTATCTTTTAAATATTTCTACCTTACTAGTTTATATTAGTTAGCTATGAAAACATTCCTTGGTTACTTCCTGGTGTCCAATGGTGGGACCAGGGCTGGAGAAAGAAAGGGTATTATATAAACATAAGATTATTCATCACTTTTTTCACTTATTAGAGAAAAAAATGGTCTTTATATACCCAGGGGTCAAAACTCTGACAGAGCAGTCCTAGTACAGCATCAACTACGGTTGAAGAAATACAAAATTGGTGGGAGAAAGTGATAATAATGATTAAGGTATGATGTGCTCACATATAGATTTTCAAAGAATACATTTTATAAAAGAAATCAAGAATATATGGTGATATAACATTTAGAGATGTCTGAAGGTTCCCAGTAATATACATAACATTTGTTATTACAAACAATGTAAGACTTGCTGTAAGTAAAAAATTATTAATCTTTAGCTAGTTTTTAATGTTACAACTAAAAAAAAGCAGATTAATGTTGCAAAACTTTGCTTGACTTTTAATCTAGATGAATAGTGCCCAAGGAAAATAATGGAAACTGTGAAGACATTCTCCAGGTTGCTACAGTGATTCAAGAAAAAAATAAAGTTGGAAGTGGTTATAAACACTTGGAATATTTAAGACTGAGCTCAAAATTTAGGAAATGGATTTTTATAAGTTATTTAGAGAACATATAACTTGGTAGATGATAGTTTACATACATAGATGATTAAAGTTGCCATAATTGGAACATTTACATAATAAAGAACGTTATATGAACTCAAATATGTTTTTGGAATTATTATTAGTGATATATGCAAATGTTGAGACAGCAAAATAGTTCATGAGCACTGCATTCTAAGCAGGCTTCCACACTGTAGGTACACATTTGGAAACTACCAAACTACAAAACTTAGATAATAAATAGTGCTTAGCAACGTGAAATTGTGTTGAATCTATAGATTGCTTTCGGTAAGATAGTTGTTGTTGTTTTGTTTTGTTTTTTCACTATGTTAATCCTACCTATCCATGAGCATGAGAGACATTTCCATCTTCAAATGTTTTCTTCAGTTTCTCTTTTCAGACCTTTGAAGATCATATCACATAGGTCTTTTACTTGGTTCCCAAATGCTGGGGTGTTGAGACTTGAAGGGATGATGATTCAAGCTAGCAAACAGACTAATATCATACCTTGTTCACTACTCCTCAAATATACAAGCAGAAGAACACTAAACAATCAAATTTCACAGAGCCCAGAATCCTTCAATTTCTCCTTTAGCAATGTACATACTGCAAAGCATTTCATATCAGTGTTGGGGCATTTGACCACACACATAGAAATAGTAATGACAAGTACTTACAGCCTACACATGTTCTATAACAGTCCATAGTCTCCGTTGCTTGGCATTACCTTGGTTAAGTAGAGGAAATTTTCCCATATCTTATCAGCAGAAATTTCAGGCAGTATCCAATATAGTCTAGCTCCCAATGCAACATCAATTACCCACATTGTCTCCCAAATAAAGGAAGATGGGAATCTTGTCTCATTTTATAGCATACATGTTGCACATGACTGGTGATTATTAAGTAGTGCAGTCAGTTTGGAAAACAAGATGAAAGTATTTTTTTGTTAAATTTTGAGATAATATTTTATCTGCCATATTTTTTTTCTATTTCTTCACACTAATTCCTTCTATATTCCTCTTGCTTTCCTTCAGATTCCTGGCCTCTTTTTTTAATTGTTAATGCATGCATATAAGCATTTGTTTATACACATATATTCTCAAATATGTTGAATGCGCATAATGTTGCTTTTCCCTGTGCAATTTGGAATATTTGTTCCAAATTTGGATATTCTTGATGTTCAGTTCATGTTTGGGTGACCATGCTGCTGATCTTTAATGTGTATAGCAAGGAGACAAACTTCTCTTCTGAAATGTTACCCGAGTCCTGAGTATGGGGGTGTTTTGTGGATATAGTCACTGACATTTGATGCCCACATCTCTAGTTCTGTTTTTCTGTATGAACTCTGTTGCCAAAAAATGTTTCCTTGATGAGGGAATTACCTTGGTATTCTGATGTTAGATGTCACAAAACTACAAGAAAGCATAGAGCTACATATAAGTGTGAAAATATGATAAAAAGAAATGCCAATCTTTAGCCTTTACACACACACACACACACACACACACACACACACACACTCACATACACACACTCACACACACACAAACTCACACACTCACACACACACACACTCACATACACACACTCACACACACACAAACTCACACACTCACACACACACTACATAATATATGATCTTACTGATTGGTGAAGAAAAGACCTTAAAATGATTAACAACAACATAGGGAAACAAACTCCTTAAAACTTAGAAATATATTGACACATTCTAACCACTGACAGTGAAATAAATCACTTGGACCAAGAAATAGATAACATGCAAACTCATCTCACATATGTTAATTGTGTACCTGATGTTCTAATCAGTGATATAAAACTGTATTAATTAACTTTGTCATTGCCATGACCAAATGCTGAAAAATTATATTTAGAGAAGAAATAGATTATTTTGACTTAAATTTTAAAAAGTTGGTAATTTAAAGAGGCATAGTTGTAGGAAAGTGTGACATTCACATTAGAACCAAAGTCAAGAAGGAAGCAAAGAGCAATGAATGCTATTGTTCAGCTGCTTTTCTCTATATAGTTTAACAGGGAAGATATTCGTAGTTCTACTGACATAATCTATAAAATGACTTATGTACATGTTTAGGGAATGGTCTCACAAGGTGACTTTAAATGTAATCAACTTGATAACATAACCCACAAAATATTATCAGCAGAAATAAAATGAGAGAAAAAACTTCTTTATTTTCATATACAAATACTGAGGAGTTCATAAAATATAACCTAACAAGTGATTTTATAAAGTTCTAAAGATTTGATATATTGCTTTGTAAAAAATAAAATAGAAAATAATTAGAAAGTAAAAACTAAATTTTATCAATATGCCCAATTCTAAGTAAGGTGAGGCCCTATATGACTTTCAATATTGAAGGAGCTAAGCTGTTGAATTTCCCAGGTTACTAAGTTAATTGAATATTGTTACCTTCATATGTTGTTGGATTCAAATGAAAAGATAGTATGGAAACCCAGAGATGAGTAACCATTATTTGGGAAAAATAGCAAAATACATGCAAGCTATTTTTAGCTTTTTCTGTTTATTATGTAGATAGAAAGGTTATGTCACATGCAGGTCATTGATCTTTGGAGCCATAAGAGGTACTAGTACAGAGGGAAAGATTTCACAAACAAGAATTACCAGGGCTTTTAGGCCATCTAAAGAGAAAAATTATTTATAAGAATAATTCCAGGTCAAACTAAGAATAAAAAGTCAGAATTATAAGAGACAACAGCTGTAAAATCACTTTGACTGACAGAGCAGCGATTGCTTGACTCAGAAATCCTCTATGTCCTCTGCAGTGAAGAAAAGGTCAGTTAAGACATGACCTCAGAATCATGTCAAGCAAACCCTGAAGACAAGTGTTGGTTATAACCTCCAGTGTATCAAAGTGCATGTCAGTTACTAAATTTTCATAAGACCTATCACCTGCATCAACAATGAAATCTGCACATAATCATAGGTCAAGACAAAGAGAAATGACAAGAAATTCTGAAATCATTTAGAGTACCCAGTCTTCCAGCACCAGGTATGCTTAACTGTGTTAGTTGTGGAAAAGGCATGGAAAAAGACATTATGAGATCTTTTACAATTATTGACAGAACCACATGTGTTTAAAGCTGTGTATCTGAAATCAGTTTTAGAACTTCATTGTAGTAATTTAACAAATACATACTTAATGAAAACAATATTTAATAAATGTATGTCATTGTGAATATTGAATATTAGAAAATTAATCTCAAAATGATTAGCTTATATTTTAAAAATATAAGAATTATTCAGACATCCAATTGTTGACTAGACTTCTACATTTCTGTCTATAATAACAAGCTGTATTGAAGAAAAACGAGAAAAAACATGGTCTTTGTATTAAAATGTACAACAAATTTATCAGAAACACTTTTAGACTTCAAACCTGTTAACTGCTGAAGGGTTCAGGCAAGTAGGTGTAAGAAGGATGTGAAAGAAGTAGATTGTGGTAATTAAAAATTCTGCTTGAAAATGTTATAACTTAATACTTCATACCCAAATTAGAATATTATATTTGAAGAAACTTTTTAAAAGAAAAATAAGCCATACTGCATCTACTATCCTGTAGTTCCCACAGATCTAAATCTTCGACTAAGGTAATGGAAATGGAAAATAGATTCATATATTGTTATCTAAATATGAAGACTTGAGTTCAAATTACAGGCAACCTCAAGAAATATGGGTATTGCTTTGTAACCAGCATTAGTGTTCAGACACAAGAGATTTTGGAAGCTCATTGGCTTGGCAGCTTAGATTCAGGTTCACTGAAACACTCTGTCTCATCTGTAAGGAAAAGCATAACAGAGTGAGCTCCCAAATACCTGCCTCTGGATCTGGCTATAGCACTCCTGGGCATATACCCAGAGGCTTTATCTGCATGCAGTAAGGACACATGCTCCACTATGTTCATAGCAGCCTTATTTATAATAGACAGAAGCTGGAGAGAACCCAGATGTCCCTCAACGGAGGAATGGATTCAGAAGATGTGGTATATTTACACAATGGAATACTACTCTGCAATCAAAAACAATGAATTCACAAAATTCCTAGGCAAATGGTCAGAACTTGAAAATATCATCCTTAGTGAGGTAATCCAATCACAAAAGAACACACATAGTATGCAGTCACTGATAAGGGGATAGTAACCCAGAATCTCAGAATACCCTAGACACAATACGCATATCAATAGATTTCCAAGAAGATGGAAGGAGAGACACCTTGTCTTGGAAAGACTGGATGTAGGGGAATGCCGAGACAGAGAAGCGAGAGGGGGTTGAATGGGGAAAAGAGGGAGGGAAGGGGGCTTATGGGACTTTCGGGGAGGGAGGAAACGGGAAAGGGGAAATGATTCTGAATGTAAATAAAAATATAAAAAATAAAACAAACAAACAAAAAGCCCCAAATACCTGCCTTTGGCATTGACATGGAAACACACACGCGCGCGCGCACACACACACACACACACACACACACACACACACATATATATATATGCATATAATACATGCACACAAAATTCGCCATAAATAATTACACCACATATATAATAATCACCACTAAAACTGCAAATGTATGTTACATACATATATACGTGCATATATGTGTGAGTGTGTGTATGTCTATGTGTGTGTATATTATGCTTGATTCTCCCTTTTCTGTCCTCCTTCCAAATCCTCATCCTCCAATGTAACAGTTCTTGCTCTCTTTCAAATTCATGGCTTCTTCATTCATAATTATTATATGCCATATATATATATATATGTATATATATCATAAACTATATATATTACATAAACATTCCTAAATATAATCTTCACTTTCTGTATAATGTTATTTGTATGAATGAATTCAGGGGTTGACCATTTGATAGTGATTTAGTGTGTACTTCTCTTAAAGCTCAAGGGTAAGAAAAATCTAATGAGATAAATATGTCAGACAAGAGAAAATATTCTGATAAATACTTCATTTTTATTTTGGGAGATTTTTGAAAACATGTCCAAGCTGTTAACTACACTGAACACTATTTTTTTTTATAATAGAAGGCAACACCTTAATCCTTTTATTCGTTTTCTTACCTTTAACTTTCATTCTCCCAAATCTTCCACTTCTGTACCATTGGGATGTTTTCCAAAAGAACTTCTACAGAAGAAATCTTTTATCTGCATTTCCCAGGTTAGTTCGTAGATGCTGTTCCAGAAACTCTTAAGACAATAAAACTCTAGTAAACAGAAAACCTGTTTAACATTTCAGTAGAAATGTAAACAAGTAAATGCAGATTACATATATAAAATATAAAATAATAAAAATAATCCTATATAAGATTGAGAGAGAACCTTGATGCAATGAATCTTTGAAAAGAAAACAGCTGTAAAATGAAATTTATATACAGTGAATTTTATCTATATAAAATGAGAGATTCCATGTTTATACTTGGACAATCTTGAAACCAATGCAATAAGCTACAAGCACAATTCCATAACACTATTAATGATGCTCTGTTATGCTTACAGAGAGGAGTCTAATATGGTTCTCCTTTGAGAGGCTCCACCCAGCACCTGACTCAGGCAGATTGAGACACCCACGGACAAACTGATGATGGAGCTTGGGGACTCTTATTGAAGAATAGGAGAAATTATTGCAACCTGAATGTGATAAGAACTCCACAGGCAGACCAACAGATTCAACTAATCTGGACCCTTGGGGCTATCAGAGATTTGAATCACCAACCAAAGAGCGTACACAGGATGGAACTAGGCCTCTTCACATATATGTAGCTGATTTGCAGCTTGGTCTTCAGGTGGGTCCTAGACAACTGGAATGGTGACTATCCACTGTTGTCTGTATTTGAGATAATTTCTTCTAGCTAGGCTGCTTGTCTATCATCAGTGGGAGAGGATGCAACTACCCTAGCAGAGACTAGATCTGGCATAATAAGGGATACCCAGGGGTACCACTCACTCAGAGGAGAGGGAGAAGGGGTATGGGGGGAAAGGATTGAGACGTAGTGAACATGTGGGCAGGCAGTGAGCAGGATGTAAAGCAATTTTTAAAAATATTAGTAACTCCTCTCAAAAACAGAAGGTCAGCAGTCTTAGTAAGAAACTTTTTGGAACATTTCTCAAGTGATTGCCGCACAAGGTTCTCACTGTAGGAGCAGAATTGGTAGGCTGTTTAGTAACTTTAGGTTTAATTTTGTGAGCCACACCCAAACTGTCTTTAAAGGACCCTTATCATTTCCCATTCTGATTGACAATATGGAAGAGATATAGTTTGGACTCATTTTTTACCAATAGCTATGAATTCCTGTTGGACTGGGCTGAATGATTTTGACACTGACAAAATCACAGAGGTACTTAATCCTTTTAAAATTGAGATATTGCTGACATAGTAGTATAAACAATCAGAGATTTTAAGAGGTAGGCCTAAAATAACAGTGTTCTTTTCATTGCTAACCTGGAGATAAAACAACAGTTTTATCTGACCAAACTGTCACATTGTCCTGCTTTCTGTATAAAATGCCAGCATTCTTACTATGAAGATCAATATCTCTAGACCCATGAAAAAATGTCTGTTATTTATAAAAAACTCAGTCAGAGTAATCTAAAATTGCCAGCACAGAATCCAGTAATGCACATATTATCATCATTTTAGTGGATAGGAAAGAGTTTATTATTATAGTTTCAATTTGAATACCTTAAAGAGATAATTTCTAAAATATAAGACTCCCCTTAGCCGCAACTCTCTTTGGACATTTCTGAGTTGGCATATTACTTTGAACCTATATCCCATTGAGTAGAATTTTGTAAATCATGGACATTTTCCAGCACCTACTTAACATTGATTTCTGATTCAAAAGGTTCTCTGTGTCTTTGAGACAAAACCTAACAATTTTTCATTTTGACAGTTCAGGAATTTACTGGCAGTATGATGACCTCCTACATGGCCATAGTGGGAGAGGGCAAATAGAACAAACACCAGGTGTGTGTTAGATGGAAGTATTGGAGAATGAAATGCCACAGTCCTGTAAGTGATAATATAACTGATGAGTTGCAGGTGACGTAGAAATACGGAAATTATTTTATCATGTTACTGTTATTGTCATGTTTTTAAAGACTATTGCTGTGTATCCATGATTGGCTTGACATATTTCTGTGGCCCACGATGACAGAATTCATAAAAGTACCTCTGCTTAGCATATAAATTTCTAGGATTATCAGTATACACATCAACTTTGAGTTAATATATATACATTTTTATTAATGTCTCAAAAGCATGAGGCTATCAGAACTCACATATTTTACAAGATTGGTTACAAAAAATAAAACTATGAATGAATAAAAGTATGTTTGGTGTTGCACTAAATAGTTTTTACCTACTTTCCATGGGAATTTTCAATTTTTTCTGGTCAAATACTCTGAAAAACTAGAATTTAACTGCCAACTCATACTCTCTGCAATTTCTGTGTGAGCTGCTGAGGAATCAACCCCCGAAGAGACTTTCTTCTGAGTTGGAATTCTTGGGAAAAATATCATAAGATGCTGTAGCTGAGAATCCTGAGTTGGAGGTTAAAGATGTAATTAAGCCAAAGCCTGCTTCTGTATGGTGTGGGTCTGATACTAAGGTTTTGTTCTCAAATTGGTTCTTGATCTATCAGTAAAGATACCAGGGGCCAATCGCTGGGTGGAAAGAAGGAAGCAAGATTCCAGGTCCCCACAGAGGGACACAGAGGAGGAAAGTTTTTCATCATGCTTCAGAGGGACAAAAGGTGATCAGCCATGTAAGATCTCAGGCAGAGCGCTATAGGTCTGTCTCCAGGGGGAGGTTAGGGTGTTGATCTGGTACTAAAATTAACTGAGAAAATGAAGCTTAGGGAAGGTTGAGAGATGCTGAGCTAAGAGTATTGGGAAGGGTACGCTAGCCCAGGAAGGCTTAGAAGAGTCCAGAAGCTGGGTCAGTAAGGCAGGTTATAATTCAGTAATGTGTGTGTTTCTGTGTTTTGTAATTCTGGGTGGAGATGGTAGTGCTGTCCTCGCAGAGCCAAAAGTGGGATGGCAAAAGCTACAAGCTACATGCTTCATTGAAAATTAGAAAAAAAAGAATTAAGTAATATATGCTTTTATGCAATAATATTTGAAAAAATAAGTTATTTGCTCAAAAATAAAAGCTAAGATAATAAAGTAGTAATTTTTATTAAAAAGAGTTCACAAGCTATACCATGTATACTGTTCAATGGGGGAAAATTCACAAATTAAGTTGAAATGATTTTTAAGTGACTGCTAAGGTCACTTTGTCAAGATGAGGCACCAGGCATGCTCAAGCCATATATGTTCACATTTTGAAATAAATTAAAATATCAACTTAAATAACTTCATTGCAAAAATAAGAAAAGTGAGGCTTTTAAAGATCAAACAAATTTCCTAAGAAAGTACTTTTTTTTTTTGATTAGTATCCTCCTACACATGAACCCTGTGTTATTTTCTCTATCTCGAACTATTTTTTATATTATTTTATTTACCTATTGTCTTTCTCACTCAACACTTTTAATGCTTTCTTTTTTGGTTTTTGTCATTTAAGTTTAGGCAAAATATAGAATAGCTTGTGTAATATTATTTCACATCATGAATATTCAAACTTTTATTTGTTTTTTTATCTTGTTTTAACGTAGAAGAAACTAGATCAGAACACTACCATAAGAAAAAAACCTAAACACCATGCCATCCACAAACCCTTTGATCTATCACTGTGTCCTAACTGTAAGGAATGAATGAGCAATGGTGTCACAAAGCTTGTAGCAGTGAGAGTAGCCAAAAAATGTCTGATTTTTCTTAAGACCCACTCCATGAGATGTAAGTCATATGTACCACAACTTGAGAGACAAAGAGTCAGAGACTAGATAGCCAAGAGACCTAAAGTAAAATCAGATATTACTGTTCTAAAATTAAAAAAAAAGAGTATCAATAAATAACTCCTGATGATATTCTGTTACACTCATAGATCAGTACCTTATTCAGTCATCATCAGAGAAGATTCCTCTTGCAGCAGATGGAAAGAGATGAAAAGAATCAGACCAGACATTATATAGGTATAGGTTGACCATGAAGTATTCAGTCTTAAAGTATGTCTCCAGCAAATTCCTTCCCTCAGGACTCAAGAAGAAGCATAATTGGACAAATATAAAAGCCAAAAGGGATAGAGGTATTCAAGAAAACAAATTCCATTAAATCAATACCATCAAAGCTCATATGAACTCATAGAGAATGGAGGCAGTGTGCACAGGGACTCTACAGGCCACTGTGTATACATTAGTGTTCTGAGTTTAGTGTTTTTATGGGATTCCTAAGAGTAAGAATCTCGTAGAAGCAGGGCAAGGGGGGGTGGGATAAGGGGTTTACAGAGGGGAAATGGGATAACATTTGAAATGTAAACAAATAAAATATCCAATTAAAAATAAACAAAAAAGTAGATAAAATGTCCACTGGGAGGATAAAAGAGTGAGAATCTGATTCTTTTGCTTTCTTTTTGTCCTTCTGTTGTTTGAATTGTCCAACTTCCATGTTGTTTTTTTTTTCAACTTATTATTTTAGTTGTGTTGTATTTGCAAACTATCTGAATGAAAGAATGAAAACCTAGACCTATGACAAACATTATCAACTAAACTGTCATTTACACCTGCTGAGAAAGTTAAAAACAGGTTTATCCAATGGAATGACACTGGATATATCAACTATTGCAGTGCAAGCATCATGCTCAGTAGTAGTTACAATTTTATTATTTTTGTTGTTGTTGCTTTATTTCAAGGTTTGGGAGCATTTTGTTGTTGTACTTTTATTAAAGAAGCTTGTTAAAGTTGGATAGATGGGAGGAGATTCTGGTAGAATATTAGGGAGGAGAAGAATATGGTAAAAATGCATTTAAAATTTAAATTTTAGATTAAAAATATAGAAAACAAAAAAGAAAAATGAAACTCTCCCCAATCCTAGATATTACCTTTTCCTGGAATGTATCAAATATATTGTTTTTCTTTTTTATGAAGCTAAGTTGAAGTTGAGTGTGGCTATTTTTCCCTCTGAAATAATTTCAAATTAAACTTTTAAACTAAAAGAAGAAGGAAAAGTTCAACATCTCCAGTTATCAAGAAAATACAAATCAAAACTACTTTAGATTTTTTTTCTTATACATGTTTGAATGTCTATCATCAGTAAAATAAGAAATAGCTCATTCTGGTGAAAACTCATATAGCTACTATGAAAACCAGTGTGGAAGTTCCTCAGAATGATGGAAATTTATCTTCCTTAAGACCCAGCTATATTACCCTGGGAACATACCCAAAGGATTCTTTATCCTACCAGGAGTCACTTTCTCAGCCAATGAGAAATGTAATCATCATCCCAAGTACATACCATCAGACTAACAATGCCCACAATATATGCCAGGGCAGTGCTGGTTGTGAAAAACAGGTCAGTAGCCAAAGTCTGGTTTCACTTAAGGCCCATTCCGTGGCATTGAATTCATACTCAATACTGCTAAGGAGACCAAGAACCTGAGACTAGATTATTCAGGGCCCTAGGGTAAAACCAAATATTATTTTTAAAAAGTCACTAGCAATAAAATGTCTCCTAATGATATTCTTTACTGACAAATCTGCCTTGATTAGCCATCATCTGAAGAGAGTACTGCAGTAGATTGGAAGAATACAGAGAACAACAACCAGACAATATGCAGGGAGTAGAGATCTTGGAGCCACCATATGATTGCTGGAAATTGAACTCAGAACCTCTGGCAGAGCAGTCATGAGCCATCATATCTCCGGGCTCCATATAGAGACCTTAGAACACTCAACCTTAAAATATTTCTCCTCAGGACTTAGAGAACCATGCAAAAGAGGAAGCAGAGACAGTCTAAAAGATATTGAGTATAGAGGATATCAAGAAAATAAAGCCCTCTAAGGCAACATTATCAAAGCATGTATGGACTCACAGAGAATGAGAAGTGGCACTGAGCCTAAACAGGCTCATCATTTGGGTATATATTGTGTTTTCCAATTTAGTGGATTTTTGGGATCTCCAAATGTGTGAATAAATGGGTCTTTCTGTCTTGTTCTTTCTCGTAGACTCCTTTCCTTTTGTCTTGACACTTAGCAGACACAGACTGAAATGAAACAAATAAAGTGCATGTACCTTTTTGCACAGTGGATGATATCCTGGTGCACAGTTCTTTCTCAGAATGTAGGTATTTGTTCTCTATTAAGGTAAAGTTTTCTCTCTCATTTCTTTGTGATTACTTTATGTAATTAATTTCCACTTTAGTCCTATTTCAAGGACAGATACTACCAAACAGGGCATCTGGTTGGCCAGTTAATAATAGTTATGAAGAAATATTAGCACCAAATTTGGCTTAAGTAAAATTAAATGAAAATATGGTTTTAATGATTTGGGGAAAGATGTAAGTTACTCATGAATGTCTTCTCTCTATGCCTTGGCAAGTTATAAAGTTTAAATTCCTAGTCATTTGAAGCATTCCTATGTTTAAATATAATGACATTTACCTTAATGATTTCAATTTTTTTTCATTACATCTACTAAGGAGCTCCTCCTGTAATATGGGTACAATACACATCACTAAAGCATCAAGTGAGAGCATTCAAAATAAACTGTGTCTTATGACATTTTTTTAAAAACAAAGTAATTTCTTGTCACGATTACCTCGTGGTTACTTCTTTTTTTAACAGGAGACTCTATTTTGAGTACCAAATGGAAATTTTAGGCTAAAATTCCATTATTATTCAAGGATTTTAATAGTGATATGCTCATCATTTTTGTTGAAGGAGATGTTGACACTTTCCTAGTTTGCAGGAAAAAGCAAAAGGTAATATTTTTACCATAACCTGTTGCCTGCAATTATTTTTTAAAAGTTTGGTTTATTTTATATGTAAGAGTAAGAACCTTTATACATGCATCACATTTATGCCTGCAGTGCTCACAGAAGCCAGTGGATGGCATCAGATCCAGTGGAATCTGAGCTGCAGGTAGTTACTTAGGAGCTATGATGTGAGTACTGAGAGCCAAGCACACTTAACCACTGAGCCATCACTTGAGTTTCTATATATAAATTACTTCAGGTATTGATCCCATTTGATCTCAGCATCTGAAATTCTATTTCACCCAACACATGCATAGACTGTGATTTACACAGAGTGACTTTTATCAGAATTACTCAGTAAGTTATCTAAATCTGTTTTCTTAACTCAATCTCAGAGATTTCTGTTATTACCTACATTGTACAGTGTACAGGCTATGTCCTTGCCAGAAAGCTTCTATACTAGGCTTTGTTTACTTCATGTTGACTTGAAGGTAGGAAGTATAAAATCCCTTATCAGCATGGTAAAAATCCAAACCTTTTTAAATGTGTGCTATTCATGAATATTTATAAGTTGGAAACCTCCACCAAAACAGGCTGGATTGTATTAAGTACTGAAGAAGAAAAAGAGAGTTGAGAAGTGAATAAGTAACTGAA
Source organism: Tokudaia tokunoshimensis (assembly GCA_036184795.1). Lineage (NCBI taxonomy): Eukaryota > Metazoa > Chordata > Mammalia > Rodentia > Muridae > Tokudaia > Tokudaia tokunoshimensis. Next base: position 666,680 of record BTHU01000012.1, on the reverse strand, counting down.
GCTTTGGAAGTGATACAAGTAGTTGGCCCCACTCTGACAATGCTCCCTTCAGATTTATGTGGACTAACTTCATCCCAGAGTAATCACATTATCATCAAAAGAAAAATCCTAAAATTTTAGGAAAGCAGGGAATAAATTTGGCACTAGTGAGTTGGTTATAACTCTATAGAAAATGCAATTACCCCTGAGAAAACTTTTGATATAGAAAATAGCTCAGATTTATCACAGTGCCTCTCACAATTAGCTCTTTTTTTCTAAATGGACCCATTAATCTCAACATTTCTAGGATAATTGCTTGTGGCTCAGTGATAAATAGCAAGGCAACATCTGCACCAAAAATCTCTTTCTATTCCTTTCCTCTCGTTATTGTATCTAGATGCTTATGGTATTTTTAAGAGTATGAATGTATTGGTTAATGAACTAGATACACTAGATATTCACTGTCTACTGAATCTAAGATCAGTAAGTTAACATCTTTGGGTATGCATTTTTTAATACTAGCTCCTTTAGAGAACATATTTTCATAACTAATATCATGAATCAGTAAAAGTAGTCCACTTTAAATGCTGACACTGGTTGTTCTCGTTTTTGCAATATATGCAATATTATAGGGATATATATATAATAAATGGGCTGGATGACAGAATACTAAAGACATGTGATACTAGAAAGTTTTTATAGTTACATAGCTTTGTAGGAAACTTAAGAAATTATTAAATTTGTGAAACAAACACAAAGAAAAATTTCATCTAGACAATGTGGTTTTGCCTGGGACTTATGATCAAATGGAAAGCATCACCAATTCCTGGATTGTGTTTCTTTTTTTCTTTCTTTCCTTCCTTCCTTCTTTCTTTCTTTCTTTCTTTCTTTCTTTCTTTCTTTCTTTCTTTCTTTCTTTCTTTCTTTCTTTCTTCTTCCTCCTTCTCCTCCTCCTCCTCCTCCTCCTCCTCCTCCTCCTCCTCCTCCTCCTCCTCCTCCTCCTCCTCCTCCTTCTTCTTCTTCTTCTTCTTCTTCTTCTTCTTCTTCTTCTTCTTCTTCTTCTTCTTCTTCTTCTTCTTCTTCTTCCTCTGCTGCTTCTTCTTCTGCTTCTGCTTCTTCTGCTTCTCCTTCTTCTTCTCATTCTTCTCTTCCTTTTCCTTCTTCCTTCTCCTCCTTCTCTCCCTCCTCCTATTTCTCCTTCTCATCTTTCTCTTTTTGTTTTTAATAAAGTAAGAACAACATATATGATGTTAACTTTTTAATCCTGAGGTCCTTTAATGTAACATAATTTCAAAAAAACTTTTTGATGTAGGATAAATTTGTAGTATATTGTTATAGATATTGTATGATTTGGTGAAGTATCTAAATTTTCATTTCATGCACAATACATTTGTTCATTTTTTGAAAACTTTCTTAATCTACAATGACTTTTTCTTCTATCATGCATAAAATTTCCTCTTCCACAACTTATAGGATCTGTAAAAAAACAGTTTTTTTCCTCCTTCCTATCTCTAGTGCTTCCTTCTTTGAGCAGAAATCAACCAGGAGATAGGGGCATTATCTTTATGAATTATATTTTCATTTGCCATTAGGATTTAGCATCATTAATGTATTAATAAACACACTTCAGTATATATAGTATTATATTACTTAATAATCAGGTACATCTAACTCTAAATGTCCCCAAGACCATGCATTATTTTGAACTTTTAAAAACCTTTTATTGGATAGCTGTTTGACAACTGCACACACATTCAGACTCTGCTCTTATTATTCTAACCTCCTACCTTTTTCTCTAATCTCCCTTCTACCTGAATTATCCTCCTTATCCCTTTAACATATTCATCTCTGATCATAATTGTTGTTAGTGTTTAGAAATACTCTATTTAACCCAGTGTGACAATAGGTTTGGATCTATCCATTAGAGCCTGGGCACTCTTCAGTGAATCCCAAACTAAAAGCAGTGATTGCCCCTCACCCAAATCCATGAATAGCCAATAGTTCATCAGGAAGGGATAGAGACCCATAAGTTGGCTCAAGGATGACTATTGATAGTTTTGGTCTTGGATAGGCCCATGGCAAGCAGCCATAGTTTTACTGAGGTCAGGAATGCATTGTCTGGGCATGCTCAGAAGACTATTTTATTACCTTTCTCCATGTCTTATACTTGCATTTTGGTGCTTCCTCATCTCTGATGACTGCTGAGCCTTGGAAAGGATGGTATAAATGCCTATTTAGGGATGAGCCATCAAATGCCACATATGATAAAGAATGTATGATGTTCATTTTTGGACCCAGGGAAGCATACTTCAGGATATTTATCAGCTCTATTTTATTTTTCAACTGAATAAAATTCTGCTGAGGATGTTTATCATATTTTAATCTTCAAATATTACCTTAATGATGTTCTGAGAGGTTTCTATTTGCCAGTTATTTTGAAGAGAGCAGAAATAAACATGGATGAGCATATAATGCTGTAGTAGAACAAAGAATGGTTTGAAACTATGCCCAGAAGTGATATAATTAGGTCATATGGTAATCCTATTTCTAGGTTTCTGACAACCAAATAAACATACATAGATTTTTCCTATTAATAAAGTCATTGTATACTTTTTCTCAAGCATATACAATATTATCCAGAAGAACTGTACTTACAAAACAACAATGAATTTTCCATAAATTAAATATCTAAACATCTTGCCATTTTTTTATAACAACAATGGAAGAAAACTCAGGCTTAATAACAGAAGAAAAATAGGGAAATTAATAGTTTTGAAGTGAATAAATAACAATCTTAGATAACTAATATATCTAAGTACAAGTTACAGAAGAAATTATAAAATAACTACAGATAAAATCAAAACAAAACAAACAAAAAGGCTCAATACACTTAAATTAATGGGATTCCATGAGTGTGAAGCTCAGGGGAAATTGCTTCTATTTCCATATTAGGTTTTCAGAATAATTTTATTAATTTTCTTCACTTGTTGGTTGGCTCCCTTTTAGGGTTTTATTAATTTCCTTCCATTGTTTGTGTTTTCCTGAAATTCTTTAAAGGATTTATTAATTTCCTCCTTAAGGACCTCTATCATCTTCATAAAAGTAGTTTTAAGGTTATTCTTTTGTGTTTCTGATATTTTGCTTGCTATATAGTAGGAAAGTTGAGTTGTGATCTTATCATATTGCCCTGGCTGTTGGTGATAGTATTCTTATGCTGGCTTCTAGACATCTGAGTTTGGAGTAATTATAGATTTAGGTGCATATTTGAGTTTATTTTTGTTGGATGGAACCTCTTAGTTTTTGTTTGCTTTTTGGTCCTCTGGCCTGAGTGACTTTTGTTAATGTTGACCTGGGAATCCTCTGTTCCAGTTTTGAGTATCCACTGGTGTTCTGGCAGCCTCTGCAACCTCTGGGGTCTTATCTGTTTGCATTGCCTGGTGATTATGGGTTTCTGAGAGGTACTTTGGTCTCTAGGTTTCTGGGTAATAGAGTGGTCTGGAGTAGAGCAAGAGTTTCTGGATCTCAGGGAATTGGTGTTGCCTATAGGTTTCCAGATATTGTCATGGCTTAAGGGATTCTGGTACCTGTATGGTCTCTTGTAGAGCACTGGGATTCTGCCAGAGTTGTGGGCTGGGGTTTGGAGAAAAGGGTTAAGGGTGTTGTTGGAGGTGCTAAGCAGGCCATGAGGAATGACTGATTATTTTGGGTCACTGCTTTACATGATTTTATGGGTACAGTGGTCTTTCACTGGCACTGTGGCATTTGTGGCATTGTGGCACTGAATGTGGAGATGCATTGTGATATTTTTTAAGATGGTATTTTATTTAAAAATACCATTAGGTGGTCCACAACAAATATCACATTCTATAGTGTAGAAAAATAAAGTATATATCCAATGTTTTATAGGATAAAGCTATACATTTAACAATGGGTAAAATACACTTACATTTATTAAATAAACCAACAAAACCTTATCACCTACATGACTCCTGGTGATATAAAAAATTCTATTAAAAAAATACAAAACAAAGAAAGAAAGGAAATCAATCAACAAGTCAGGAAAACAGGAGGTAGTTGCAAGGAAGAAAGCAGTGGGGAAGGAGAGAAACAGTGAGGACTGGGTAAAGTTGTGGTTTGAGACTGGAGATAGCCAGATGCATTTGTCAGATTTTCCTTTTAATAGTTATACCAGAAAAACACCCTTAATTTTATGGACTTCCATCAGTTTTCACTTTAGCTATGTGACTAGTTTTGAATCCCATCTATTTTTCTCTTCCTTTTTAATTAAGCATTTAAAAGCATTTGAGTATTATCCTAGAGTCTGAGTACTTTACCCCTTGCCTTTCAAACTTTCATCACCTTCCAATCTCCTTTTTTAACTCCTGTCTTAACCTCAAGATAGATTTTAGCAATGTATACTGATTTGTTTTAAAGTAACCAACTTGAAGAGTTTTAAATTTCAATCAAATTTTCCCTAAACATGACTTTAAACTGGATTATATGTCTGCTTTTATGATCATTTTATGGTGACTAGACTGTCATTAGTTGTCTTTGGCATTATTTATCTCTTTAAAATATTTGTGTAATTCTTATTTTATTTAACTTATTTAAAGGTATTAATGTGTTTGCTTTGCCAAAGACTTATCTCTTATTTTCCTATGAACTACAGAAAAATTTAGACTATCTTAATGTCATTAATACAGCAGTGTTAAAACCATATCAAGAGTTAAAAATGCTAATATATTATTAATCCTTCACTTCAAATAGCACAACCTTTTATTGCAGAGTTGATGGCTGGCACACACGTAAGGGATTGCTCTTTTTCTATCTTTGCACTGTATGCTCAATGTTTTCTGAATTTTATGTCTGCCATTTATCACCCATCTTTTTCCATTCCTAAATATTCTAGAAATTCTCCTTTAACCTTTTAACTACTGATGGAATAGATGCATATCTATAATCAAAACCACAGCAAATGTTCAAAGAATAATGGTTTTGGTGTATCTTGACTTCTTAAAAATACAATTTATGAACATTACTTCCTTGAAACACTTAAGAGTTCTCACTGTTTTCTCAATCATAGCAACAAAATATCATTTCTTTAACTGCAACTTATACAATCATTGTAAACATTTAAAATCCATTATTTCATAAAAACTTCAAAATATTCTTATAAATTAGACACCATTTGTATATTTATTATTATATTTGCATGTTAGGAGCTTTGTTACTTAGCATTAGTGTGGCACATTCAAGATTCTCATATTAAAAGTCTGGCTTCACACGTTGGTATTTACATCATATTTTCAAAGCACAGTTCCCATGCAGCTTCTGACTTAGTTTCCTCAATTTCAACTCAATTCTTGTTTTATATTTTCATGTCTCTTTATACTTTTTTTTAAATTAATAATTTATTGTGAAGATTTTTATTTTTGCAAAACTTGGACATCTACTTTGTTTATATTAACTATTTTCTCAGTGATAAACCTATGTGATTTAGATAGTTTTTAGTGGATATTTTCTTTATTTACATATCAATTGTTAATCCCTTTCCTGATTTCTACCCAGAACTCACTTCTCCCATACCCCCTCCTACTGCTTCTATGATGGTGATCCTCTACCCACCGACTCTCACCTACCTGCCCTTGAATTTCCCTAAACTGGGGCATCTAACCTTCACAGGACGAAGGGCCTCTTCTCCTACTGATGCCCAACAAGACCATCCTCTAGGACATATGTATCTGGAGCCATGGATCCCTCCATGTGTCTTCCTTGGTTGGTGGTTTAGTCCCTGGGAGTTCTGCAGGGTGGGTTGCTAGTTGGCTGATATTGTTGTTCTTCCTATAAGGTTGTAAACTCTTTCAGCTCCTTCAGTTCTTTCTCTAACTCTTCCATTGGGGACACCATGCTCAGTCCAATGGTTAGCTGTGAGCATCCACCTATGTATTTATAAGGTTCTGGTAAAGCCTCTCAGGAGAAAGTGCTATCAGGCTCCTGTCAGCATGTACTTTTTGGCATCCACAATAGAGTATGCGTTTGTGACCATATATGGGAAAGATGCCCAGGTGAGGCAATCTCTGGATGGCCTTTCCTTCATTCTCTGCTCCACACTTTTTCTCCATAATTGCTTCTGTGAGTATCTTGTTCCCCTTCTAAGAAGGACTGAGGCACACATATTTTGGTCTTCCTTCTTCTTGAGCTTCATGTGGTCTCTGAATTGTATCTTGGGTATTCCAAGCTTTTGGGCTAATATCCATTTATCAGTGAATGCAAACCATGTGTGTCCTTTTGTGATTGGGTTACCTCACTCAGGATGATATTTTCTAGTTCCATTCATATGCCTAAGAATTTCACAAATTCATTGTTTTTAATAGTTGAGTGGTACTCCATTGTGTAAATGTACCACATTTTCTGTATCCATTCCTTTGTTGAGGGACATCTGGGTTCTTTCCAGCTTCTGGCTATTACAAATAATGCTACTATGAACATAGTGGAGCATGCGTCCTTATTACATGTTGGAGCATTTTTTCAGTATATGTCCAGGAGTGGTACAGCTGGGTTCTGAGCTGATACTATGTCCAGTTTTCTGAGGAACTGCTAGACTGATTTCCAGTTTGAAATCCCATCAAAAATGGATGAGTACTCCTCTTTCTCTACATACTAGCCAGCATCTGCTGCCATCTGAGTTTTTGATCTTAGCCTTTCTAATTTGTGTGAGGAGGAATCTAAGAGTTATTTAGATTTGCATTTCCCTGAGGACTAAGGATGTTGAACATTTCTTTAGGTGCTTCTCAGCCATTCCTCAGTAGAGAATTGTTTGTTTAGCTCTGTACACCATTTTTTTCATAGGGTTATTTGATTCTCTGGAGTCTAAATTCTTGAGTTCTTTGTATATACTGGATATTACCCCTCTATTGGATGTAGTATTAGTAAGGATATTTTCCCAATCTATTGGATGCTGTTTTGTCCTATTGACAATGTCCTTTGCCTTACAGAATCTTTGCAATTTTATGAGGTCCCATTTGTCTATTTTTGATCTTAGAATTTAAGACATTGGTATTCTTTTCAGGAAATTTTCCACTATTCCCATGTGTTTAAGGCACTTTCCCACAATCTCTTCCATTAGTTTCAGTGTATCTGATTTTATGTAGAGGTCTTTCATCCACTTGGACTTGAGCTTTGTAAAAGCAAGAAAAAGCAAACTAGTAGTAAACATCAAACTAAATGGAGAGAGACTGTAAGCAATTCAACTAAAATCAGGGACTAGAAAAGGCTGCCCTCTCCCTATGTATTCAATTTAGTGCTGCAGCATTCTGGGAATTAGACTATTTATTAATTTTGAATCAATAAAATCAATATGTCACATGAGAAAACAGTTTTCTTATATTTACTTTTAAATTATTTTTTATTTTTATGAGATATTTGCTTTATTTACATTTCAAATGGTATCCCCTTTCCAAGTTACCCCTCTGAAAACCCCCTATCCCATTCCTCCTCCCCCTTCTAGCCCCCCTCCCCGAATTTCCCGACTTGCATTCACCTATTCTGGGGAATCAAACCTCCACAGGACCAATGGCCTCTCCTCTCATTGATATCTGAAATGGTCATCATCACATATGTAGCTGGAGCACTAGGTCCCTCCATGTGTACTCTTTGGTTGATGGTTTAGTCCCTGGGAGCTCTGAGGATACTGGTTGGTACATATTATTTTTCCTCCTGCAGGGCTGCCAACCTCTTCAGCTCCTTGAGTCCTCTCTAGCTGCTCCAGTGGGAACCCTATGCTCATTCTATTGGTTGGAGTACAGAACAAAATGAAAAATTCTTAACTGAGGAATACCAGATGGCTGAGGAACACCTAAAGAAATGTTCAACATCCTTCATCATCAGGGAAATGCAGATCAAAACAACCCTTAGATTCCACTTCACAACAGTCAGAATGACTAAGATCAAAAAATCAGAGGACAGAAAATTCTGGCAAGGATGTGGAGAAAGACGAACATTCCTCCATTAATGGTGGGATTGCAAGCTGGTACAACCATACTGGAAATCAGTTTCGCAGTTCCTCAGAAAATTGGACATAGTACTACCTGAGGAACCAGCTATACCATTCTGGAACATATACCTAAAAGATGCTCCAACATGTAATAAGGATACATGGTCCACTATGTTCATAGCAGCATTATTTATAGTAGCCAGAAGCTGGAAAGAACCCAGATGTCCCTCAACAGAGGAATGAATAGAGAAAATGTAGTACATTTATACAATGGTGTACTATTCTGCTCTTAAAAACAATGAACTCATGAAATTCTTAGGCAAATGGATGGAACTAGAAAATATCATCCTGAGTGAGGTAACTCAATCACAAAAGAACACACCTGGTTTGCACTTGCAGATAAGTGGATATTAGCCAGAAAGCTCGGAATACCCAAGATACAACTCACAGAACACATGAAACCCAAGATGAAGGAAGACCAAAGTGTGGATATTTTGATCTTTATTGGAAAGTGGATAGAAAAGTTTTCTTAAACCTTGTGTTTGTAATTTTTTTAAATCATTACTTGCTAATTAGCACATTATTAAAATTGTTACATGGAATTTGCCTTATGTCATTTTGTGTATTAGCTTTTGTCACTTTAAGCAATAGTGAACAAATAATCCTAAATGGAGGAAAAGATAGTTTTGGTCTTATGACTTCAGAGTTTTCAATGAGTGATCAATTGTCCCTATTGCTTTGGAGTTTCACTAAAAAAAAGTCTCATGGTAGCAGAGAAAGTATCCAAGGAGCTAAAGGGGTTTACAGCTTCATAGGAGCAACAACAATATGATCCATATAGTACACCTGAGCTCCCAGGAACTAAAGCACCAACCAAAGAGTGCACATGGTGGGACCCATGACTCCAGCTGCGTATGTAGCAGAGGATGGTCTTGTTAGGCATCAAAGGGAGTAAAGGCCCCTGGTCCTGAGAAGGCTTAATACCCCAGTATATGGGAATTCCAAGATAGGGAGGTAGGAGTGGGTGGGCTGGTGAGCAGGGGAAGGGTGGATGGGTTAGGAAATTTTGGGAGGGGAAACAAGGAGAAGGGATAACATTTGAAATGTAAATGAAAAATATAGCTAATAAAAAGTAATTCTATTGTCTTTAAAAATAAAAGAAATATATGGTAGGCAGACAGTTGTTTATGTGCTCATCAAGGAATTTGAAACAAATCATAATGGAGCCAGACAGTCTCAAATGAACAGCACTGCCCCTAAACATGGTGCTGTCTTCTGATTTGAATGATGGTTCTATTTCTTTATGTAGAGACATAGAGAAAAACCTCACAATGTGCTACTTCTCTACTATAGCAGACCATTTTTACCTGTAGCAATTCTCACAGAATTTAAATGACTACTAGATTCTTTTGTTTTTCTTCAATCTTACACTTTTTATTCTTTTATCTCCATAGTATTTGGACCCATACCACTAACTAGAGTATTTAGACATTTCAATTGGTAAAGTGTTTGCTGCACAAATGTGGGGACCTAAATTTATAACCGAAGAAACCACATAAAACCTGCATATGTTAGAACTTATATGTAAAGCCAGCATTGAGAAGTACAAAGAAGTGCATCTCAGGAATTTCCTGGGCAGACATTTCAGGTTCAGTGAGAGAGCCTATCTCAATAATGTGCAGTATAGACACAATTGAAGAAGAGAAATGACATTGATCTTTGTCCTCAGAATGGGTTACAAGAAAGAATACACCTGTAGAGACATGGACAAACTTACACTTGCAGACATATACATGCATAAATACTACCAGGGTATGCATGCATCAAAATCATTAACACTCATAATCACCTAAAAAAGCAAACCATATGTTTAGCGAAATTAGAAGGATACAGGAATGTAAATGAAAAAAGCTTAGAAAATAAAAAAAAAGTAAAAAAAGAAGGATACAGGTCTTAAATACTCAAAAGGCATCACCCTAAAAATATCTAGACTCATCATAAGTTTTCATCATAGATTAATTTGTCACTAGACAATTTGTCCCAACAGAGACAACCAAAGACAAACAATAGTAGACACTGCCAAAAGCAGCATACAAATATAAACAAGAGTAGACAGAGGCAATAGCAACAAACCAATACAAACAGCAGTCAGAAAAACCAAAGAGAATAAACTAATTTCAAGCATGAGTAGATCAAATCTCCTTTACAGTATTTAAAGTCTTGTTTGTAACTTCAAAAGCATATAATGTACAAAGAAACTAGAAATTCTGATAAAAAGAAAAATTAATTATTAAAGAAGTTGGCCCTGAATAAAAAAGAGAAAAGATGTCATATTTACTAATTAAAGATATTAAAATAATTTTCATAGGGTATTCAAGGAACTAAATGTCTCCATGAAAACAAAAATAACACATATAGGCATACAAACCACCACCACCACCACCGTCACAATCATTGTCAAGTCAGTCATGGTGACAAATCCCTGTATTTCTGGCAGTTGAGAGAATGAGACAGGAGGGTTGCTATTATTTTGAGGCAGAATAGAATGCATAATGAGTTCAAAGTTAGCCAGGGCCACAAAAGGAGTATGGTGCTACCTTGGGTAGAAATGGAGATCCCAACATATGAATAGAATAGGACCAACAGATACAATATCTTTAAAATGAACAGTGTTATGACAAGAATAATCATAGAAATAATAAGTGATATTAGAAGCATTCAGGCATTGAGAGGAGTAGGCAGAAGAACAACTCAGTGCACTAGAAAATAAGAAATAGAAATAGTTGAATATATGGAACAGAAATAAGAGAAAAAGACTAAAGACACATCAACAAAGGAAAAGCATCTGAGGATTGTAAATATTCCAGCTCTAACACTGAGTGATGTGTGGCTCATTTCTCAGTAGCACTATTGTATGTCACAAGGTAATAGCATGATATACTCAGACCAGTACTAGGAAGGAAAAAAACAATTATCTTTCAACAATGCTATCCTGTTAAAAATTAACTTTCAAACCTACAAAAGGAATTTATACACTTTAAGATAAACAGAAAAGGAAGGTGACCCACAATGTATTACAGACCTTCTGTAGCTTGAGGTTATATGTTATTAAACAAAAGAAAGTTGTACAAGAAATGAAAACATCTGTATGGGCAGCGTTAAAAACTAGAACCAATTTATTTTGGCATGCTATTTCTGTTTTTGTATTCAAAGCATTTGAAAAGATTGTTTTATTTTTCATATTTTTATTGGTTCTTTGATAATTTGACATTTTTCCTCTTCCCCAGCTTTTCCAAGAATCACACCCAACTTGTCTACAGTTTCTATTTGTGTTCTCTTTGTTTTTCTTAGCCCTATTAGATATAATATGTGTTCCCATACCTTCCTGGATGTGTCCTCTTCTCCTGGACTGTATCTGACACACAAGACAATGTACTTTTGAAAACTATTATTAGTGTAAAGCATTTTTTCCCCAACAATATAGTTGTCAAAACATTTGTGGGGTTTATTAATTTGGGGATTTGTGGTTTTATTTTTTTAGTTCTATTTTTAGGGTCAATATATTTATATAAGATAATTCAAGTCTTTCTATTTTGGAACAAAAATTTATTAATAAACTAATAATTTTAACACACCTTCTTAAGCAAAATTAGTATTAAATTAAGAAATAATATTACTATGAATTTGCAATGAAACTTTACATTATATTTACTACTTATTCTGAGAGATTAATCTATGAATATATTGGTCTATAATTTTGAGATGGAATGCTAAAATATGTAATTCTGAGGATAAAATCTTTAAAAACCATGACGCAAATGAACAGGAAGATTTTTTTTTGTCAATTGAGATTAACCTAATGTCATTTAGAACAGAATTCAAATCAGATCTCCATGGTAATAATGTAAAAGTGAGCATTGCTATAGAATATATACTTAAAAATGGAAGTGAGTAGATAATTAAATTATTTCACTACAGTTTACATCTAATTATGTAAGTTCATTTTTCATATATTTCTGTAATTTCCTATTGTCTTTAGAACAACACTAGCTGCAAGCTAAGTGTCCCAGACACATTTAATAAATGAAAGTTCCTAGACATTTCTGTACATTGTCACTCTTAGATACATTGTAAGCTTGCTTTCTCTTTTGATTAATGCCTTTTCTGTTCTTATTTTTCTTTCTTTCTTTTTTTTAATGTATCAATGTGAAACTTAAAATCACAGCTGAATCTGGAACAATGAAACACCACCAGCTTCTACAAGGCTATTTTCAGAAAGAACAGTGATACTTTCAAACTGAGCAGAAAATGTCTGTAGTAGAAAATATATTCCATGAAACTGCAAAATCAACATTTTTATCCATTTCAAAATTATTTCAAACAATTCCGGCTAATTTAAAAAATAACCCCTTGGATGTGTGGGTGTAGCCATATTGAGTCATGCATATATTCTGACTACTGGGCTGAGTAAGAGCAGCTCTGTAGATTTACACATATCTCCTGACTATAAAACTGTCTTCAATAAAAATTAAGTGGGAGACACTGAAAGTTTAGCATCTGATACTATTATTTCAGAAAATGGTTTTATCACATTATAGAAATATTTTTAAAATTAATTATAAATGTTTTAACATTTAACAACTTTAAAAAACCCTCAGAAAGCTTGACAGTGTCTAATATATTTTCAATTAAGGAAACACTTCACATATGAAGAATGTTTTCTTATACAAAATATGAAATATTTAAAACTTTCTTTTAATTTTGCTAAAATGCACTGGCAGTTTTAACTTTATAAGACAGCTTCACATATTTCTTAACCTGCTTTTGTTTAGTATTGGTTTGGTCTGGGTATTTTGAAACATGGATTTACCTAGTAACCCAAGCAGGACAAGAACTCACTATGTATTCAAGGTTGACCTCAAATTTATAGCAATCCTACCTCATTTGAGTAGCAGGAAGTTGGTTTGAATAATAGTGGGCTCATTTGTTTTTTTATTTGATAGAATTTTATTTCTTTAAAATCAATTTCTGACAAAAATGACAGTCTGACTTTAAAAATATTAGTAATTCATTGACTCAGTATAAATATAGTGATAGTTGATTGTAGTGGGAAATAATTTGAAATATAGTACTGCCTCTCCAGACCTCTGCTCCAAGTCCCAGTGGGTCTCTCTCTCCTGCCCAGCACCCACTGCTTTCAAGAGCATGACTCTTAAATTTGAGTAGTTGACCAAATATATTAAAATATATGACGCTCCCAATTACATAATGCCAAATAATAATAATAACTTTTATCCCAACATTTCTAACTTCTCCGCACACCAGAAACATATCTGACACCATCTGGATCTGCACCTCTCCTCTTGTGCTCTCTTGTGCAGTTACCAAGCTCCCTTTCTCTCCATCTCTTCTTCTCTTAGCGCCTCCTCCTCTCTCCCCTCCAATCACTGTCCTCTCACTGCCTCAATGTGAATGATAGGAAATATCTTGCATCTACTGATAACTTTGCTACATATGAATTTCAACTATGCAAAACTCCAGCCTCAGTTCTGATTCCCAAATGATGCCATTAGCCTATAAAGAAAGCATGTATACCTCAACTATTTACCTCTATATAGTCCTGAAGACTATATATTTATTATATATATAATATATTATATATATATATATATTTAATATATATTTATTGGGAGAAATGTAATGGTAAGGCATATGTGATAAAATGAGATTCTCCAGGGCAGGATCAATGACTCCATAGTTAAGAATACTAACTGTTCTTGATTAGGTCCTGGTTCAGGTTCCAGGATCCATGGAGTGAATCACAACATTCTGTATCTCTAGTTCTATGGGTTCTGATATTCCACTATTGAACTCCATGAGTGTAAGGCAGACTCATATCATACATACATATAGACATGTAGGCAAACATTCATGCACATAAAATAAATACATCAAAAAATTAAAAATTAATTTCCCAAAGTGAAATGAAAACAGTCTAGTCAAATAATGGAATTTATTTATCAGAAAATGAAACAATTTATGTCTAATATCTAGTTAATATATTCTGTATTGTTTCAAATCCAAATGTGCATTTACACAATGATTAACACAACAAATATTAATGTGGAAAGTACTTTCACAGCACAGGTCACATCTTGACTATTATTAGAGCTATCTCTAAGCAGAGACTTGATTAAAAAATACATTATTCATGCTAGATATTGCTTAGTTCTTTGAAAGAGGTGAAAGGTTTATGGAAACTAGATTTGTTATTAAGGTTTATAATGCATATTTTCTACACATATATGTATATATATATCAGAAAATATAGTAATATAAATTTATTAAAAATGAATAATTTATTAAAGCCTAAAGTCACCCTATTTTTTTAAAATCAATGAGAATGCAAAAATTTTCAAGTTTCCTTATATGATTTAGATAGAAATAATGAACATTTTTCTGTGACATTCAGAGATTATTTGAATAAAGATGTTTATCTGTTCCATGTTCAACTAATGTCCATTAATGAATAGAGGATGTTCCATCCTATGCTAATCTCTTTCTTCATGCAAATTATTATACCCATAATGGTCAAGAAGACTTGAGATCCATAAGTTCTGGCCTTGGAACAGACCTTGTTGATCAAAAAATGATGCACATTTTTCTTTGTGCAAGGCTCCATTCTTTCTCATTGCTTATCCTGTCTTCTTGATTATAACTCTTAAAGACAAAATTCTTAACCTACCCAAAGACTGTTATGGGCTAGAAAAAAAGAGTTTCACAAGCAGGAATTTGTGTGATGTAAAGGTTCTAATTGGTGACATTTGTCATTTAATCATAGCTTAAGTATATCTGTACTTATGGTGGTCTTTCATCAATAAGCAATGTACTTACTTATAGAGTAAAACAATTTGAAAACTGTGCATACAAAGAATATATATGTATAGGTTAGACATAAGTGCAAATGAGCCTGCATTAAAGATGATAGAAACAAAGAGATGAGATCTAAGAGAATCATTACTAGTACTGGAAGAAATAAAACAGTGACTGTGCTTAAATAAAACATTAAAAACCTTATGACTAAGGAAGTCTTATGTACACAACACTTGACTCATGTTTAGGAAACCCAGTGTTTATGTTCCAAGTCCACAAAAAGATGATGCTCTCAGAGTTACCAATGTCTTCATTAAGGAATTTCCCTATTGCCAACAAATCTTTATTGATTTCTCATTTTAATGTTTCTTTTATCAGCATGAGCAGTTGCTGAGAAACTTCTGTGCTATCTTTAAATGTACGTGTATGTGTGTGTATGTATATATGTATGTATGTATGTATGTTTGTATGTATATGTATATATGTATATGATCCCTGATTGTCAGTTCAGTCTCTGTGAGCCCCTCTTAGGCCTGGTTAGTAGATTCAGTAGACCGTATTTCTTGTTTGTTGGTTTGTTTTGTTTTTATTTCTTTGACCCTTTTGACTCTTACAATCTTTCCTCTCCCTCTTTCAGGAGATTCATGAGCTCTGTCTAATGTTTGAGTATGGTTCTTTGCATCTGTTCTAACCTGCTGAATGTAGCCTCTTTAATGATTATACAAGGCTCCACTCTACAAATATTGCAGAGTACCATTAGAAATCATTTGATTGATTTTTTTCTGCCAGATGTATTTGGCTTCTAGCTATCTAGACTGTTTCCTGGCACTCCAGACAGTCTTAGTCATGGGCACCTACCTGTTCCACAATGACTAATTCACTTCCTCTCAAGGTGACAGTGGCATTAAAGTTCAACAGGAAAAGAAGCCCTTCCATATAGAGAATATCTATCTCCAAACACATGCATCCACTGTGTAGAAAATGATGACAGACTCAATCCTTGATTTTCAAAAAAGCTATAATTCTCTGTGTGATTACTCAGTCTTTCACAGTAAATTTCCATTTTCTTGGTAAGAGACCAAAGAATATGTAACATTATAATCAAAACAGTGATTTTATAAACATGAAATCATTCCCTTGGGATGGAGAGATGGCTCAGTGGTTAAGAGCACTGACTGCTCTTCCAGATGTCCTGAGTTCAAATCCCAGCAACAAATGGTAGCTTATAACCATCTGTAATGAGATTTCTTCTGGTGCATCTGAAGATGGCTATAGTGTACTTATATATAGTAAGTAAATCTTTTTTAAAAAGGGGAAAAAAAGAAATCTTTCCATTGATATGACTAATTTTGAACTAAAAAATACCACCTAAAGTTTCTGAAATTTGAGTTGCACAGTATGATTGCCACGTGTAGATGCTTCAGGAGTGATAACTACCTGGCAGCTTCAAGACAAATTTACATGGCAATACACTATAAATTGAAGCCTGAGAAATTGTTTGTTGTTAGTTTTGATTCATTTCTCTACTTAACTACGTTCTCTTTT
Organism: Tokudaia tokunoshimensis; assembly: GCA_036184795.1. Lineage (NCBI taxonomy): Eukaryota > Metazoa > Chordata > Mammalia > Rodentia > Muridae > Tokudaia > Tokudaia tokunoshimensis. The sequence continues at coordinate 650,290 of BTHU01000012.1, read as the reverse complement.
TATCCAAATGCTAGTTTATTAATTAGTTATGAAGAATATTTTGCTATTTTAGTTGGCTTTTTTATTTCTATGTTAGTATCTATATGACTTATATCTGTAACTAGATGATAAACATCTCATGGTTCAGAATTACAAATTACATTTTTTTAATTCCTTGTCCTCTTAGTGTAGTGATGACCATATGATATGCATTGACAAATTAAACTTCATGATCAAGGAAACAATGTTTTAATTTTAAACATAGTTGGTGATTTAAGTAGAATTCAGATGTTTCTCTTACACATTTATCATTTTACAAATAAAAATAGATTTCCTGGTATATTAAGATCTGAGTCTAAATGGAAAATAAAGTAATCATGAATGGTCAATATGTATATTTAATTGGTAAATAGTCAGTTTCCAATTAACCTTTAATTTATGTTGAATTTTCTCATAACACATTTTTCATAATAAACAATATGTCAAGTACTTGTTTGTAGTTCCTTGCAAGAACCATAAATTAACTGAACAATTATTACCAAACAGGAAATCTCCATTAGTCAAGGTATTCCAAGCAACTCCTAAAACTAAATAGGCTATAGCTATTGCTTTTGGTTGTCTTTTAGAGTTTAAAGAAAAACTCCTGTTGGTGAAGGAAGATACCACACACTTAGGACTGGGATTGTTTGATATGGATCTAAACTGAAAGAAGTCTTGTGTCCAAGGTAACAGAAAATAAAATGTGAGCAGCCCAGGAGGGAACCAATTAGTTGTCCTACTCAGCTATGACATTATGAACAATAAAGACAACCATAGCAAGATATCCATATAGTTTCAATAAATGGAATTCATATGCTGGTGATAAGCAACAGCATTCTAACTGGACTAAAGGACAACTCAAAAGAAAGGATGCCATGATTGTTAGAAAAAAAAAATCTAGTCGGTTTCCTAAGGCTAATGATACCATGGTCTTAGAAAATAATCTACTACTTATATTTTTCAAGGCCAGCATAATTAATAACTATACTCTAAATTTCATTCTTAAATATTCAGATATGTGTAATTAACATTCTTCATCAAAGAGGATTCTCTTTACAGCAAATGGAAACCATCTCAGAAAACCTCAACTGAACCCAGTGTAGAAGTTAAGTCCCTCCTTTTAACATCATTTTTATCAATTATTTGAGAATTTCTTACACTACATCATGGTAAATATTCAAGGCCATAATATTATGGGTATATCTTACTTCTTATAACACAATTTCCCAATTGAATCTAGCTGATATCACAAAAAAAAATCTGTTTTCTTTATATTGTCATTTCCTTAATTGTGTTCTATACAACTATAATAAGCATTTAAAATCCATTATTTCCCATGAATTTCAAAATATTCCTATAATTTAGATATCATTTGTACATTTGTTTCAATATCCATATGATATGAACTCTGTCATAGAGCAGTGGGATGTCAGATCCAAGATTCTCACATTACATCTTGCTATTTTTATCAGATCCTCAAGGCCCAATTCAAATGCACCTTCTGACTTGATGCCCTGAGTTTTAATATAAGTCTTGTTTTGTGTTGTCGTGTTTCTTTGTACTTCTTATTTAACTGACTTTATACACTTTTCTGTGTGGTTTCAGATGTGAAGACTACTTTCATAATGTCAACAATAATTAAATTCCTATTAATATCTGGATTCCAAATACAGTCTTTACAATCCTTAAAATAACTCACTCAACAATCAGAGCAGAAAATGTTAAAGACAAAAGAATTTGAATATTTCAGTGATACTTTCTATCACCAACCAAAGACCATACACAGACTGAAACTAGGCTTCCCCATACGTACGCCACAGATGTTCAGCTTGGATTTTATGTGGGTCCCAAACAACTGGAATGGAGGCTATCCCAAAAACTCTTGCCTTTATGTGGGATGTGTTCTTCTAGCTGTGGTGCATTATCTGACCTCAGAAGGAGAGTAAGCCCCTAAGTTACTTGAAGGGACTTGAAGTGCCAACAAGGGGAGGATAATGAGTGGGTCATGACCCACTAAGAAAAGATGGTAAGGGGGATGGAAAAGGATTGTAGTGGAGGGTAACCAGAAAGGGGACAGTAAGCAGGATATAACGTGACAAATGATGCTGGTTCAACTGCCCATTAGCATGTAGAAAATGCAAATTGACCCATTCTTATCTCCTTGAACAAAGCTCAAGTCCAAGTGGATCAAGAGCCTCCACATAATAAAAAGAACTCCAGAAGTTAGGCTCCAGATAACCCTATTAAAAAAGTAGTACAAGGTGATACAAAGATTTTTCAAGACATGCTCCACTATGTTCATAAGAAGCTTTATTTGTAATAGCCACAAGCAAGAAAGAAGCCAGATGTCCTTCAACACAGGAATAGATAAAAAAAAATGTGATAAATTTATTCAATGGAGTACTACACAGCTATTTAAAACAATGAGTCCATGAAATTCTTAGGCAAATGGATGGAACTAGAAAATATCAACTTGTGTAAGGTAATCCCATCACAGAAGAACACACATGGTATGCACTCACTGATAAGTAGATATTAGCCCAGAAGCTCAGAATACCCATGATATAATTCACAGACCACATGAAGCTCAAGAAGAAGGAGGACCAAAGTATGGATACTTTGGTCCTTCACCATACTTTGGTCCTTCATAGAAGCAGGGACAAAATACCCATGGGAGGAAAGACAGAGACAAGACTGGAGCAGAGACTGAAAGAAAGGTCATCCAGAGACTGCCCCTCCTAGGTATCCATCCCATATACAATTACCAAACACCAACACTATTGTGAATGCCAAGAAATGCTTGCTGAAAGGAGCCTGATTCAGCTGTCTTCTTAGAGGCCCTGCCAGATCCTTACAAATACAGAGACAGATGCTCTCATCCAACCACTGGGCTGAGTACAGGGTCCCCAATGGAGGAGTTAGAGAAAGGAATGAAAGAGCTGGAGGGCTTTGCAACCCCATAGGAAGAACAACAATATCAACCAACCAGAGCTCCCAGAGCTCCCAGGGACTAATCCACCAACAAAAGAGTACACATGGCTCCAGATGCATATGTAGCAGAGGATAATCTTGTCAGGCATCAATTTGAGGAGAGGTCCCTGTTCCTATGAAGGCTCAATTGTTGCCCCAGTGTAGGGGAATCAAGGGCAGAGAGGCAGGAGTAGGTGGGTGGGTTGAGGAAAACCCTCAAGGGAGAATGGTATAGGAAGTTTCTGGGAGGGGAATAACCAGGAAAGAGGAGAAAATTTGAAATATAAAGAAAATATCCAATAAAAAAATAAAATTAAATTTAAAAAATGAAAAATGCTACAAATTATCACATCAGTAGAATAGCAAGAGAAAATATCTCAGTCAACTTCCAATAGCCATGCTAGAATCCCAGAGATTCAAGAAGACAATTAGCAAGTTAAATCACTAATAAACCTAATCTCAATTTGTAATCACTTTCAAATACAACATTTTGACCCTATTTACTCCGGGAACTTCAACTCAATCCAATTTTTCAACCCCCACTGCCTTACCAATCCAACTTGGGGGTCACCTCCACTGCCTCTCCTCTAACCACTCCACTCTTTAAATTGTCAAATTATTATTGTCCAATTACTTTTGGCAATCAGGCTGCTATGCAGTCTGGTTGAATTACCCATGGTAACTAAAGAATTTAGACTCTTCCTTAACCAGCAGCTATCAAGTAATAATTTCTCTTCAGATGGAGATAATATTTCATGTATATACTCTCTTTCACTTGGGATTTTATTTTGTTTCAGTTTGTGCAAGTCTTCAGTCTGGTCACAGTCACTTTGAGCTGATATTTATAACTGGCTTGTTTTGTTAAGAAAGCTGTTTTGTTGAAGTCTTCTTATACCTATGGGTGACCTCCTTCCTCCACATATTTTTCTAAGTTATTCCCAGAACCTTTTGTGGAAGGAAGTGATATGTACATCCCATTTGTGTCTAAACATGCCATAGTTTAAGATAATATGAATATTGACCATTGAAGATATCTGTGTCAATTGTCATCCACTACAAAATGGAGCTGCTCTAATGGGAGCAGAGAGATTTATCTCCTCTAGATATAGCAATATATCACTAAAAGTCATTTTGATACTATATGTTTAATAAAAAGATAGTGTTAGATTTTTATTCTAGCTCTATGTAGCTGACCAATCTAGGCCATTTTTCTCAATCCCATTAAGAGTGCCAAGAATGGATTATATCTTATGAAATGTGTAGATCTGTGTTCCACCACTCTTGGTGGAATGCCCAGGCACAGCCAGCTCACAAGGTCAGAGAGAGGAATGCATGGGGTCTACAGTCTGCCCGTTCCATCTAGGGTATTAGACTTCACTGTATATAAGACCTAGGAGGATGGAAGGAAGTCCAGAATTAAAAGGGTCTACATGTCTCCAGTCAGGCCTGGAATGCCAAGAGTGATACATCTCATGGAAATGAAATGAAGAGGTTCTAGCAGTCAGCACAGGGCTGTGGCCAGGGCCCAAGTTTCCAAGGTAGCTGCTTCTTAGATATCATATCAGAAGCAAGTGCTTCAATGTGGGTCTCTGTGAGCAGCTTGAGCCTGGTCAGGCTGGAGGTTTCAAGGTCTCATGAGCTTTTTGTGGGGATAGAACCTTCCTGCGAGTGCTATACCTCACTAATAACAGCAAGTCTCCGATAATCTTTGGTGAAACAATGTGTATGCTTTATTTTACAGGAACTGAATGAACTTCAGGGAGTGAGATGGCATTTGGCAGGTAAATACATTCTATTGTCTGAGACTATTATGGTGATTCTCTAATTGCATGGTGCAATGCTACCTGATTGACTGCTCCTGAACCCATAGCAGGCATTCAGACAGGAAAGGAGTTAGTTCTACTGTTAATCTCAGATTTCTGGGGTTTGAGCATGCTCCACCTTACCAATCCCATGCCCAATCCTCTGGTGCATAGTCTGCTTGCCCTACAGGATTGTATTTTCCAAACTTCTACAGCTTTAGTTCTCCATGAAATTGGGAAGTAACTTCATCTTAACTTATATATCATGAGCTCTTTATAATTTTAATCAAGTAGAAGTAATAACAACTACTGTTTAATATTATTTTAATGCATGCTTTATTGGTGTTTTGGATCTTTGTATGTCTTTGTACCACATGTGTCCATGGTGCCCACAGTAGCCAGAAATATGTTTCAAATCTTTTGGAATGAAAATTTCTGTAACCCACTCTGCTGGTTTTGAGAACTGTACCTGGGTTCCCTTTAAAGTGACTTGAGTGATTCTTGATCCATCTGTCAACCTCACAATGTTAACTTTTTATGTAATATTACAGTTTTTTACTTAGACCAAAAATAAACAATCTGCAATCTAACATTTTAAATTCTTTAAGTGTACAGTACAATATTTTGGTTTTGTTATTCTGTTTTGTTTTCTTTGACACAGGAGCTTTCTATGTAGCCACAGCTGCCCTAAAAGTTGCTATACATACTAAGCTGGCCTTGAACTTAGAGAACTCTATTTGGTATGTCTTCTAATTACTGAGATTAAAGACCTATTCTACACATCTGGGTGGTAGTTATTTTATACTGTAAATACTAGACTGTAAAGCATGTTCTTACAAGCTTTTCATGTTATATAAAAGAAGTTAGCATAAAATATGTATAAGCAAACCATAAGAATGATAGCAATAGAATCAGTAATCTAGAATCAAGCAAAAGAAAGCCATATTCCAAAGTCAAATACTATCATAGACAGGAGAGAGCATCATTTGGGCACAAGAATTGTTACAGCCTCAACTTCTGAAGAGAGGTCCTGTTAAATAATCATCATCATAGCACCACAGAGGCTTGGCTGAACATTTGGTAGAGTATGAAATAATGTGTGTCATGAATCACTAATTCTTGCTTGAAAATGTCTTTGTTTGGTTCTATTGGAAACAGTTATGATACTTTAAATCATTTTTTGTTGTTGTTTTTAATAGGAATCAGGAAAGTGAATGATGCTCATATTCAGAGTATAAGGAGAATAAATTTTGCTAAAATTCCTTGAACCACACAAATTTGAAGATGGCCTTCTGTAAATTAATCTCACATTAATAAGGGGAACTATAAGGTTATTATTATTATTATTTTGGACAAAACACATAGATTTGAACTGTAAAATGTGATTGGTGTTCTTAGATACTGCTATGGTTTGAGAACAGTTTTTCTTATCTGAATTTCGTTTGGGACATTGACCTTCTACGAATGTATTTAAGAGTTAAAATTTATCTTTGGGTATGTTATTAAGAGGCAATTAAGATTATAAGGGTCGTAAGTTTGAAAACCCATAATTAAATACTCCTGGGTTTATAAATAGAGGAAGAGAGACCAGAACACACACACACACACACATACACATGCACAAGCACACACACACACACACACATGCATGCACACACACACGTGTGCACACAAACACACATGCACACACACACATGTGTGCACACATGCACACGCACACACACGCACACACACACATGCACACATGTACATGCACATGCAGGAATAAATGTGTATTCTCAGTAATTTTAAATCAGCACCTTTTCCCCTTGTACTTCAACTAAAATCATAAGCCAAAAAGGGTATTTGAAACTTGTTCACTCTGTGATAGCTACATTACTAACCAAGGAAAATGAGTTAATATCTGGAGTAGTTTTAGATGACAATATATTTTATGAAACTAAATGAAGATGATTTATTTCCATACCCATAGAGTTGCCTTCAACACAGAAAAAAGCAAGGTGTTTTATTTGTTATTGGAACATCTCTGAATTCTACAATTGGTTTCCTGTTAATCAATCAATAGAGAAAATATTTCCAAAAGCATAGTTTTTTTTTCAGTTGCTGAACTTACACCAGAAGTCTGTTATGACCTGCAAGAGGCTAGGACCTTCCTCAACTAATGGCTAAAATTGGGGAGTCTTAACTTCAGGAATTTTAATCTATAAAGCTAGAAACAATCCTGGCAAATACAGTTCAGTATAACAATGCAACATCTATAACAATATAACAGTATATTATTTCCCAATACGAGCTTGTTTCTGATTTTTGAATTTGCATAGCACAGAACTCTGGGAAAATTATGCTTCTTTTTTCAGGGTCAGCCTTTTACAATGTTACAAACTACAGATATTTTTACTATGTGATCCTAAAATGAATGAGTGTACCATAAATGAACAATTAATAGTTGTTTTTATTGCATATCTTAAAGGCTAAAACAAGAAATAAGTATAGTTTCTGAAAGGCTCTCATAAAACATGATTAAGCAAAGCAGGAAAGGCAATAATGACACAAACTATAACCTCTAAAATAATTCCTTGCACATAGATGCTACAGAAACATTTCAGGTGTGTCAGTACTAGAATGGAACATTGATGCTTCTGGAAATGCAAGGGGAATAGTAAAGCAAGCATCTCCAGATTTTGTTCATATATTTATTTCATGAATGAATAATTCAATAATATAATTCTTACATAATTGCATAGCCAAAAATTAAGTCATATTTTATGATGCTCTTTTCAACAATTTGATTGATTAGCTGACATGATGCTATAGAACTAGAATCAGTTAAAAAAATTTAAGCAATTTCTGGAAATATTTGAATTTCTTAGTTAATGAATATTTATAATGAAAACCAGAGTGAGAAAAGTATAAAATGGGTAGAATTTAATTAAATCTTTAATATCACATTCCAGAAGATTGCTAAAATATTATTTTCCAGATTTTTGGGCTGTGCAATATTTAAAATCATACATTTTGTAGCAGTAATTTTTGACAGTTGTTAAATTTAGAGTTATAGTAACGTCAATAGAAATGAGAGTAGTATGATTTTATCAGTTTTTCCTGTAACTGAAATAGCTTTACAAATTAAGTTAATGCAGTTTAGAATCATGTCTGTGATTTTTATCACAATAGAATAAACAGATATTTGTGTTACTTATTTCTGTTTCTTACTTTCATCAGGCATCTAATAATAGAATCTATATATACTCCATGCAATGTTTTTATACCATGAATCTAAAGAGCAAGTTAAATGGATGATGGAATCCATATTTGCTCATTTCAGTGTGATCCTTTCTTACATGGTTCTGTAACTGCATATTCAGATTAGGAATTTTCATTTAGCTTCTTGTTGTAGTGGCTGCCTTAGTAACAATGTCACCAAAATATGTTAGCAAAATCTCTGTGACTACATGTTAATATTATTTCATCTTTATTTTTCTCTCTTAAAATTTGGATTTAGCCATCTTTTAAATTTTGCTAATTTTCAGCTTATACACTTAACTTTTCATGGTATTAAGAGTAAAGTGTGTAGTCTTATCATAGCTATACTCCATGTATTTTCTCATTTATTTATACATTTGTTTATTTGCTCATTAACTGTTTCATATTGTTGTGTGGTATAGCAAATTCAAAGTGAAAAATGGATGAAAATACCCAACTCACTGCAACACTAAGAAGTTATTAACAGAACAGACACTCAACAATGTGATTTTTCTTCCCATTCTTTTCCCATATTTGCTTCTTCAATGTGTCTAAAATATTTTAAAACTTCTTCCTTAATAGGTTCATTAAATTAGCATGATGTATTAAATATATAATAATATTGATTACAGTGAACACGGAATTCTAGTAAAGAGGAGAAAAGCCATTGTTACATAAACATGTTATAAAGTTGGAAATAGGGCATAGCTTCTAAATCTAAGCATTTAATATGTGTCTTGTAGTCCTTGTATTTGAAATGAAAACTGATGTCTTTATTATCAGTATACAGAATCCAAGTCATTTGATTTACTAATTCAATTGTGGCTGGATTGAAGATTGTTATGGCAGGAGTCAACACTAATGTAGCTTTCAAATGTTCAGTGGTGTAATGATATTTGTGTTTGCATAAAATTTTTGGTTTTACTACCTTAGGAAATGTTCTATGTATAATAAATTCAATGTGTATTCTAGAATTGTGTATTGTATAATTAAAGATATATTCACAGGTTGCTTTGCAGAGCTTTGTTGTGAACAGAAAATATATTCAAATCAGAAGTTCATTCATCATCTAGCCTCTACAAACTTCTGCTCCTCAATGTTCGACTACAGTAAAGTTTTGAATTTTCCAGTATTTGTGTCATTTTAAGGCCAGAGTTTTTTCCCATTTCTCATCTTGTTGGGCAAGAACTAATCATGTAGATGGAAATAATGTCCAAATCACAGATACCCACCTGCGTCTGTCTCCCAAGTCTGTGGGATTAAAGTTCTGTGGCACCTTTTCCAGCACCATTGTATTGATTTTCATGTAATTAGATTTCCGTCTCTAATGATTCAATTTTCAAGTGGGTTATAGAACTAATACAGTCATTGGATGTATAAATGATCTATGCCTTTCCATTGTAATAATTCAAGTCAGCTTTCTAACATACATATTTTTCAGGGGGCAGACTCTGTATTTGTTTGATGATCAAATGAATAATATCAAAAATATCTGCTTGCCAAACTGCTCTAAGATACCTCTTTAACTATATTTACAGAATTTAGTGTACTCCTTCACTGATAGTCATATCCCCACTTTTCTTGGATAATTCTATTTCAAGGGCTAATCTCCTTTGCTTTGGGACTCAATTCATGCCACAGTGCTTATATATTTGTATGGCAGGACAGATATCTATGATTTTATTTTTTAGAGGAGAAAAAATGGAGTGAGAACACAGGAAGGAAGAAGAAATGCTGACAGTATTGTGCTCTTCATTAATTTTCATAAATTCATTTCTAACATCTGTGATCACATGTTTTAAAAAACCCATTCTAAAACCTTCTAAAGTGTCTAAGTTTTAAATGACACATTGATATGTTTTTAGTGTTCTTAAACCTTAAGGTTGTTTCCACCTAAATACTAAAGCAGTTCTGAGATTTATTCTTTATTAAACCAACTCTGATTCTGCATTTCAGTCAACCAATGATTAAACTGCTAAGACTCAAAGCCAGAAGATCCTGGGCAGATCTCATGCAGACCCTAAGAGAGCACAAATGCCAGCCTAGACTACTATACCCAACAAAATTCTCAATCACCATAGATGGAGAGACCAAGATATTCCATGATAAAACCAAATTTTCACAATATCTTTCCACAAACCCAGCCCTGCAAAGGATAATAGGTGGAAACCGCCAATACAGGGAGAGAAACATCACCATGGAAAAAATGAGATAGTAACCTTCTTACAACAAACCCAAAAGTAGATAACCTCTCAAACATAAAGATAGCATCAAGAATGGCAGGTGGCAATAATCACTATGCTTTAATCTCTCTTAATATCAATTGTCTCAATTCCCCAATAAAAAGACATAGACTAGCAGACTGGATAAATAAAGAGAACAAGATAGATAAGCCCTTAGCCAGACTAGCCAGAGGGCGCAGAGACAGTATCCAAATTAATAAAATCAGAAATGAAAAGGGAGAAATAACAACAGAAACTGAGGAAATTCAAAAAATCATCAGATCCTACTACAAAAACCTGTATTCAACACAACGAGAAAATATCGAGGAAATGGACAATTTCCTTGACAGATATCAAATACCAAAATTAAATCAGGATCAAATAGACCATCTAAACCGTTCTATAACCCCTGAAGAAATAGAAGTGGTCATTGGAAGTCTTCCAACCAAAAAAAGCAGAGGTCCAGATGGTTTTAGTGCAGAATTCTATCAGACCTTCAAAGAAGACCTAACACCAATACTCTTCAAACTGTTCCACAAAATAGAAACAGAAGGAACACTATCCAACTCGTTCTATGAAGCCACAATAACGCTAATACCAAAAGCACACAAAGATCCTACAAAGAAAGAGAATCTCAGGCCAATCTCTCTTATGAATATCGATGCAAAAATACTCAATAAAATTCTTGCCAACCGAATCCAAGAACACATCAAAATGACCATTCACTAAGATCAAGTAGGCTTCATCCCAGGGATGCAGGGATGGTTCAATATAAGGACATCCATCAATGTAACCCACTATATAAACAATCTCAAAGAAAAAAAACACATGATCATCTCATTAGATGCTGAGAAAGCATTTGACTAAATTCAGCATCCTTTCATGCTAAAGGTCTTGGAAAGATCAGGAATTCGAGGCCCATATCCAAACAAAGTAAAAGCAATTTACAGCAAACCAGTAGCCAACATCAATCTAAATGGAGAGAAACTTGAAACAATCCCACTAAAATCAGGGACTAGACAAGGCTGTCCTCTCTCTCCATATCTTTTCAATATAGTACTTGCAGTTCTAGCTAGAGCAATTAGACAACAAAAAGAGGTCAAAGGGATACAAATTGGAAAGGAAGAAGTCAAACTATCACTCTTTGCAGACGATATGATAGTATAGATAAGCGACCCAAAGAACTCCACCAGAGAACTCCTATAGCTGATAAACGACTTCAGCAAAGTGGCCGGATATAAAATCAACTCAAGCAAGTCAGTAGCCTTCCTATACACAAAGGATAAGCAGGCTGATAAAGAAGCAAGAGAAATGATACCCTTCACGACAGCCACAAACCATACAAAGTATCTTGGTGTGACTCTAACCAAACAAGTGAAAGATCTGTATGACAAGAGCTTCAAGTCTCTGAAGAAATAAATTGAAGAAGACCTCAGAAGATGGGAAAATTCTGCCATGCTCATGGATTGGCAGGATTGATATAGCAAAAATGACCATCCTGCCAAAAGCAATATACAGATTCAATGCAATCCCCATCAAAATCCCAACTCAATTCTTCATAGAGTTAGAAAGAGCAATTCAAAAATTCATCTGGAATAACAGAAAACCCAGGATAGCTAAAACTATTCTCAAGAGTAAAAGAACCTCCGGGGGAATCAGTATCCCGGACCTCAAGCTGTACTACAGAGCAATAGTGTTAAAAGCCGCATGGTATTGGTACAGTGACAGGCATGTAGATCAATGGAACAGAATTGAAGACCCAGAAATGAATCCACACTCCTATGGTCATTTGATCTTTGACAAAGAGCTAAAACCATCCAGTGGAAAAAAGATAACCTTTTCAACAAATGGTGCTGGCTCAACTGGAGGTCAAAATGCAGAAGAATGCAAATTGACCCATCCTTATCTCCTTGCACTAAGGTCAATTCCAAGTGGATCAAGGACCTCCACATAAAATCAGAAACACTGAAACTAATAGAAAGGAAACTAGGGAAGAACCTTGAACATATGGGCACAGGGGAGAATTTCCTGAACAGAACTCCAATAGCTTATGCTCTAAGATCAAGAATAGACAAATGGGACCTCATTAAATTACAAAATTTTTGCAAGGGAAAAGACACTGTCAAAAAGACAAAGCGGCAACCAACTAACTGGGAAATGATCTTTACCAACCCTACATCCAACAGAGGGCTAATATCCAATATATACAAAGAACTCAAGAAGTTAAACTCCAGAGAGGCAAGTAACCCTATTAAAAAATGGGGTACAGAGCTAAACAAAGTGTTCTCACCTGAAGAATATCTAATGGCTGAGAAGCACCTAAAGAGATATTCATCATCCTTAGTCATTAGGGAAATGCAAATCAAAACAACCCTGAGATTCCATCTCACACCAGTCAGAATAGCTACGATCAAAAACACATGAGACAGCAGTTTTTGGCCAGGATGTGGAGAAGGGGAACACTCCTCCACTGCTGGTGGAATTGCAAGCTGGCACAACCACTCTGGAAAGCAGTCTGGCGGTTCCTCATAAAACTGGTCATGACACTCCCGGAGGATCCAGCTATACCACTCCTGGACATATACCCAGAGGCTTTACCTGCATGCAATAAGGACACATGCTCCACTATGTTCATAGCAGCCTTATTTATAATAGCCAGAAGCTGGAAAGAACCCAGATGTCCCTCAACGGAGAATGAATTCAGAAAATGTGGTATATCTACACAATGGAATACTACTCTGCAATTAAAAACAATGAATTCACGAAATTCCTAGGCAAATGGTCAGATCTTGAAAATATCATCCTTAGTGAGATAACCCAATCACAAAAGAACACACATGGTATACAGTCACTGATAAGGGGATATTAACCCAGAATCTCGGAATACCCTAGACACAATTTGCATGTCAATAGATTTCTAAGAAGATGGAAGGAGAAACCCCTGGTCCTGGAAAGACTGGATGTAGGGGAACGCCAGGACAGAGAAACGAGAAGGGGTTGAATGGAGAAAAGAGGTAGGGAAGGGGGCTTATGGGACTTTCGGGGAGGGAGGAAACCGGAAAGGGGAAATGATTTGGAATGTAAATAAAACTTTGAAAATGAAAAATTAAAGCAAAAAAAAAAAATCAAAATCTAGGATCTAACTGAAAAAGAAAAGAAACCAAAAAGCAGCAATAACTATTCCTTAATATCTCTTAACATTAATGGACTCTATTCCCCAATGAAAAGACTAAAAGTCTGGATACATAAATAGGACCCAGCATTTTGCTGCATACAGGAAATGCAGCTCAGTGTCAAAGGCAAACACAACCTCAGAGTAAAAGTCTGGAAAACAATTTTCCAAGCAAGTGATTCCAAGAATCAAGTTGCAGTAGCCATTCTAATGTCAGATAAAATTGACTTTCAACCAAAAGTCACCAAAAAAGACACAGAAGGACAATTCATGCACATCAATGGAAAAATCTAACAAGAAGTACTCTCAATTCTGAACATCTATACTCCCAATGCAAGGGCACCCTCATTTATAAAGGAAATGTTACTAAAGCTCAAGGTACACATTGCACCTCACACAATAATTGTGGGTGACTTCAACACCTCACTCTCTGCAAAGGTCAGATCAGAGAAAAACAAGCTAAACCAAAACAGAGTGAAATTAACAGAAATTTCAGACCAAATGGATTTAACAGATATCTAAAGAACATTTAATCCTAAATCAAAAAAATATATCTTCTTCTCAACAGCTCATGGCACCTTCTCCAAAATTGACCATATAATTGGTCACAAAACAGATCTCAACAGATATAAGAAGATTGAACTAAGCCCATGCCGCCTATCAGAATACAATGGAGTAAGGATGGTCTTCAATAGTCTCAAAACAACAGACAACCCACATACGCATGGAAGCAGAACAATGCTCTATTCAATGACATCTTGGTCAAGGAAAAATAAGGAATTTAATGAAAATGAAGGCATATCATACTCAAATTCATGGGACACAATGAAAGCAGTGGTAAGAGGAAAGATCATAGTTCTGAGTGCCTCCAAAAAGAAGCTGGAGAGAACATACAATAACAGCTTAAAAGCACACCTGAATGCTCTAGAACAGAAAGAAGCTGATAAACCCAAGAGAAGTAGATAGCAGGAAATCATCAAACTCAGGGCTGAAATCAACCTAGTAGAAAGAAAAAATTAATATACAAAGAATCAACAAAACCAGGAGCTGGTGAGTTGAGAAAATCTACTAGAATGATAAACCCTTAACCAGACTAACCAGAAGGCACATAGTATCCAAATTTACAAAATCAGAAATCAAAAGGGAAATATAACAACAGAATCTGAGGAAATTCAAAATAGCATCAGATTCTACTACAAAACCTATACTCAACACAACTGGAAAATCAGGATAAAATGCACAATTTTCTAGACAGATATCTAATACCAAAGTTAAATCAGGATCAGATATACCATCTAAACAGTCCTGTAACCCCTAAAGTAATAGAAATGATCATTGAAAGTCTCCTCCCCCCCCCAAAAAAAAAAAAAACAGGCACAGGACTAGATGGGTTTTTGTTTTGTTTTGTTTTGTTTTGTTTTGCAGAATTCTATAAGACCTTCAAAGAAGAGCTAACACCAATACACTTCAAACTATCCCACAAAATAGAAACAGAAGGAACAATACCCAACTCATTCTATGAAGCCAAAATTACACTGATACCAAAAGCATACAAAGATCCAACAAAGGAGGAATTCAGAACAATTTCCCTTATGAATATCAATGCAAAAACATTCCATAAAATTCTAGCCAACCAAATCCAAGAAGACATCAAAACTATCATTCAACACGATCAAGTAGGCTTCATCCCAGGGATGCAGAGATCGTTCAATACATGGAAATGCATCAATGTAATCCGCTACAAAAACAAACTTAAAAAAAAACCACCTGGTCATCTCAGTAGATGCTGAAAAAGAATTAGAGAAAATTCAACATCGTTTCTTGTTAAAATTTTTGGAAAGATCAGGAATTCAAGGCCCAGACCTAAACATAGTAAAAGCAATATATGTCAAACTAATAGCCAACATCAAACTAAATGGAGAGAAACTTGTAGCAATCCCACTAAAATTGAAAACTAGACAAGACTTCCCTCTCTCTCCATATCTATTCTATATTAACTGAAGTTCTAGATAGAGAAATTAGACAACAAAAGGATATCAAAGGGATACATTGGAAAGGAAGAAGTCAAAATATCACTATTTGCACATGATATGACAGGACACTATACTTAAGTGAACTAAAAACTCCACCAGAGAACTCCTACAAATGATAAACAACTTCAGCAAAGTGACCGGATATAAAATTAACTCAAACAAATCAGTAGCCTTACTATACTCAAAGGATAAACAGGCTGAGAAGGAAATTATAGAAACAACACCCTTTACAGTAGACACAAACAATATAAAGTATCTTGGTGTGTCTCTAACCAAACAAGTGAAAGATCTGTATGACAGGAAATTCAAGTCACTGAAGAAGGAAATCAAAGAAGACCTCAGAAGATGGAAAGATCTCCCATGCCTGTGGATTGGCAGGATTAATGTACTAGCAATGGCCATCTTGCCAAAAGCAACCGACAGATTCATTGTAATCCCCATTAAAATTTCAACTAAATTCTACATAGAGTTAGAAAGCGAGAGGGGGTTGAATGGGGAAAAGAGAGAGGGAAGGGGGGTTATGGGACTTTCGGGGAGGGAGGAAACGGGAAAGGGGAAATGATTTTGAATGTAAATAAAAATATAAAAAAATAAAAAAAATAAAAATGAAACCTAGAGAATCAAAGTAAAAAAAAAAGAGAAATTCTCAAAATCATTTGGAGTAACAAAAAAGCAAGGATAGCTAAAATTATTCTCAACAGTAAAAGAACTTCTGGAGGAATCAGTATTCCAGACCTCAAGCAGTACTACATAGCAATAGTGTTAAAAACTGCATGGTATTGGTACAGTGACAGGTAGGTAGATAAATGGAATGGAATTGAAAACTGAGAAATGAACACACACACCTATGGTCACTTGATCTTTGACAAAAGAGCTAAATCAATCCAGTCGAAAAAAGACAGACTTTTCAACAAATTGTGCTGGTTCAACTGATGTTTAGCATGTAGAAGAGCTCAAGTCCAAGTGGATCAAGGACCTTCACATAAATCCAGACTCACTAAAACTAATAGAAAAGAAACTGAGAAAGAACCTTGCACACATAGGCACAGGGGAAAATTTCCTTAACAGATCACCAATAGCTTATGCTCTAAGATCAATAATTGACAAGTAGAATGTCATAAAATTAAAAAGTTCTTGTAGGCAAAGAACACTGTCAATAGTACAAAATAGGAACCAACAAATTGGGAAAAGATCTTTAACCATCCTACACCTGACAGAGGGCTAATATTCAATATATACAAAGAACTAAAGAAGTTATTCTCCAGAGAACCAAATAACCCTCTTAAAAATGGGGTAGAGAGCTAAACAAAGATTTTTCACCTGAGAAATATTGAATGGCAGAGAAGCACCTAAAAAAATGTTCAACATCCCTACTCATCAGGGAAATACAAATCAACATAATCCTGAGATTCCACCTAACACCAGTTAGAATGGCTAGGATCAAAAACTCAGGAGACAGCAGGTATTGGCGAGGATGTGAAGAAAGAGGAATACTACTCCACTTCTGGTGGGATTGCAAGCTGGTACAAGCACTCTGGAAATCAACTTGGTGATTCCTCAGAAAGTTGGGCAAAATACAACTGGGGATTCAGGCTATACCACTCCTAGCCATGTGCGCAGAGGATTCTCTAGCATGTAATAAGGACACATGCTCTACGATGTTTATAGAAGCTCTATTTATAATATCCAGAAGCTGGAAAGAACCCAGATGTCCCTCAACAGAAGAATGAATTCAGAAAATGTGGTATATTTATATTTAAAAAATATAAATATTTATATTTTTTACCGCTATTAAAAAATGAATTCATGAAATTCTTAGGGAAATGGGTGGAATTGGAAAATATCATCCTGAGTGAGGTAACCAAATCACAAAAGAGCACACATGGTATGCACTCACTGATAAGTACATATTAGCCCAGTAGCTTGGAATACTCAGGACACCTGCCTGTCACTGTACCAATTTGGATTGAAAATCACATCTCATGATGATGATTGAGGACTTTAAAAAGAATATGAATAGCTCCCTTAATGAAATACAGGAGAACACAGGTAAAAAGGTAGAAGTCCTTAAAGAATTATAGGAAAACATGACCAAACAGGTGAAGGAACTGAACAAAACCATCCAGCATCTAAAAATGGAAGTAGAAACAAAAAAGAAATCACAAAGAGAGACAACACTGCAGATAGAAAATCTAGGAAAGAAATCAGGAGTCATAGATGTAAGCATCAACAACAGAATACAAGAGATGGTATAGAGAATCTCAGGTGCAGAAGATACCATAAAAAATATTGACACAACCGTCAAAAAATTGTATAAAGTTCCTGACCCCAAACGTCCAGGAAATTCAGGATAAAATGAGAAGACCAAACCAAAGGATAATAGGGATAGAAGAGAGAAAAGTCTCCCAACTTAAATTGCCAGTAAATATCTTCAACAAAATTATAGAAGAAAACTTCCCTAACTTAAAGAAAGAGATATCGTGGACATACAAGAAGCCTACAGAATTCGAAACAGACTGCACAGAACAGCAATTCCTCCTGTCAAATACTAATCAAAACACCAAATTCACAAAACAAAGAAAGAATACTACAAGCAGTAAGGAAAAATGTCAAATAACATAAAAAGGTAGGCCTATCAGAATTATACCAGTCTTCTTACCAGAGACTATGAAAGATAGAAGATCCTGAGCAGATGTCATACAGACTCTAAGAGAACACAAATCCCGGTGCAGGCTACTATACCCAGCAAAATTCTCAATTACCATAGATGGAGAAAACAAGGCATTCCATGGCAAAACCAAATTTATATAATATATGTCCACAAATCCCGCCTTTGAAAGGATAGTAAATGGAAAGCCCCAACACAAGGAGGGAAACTACAACCTAGAAAAAGCAAAAAAGGTATCTTTCTTTAACAACCCAAGAAGAAAACTGACACATAAACATAAATTCATCTTTAACATAATAATAGCAGGAAGCAACTATCACTTTTCCTTAATACCTCCTAATATCAATGGACTCAATTCCCCAATAAAAACATATAGGCTAACAGACCGGATGTGTAAACAGAACCCAATATTTTGATGCATACAAGAAACCCACCTCAGTGACAAAGACAGACACTACCTCAAATTAAAAGGCAGGAAACAAATTTCCAAGCAAATAGTCACAAGAAATAAGCTGGAGTAGCCTTTCTAATATCGAATAAAATTGTCTTTCAACCTAAAGTTATCAAAAAAGATAAAGAAGGACACTTCATGCCCATCAATGGAAACATATACCAAGAAGAACTCTAAATCCTGAATACATACGCCCCAAATGCAAGGGTACCCACATTCTAAAAAAACAAAAAAAAAAAAACAAAACAAAAAAAAAACAAAAACAAAAACAAAAACAAAACAAAAAAACATTTCTTAAGTTCAAAGCACACATTGCACCACATACAATAATAGTGGGAGACTTCAACACCCCAATCTCATCAATTGACAGATCATGGAAACAGAAACTAAACAGAGACACAGTGAAACTAACAAAAGTTATGAACCAAATGGATGCAACAGATATCTATAGAACATTTTATACTAAAAAAAAAAAGAAGAATACACATAAAAATACATTCTAAAAAAAAAAAAAAGAATACTTCTTAGCACCTAATGGAACCTTCTCCAAAATTGACCACATAATCGGTCAAATAACAGGCCTGAACAGATACAAGAAGATTGAAATAATCCCTTGCATCCTATCAGATCATCACTAATTAAGACTGACCTTCAATAATATCAAAAACAATAGGAAGCCCATATATACATGGAAGCAGAACAATGCTCTACTCAATGATAACTTGGACAAGGAAGGATGAAAGAAAGAAAGACTTTTTAGAATTTAAGGAAAATGAAGCCACAACATACTCAAACCTGTGGGACACAATGAAAGCAGTCCTAAGAGGAATACTCATAGATCTGTGTGCCTGCAAAAAGTTAACTGGGGAGAGTATACACTAACAGCTTGACAGAACATCTGACAGCTCTAGAACAAAAAGAAGTAAATACACCCCAGTGGAGTAGATGATAGGAAACAGTCAATATCAGGGCCCAAATCAACTGTGTAGAAACAAAATGAACTATATAAAGAATAAACCAAACCAGGAGCTGGTTCTTTGAGAAAAGCTACAGGATAGATGAATCCTTAGCCAGACTAAAAAGGAGGCAGATAGACAGTATCCAAATTAACAAAATCAGAAAGGAAAAGGAAGACATAACAACAGAAACTGAGGAAATCCAAAAAAGTCATCAGATCCTACTACAAAAGTCTTTATTCAACAAAAGTGGAAAATCTGGATAAAATGGACAATTTCCTAGACAGATACCAATTACCAAAGTTAAATCAGGATCAGATAAATTATCTAAATAGGCCCATACCCCTAATGTAATAGAAGAAAACATCAATAGTCTCCCAATCAAGAAAAGCCCAGTACTAGATGAGTTTAGTGCAGTGTTCTATCAGACACTCAAAGAAGACCTAATACCAATACTCTTCAAACTATTTCACAAAATAGAAACTTAAGAAATACTTCCTAATAGATTCTATGAAGCCACAATTACTCCGATACCTAAACCACACAAAGACCCTACAAAGAAAGAGAACTTAAGACCAATTTCCCTTATTAATATTGATGTAAAAACACTGAATAAAATTCTTGCAAACCGAATCCAAGAACATATCAAAATGATCATCCACCTTGAACAAGTAGGCTTCATCCCAGGGATGCAGAGATCGTTCAATACATTGAAATCCAACAATGTAATCTACTACATAAACAAACTTAAAGAAAAAATCCACAAGGTAATCTCACTAGTTGCTGAAAAAGCATTTGACATAATCCAACATTCCTTCATGATAAAAGTCTTGGAAAGATCAGGAATAAAGGCCTATATCTAAATGTAGTAAAAGCAATATACAGGAAACCACTAGCCAACACCAAACTTAATGGAGAAAAACTCAAACCAATCCCACTGAAATTAGGGACTAAACAAGGCTGTCCACTCTCTCCATACGTATTTATTATAATCCTAGCCAGAACAATTAGACAAGAAAAAGAGGTCAAAAGGATACAAATTGGAAAGGAAGAAGTTAAAATATCATTATTTGCACATGATATGATAGTATAATTAATTGACCCCTAAAATTCTACCAGAGAACTAAAGCTGATTATCAACTTCAGCAAAGTGGGTGGATATAAACCTGACTCAAACAAATCAGTGACCCTCCTATACTCAAAGGATAAACAGGCTGAGAAAGAAATTAGACAAACAACTCCCTTCTCAATAGTCACAAGTAATATAAAATACCTTGGTGTGCTAACTAAAGCAGTGAAAAATCTGTATGACAAGAACTTCAAGTCACTGAACAAAGAAATCGAAGAAGACCTCCAAAGATAGAAAATCTCCCATGTTCATGGATTGGCAGGATTAATATAGTAAAAATGGCCATCTTACCAAAAGCAATCTATAGATTCAATGCAATCCCCATCTAAATTCCAACTCAGTTCTTCAATTGTCCCAGTATTCTCTTCTATTTTTAACTCTAAAGCCAGGGCCACTTGGCCATAGCTGCCAAGTCCTCCTGCTTGCTGGAGATAGGCCATGACCCACTTTCTTTCTCAATTACATCATTACCAGCTTTCGGTTTTACAATTCCTCTACTGCTTAAGCTTGGCTGTCCTGGAACTTGCTCTGTAAACTGATCTTGAACTCAGAGATCTGCATTACTCTTTCTCCTGAATACTGTGATTAAAGGCATGACCACAATACCTGGTATTCAACTTTTCTTCTTGCTCTGTTCCAGAATGGACTTGAACTCAGAGATCTGCTTGCCTTTGTCTCCTGCTATTAAATGTGTGTACCACTAAGCATTCCTTGGTCATTTCCTCAAGATCTACATCAGAAGACTGTGTTCAGAGTTTCAGTCCAGTATCAACAGGGCAGCCTCCAGGTAGACATAGACCTGGAGGAGCTAAGAGTTCTACATTTTCATCCAAAGGAAGCCAGGAACATACTGTCCCCAGGCTCCTAGAGGGGGGATCACAAAGATTAACCCCACAGTGACACACTTCTTCTAGTAAGGCCATACCTCCTAATAATGCCACTAACTGTACCAAGCATATTCAAACTACCACAGATACATTATGAAAATATAAGAATTAAAGGAAATTGAATTAATCTGGGACATATCTAATAGTAAGAAAAGAAATTCATGCATAAAGGAAATGGCAAATGATATTTGAGGAATGTTTGGGAATAATCATAAGGACTTTTAATTTTAACATAAAAAGGTGGAACTCTATGTTAAATGCAAGGTTCTATTGATTTTGCTGATGATAATCAACAAGGAAGCACTATTTATTTGCTTAAAAATTGTATTATATTATCTTGGGAAATTTCAAGAAGAGTCCAAAGATGGGAGTAAATTTAGACTAATCAGATCAAGTCCCTTATTTGACTTCAATTATGGCAAAGCATTTTCTGCCTTTAATTATTAATTAGCTTCACCAACTTATTCATTCAGATATCATAATTTTTGATGCAGTCTATTTGAGCTCTTAAAATACACATCATTCTTTCATTTGATTAGGTCTAGTTCACTGAGCACCTTGCTTGTGCCAAGCATGAGTGTATGTCACTTCACTTTCCTTCATGGAGAACATAATAAAGACTTTTCTGCTGGGCTCCAGCCTCAACACAGGATTGGAGTTCTCAACTGAAGGTAGGGATATCTGGAAGGTGCATAATAAATATACACAGACTACTTTTTGAGTACATGCTGACAGGTAATTTTTCAAGTCTTAAAGTTTCTCTTCTCTCTCATTCTCGGCTCTCTTTATCTCTTGCTCATTCATTTACAACTTGAGGCTGCATACACTCTGCATTCTCCTACACACTCTGATTTTCTCCTGTGTGCTTTTCTTTTCTTGCACTCTCATGCTCATACACACCTCTGTGTATTCCCCTTTCAGTCACACACACATTCTTCACACACATCTCACACACATACCACATGCACTCTCCTTTCACTCAGACACACTCTTCACACACATCTCACACACACACCACATGCACTCTCCTTTCACTCACATACTCTTCACACACACCTCACATTCTCTCTTCACTCACTCTTTACAAGCTCTTCTCATGCTCTCTGCATTCGCTCTCTCACTTGCTCTTCACATGCTCACTACTCACTCTCTACATGCTCTCTACATGCTCTCTATATGCTCTCTTAATGCTCTTTTCATGCTCTCTAAATGCTCTCCTGCCTTCTTCTTGCTCCAGTCTTTTATTGATACTCCAAAAGCAAGTAAAAAAGACATTGTATAATGGTTGCCAAATCAAATTCAAAAGAATAACAACATCCCAAAAAGTATCAAGAATTGCAATTGTTTCTCAAAGCTTCAAGCTTCCCTGTTCCTAGGCCAATAGTCAAAATAATAATAATTGCAAACATCTTTACTTAAACTTTAACTATTGTACTTCAGAGCTTAGAGCTCTGAGGCCAGCTACTTGCATTTTCTTGTAAAACTCTAATGATAAATGACATGGGCAAAGCTGCCAGGCAGTGGCCAGAAAGAATCACATTAACCCTTAACTCGGTAGTTCCCCTAGCTTTCTGCTTCTACACATTGCACACAATGACTCTCCTAAGAGTCCCAGAGTTTTGACTTAGTTTTACTAATATAAGATTTTGCATATTATATACTTGCTTATCCAGGAACTTATCTCAAATGTTGTAGAAAATGTATTTCATAACTTTAATAATTTTTTCTTTCTTTGGGGTACCAATGTTGGCTCTCATTCTTTTTCTAATAATTTTGCCAAACTTTCTTTGCAAGTCAAGTATTAATCTGGAACTATCATTGTGGAGTTATTACATTGTTTCTAAGATGAGAACACACAGCATGCACATGGGCCATTAGGACTGTGCTGTGCTGTGCTGTGCTGTGCCCCATGCCTCAATTTTTAATTGTTTAAGAATCATTACATCAGGGAACACCTAGTTTCACAGAATTCACCAGAGAAGAAGGAGAAGGAAGTAAGAAAGTCAGATATAATAGAATAATTATACACACCAAGGCCAACTGAAAAACAGCCACGCACAAATGAAATCTATACAGCCATTTTCCAGGGCTAAGGTTAGGAGAAATGGGAACAACTGATGTTATAAAGAGCTGCCACAGGCTACTGAAATGTCTCCATCCAGGCCTACTGCAGGCACTCCATTATTTCAGAAGGTGGGTCTCCTGGAAGGATGTGTCTCCTGCTTATCAAGTTCCCAGACACCAGCCTTTTCCATAAGGAGTCACTGCAGGCTTCTGAGATATCTACATCCCGGCCTACTGCAGGCAGTCTCTGTCATTGTTTGATGTCCCCAGCACTTTTCATATAATATTTAGTACATAAATATTGAGTTTTTAGTATTATATACTGCTTGGCCATATTAGGCATTATGCATAAGTAATACTTATACCTTTATGAGAAATATACAAGAAATATGAAAGGTGAGGTATGACATAAGGTAGTTTACACACAATGTAAACAAAGTAGAATTACTTTCATCTCTATGATTGTTCATTAGTGTCCTTTCGTATTAGCCACAGAAATTCATAATTGTTTATGAATCACATGTGACATTTCTGTTTCCATCAAAGTATAGTTAAATAAAGTATTTTCTGGGAAGATTGAAAAGTGTGACATTATTTATTTATCTGGAAGAATAGCCCAGTTGAAACCAGAAAAATTATTCACAAATAAGCAGGAAAGATAAAGAAATATTTGAATTAATATGTACCATGACTAAAGAGCAAGATTCCTCTAGCAATATGGTCTTCTTGTCTTGTTTTCATAGGTAACCAAAAGAGATAATGATAGTTGAGATTTTTCTGGTCATCTCTGAATTCTTCTTGACCAACAATTTATAGGTAAGCCACCTACATGCAAAAGTAGAATTTTCATTTTAAACTGTATTTTGTTTTACCTGTTTTTTTTTATTTGTTAACAAAAATTAATTTGTAATAACTACAGTGGAAATTATGTATACTACTTTCTAAATGTATCCTAAATTTCAGTGATTTCATATGTGTATTTTGCCAGCATCGTTAAGAAAATAATACTTACATGGCATTTAAATAATTACAGAGCATACAGAAAGCCTAATTCACATTAAAAAGTAGATGAAGAACCCACAGATGATCATATCTATCTACAACACCAGAACAGGACCAGTAGATGCAAGCCTATTAAAGAACCTGCCTTTTTGTAAAACATGTTTTTTGCATATTTGCAAAAGTACAGTCAGTGGTGACTGCATTGTTTTGTTTATGAACCCTCTATTCTGTTACATTGCTTAATATGCTAGGATTCTGTCAGTATCATGGTATTTTTGCTTCTAAGGTCTGTAGTATATATTAAATTCATGTATTCCGGTGGCTGACTAAGGCAGATGCACAGACCCATAGCCGAACATTGGATGGAACTAGGTAACTTTTATGGAAGATATGAGAGAAGAATTGAGGGTCTTGAACAGTATAAAAAGACCACAGGAAGATCAACAGTGTCACGTAGCATGGACACTTGGAGATCTCAGAGACTGAACCCCCAGCCAAAGAACATACACAGGCTGGATTTAGGCCCCTGCACATATGTACCGGATGCATAGCTCCATCTTCATATGGATCTCCCAATAATGGGAGTGGGAACTATCTGTAAAGATGTTGCCTCTCTGTTGAATATACTCCCTGAACTTGACTGCCTTGTCTCGTCTTATTGGGAAAGAATGCACCTAGTCATACAGAGACTTTATGTGCCATGTTTGGGAGATAGGGGTGGTGGTGGGGATAGTATAGGGACTCTACCTTCTCAAAGAAGAAGGTGAGGGAGTATAAAGTGAAGGAGTGTGTAAGCAGAAATCTTGAGGAGGGTAGCATTCAGAGTGTAAAATGTATAAATAATTCATTTTTAAAAATACCTAAAGAAAGAGATATTTGTATAAACTTCATTCTTTTCTAATCTTCTGTTTTAGTTAGGATATAATGATGAAATTTGGGAATTACTCACAAATTATTATAGTAGATAATTACTTTGAATCTCAAAGTATATTTTTGACTCCCCAGTATGCAATAAGGACATATGATCCACTATGTTCATAGCAGTCTTTTTTTATAATAGCCAGAAGCTGGAAAGAACCCAGATGTACCTCAATGGAGGAATGGATATGGAAAATGTGATATATTTACACAATGGAATACTACTCTACAATTAAAAACAATGAATTCATGAAATTCTTAGGCAAATGGTCAGAACTGGAAAATATCATCCTTAGTGAGGTAACCCAATCACAAAAGAACATACATGGTATGCAGTCACTGATAAGGGGATAGTAACCCAGAAGCTTGGAATATCCAAGACCTAATTCACATATCAATTGATTCCCAAGAACAAGGAAGGAGAGGCCCCTGGTCCTTGAAAGACTGGATGTAGCAGCGCAGGGGAGTACCAGGACAGAGAAGTGGGAGGGGGTTGACTGGGGAACAGGGGGAGGGAAGAGGACTTATGGGACATTCGGAGAAGGGAGAACAGGGGAAGGGGAAATCATTTGGAATGTAAAGAATATAGAAAATAAAAAAAATAATAAAAAAATATAAATAAAAAAACATGCTTTCCTGGGGCCATGGCTGTGCTACCAACCTATTCTCATCCCCCTTTGTTCCATACACCTTAGCTGGATCATCACTGCCAGCACTGACCATGCTTCTAATTCTATCTGCCTTTGCTCTGGCTTGGCTCCAGGAGTCCACTCCTTAAATCCTTCCTCTGGGAGGTTTCTTTTGCCAGCCCCACCCAAGACCTTTGAATCCTCAGATAAAGGACACACAATCTGCTTATCACTTTACAGCTTGCCTTTTATGCTACAATTTTTGGGTACATATATCTTCTGCCTCATAATATGTGACCTTATAAATTACTATCTCTGTTTCTCCTCCTGCCCTAAAGTTAGTGGCGTCTAACAAATAGCCCCTGCCAACATCTTTGGGCCCTTCCTATAGCAGAGGCTGCAGGCCCTAGGTGCCCTGAGACCTTACATGACTACTGAATTCTCCTTGTTCTGAAGCATGACAGAAAAAACCCGTCTCCCTTTCCCTGCAACTCTTTTTCTTCTTCGGATGAGGAAGTCCCACTTATACCATCAGCCTAACAATTGACTCCCAAACTTCTCTATTAACGAATCAAGAAACAGAAAGTTAGACCTTAGTTTAGTATCAGCACCTTCCCTTACAAGGTTACGTTTACCAAGAGTGATCTTACAATCAATTAATAATTATAACATATAAAAGAATTTCTGTGCTACATGTGAGGAAAAGTAAATATTACTAGATGATTAAGCACATTTTATTTTGATATGGGATCTTACATAACATTATAAACACTTAAAGCATTTAGTCATAAATTTGTGGCATTGACCAAAACAGCACAAAGGACCATTATAACCAATAATGCAGCAGTCTATAAGATATGCAAAATAACTTTTTAAGGTGTATTAAAAATGTCTTTGTCTCTGTTGAAATGTGAGCTTTAAATATTAGCTGATATCATATGAAGCACTACTTTTTAAAACTACTTTCACTATATTTTACAGTCTAGTTATTACCCCCTTCCCAGTTGTCTTCATCCCATTCCTCCTTCTCTCTGTCTCCAAGAAGATGACACCTCCACCCTCTTCTAGGCTTCCCCACTCCCTGTGGTCTCAAGTGTCTTCTTTTCCCACTGAAATGAGACCAGGGAGTCCTTTCCTGTATATATTTCAGGACTAGTTCCTGTATTCTGCCTTGTTGGTAACTCTGTCTGAAAGACCTCAGAGGTCAGGGTTAGTTAAGACTGCTGCTCTTCATATGGGATTATCCCCCTCCTCACCTTTTTGCAGCCTTTTCCTAATTCAACCGCAGAGGTACCTGACTTCAGACAAATTGTTGGGTGTATGTGTCTGCATCTGCCTTAGTCAGCTGCTTGAAGACAACCACACTAGGCTCCTGTCTGTAAGTACACCATGGTGTCAATAATAGTGTCAGGCCTTGGAGCCTCCCCTTGAGCTGAATCCCAATTAGGACTGGTCACTGCCTTTTACTCTCTTCACCATTTTTTTGTGCCTGCAATTCTTTTAGACAGGAACAATTCTGGGTCAGAGTTTTTGTTTGGGGAATGGCAACTCCATGCCTCTACTTGATGCCCTGTCTTTCTCCTGGAGGTAGACTCCACAAGTTCCCTCTCCCTACTGTTGGGTGTTTCACCTACGGTCCCTCCCTTTGAATCCTGAGATTCTCTAACCTCCTAGGCTTCTCGTACTTTCTAGAGGGTTCGACCACCTCTACTCCCTGCCCCCGAGGTTGCATATTTCCATTCATTCTGCTGACCCTCAGGGCTTCTCTCCAGTTCCCCTCTATACCTTATCATGTACCCTTTTCTGCTGTGCCTTACTCTTCCACCCTGGCCCCAATTCCTCTACTTCCCAAGAATGCATTTTTTCTCCCTCCCAAATGGGATTGAAGCATCCTCACTTGGGCCCTTCTGCTTGGTCTGTGGTATTCTAAGTATTCTGTACTTTTTTGGCTAGTATCACATTTAGTGAATACATATGATGCATGTCCTTTGGGTCAAAGTTACCTCACTCAGGATGATATTCTCTAGTTCCATCTATTTGTCTACAAAACTCAGGATTTCCTTGTACTTAATAGGTAAATAGTATTCCATCTTGTAAATGAACTACCTTTCCTGTATCCATTATTCCTTTGTGGGAAATCTATGATGTTTCCAGATTCTGGCTATCATAAGTAAGGTCACTGACACATTGAGGATCATGTACCTTTGTGGCATGTTGGGACATCTTTTGGATATGCCCAAGAGTGGTATAGCTGGATCTTCAGGTAATTTAATTTCCCATTTTCTGAGGAAACTCCAGATTGAATTACAGAGTGGTTGTATCAGTTTGCAATCCCATCAGCAATGGAGAAGTGTTTCTCTTTCTCCACATTCTTGCCAACAGTACTGTCACCTGAGTTTTGCTCTTAGCCATTCTGATTGATGTAAGGTGAAATCTCAGGGTCATTTTGGTTTGCATTTCCCTGATGACTGAGTAATTTGAACATTACATGTATATCACCATTTGAGATTTCTCTGTCGTGAATTTTCTGTTCAGTCCTATACCCCATTTCTGAATAGGGTTTTTTTTGAACATAGCTTCTTGTTTTCTTTATATATTTTGGATACATCAGATATTGGATTAGTGAAGTTTTTTCCAAAACTATAGATTGTCAATTTGTCCTATTGATTTTGTCCTTTGCCTTACAGAAGCTTTCCATTTTCATGAGGTCCAATTTATCAATTCATGATATTAGAGCCTGAGACCTTGGAGTTCTGTTTAGGAAATCCCACCCACCCCCATGTCACTGAATTCAAGGCTCTTTCCCACTTTCTCTTATAATTGCTTCAGTTAATCTGGTTTTATGTCAAAGTTCTTGATCCACTTGGACTTGAGCTTTGTGCAAGTTGAAAAACATGGATCTATTTTCATTTTCTATACACAGACTTCCAGTTAAACCACCACCATTTATAGAAGATGGCTTCTTTTTTCCATTGTATAATTTTGGATTCCTTGTCAAAGTTAAAGTGTCCATTCATGTGTGGTTTTATTTCTGGGTCTTCAATTCTATTCCATTGATTAACTTTTCTATCTCCAGTACCATGCAGGTTTTTTCACTATTGTTTCTTAGTACAGCTTGAGATCAGGGATGATGATTCCCTGAGAAGTTCTTTATTGTTGAGAACTGTTTTTGCTATCCTGGGTATTTTTATTTTTGATATGAACTTGAGAATTGCTCTTTCCATGCCTGTGAAGAATTGCATTGGAATTTTGATGGGGATTACATTGAATCTGTAGATTGCTTTTGGTCAAGCAGTCATTTTTACTATGTTAATCCTACAAATCTGTAAGCATGGAAGTTCTCTCCATTTTTGGGAGTCTACTTCTATTTCTTTCTTTAGAGACTTGAAATTCTTGTCATATAGATCTTTCACTTTTTTGACTAGAGCTACACAAAGATATTTTATATTATTTGTGACTATTGTAAGGGTATTCTTTCCTTAATTTCTTCCTGTTTATCATTTGTATAAAGGAAGGTGACTGATTTGTTTAAATAAATTTTATATCCAGCCATGTTGTTGAAGTTGTTTAAGAGATGTATGAGTAGAATTTGGGGGTTCACTTATGTATCCTATCATATCATCTGCAAAAAGTGATACCTTGACTTCTTTGCCAATTTGTATCTCTTTGATCTCCTTTTGTTGTCTTATTACTCTAGCTAGAAATTTGAGTACTATATTAAATAGATAGTCTTGTCTGTGATTGTAGTGGGATTACTTCAAGTATCTCTTCATTTAAATTAATATTGGCTGTTGGTTTGCTGTACATTGGTTTTACTATGTTTAGTTATGGGCCTTGAGTTCCTGATCTCTCCAATATTTCTAAAATGAAGGAGTGTTTTACTATTTTCAAATGCTTTTCAGCATCTAATGAAATGATAATATTATTTTTTCCTTTGATTTTGTTTATATAGTGAATTATGTTTATGGATTGTCCTATATTGAACAATCTATACATCCTTGGTATGAAACCTGCTTGATCATGTTAAATGATGGTTTTGATATGTTCTTGGATATGGTTTCCTAGAATTTTATTGAGTATTTTTGCATTGATATTCATTAGTGAATTGATCTGAAGTTCTCTTTCTCTGAGTTTGGTAATGCTCTTTATGCTTCTATTTTGTGAAATATTTTGAGGAATGATGATATTATCTCTTCTTTGAAAATCTGGTATTCTACCTGAAAGTCATCTGGCCCTGGGCTGTTTTAGTGTTTGGGAGCTTTCAAATGACTTCTTCTATTTCCTTTGTGGATATGGAACTATTTAGATAGTTTACCTGCTCCTGATTTAACTTTTATATGTTGTATCTGTATTGAATATCATCCATTTCATCTGGATTTTCTGAGTTTGTTGAGTAGAAAGTTTTGTAGTAGTCTGTTAGCTTATTAAGTCTTTTAATTGAGGAATTGAGTCCATTGATACTGAGAGATATTAAAGACAAATGACTGCTATTTCCTGTAATGATAATTGTTGTAGGTGGCATTATGTGTAGGTGATTTTCTTCTGTTGATTATGTTGTACAATGATTAATTTCTTGTTTTTTATTTGGTGCAATTATCCTCCTTCGTTCGAGTTTTCTCCTAGAATCCTCTGTAGTCTTGGATTGGTAGATACAGATTGGTTAAATTTCATTTTTTCACGGAATATTTTGACTTCTCTATCTGTGATGATTAAGAGTTTGGAAGGGTATAGTAACCCGGGCAGGCATTTTGTTCTCTTAAGGTCTACATGAACTCTGTCCAGGCTTTTATGGCTTTAGGATCTCTGCTGAGAACTCTGGTATGATTATAATAGGTCTGCTTTTATATATTACTTGGCCATTTCCCTTACTGCTTTTAATACTCTTTCTATGTTCTGTGCATTAGATGTTTTAATTATTATGTGATAATTTTTTTCCTGGTCCAATTTATTTGACATGCTATTGACTTCTTGCACATTTATGTCTATCATTTCATTTAGGTTATGGAAATTTTCTTCTGTGATTTCACTGAAGATGTTGCTCTGTTCCTTTGAGGTGGGAGTCTTCCCTCTTTTGTTTATTCTTTCCACTCTTTCCAGGATTTCCTGGATGTTTTCAGTTAGGATTTTTTTTTAATGTTTTGAATTTTTTTTGACATTTGTGTCAGTGTCTTGTAAGGTATCTTCTATGTCTGAGACTCTCTCTTCAGTCTCTTGTATTCTGTTGTTGATGCTTGCGTTTGTAGCTCCTGGCCCCTTTCCTAGGTTTTCCATTCCCAGGGTTGTCTCCTCTTCTGTTTTCTTTACTGATTCTACTTCCATTTTGAAGTCTTGTACCATTTTGTTCAATTCTTTGACCTGTTTGATTGTGTTTTTCTATATTTTATGGATTTGTTTCTTCTTTAAGTGCTTCTATGTGCTTACACCTGTTTTCCTGTATTTCTTACAGTGAGTTATTTATATCCTCCTTAAAGGACTCTATTATCTTCATGAGATTGGATTTTAGCTAAGTATCATGGTTTTTAGGTGTGTTGGGTATCCAGGGCCTGCTGTGGAGGGAGATCTTTGTTTTGTTAGAGCCAAAGTATATTGGCTTTTGTTTCTCATAGTCTTGCATTTACCTCTTACCATCTGGCTCTTTCAGGTGCTAACTAGCCTGAGTATCTTTGTCTGGAGTCTGTCTTCTGTGTCCCTGGGTTGTTGCAAGTCTCCTAGGAGACTTGTGTTCTTGGCTGTTGCAGACCTACTGGGAGGCCTTCTGACTGTGGGGTCTGTTGTCCTGAGTGAAGTAGATCTCCTAGAAAGTCCTCATACTATGTGTGTTCAGAGAGGCAGACATGCTGATGATCTTCCCTGGCAGAAGGCTTAGGCCAAAAAAAGTTGGAGTTGGTGTAGAGGGGATGAGTCCCATGCCCAATGATCTTCTTGGGGTACTCAGCTGCTGAGGTTGTTTGGGGGGGGTTCCTTTACTTAAAGGGCAGCAATTCAGATAACTTTGCATAGATAGCTGGTTTTCACAAATGACAGAAATCCACAGAATGCGACATTTATATATTATTTAATTATTTGATGCTGAGACATATCTGCTACTGACAACACCCCCACATTCTTGCTTCAAATAGATACTGAACACCTTCATATTCAGGTAAGGTTGTTTACCATTGGCAAGGTATCCACTATACAGAAATTGCCTATTCATATACAGACAAAAACGCTGTCCAGAAAAAGGACACACTATGCAGAGTAGTCGACTAATAATCTCGACCAAGACAGGGTAATTGGTCCTTCAAAATTCTGCATTACAAAGGTCTGTCAGATGATCCTGGGTCCAATGGCCAAAGACATATGCTCCAAGCTGTTGAGAAAATAGGGGACTGCATAGGTAGGCAGCTGTCTCTGCAATTTCTTTCAGTTTTGGAAGTTATGTTAGTGCTTCTTATATTTTCAGATAATCTTTGAGTCACTTTGATTTCTGGAAGGATTGAAGATGGATCATAGTCTCTTAGCCAACAAAGCTATTTAGCATTGACATAACAGGTGTAGAATTACAAGCCTTTTAAGTTAGGACAGAAAGTAAAGTGATTTATGTAATTGACAAATTAAGTGTATCATACACTTTATAAATTGAAGAATGATAATACGTGTTCTCAACTTATTTCTGAGAGCAATGAGCATTTTAATTGGACAAAAGGGGGGAAATGGGGATTGCCATTTGTATTTTCTCTTCCCTCAAGAGGGGTGACTGACAAAGAGTAGATCATGTATTCAGGTGATATCAGGTAAAATTTTAATTAGTGAGGAACTGTGGTTGAGGGACAACGGGAATGTAAATAAATAGAACAGATTTTTTTGAGATAAAAAATTACAGTAAAAAGAAAATCATGAAAATAAATAACGTTGCTGTTGAGCTGAAGTCATTAGTGGAGGAGGGCAAGAGGACTAATTGTGGAAGCTGTGAGGAAGGCAAATGAAAATAAAGTATGACCAAGCAGGGTGATACACACCTCTAATCCAAGAACTTTGGAGACAAAGACAGCTATATTTCTTTGAGTTAGAGGCCAAACATGAATACATAGTGACCTTTTCTAAAAAGAAAAAAATGCAGAAGTAATAGAAAAAAAAACTGTATATGTGTTAGGCCCAAGTAACCACATAAGAGCCAATTCTGATACAAATATGCAAGGGTCTTTTACAAGTGATATCTCTCAGACTCTCACTTTCACAGTGGGTCAGTGTAAGAACTCCGAGTCTAGGGGTACAGGCGTTTTATTATAGTTAGAGCAAGCTTGTGGAATTTTCATATGGGTCAACAAGTTAAATCTTAAAAAAACCTGCATTTCGGGCATAATCTATAGGAACCAAACAGCAGGGCAGAACTACCTAACAGAATGGTCAGGTTATTTTTTTCTCTGCAGAATGTCTTAGGTTATTTTTCAGTACCTTGATCCTTCTATTGTGGCCTAGCTTAAGGAGTTAGGGGGTTTCATGGAATATTTGCTCAGATGTACATTGTGATTTTCTCTCTGGAATTGGAATTTAACCCTTGGTCTCTCCAAAATGGAGTTTCTTCAAAAACAGAGTTGGTTGGGATACACACACACACACACACACATACACACACACACACACACACACACACACACACACATGAATTGTGACAATAAAAATTAGTATGTCACAATCAAATTCAGTGACGGTTTTCTGGGGAAAGACTCCCTAGAGGCTCAGGAGATTCTCAGAACTTTATAATGCCTAATAACTAGTGCAAAGGGACAAAAATACTAAAATACGTTTAAGACAACCAAAATCTATGAAGAAATCAATGTTATATTTATCATCAACTCAGAAAGAGAAAATGAAAGACAAAAAGACAACATTTTGTTGTGGAGAAGGTTTGTTATTCATTAATACATATGAAATGTTTATTCATATGCCTATACATGTAAACTTTTTAAAAATGTGATAGTTCATACTATTTATTTATTTTACTTACTTACTTACTTACTTACTTACTTACTTAATTTTTAAGGCCCAGGCATACCTGAAGAAGGCAACAGATTCACTGGGTCTTGAAAAGTGGCTTGGAACACAATAGCCAGCAATCTTCAAAACTGAGGCATCTCTCTAGATCTCTCTAGCCTCTATATATCTTATTTTATGGAATTTATTTTGTGTGTGTGTTAAAATGCAGAATGCAGGCTTCTTTTGAATTTATTATGCAGCATTGTAAGATAAATGATGACAGGAAATTGTTTTCTCATTCTTGTGACTGTGGCATTGCTAGTATACTGTTTTGATCAAATTTTGAGTGAATTAATTATTACATAGTCTTATGCATACCCCTCGGGCCAACTGAAAATTCAAACAGAGCAGGCAAAAGAATGATAAAAATAACATAACCTCCAAAGTAATTAATTGAATAATACATTTGCAGAAATATAGACCTATTCTTGAAGGATATTTTAGAAGGGTTTATAAATTTAGAAACACATCCAGATGAAACAAGCAAAGTGAAACTATAACTATATAAAATCCTAGATATCTTTTATGACTAAAAATGTAGTTGGAAGGGATCTTGGGCATTCACATACACACACACACACACACACACACACACACACACACACACATACACAGCGGTGTGAAGATAGACAGACAGACGGACAGTCAGATAAATGGGAGGCAGAGGGACAGACAGAGACAGAGAGACACATACACACAAATGGATATATAAAAATACACATAAATGAACATAAAGTTAATTTTTTAACCAATCCAAATCAAAGATACTAACAAAAATATGCATGCCATATCAGTGTATTTATGGAAATTTCTTTAAGAGATTGATTGAGCTGAATTGATTAAATACTGAAAGAAATTAGATCAGTGGTTCAATATCAAATTAGAGAAGGAGATTAGATAAATCAGAAAGGAATATATTCTTTAGTCATTTATTCATCAAAATTTATCAAAAATTATGCAAAAATCATGCTATTCTAGCTCAACTAAACTCTGATGAAGCTACTTAAAATAAATAAAATCAATTTCACAGTAGTATTCATGGGGTGTAATATTCAGAGTTCTGTAGAGTCACAAAACTTATAGAAAGTTTCTGTATATTAAGGGATTGATCATAATGATTTGCAGTCTGTAGTCTAACTAACCCAAAAATGAGCAGTTATGAATGAGAAGTCCAAAAATATACTTTGTGTCTTCTAGCCTCAATATCTATATCACAGGTGTGTCCTCCATTTCTGGATTGTAGTTCAAGCTGACAACCTAGAGTAGCTGTCACAGGGGGTTCCATTATAAGTCACTGTACACATTGTTATTGACCCTTCTTTGTACACTTTGTCCTTGATGATTTGTGTTAGTTACTTACTGTGGTCTTTGTTTAGTTTAAGCACTACAAAGTTTAGTTTAAACTACTGAAATGTAGTTCCTAATGGAGTAATGTTTAGAGATGCAATGCCAAAAGATTAATGTTCTCTAATAAGGACTAAGTTCTTTCTGGAATAAATTGTTTTTAACAAAAGCAAGTAGGTATTGAGTTTAGACTCCTTGGTTCTCTAGGTTTTGTTTGTATTTTTTTTGTCTTAATGTACCTGTTGGTCCTTCTGATTTTCTACGTTGGATGAAGAAGCAGGAAACTCTTACAAACATCTCAGAAAATGCTGGTATCATGATCATTGACTTTAGAACTATAAACAATTTCAAACCTTTATAAATTTATAAATTATAATGAAGTAGGCTAAAATATACGTCAATCCAATTTCTTTTAGCATCTAGTTTTTTTAGAAACTGTGACAAAGAACATTGTTAGGAGGTAATTAATTACAAAAGTATATTTTATAGCTTTTTAGCTCACTTAAAATGTAAACAAAAAT
Source organism: Tokudaia tokunoshimensis (assembly GCA_036184795.1). NCBI lineage: Eukaryota > Metazoa > Chordata > Mammalia > Rodentia > Muridae > Tokudaia > Tokudaia tokunoshimensis. The sequence continues at coordinate 614,242 of BTHU01000012.1, read as the reverse complement.
TTTTGTTGTTCTTCTGTTTCAATGTGTATACATGGTTATTAATATATATATGTATTATATATACATATATATTAATAATATATTAATAATTAATAATATATATAGTAATATATATACATATACATATATGTGTAATATATATATTAATGTATATATGTATATATATATATATATACATGACAGAAGAAATCATTATAAAACTAAAATCAAATGCATGTAGAATAAATGTTACTCAAATGCCTTACATCATTGTCTGAGCCGGGCGGTGGTGGCGCACGCCTTTAATCCCAGCACTTGGGAGGCAGAGGCAGGAGGATTTCTGAGTTCGAGGCCAGCCTGGTCTACAGAGTGAGTTCCAGGACATCCAGGGCTACACAGAGAAACCCTGTCTCGAAAAACCAAAAAAAAAAAACCATTGTCTGAGAAAATCTCTTAGTGTTTTCTAACTTTCTTTAGTTTAGATATCTTTAATTCAGCCATGCTTTATGTGATTCTTATACATTTACATGTTTGGCAAGCATAGTCACATAGCATTGTCATGACACAAAATTATAACTAGTAATAAGTACACATATTGACTGAGGTTGGTTATTTTTTATTATTTTTTATTTATTAAGATTGAGATTCAGATTCAGATTCATATTCAGATTGAGATTGATACTGAGATTCATATTGAGATGGAGAGTCAGATTCAGATTCTGCTTTAGAGATATATTTTCTTTTCACAGTCCTGAGTGTCCTGGAACTTTTTCTGAAGAACAAGATGGCCTTGGACTCCGAGATCAACCTGCTTCTGTGTCTTAAATATTTAAGGAACACATCATAATGCTTAGGTTTTAGTATGTAAGATGCTGAAAGGTTTTGAAAGCAAGCTGCATGGTAGAACATCAGGACACAAACACAAATCTGTTTCTCTTAAACTGTGGTATACCCTGATAAATTGATTGTATACAGAGATTTAAGATGATAATTTTACGGAATTCATTTGAATAATCGACAAATTCATTTTGTACTGATCATCAAATAATCCTATTTTTGTTTAATGAAGAAATGAAACACTCCCATCTACTTTAGTGTACAGAATTTCTATTTACCCTTTCATAGTCTTCTGTAGTACCTCTTCATGAAGACATTTCTAACTGCTATACCAAAAATGTTTTGTGACATTTACATTCCCATGTTACTTTCTCAGTATTTATATCTTAATATTTATTCTTCTATATCATTCTACTTATTTTGGACCTCATTTTCTGTGCCATCCCTGTTACTCTGCACTGATAAGGAGATTCCATACTATGATAAAGGAAAGATGAAATATGTTGATGACTTTGCTTTTCCTCTCTGATTTTTAGAAATCCTTATGGAAATTCTATTTTCACTACATTTATTTTAGAAACAGCCTCTCAAATCAAGTGTAAGAAACTCATGGTGGTTGCACAGACTTGAGCACTTTCTAATTTCATCTCTCTTTGATTTCCCAAGGTGCTACTCTGTGGCAGTTTGCATTTTATCTTCTCTTCCTCCATCAGTTTTCCTGGCTTTGCAAGCATGCTTAACCTTGGGATGAACTAAAAGTCATTGTCTTTTAATTAAATACATTCAAAATGTAATTTATTAAGCATAAAAACTGTAATCTTTGGTCAACAAAAGTACAATGACACAATCTGTAAAGAGAAACTATCAAGTTCTAACTTCATAGGTTACGTGAGTGGGCTTTTAAATATTTCCTTTTAAATTACTCAAGTAGGATGTAATTTTTTCACACTATTAGTACAGAGATTGTTTATAAAACAGAAATTATATAAAAGCATCTATAAAAAGTAAATGTTATCATCAGTTGAGCAAGAAGTGATGAAAATGTCCACCTTGTCCTAAGACAAACATGGGTGGAAGGGAATTTGGAATCCAATAAGAAGAGGTATTCAGGTTAGGAAAATCTTTGTAACCATGATGTTAAAATAACTGTTCCCTTCATATCTGTGAATATTATCTTCCCATTTCTAAAAGTAATTTAGGATAATACTGTAATTATATAACTTCATTCTTAACTGAAAATTCAAAGCTTAACAATATCTCCATTTCATGAGTTACTGATCCTTTTATTTATTATTATTATTCTTTGACAGTTTCACACATACATTTACTGAAAATTTGGGTTTTTGCTACCAAAAGTTGTGTCTCACTCAGCCCCTCACTTTAGCAATGAACCCTGCTTGTAAACAATGCTCCCTCCTACATTGGTATCCTTTTCACTCTTTTTTTCTCCTTTTTCTTATTCTGACATACTGAGTAAACCTATAGTCATTTGCATGAGTTTAAGTGTTGTTGTTTGATGAAAGATGGGCAACTTACAGCATTGAAGAAAACTACCCCCCCTCCAGTACTCTTTAGCTTCAATATTCTTTCACAGGGGGGTAGCCCCTGATGAGTCCTTCCACCATTCTTAATGAGAGATGACTGGTCTAACTAAGGCTTGTGCAAATAATCACAGCTCTATGAACTCTAAGTATGATGGCCACTCCCTAACCCCTGGGTGTTATGTTCTTTTTATCTCCTCTTTCCCAGGTTCCCTGAGCTTTGGAAAGAATGATATCAGCATTTGACTTAAAGGTGAGTATTCAACAGTCATTGCACCAAAACACTTGAACAATTGTGAGTCTCTATGATAACCACTTTTTATTGCCTGAAGAAGCTTCTTTAACAAAGATTGGGAACAATACTAATCAATGAAATATCAATATGTAGGTAGATGACAGTTTGGAGACCATTATTATTTAATAAAACAACATTAGTATATGCTTTTCAGGGCTTAGGAATACATTTAAAATACCAGACATAATTGGATTGTAATGTAACTGGATTCAAAAATCTGAAAGCAATTAGAAACAAAAAGCCTTGCCACACCTGTATTCATCATATCTTTCTAGGATGTGTTTTTTTCAACTAATAGGGTATGCAGATACATATAGGACCAATGACGACTTTATTTCCCAAGCTAATGGCATAGCACCTCACAGGTGTCTGAAACTAGCCAGTAGGTAGAAAAGTATTAAGTTATGTTCAGATTGATTTCTCAACATTATACAAACTCAGGTGTGGTGGTAACTTTGGTGATAGGATCATAAAATCTACATTTTGTGTGCAATGAAATGTATTGAACAGAGCCTGTAATATTTTACAGATTACTGAGGCTTATCTGAAGAATATAGATTAATGGGAAAGTGCCAGGAGTCACTCTCACTTTGATCTTCAGCCCCCTTTCATTGTTACTGTTGGGCTCAGCTATTCAGGCTCAATTAAGTTGAACAGATACTAGCTCTTGATTTAACCAAGTTAGCTAACCAAAGTGAGTAGGTTAGAACAAACATAGCTCTCCCACTGTTGGGTCGCCTAGCGACACAACCTGCACCCACCTTCCCTTGAATTTTAGCTAATCAATATCCTGCAGCTGCAGCCAACTTCTCTCTAAGATCCTGAGAACAAGTCAAAGCAAGTCTCCTGGGAAACTACTCCCAAAAGTCTACATCCTGCTTGCTCCCCTCTACATTGCAGAGTGTCTCCTGAGATAACACCTACCCCCTACCTACATCCTGATTCCTCCCCTTTATGCTACAGTGTGAGAAAAATAAAAATTACAGCTTGATCAGAATTGCTGTCTTGCTGTCAGTTCTTTGCATCTCTTGTCCTCCATTCTCTCCTAGGTGCCCCCTGAGACCCCCATGGACTGTTCCAAGGCTCACAGCATTTTGGTAACTGACGCTGTGCCCCTGTGGGGTCGTCTGGGAGAGAATACCATGCACCACATTGAGAAGGTCCCTTTGGTGAAGCTCTAGGAGCGGAAGGATGATCACTCATTTTACCCGTCGACACTCTGCCAGAGAAGCATTACAGCACAAGTCTTTGAATGGAAAGGTAAGACATGGGACAAGCATTTTCTCAGCAATCCCTGTTCATTTCAGTGCTTAAAGAATCTCTCAAGATGCGAGGAACTCGGGTTAAGAAAAAAGACTTAAAGCAAATTTCTGGACTTTGTTGGACAGGTTTGCCCTTGGTTTCCTGTGAAGGGAACAAATGATGAAAGGATATGGTTTAGAGTCAGAGATTGCTTTAAAGACTTCTATAGAACCTTTGGCCCTGAGAAAAACCCCATTACTGCCTTTAATTATTGGTCTCTAATTAATGATATAACTCAAACTTCCTCACAATGGCCCAACCTTCAGAGTCTGGTTTCCGAAGAACACTGTCAAAGAAACATTCCTCCCGCCCATGCTTCATTCACTCCCCTACCCTTCCCGCTTCTGTTGTTATTGAAATGGAAGATGGTGAATTAAAACCGTCCTTATCCACCTCTGCACTTCTCCACAGCTCTTTAAAGAGGCAAAAAGATAAGAGACTCTATCCTTCCTTACAAAATCTTAGGTCAAATCTCCACCCTGGTGATGGCACTCCATCACCTGGGGAGGAGGTTGATTTGGAAGAAGAGGCAGTTTGATATGAATCAGAACACTATAGCACCCTCCCCAAAGTCACCACCACCATTGGCCTTGCCTTGGCACCCCCCCCATTACAAATTCTCCAAATCAAGTTCCCCCATTTGTTCCTCTGCCACCTTCTGGGCCCCTTGATGAGGTTTTCTATTCCTCCTCAGTTTCCTCCGTCTGCTGGTATACCACTGAGGAAGTGTCTTCCCTCTGTCAGTGGGTAGAGAGTCATAGAGAACAGGTGGCCCTATTGAAAGCACTATAGGAGTTAGAGGGAGAAATGGCCACCTTGACTTCGGGCTTGCACTCAAAGTCAGAGGCACATCCTAAAGTGAAACCAAGACCGGCCCCCCTCTGCATAAACGCCCAGTCTTAGCCTTTCCACTCTCCCTCAGTAGTGGGGCCACTGTCCCCCAAGAACATCCTGAGGAAAACACAAATGGTAAAGAGGAGAGCCAGGATGAGATCGAGTAGGACCCATACCCTGACACTCAGGACCCAAAGGAGGGCAGAGAAAGGGCTGGCCTGGGAGGCTGCGACCCGGAATATTCTTATAAACTCCTTGATTACAAGATCTTGGAGAAACTAAAATCGGCTTTTGCCGCCTATGGTCCAACTGCCTCTTTCACTCTGGCACTTTTAGAATCCTCCACTGAGGGTTGGCTAACACCCAAAGAATTTATTCAGCCTGCTTGTGCTGCTCTTTCCAGGGGAGAGAATTTGTTTTATGGAAATCAGAGGCAGATGAAGCGGCCAAAGAAATTGAAACCAAAAACCGCTTGCGTCCCGAGAGTAAGTCATGGACCACAAAATAACTTCTGGGTGACCCTCCTTTTAATACACTGGAGGCAAGATGAAATATCACCCAGGGCTTCTGGTACGAGTTCACCAGATCTGTCTTACAGTGTGAAGAAAATTGCCCCCAAAGGCAGGGTCATCTACCACTGCAACTAAGATCCTTCAAGGACCAGACGAACCCTATAGCTCATTCATGGCTGAGCATATCTTTGGTCCCCAGGACCCCGATAGTCCATTCATCAAACAGCTTGCCTTTGAGAATGCACACCTGGCCTACCAAGATGTACTTAAACACCACCGCCTTAAGTCCTTGACTGAATACATTCGCCTATGCACTTGCGTGGCTCCCAGTCATGCTATCAGACTGGCTATCGGAGTATCTCTTCAGAAAGTAGGCATTTTTACACAGTCAAAAACTTGCTTCAATTGCAAACAATCAGGACATTTCCAACATGAGAGTCCTCATCCCAGGGCTGCCAGGAAACCCCTATCCTGAACTCTGACCCCACAATCCACAGGACCACCAGCCCAAGTGCGAGGACCCCCCAACCACTCTTTGTCCTCGCTGTCTCTGAGGCCACCACTGGCAAAACAAATGTCGATCCAAGACAGACAATCTTGGCCGACCTCTTCCTCCCTGACCGTCGGAAAACTCCCTGCAGGGGCAGTCTCCAGCCCCTGCCCCAAAGACCAACCCCAGGGGTGATAGGGTTTGTCCCCCAACAATCGGTGGCTCCCCTAGTCAACAACCCAGTTCAATCTCCCAACTATGCTCAGTTACCTCAGAGAGTGCAGGACTGGACCTCTGTGCCACCTCCAACACCGTACTGAGACCCAAGAATGTCGTCCAAGTACTCTCAACTGGGACCAGTGGCCCTCTGCCACCCGGGACATTTGGACTAGTTACAGGAAGAGGCTTTCTATCTAAGGGAGGATTTCAAGTCATCCCTACTCTTGTGAATTCACCACATGACAGTGAAATTGTGGTCCTGATGAGGGTCCTAGATGGACTCATGTCAATTTACCCAGGACAGCCCATAGCCCAACTGCTCCTACAGCGGCCTCCTCTCGATAATCCAACTAGTAAGGAATGCAGAAGTCCTGGAGAAATGGAGAGAGCAGATGCTTTTTGGGTGCACAAGATCACCCCCTCTCACCCCACCTTCAAGGCATAGGTCACTCAAAAGATCCACAGATCAGTGCTAAGGCACTTATCTGGACAGATCAGGAAGGTATTCTGGAATGGTCACCCCCTTTGTATTCACTGACCTCCCCATTAACCTCTGGGATCGATATATTCTTTCCCAAATGAATGTTATCACGTATAGCTCTAATGAAGCCGTTGCCAGACAGATGCTGTCACAAGGTTTTGTCCCAGGATGGGGGCTGGGTACGGAAGCCCAGGGTATTCGACTCTCAATGCAAGTTCAACAGAGGCTAGATAGACAAGGACTGGGCTTCTCCCATCCGGATTTTCCATAGTGGCCACTGCCACGCCTGCGCCCCTCACACATGAAGACAAGATCTGCTGGAAGGACTCCCCTCTTGTGTGGGTTGCTCAGTGGCCCCTATCTCAAGAAAAATTAATGGCGGCTTGAGAACTGGTGCAGGAGCAACTCGCTGCAGGTCACATAGAGCCTTCCTCTTCCCCTTGGAATACACCCATCTTTGTGATTAAGAAAAAATATGGTAAATAGAGGCTCCTACAGGACCTCAGGACTGGTAATAAGGTTATGATCCCTATGGGGGCCTTTCAGCCCAGTCTTCCTACCCCTGCAGCCATTCCTAAAGACCTTTTTAAAATTATTATTGATTTAAAAGATTGTTTCTTCACTGACCCCTTACAACCCGATGACTGCTCTCATTTTGCTTTCAGTCTCTCACAAATTAATTTCCAGGGACCCATGGACTGGTTCCAGTGGTGAGTATTTCCCCAGGGCATGACTAACAGTTCTACCTTGACCCAGAAATATGTTGCTCAAGCCATTTATCCCATCTGTGAGTCCTGGCCACAAGCCTATATTTTGTATTACACAGAAGATATTCTCCTTGGGGCTCTAACCAAACCACAGGCCTTAGAATGTCTCCAACAACTCTAGATAGTCCTGTCCTCTCGAGGCTTAAAAATTGTCCCTGATAAGATTCAATTCCAAGCTGCTTATGCATATTTAGGCTTCCAGCTTTTACAAGATCGAGTCTTTACTCCAAAGATAGAACTTCACTTGGCCTCTTTTAAAACTTTACATGACTTTCAACAACTCTTGAGCAATTTAAAGTTTCTTCACCCTTATCTAAACCTTCCACCTAATGTCCTGCTTCCCCTAAATAATCTGTTGATGAGAGATGCTCCCCCACTCTCCCCCCCCCCGTGCTCACTCACTCCTCAAACTATAGAGGCTCTTGAGCAGATTGGTCAGGCCATATACTCCCAGGCTGTCTTCCAGTTCGACCCAGGTTCCCCCCTGCATTTTCTTGTATTCGTTACCTCCCACTCTCCTTTAGGGATTTTTTTTTTTTTGGCAAAGGACTCCAGGAAATTCCTCTGGACATCCCTTATTGTGGGTCCCTCTTCACTCCAAGCCTAGTAAAGTCCTGGTCACTTATTATTCCTTGCCTTCAGGTCTAATTTTAAAGGATAGAAAGTTAGCCAGACAGCATTTTGGCAAAGACCCCAATATTCTCACTGTCCCCTATACCTCAGAACAGGTTGATTGGCTTTTTCAGACTGATAATGATTGGACTACTGTATGTGCTGCCTTTGCTGGCACTATTGACAATCATTTTCCAAATGACGCCCTTATACAGTTTCCCAGAGTTCATCCCTTTGTGTTTCCCAGAGTTACCTCCAAACAACCAGTAAAAGAGGGGATTACAGTCTTCACTGATGGCTCTTCAAATGGGAGTGCCACTTAAGTCTCACACGATGAGGCCTTTGTGTCCCATTTCCCGTATTCCTCTGCACAGTTGATTGAACTATTTGCAGTCCAACAGGTTTTTAAAAGATTATGCTCCTCCCCCTTTAATCTATATACTGATAGTGCTTATGTAGTAGATTCCATTCCCCTACTTGAGATGGTCCCATACATCTGGACCACTTCTATGGCCTTCCATCTATTTGCTGAAATTCAACAGCTCATTCTTAAAAGAACTGCCCCTTTCTTTGTGGGCCATTTAAGAGCACATACAGGCTTGAAGGGCCCCCTCTCAGAGGGTAATGTTAAGGCAGACGAAGCCACCCTCCTTGCCTCTGCTCTTCTGTCCACTCCCTTGATCAAGGCCCAACAAGAACATGCTCTTCTTTTCTCCATTCTACCCCCTCTCTCTTCTCTGTCTTGGCATTCCCCTACTTCCAGTCTTTCCAGGACCAGGGGTCTCTCCTTCCATCTTCTTGGAATCTATTGATATGCAAATTGTGTCTATGGTATTCTGAGATTCTGGGAAAAGAGGGAGGGAAGGGGGCTTATGGGACTTTTGGGGAGGGAGGAAACGGGAAAGGGAAAATGATTTTGAATGTAAATAAAAGAAACTTAGAAAATAAAATAAAATTAAAAAAAAAGAACATGTTCTTCATCACCTCAATGTCTCCACTTTGAGACAAATTTTTTAAAATCTCTAGGGAACAAGCTCGATCCACAGTTAAAGTCTGCCCAGCCAGTGTTTCTCTACACCCCACTCCTCATCTGGGAGTCAACCCAAGATGTTTGCTCTCAAATGAACGTTGGCAGGTGGACATGACCCACTTCCTTTCATTTGGAAGGTCTAAATTTGTTCATGTCACAATTGATACCTTCAGCGGTTTCCTCTTGCTTTCCCCCTTTCCGGTGAGGCTTCTAAAGATGTTATTGCTCATATCATCCAATGCATGACTATTATGGGAAGGCCTCAAGTTGATAAAACAGATAATGGTCCTGCTTACACCAGTGCTAAGATTCAAAATTTTTGTTCTCTCCTTGGTATCAAACAAGTCACTGGTATCCCCTATAACCCTCAGGGTCAGGGAATTGTTGAACAAGCACACCGAACCTAAAAAAATATGCTTCAGTGTCTTTCAGCCTCCCTGGAGAACTTTATGACCCCCTCACCTTGTAATAAGCTTGCTCATGCTTTATTTGTTCTCAACTTTTTGAGACTACATGATGAGAGCCGTTTGGCTGCTGTTTGCCATTGGCATACCAGCTCCAAGCATTCTCATGCCTCAGTTCTCTGGAGAGACCCTCTTACCAATAAGTGGAGAGGACCAGACCCCATGCTCAATTGGGGTCATGGCTCAGTGTGTATTTATGATAAAAAAAAAAAATTCTGAGCCCAAATGACTCCCTGAATGTCTTCTGAAACATGTTAATTCCATGTCGAGAATGGAGCACTTGCCTCCCCCTGAGACTCACTCTCCTCCTTTTTCAGATGCTGCTACCTCTCCAGATTCTGGTGTTCCTGGTGACCCTACGATGGTGACTGCGATTAAGCTCTCCTATAACCCCTCATCGGGAAATTCCTATAGACACATGACTTGGAATTTTGCCTGGGTGGTCCTCTCAGAAAGAAAGGACCCTGTCTGGTCTACCTCTAAATTATCCAATCAAGTTTGGTGGCCAGATGTCTTAACTCCTGACCTTTGCAGGTTCACACTCGGGGCTGGACTCCCCTGGGGGCTTGAACATCTCCTGGATCTCTCTTTTGTTCCAGAGAACGATCTGCCCACCCCCACGACTGGCCAGGTTGGAGCACAAAATTTGTTCAGCTCCACCCATCGCTCCTCCAAACCTGGATGTAGTAACTCAGTGTGAAGCACCCTCTTAAAAGGAACCGAGTTTTATGTTTGTCCTGAGTTCCACTGTGAACAGTCACTGTCAAACAAGTGTGGAGGCAAAGTTGATCATTTTTGTGCCTGCTGGGGCTATGAGACCACAGGGGACATTTGTTGGAAATCCTCCTCTTCGTGGGATTACATCCAGGTAAGACATAAATTCACACCCCCACACTAACACCCTAACAATTGATGAATCTTGCAAAGCCTCTGATTCCTCCACGAGGGGGTGCTGTGTTCCCCTGCAGATGAAACTTACCACTTCAGGAAAATAACTGGCAGAAAGGCTATGACTGGGGCCTTCGCCTCTATCAATCCAGCACAGATACAGGCATTACCTTTACTATCAAATTACTCAAAGAACCCTTATATCATTCCCAGCCAGTCCCAGTAGGGCCCAATTCCATGCTGGTACCTCGGCCTACTCTTCCTAGAGGGACTGACTAGGACACCACCCGTGGCCCCTCTCTGGTGAGCACCTCCCTGCCCTCTGACATTACCCACCAGCCGTTAGCCACAACTCTACCTGTGCCACCCCCGCAAGAACCTTTTACTAAAAGTCTTGTCCTTTCCCTTGTCAATCAGAACTTTTTGACCCTAAATGAAACCTCCCCTGATCTTATTGAAGATTTCTGGTTATGTTATTATTCTCAGCCCCCTTTTTATGAAGGAACTGCTGTTCCTGGCGATCCCCTCTATACTAATGACTCCCACCACTGCCGCTGGCAAATGGACTCCTGGTCAGGTCTTTCACTGACTCAGGTGTCTGGCCTGGTACTCTGTATGACCATGAAGGAAACAGATATCCCTTCAGATTATACTCACCTGTGTAATGAAACTTTTGCTCCTTCCTTTGATTACACTTTTATGCTTTCCCCCAATGATACCTTGTGGGTCTGTATTGATGGGCTCACTCCTTGCCTCTATACCGCAGCTTTCCAAACTACACTGGCCTTTAGGATGTCCAAATTTTGCATCCTCATCAAGATGGTACCTTGCTTAGTTTACTATCACTCTGAGGATTTCTTCCACTTGTGGGATCAGTCTAAGGATGGCTTCACTTCGTTGAGCTGCTCCTGCAGGGAACCTATCTCTGCCATTACTATCTCTGTCCTACTTGGCTTTGGAGCTGTGGGAGCAGGGACAGGTATCACTTCCCTTGTTCTTTCTAACTCCAGGTACATCTAGCTTCGTGCTACCATTGATCAAGATGTCCAACGCCTCCAGCAGGGGATAGATGTTCTTTCTAATTCTATTGATTCTCTAGCTAAAGTAGTCCTCCAAAATAGACAAGGACTTGACCTCCTCTTTCTCCAACATGGGGGACTCTGTGTAGCATTAAAGGAAGAGTGCTGCTTCTATACTAACAAAACATGGGTAGTCAGAGAAGGATTAGAAAAATGAAAGAAAGAAAGAAAGAAAGAAAGAAAGAAAGAAAGAAAGAAAGAAAGAAAGAAAGAAAGAAAGAAAGAAAAACAGGCAGGAAGTTGGTATAAAAATTGGTTTTCCACCTCCCCATGGCTTACCACACTTTTACCTAGGATTTTAGGACCTTTTGTGGGCCTGATGTTGTTATATTCTTTTGAACGTAGGCTTTTAATCTACTCACCACCTTAATCAAACAACAGGTCGATAACCTGGCTGCCAAGCCCATTCAGGTACATTACCATTGGTTGGCTATGGAAGATCAAGAGATGGCTATACAATCCTCTGAGACAGTCACAAAACAGCCTAAATGGCACAATCATGTACCCTGGCAAAAATAGTGTCTCTGTCTCTGCCATTCCAGTCAGGACTCCAGAAAGAGCCCCCTTTTACAAATTCTGCAAAATCGAGGCACACAATGGTAGCTTGTTATCCTGATGAGTAGATGACCAAAGATGTGCACTTTCCCAAGGCCATGCCCACCTAATAAAGGAATCCCTGGGGACTGGCAGGGATCTCCAATGATGGGCAAGGGCAAAGGCAAAGGTCGAATCCTAAGATAGGCACTACTCCACCTTTCTGGGGCCTCTTCTATTCAATCCTCTGATGGCTACCCTACCCCTGCTCATTTCTATAAAGAGAAGGGTGAGAGGGCAGGAGCCACTCTCACACTGATCTTCAGCTCCCTTTCATTGCTACTGGCAGGCTCAGCTATTGAGGTTCATTTAAGTTGAAAAGATACTAGCTCTTGATTTAGCCAAGTTAGCTAACCAAAGTGAGTAGGTTAGAACAAACATAGCTCTTCCACGGTTGGGTCGCCTAGAGACATAACCTGCACCCACCTTCCCTTGATTTTTAGCTAATCAATATCCTGCAGCTGTGGCCAATTTCCCTCTAAGGTCCTGAGAACAAGTCAAAGCAAGTCTCCTGAGATAACGTTTACATCCTGAGATCATGCCTACCCCCATCCCTACATTCTGATTGCTCCCCTTTATATTACAGGGTGAGGAAATAATTACAGTTTGATCAGAATTTCTGTCTTTCTGTCAGTTCTTTGTCCTCCATTCTCTCCTAGGTGCCCCTGAGACTACCTCTCCCCTCTCCCCCCCACCCCACCCCCCTCCACCCCCCGTCAACCCACGGGTCGGGGCAGGAAAGTTTCCTATACTTTTTTTTTTCTTTTTGGATTTTTTTAATTGTATTTTTCTTTTTTTTCTTTTTTCTTTTTTTATTTTTTATACTTTTATTTACATTCAAAATCATTTCCCCTTTCCCATTTCCTCCCTCCCCGAAGTCCCATAAGCCCCCTTCCCTCCCTCTTTTCCTATACTTCTATTGAGATTTTGATTTAGTAACATTCAGGTTCTTGGAGGAGTATTGTCCAACCATGCAGTGTCTTATTCAATATTAAAAATAAGAAGAAGAAAAAGAGAAAATATTTTTCAATTTATTTATACCACAGTAAATTTCTGTAGGGATTTTTTAAAAGTAGTTTTCCATCATAATTTTTCTTAAATCCTTAGTTTTTCTTGACTCTTCATTCTACGTCTGTTATCCTCTGTTATCTACCCTTATCTCTTGTAAAAGGTTATGTCTCCATTATCCTCATATGTCTTTTAATATAATTTGTTCTGCTGAGCACTTCATTGAAGGGCACTTATTTCCCTTTCCTTTTTATCTGATAAATCCCCTTGAGTTTCTTGGCCTTGGAGTATTCTAACTTCAAGAGAAGAAACTCAAAATTTGAAAGTAGAAATTCCACAGGAAATTGGATATAAAAAATTCACATGGGATTTTTAGAAGTTATTAATTAAAGCATGATACTGCCCCTTTTTTTCTCAGTTTTTTTTCTACAGACCTTTTTATTCTATCATTCTTGGCTCATTTTTTGTCAAATTTCTTAATTTCATTTTTCTTCATATATAAACAAAATTATATTATATTATATAAATATACCAAGAACATTGTCCATTTAGCAGCAGATGAATATATAGGTTGCATTCATTTCCTGGCTGTCATAAGTAAAGTAACAACATACATGGATGTGTACATATCTCTATATTTTGCATTTCAATTGCTATAAAGAGACACCATGAGCAAGGAAACTCTTATAGAGCAAAATATTAAATTGAGGTTAGTTTACAAGTTCTGAGATTCAGTCCATTATCATCAAGTCAGGCAGCATGGCAGAATCTAGACAGGTATGACTCTGGAAGAGGAGACCAGAGTTCTACATATTCTTATGAAGACAAACAGGAGAAGACTGCCTTCCAGGCAGTTATGTGGAAGACTTCTCAAAGCCTACCCCCACAATATTAATATTTCCCTATGAAAATGTGGGAAGTCTTCCCTTTTTCTAGTGTCTTATACAATTTCTTTATTTGATATTTGTAGTGGCTATTCCTGGTTGTCAACTTGATTAAATCTGGAATGAACTAAACAAGAATTGGAAGGCTCACCTATAATCCTAATCTGGATCCTCAGAGATACAAGTTTCTGACCTGGAGATCTTGATGCATAGTGACTATTAATTCCAGAAGATTAAAATTAGGGAATCTCTGAGATTAATCATCTGGGATTAAAGGTGTAGTGGCACATGCCTTTAATCTGGGCCACACCCTCTGCTGGAGACCTATATAAGGACATTGGAAGAAGGAAGATTTCACTCTGGCTTTTCCCAGCCTATGTCGTGGGACGGAGCAACTGCTAGATCCTTGGACATTCATCCATGGCTGCCTTGTGGGACTGGGCAACTGCTATATCCTTGGACTTCCATGCACAAATACTGCTGACTATTGTTGGGGAGTTGAACTACAAGCTGTAAGTCAACCACAAATTCCCTAACTGTATAGGGACTACCCATATGTTCTGTGACTCTAGAGAACCCTAACTAATAAAATATTATAAATTTTTATTGTGCAAGTACTCCCTTTCTTTGAAATATCTTATTCCAAGATATTTTTGATGCTGGAGTGAAAGTGATTATTTACTGATACAAGTATTTTCAATGACTTTGACAAATCATTAATAACCTTTTTCTAGTTGAAGAATTGATATATGTATTGTTTTTGGATACTGTAGAGATATTTCATCCTTCATTCACATATTTATACAACTCACTTTACTTGACTAAGTGATTTAATCCTTTGATATTGTCTCCAAAGCTTGATATTTTGTCATCCATATCTATAGACATACCAGGTATGGCTTGGTTGGAGGTAGGTTTGAAATTGTAGAGATTACATGTGGAAAAGCTGTGGACAGAAACTCACTTGGCACTGGTGAGCTTTATTTTATTTTTTTTTATTTATTTTTTATTTTTTTTGTTTTTCTAAGTTTTTTTTTATTTACATTCAAAATCATTTCCCCTTTCCCATTTCCTCCCTCCACGAAAGTCCCTTAAGCCCCCTTCCCTCCCTCTTTTCCCCATTCAACCCCATCTCGCTTCTCTGTCCTGACATTCCCCTACATCCAGTCTTCCCAGGACCAGGGGTCTCTCCTTCCATCTTCTTGGAAATCTATTGATATGCGAATTGAGTCTATGGAATTCCGAGATTCTGGGTTAATATCCCCTTATCAGTGACTGCATACCATATGTGTTCTTTTGTGATTGAGTTACCTCACTAAGGATGATATTTTCAAGTTCTGACCATTTACCTAGGAATTTCGTGAATTCATTTTTTTTTAATTGCAGAGTAGTATTCCATTGTGTAGATATACCACATCTTCTGAATCCATTCTTCTGTTGAGGGAAATCTGGGTTCTTTCCAGCTTCTGGCTATTATAAATAAGGCTGCTATGAACATAGTGGAGCATGAGTCCTTATTGCATGCAGGTAAAGCCTCTGGGTATATGCCCAGGAGTGGTATAGCCAGATCCTCCGGGAGTGTCATGCCCAGTGTTCTGAGGAACCGCCAGACTGATTTCCAGAGTGGTTGTACCAGCTTGCAATCTCACCAACAGTGGAGGAGTGTTCCTCTTTCTCCACATCCTCGCCAACAACTGCTGTCTCCTGTGTTTTTGATCTTAGCCATCCTGACTGGTGTGAGATGGAATCTAAGGGTTGTTTTGATTTGCATTTCCTTAATGACTAAGGATGATGAACATCTCTTTAGGTGCTTCTCAGCCATTAGATATTGTTCAGGTGAGAACTATTTGTTTAGCTCTGTACCCCATTTTTTAATAGGGTTAATTGCCTCTCTGGAGTTTAACTTCTTGAGTTCTTTGTATATATTGGATATTAGCCCTCTGTCGGATGTAGGGTTGGTAAAGATCATTTCCCAGTTAGTTGGTTGCCGCTTTGTCTTTTTGACAGTGTCTTTTGCCTTGCAAAAACTTTGTAATTTAATGAGGTCCCATTTGTCAATTCTTGATCTTAGAGTATAAGCTATTGGAGTTCTATTCAGGAAATTCTCCCCTGTGCCCATATGTTCAAGGTACTTCCCTAGTTTCCTTTCTATTAGTTTCAGTGTGTCTGGTTTTATGTGGATGTCCTTGATCCACTTGGAATTGAGCTTAGTGCAAGGAGATAAGAATGGGTCAATTTGCATTCTTCTGCATGTTGACCTCCAGTTGAGCCAGCACTATTTGTTGAAAAGGCTATCTTTTTTCCACTGCATGGTTTTAGCTCCTTTGTCAAAGATCAAGTGACCATAGGAGTGTGGATTCATTTCTGGGTCTTCAATTCTGTTCCATTGATCTATATGCCTGTCACTGTACCAATACCATGTGGTTTTTAACACTATTGCTCTGTAGTACAGCTTGAGGTCCAGGATACTGATTCCCCCAGAGTTCTTTTACTCTTGAGAACAGTTTTAGCTATCCTGGGTTTTCTGTTATTCCAGATGAATTTTTGAATTTCTCTTCCTAACTCTATGAAGAATTGAGTTGGGATTTTGATGGGGATTGCATTGAATCTGTATATTGTTTTTGGCAAGATGGTCATTTTTATTATATATATATATATAATATATATAATATATATATTATATAGGATTATATATTAATCCTGCCAATCTATGAGCATGGCAGATTTTTCCATCTTCTGAGGTCTTCTTCAATTTCTTTCTTCAGAGCCTTGAAATTCTTGTCATACAGATCTATCACTTGTTTGGTTAGAATCACACCAAGATACTTTATATGGTTTGTGGCTATCATGAAGGATATCATTCCTCTTACTTCTTTCTCAGCCTGCTTATCCTTTGAGTATAGGAAGGCTACTGACTTGCTTGAGTTGATTTTATATCTTGCCACTTTGCTGAAGTTGTTTATCAGCTGTAGGAGTTCTCTGGTGGAGTTCTTCGGGTCGCTTAAGTATACTATCATATCGTCTGCAAATAGTGATAGTTTGACTTCTTCCTTTCCAAGTTGTATCCCTTTGACCTCCTTTTGTTGTCTAATTGCTCTAAAAATATGGAAGGCTTCATGAATTTGCGTGTTATCCTTGCGCAGAGGCCATGCTAGTCTTCTCTGTATCGTTCCAATTTTAGTATATGTGCTGCCGAAGCGAGCACTGGTGAACTTTATCACTGGAGCTAGACCTTATTTTGTGGAAAATGCCTTACCCCAATTCTTGTTTAGTTTTGTTATTTATTACTTTTCATTTTCTCATAACTGCATGATGCAAACTGTACTATTCACATTTAAACCTTATAAAGAAAAGGATAAAGAACAATACACACATACACACTTGCCTGCACACACACACACACACACACACACACACACACACACACGCACACACACAAGAGCACATACATACTTGAGAGTCTCAGTATGTATGATTGTATTATTTTATCATTTGTAATTTTGCCTCTGACGTTTTGTCATGATTGATACTCTCTAGCCACTTTATAGAACTAATTGCCTTATTTCCAATTGTCATTAGAATTTTATCATCTGATTATTTTAATCCTTTTCAAATATGTCATCTATCCCCTGAAAATTGGACATTCCCAGAAAATGTTGATTACAACTTTAGCTTTGATTTCCTCAAAGAAAAGACATGCGCTAAGTTAAAGACTTTAGATTATGTGTTTAGATATTAGTATATCATGATATATTGTTACAATTGACTGTGTGTCTCTTTATCTAGCACTGTGAAATAGATATAGTATACACCTTTCCACTTACACTACAGGGGTGATAAATGAATTTTGAGGTGAAATTAAGATGCAAAACAGCTGGTTTATAATCTCTAGAAAACATGCATATTCCAGAAACAAAGATGTGATTGGAAACGAGAAGTCTATTCAGAAATAATCATCACTCTACATCCATACTCACTGTAGTGAAACTCCTTTAAAGTATATTATATGAACTATATAACAGTGTTTCTAAATGGACTATTAGTTATCCAGTCACAGTCTTTTAAAAAAATGCTCAAGGCAACAGACTGTCTTCAAATCACAGACAAAAAAAATGCTGAGATTATCTAATATACTCTTTATAAACTTACATAAAGAAAATAATAATCAGAGATATGAATCAATGTCAGTTAATTAAACTCTTGGAAACTTTGTTTTTAATGAACTGAGTTATAATTGCATAAGTTTAATTTTGTACAACCAGAATGTCAAATGTTTTGCAATCTTTCTACTTAGCAGAAAAAGATTTTTTTTTAATATAACTAGAGTATAAAACAGAGAGCAGGTAAACTGAAGTTTTCAGAGCATTCATTTGAAAACATCAGAAGTCACATTTTATACATAACAAAACTGACAAAATGTATAAAACATCTTGCTTGTGCAATAAATGTGATACTGGTTATATTAAATGAAATTCTAAAGGAAGTAAATGTTGCCAGATATTATAAGTATAGGGGTACAAGAGCATAAATGCTAGAAACAATATCCTTGTACAACATTTTTATATATGTAAGAAGAAAAACATTAGCATATTACTCTTCAATAGATAGCAACAAAATAGAATACATATTTATCATATATAAATATGGCTTTTCAATCAGTCTTAAAATAAATGCCATTTTATGGGTTGTAAGATTTACTTTTTTATAGGTATAATTTTTAAAACTGAATAAACTGTCAAAGGAGAGGTTCATGTATTTACTCTCTCCCTGAAGCCACAATATATACTTCAATCTGGGTTCTCCGTCCTCAGGTTCATAACTCTGCATACAATTCCATATCTGCCTTCTGCTGCCAGGGACACCCAGGTAAGCTTGCTGACACCCTGGACAACCAAATGAGATACCCACACCCTGAAAACTGCCTTCTGAGACTCCAGCAAGCCCATAAGCCTTCAAGTCTACACCCTTCCCTCTGCATTCCATCTTCTAATTAAGGTAGGATACCCACTTCCCAATCCGCTGCCGGCTTGGACCCTAGTAATCCCTGTAGTCTTGAGGTCCACTTTTCCCATTCACACCTCTACCTACATTCTTGGATCTGCATCCCACTCCCCAAGATATGGGTAACATGCCTCCTCGGAGGTCTGATGCCACCCAGGACAAAAACCTATTATGCCCACACCCCAATCTCCCACCTACTGAAGCATAGGAGCCTTGAGGTTTACCTTGTCCCCTCTGCATTCCATCTTCCCACCAACATCACTAACTGCAATCCTCCTAGGAGAGTTCTTATACTAATGATTTAAAAGTACACTTGAAAGCTCTAGAAAAAAAAAGAAGTAAACACTCCCAAAAGGAATTGACAGCAAAAAATAATTGAGCTCAGAGATGAAATCAATCAATCAGAAACAAAGAGAACAATGAAAAAATCATCAAAACCAAGAGCTGTTTATTTAAGAAAATTAACAAGGTAGTCAAACCCTTAGCCAAACTAAAAGGCAGACAGAAAATATCCAAATTAACATGATCAGGAATGAAAAGTGAGATATAACAACAGACACTGAGGAAATTCAAATAATCTTCATGTTTCATTTCAAAAGCCTGTATTCCACAAAATTCTAAAATCTTAATGAAATGGATGATTTTCTATACACCTACCACTTTCCAAATTTAAATCAAAATCAGGCAAATAATTTATATACTCTTATAACCCCTAAGGTAATAGAAGTCTTTAAAAGTCTCACAACAACAACAACAACCAGCCCCTGGTCAGGCTGCTGTGTTTTGTAAAAAGATAAGAAGTGAAGCAATATGTTTGGTGAATGTGTAGGTATGGGGGAAGGGGTTCCCTCGACAAGCCCATGATAAGACATACATTCTGCCTGAAAGAACAGCCACACTGTATAGAATAGACTATTCAAGGCATGGGGAGGGAAGTTGAGAGGGTAGTAGTGACAGAGAACATGAGAGAGAGAGAGAGAGAGAGAGAGAGAGAGAGAGAGAGAGAGAGAGAGAGAGAGAGAGAGAGAGAGAGAGAGAGAGAGAAAGAGAGAGAGAGAGGAGAAATAGAGGATGGCCATGAGCATGGAGAGAGAGGAAGTAGGGGAATGGGTAGAGAAAGGGGCAGTGGTGAGAGGACAGAGCTGGAGCATGAAAGCAAGAACAAAAGATAATAGAAGGGCAAGCAACAGCTTTTATAATGAGTCAGGCACACTTGGCTATTGCCAGGTAACTGTGGTACAGAGCTTAGACAAAATGCTAACACAAGCAGTCACTAAGATTTTCCCAACATAAAGCTCTGGCACTGGTGGTTTTAATACAGAATTCTGTCAGACCTACAAAGAATATCTAATAGCAATATTCTTCAACTATTCCACAATACAGACACAGAAGAAACTTTGACAAATTCATTCTGTGAGACCACAGCCACCTTGATACCTAGACCACACAAAGACTCAACAAAGAAAGAGAATTTCAGACCAATCTCTTTTATAAACATTGATGCAAAAATACCCAATAAAAATTTCCAAATCAGATATAAGAACATATCAAAAATATCATCCAATATGATCAAGTGGGTTTCATCCCAGGGAGGCTGGGGTAATTAAATATATAGAGACCACCTCCAATAGTCAGCACTCCCAATGGAGTAATGTGGAAATGAACCCACCTACAAAACTTTTGATTCAAAATTGGTCCTGTCTAAAAGAAATGCAAAGAAAAAGATGGAGCAGAGACTGTAGGAATAGGCACCCAGTGAATGACCCATTTTAAAACCCATTCTATGAGTAGGTACCAATTGTTCAATATTGATGATGCTATGCATTTCTTGCAGACATGAGTGTAGCAGAGTAGACCTCTAAGACACTCTACCTAGCAGCGGCCTGAGACAGATGCAGTTACCCACAAACAAACATTTTAAGGAGGTAGTCAACCCCGGCAGAATTGTTAGGTTGTAGTGGGAATTATTTAAAAAAGAGTACTGCCCTACCAGGCCTCTGCACCAAGTCCCACTCAGGGTGGCTCTCACATTGCTGCTGAGCCATTCTTTTACAGCTAGTTGTCACAGCATCCCAGCTGTGTTTCCTTTCCACCATAGACTCTGTAAATGGAAGGAGTCCCATGCTTCTGCCCAGCACTCACTCCTTCCTAGTACCCGATAAAGCATAACTCTTAAACTTGAATAGTTAACCAGACATATTTATTTATATGAAACTCCCAATTTGGTAATGCCAATTTACAATGATAAGTATTATCCCAATATTTCTAATCTCTCCAAAATATCAGAAATGCGTCTGAAGCATCTTGATATCTGTGAAGAACTGGGTCAACAACTCTTCATAACTTCTTCAAGCTGAATATGTTGAGATATTGTGAAGAAGGTTGAGGAAGGATAGGAAAACAGGACCAATCAGTCTCTGATGTCTGTGTCCTGACGGGATCCAGCTGAAGTCCAGGACCTCAGAAGTTCAAGCAGGTCAGTTCTGCATGTCTGACGAGGAGACTCAACCTGGCTGTATTTTCTGTAATATACAAATTTCAAAATGAAATTTTAGAATCACAAAGATAGATTTTCTGTTTGATATTCTGTAATCTAGTCCTCTGGAGGTCTCCCTCTATCATTTCTGATCCAAACAGCTCTGGAAGATGTCCAGAGCCTTCTTGCCCTTTCTAAAATCACATATCCTTGACCAGAAAAACCTTCATTTTGACCCCTCCCAGAGGAATAGTATAACCACAAAACTCAATGTCACACCCATTATGAAAATCAAAACAGTCTAAAACAAATGAAATAAGCAAAGATACTGTATGATCCTCTACTTAGGCTATCCTGGATTTTTTGTTATTACAGATAAATTTGAAAATTGCTCTAACTCTATGAAGAATTGAGGTGGAATTTTAATGGGTATTGCATTGAACTGTAGATTACCTTAGGCAAGATGGTCATTTTTACTATATTATCTCTGTCAACCCATGAGGATGGGAGATCTTTCCATCTTCTGAGATCTTCTTCAATTTCTTTCTTCAGAGACTTGAAGTTCTTGTCATACAGATATTTTGCATGCTTGGTTAGAGTCTCACCAAGGTATTTTATATCATTTGTGCCTATTGTGAAGGGTGTCATTTCTCTAATTTCTTTCTGAACCTCTTTATCCTTTCTGGGTCAACTGGCAGACAACATATAGAAGGATGCAGATTGATCCATTCTTATTTCCCTGTACAAAGCTCAAGTACAAGTGGATCAAGGATCTTCACATAAAACCAGATACACTGAATCTAATAGAAGAGAAAGAGGGGGAGAACCTGGAGCACATGGGCACAGGGGATATTTTGCTGAACAGAACACCAATAGCTTCTTCTCTAAGATCAAGAATTGACAAATGGGACATCATAAAATTGCAAATTTCTATATGGCAAAGGACACTGTCAATAGGACAAAAGAGCAACCAACAAATTGGGAAAAGATCTTTACCAATCCTACATCCTACAGAGGGCTAATATCTAATATATATAAAGAACTCAATAATTTGACTCCAGATAATCAAATATTAAAAATGGGGTACAGAGTTAAACAAAGAATTTTCAACGGAGGAATACCAGATGGCTGAGAAAAACCTAAAGAAATGTTCGACATCCTTAGTCATCAGGGAAATGCAAATCAAAACAGCCCTGAGATTCCACCTCACAACAGTCAGAATGGCTAAGATGAAAAACTCAGGGGACAACAAATGCTGGAGAGGATGTGGGGAAAGAGGAACATTTCTCCATTACTGGTGGGATTGCAAGATGGTCAAACCACTCTGGAAATCAGTTTGATAGTTCCTAAGAAAATTAGACATAGTACTACCTGAGGACCCAACTATACCACTCCTGAGAGATGCTCCAACATGTAATAAGAATACCTGCTCCACTATGTTCATAGAAGCATAATTTATAATAGCCAGAATCTGGAAAGAACCCAGATGTCCCTCAGTAGAGGAATGGATACAGAAAATGTGGTACATTTCCAGAATGGAGTACTACTCAGCTATTAAAAACAATGAATTCATGATATTCTTATGCAAATGAATGGAGCTAGAAAATATCATCCTGAGTGAAGTAATACAATCACAAAAGAATGCACATGGTATGCACTTCCTGATAAGTGGATATTTGCCCAAAAGTTCAGAATACCCAAAATACAACACACAGACCACATGAAGCTCAAGAAAAAGGAAGACAAAACTGTAGATACTTTTATCCTTATTGGAAAGTGGACCAAAATACCCACTGCTCACAGCCAACCAATAGAATGAGCTTATGGCCCCCAATGGAGTAGCTCAAGAAAGGACCCAAGGAGTTGAAGAGCACCCTGCAGGAGGAATAATAATATGTACTAACCAGTACCCCCAGATCTCCCAGGGACTAAATCACCATCCAAAGAGTACATTGGAGGCACCCATGGCTCCAGCTACATATGTAGCAGACGATGACCATTTCAGACATCTGTGAGAGAAGAGGCCATTGGTCCTGTGAAGGCTAGACTCCTCTGGATAGGGAAATGAAAATCAGGAAATTGAAGGGAGGGGTGAGCAGGTGGAGGGGGGATTGGATAGTTTGTTTTTGGAGGGGTAAAGTGGAACAGGGATACCATTTGAAATGTAAATAAAGCAAATATCTAATCAATAAAAATGAAGAAGAAGGAGAAGAAGAAGAAGAAGAAGAAGAAGAAGAAGAAGAAGAAGAAGAAGAAGAAGAAGAAGAAGAAGAAATAAACTCCCAATTTAATAATGCCAATTTACAATGATAAAATTTTATCCCAACATTTCTAACCTCTCCAAAACACCAGAAGTATGTCTGAAGCCATCTGATATCTGTGTCTCTCCCTCTCTGCTCTGCTTGTGCAGTCCTCTGTGCCTCCATCTATGCTTAGCTCTTCCTCCTCTCCTCTCCAATCACTGGCATCTCACTGCCTCAATGTGAATGGATAAGAAATGTCATGCAACATCAGGTAAAGGATTAAAGGCCTTCAGCGAGAAGGCAACTCCACAGGAAGACCAATAGTGTCAATTTAGCTGGACCAGGGGGAGCTCTCAGAGACTGAGGCAACAACAAAGAAGCATACATAGACTGACTTAAGGATCCTAGCATATATGTAACATAGGGCTCCTACATCTGGCCTCAGTAGGAGGGGCTACTCCTAATCCTTTAGAGACTTGATTCACCAAAGTGGGGAGTTACTGGGGGAGGCTGCTATCCTAGAAGCAATGGGGAGGAGACAGGAGCTCTATGAAGAGAGATTGGGAGGGGGCAACTTTTCAGATGTAAATTAATTAATTATTTTAATAAAAAAGAAAATCCATCACGTAGACAAAATGAATAGATAACAACAACAACAACAACAACAACAACAACAAAATTAAAAAACAAATATTGATAGTCTTCTCATCACTTGCCTCCAGGGACTGATTGAAAAATGAACCCAAATGAGATGGAAAATAAACCTCCTGCTTTTGCATCCATCTACACTTCTGTGTCTCACTTAGGGTGCATCTTGATGTAAGTACCACAGACTGAAGGCATTTGAGAGAAAGGGAATCCCAGGAGTACAGATACACAGGCTTGCTGGACAGAGAAGCTACAGTTAGAGACATCAAGAGCAGTTAAGACCAGAGATAACTAGCTGGCAAAAGGCAAATGCAAGTTCATTACCAACAGAAACCAAGGCAAGGTGGCACCATCAGAACCCAGCTCTCCCACAACAGCAAATCTTGGATACTCTACACATCAGAAAAGCAAGAGCTAGATTTAAAATCACATCCCATGATGCTGATAGAGGACTTCAAGACAGACATAAATAACTGCCTTAAAGAAATACAGGAAAACATGGGTCAACAGGTAGAAGCCGTTAAAGAGGAAACACAGAAATCACTTAAAGAAATAGAGGAGAATATGTGTCAACAGACAGAAGCCCTGGAAACACAAATATCACTTAAAGAAACACAGGAGAACATGGGTCAACAGGTAGAAGCCCTTAAATAGGAAACACAAAATCCCTTAAATAATTTCAGTAAAACACAAACAAACAAGTGAAGGAACTGAGCAAATCTATCCAGGATCTAAAAATGGAAGGAGAAACAATAAAGAAATCACAAAGTGCGACATCTCAGGAGATAGAAAACCTTGGAATGAATTCAGGAGTGATAGATGCAAGCATCAAAAAGAGAATACAGGAGACAAAAGAAAGAATCTTGGATGCTGAAGATTCCATAGAAAACATTGACTCAACAATCAAACAAAATGAAAAATGCAAAAAGCTTGTAACCAAAAACATCCAGGAAATCCAGGACACAATGAGAAAACCAAACCTGAGGATTATAGGTATAGAAGAGGGTAAAGATTTGCAACATAAAGGGCAAGTAAATATCTTCAACAAAATTATAGAAGAAAAATTCCCTAACCTAAAGAAAGAGATGACCATGAACATAAAAGAAGCCTATAGAACTCCAAACAGACTGGACCAGAGCAGAAATTCCTCCCCTCACATAATAATCAAAACACCAAATGCACTAAACAAAGAAAGAATATTAAAAGCAGTAAGGGAAAAAGTCAAGTAACATATAAAGGCAGACCTATCAGAATTGCACCAGACTTCTCACCAGAAACTATGAAAGCTAGAAAATCCTGGGCAGATGTTATACAGACCCTAAGAGAACATAAATGTCAGCCCAGGCTACTATACCCAGCAAAACTCTCAATTACCATAGATGGAGAAAACAAGACATTCCATGACTAAAGCAAATTTACACAATATCTTTCCACAAATCCAGCTCTACAAAGGATAAAGGGTGGAAAATACCAACACAAGGTGGGAAGCCACACCCTAGAAAAAGCAGTAATCTTCTTTCAGCAAACCCAAAGAAGATATCAACACAATTTCACCTTTAACAAAGAAGATAATAGTAAGCAGTAATCACTTTTCCTTAATATCTTTTAACATCAATGGTCTCAATTCTCCAATAAAAAGACATAGAGTAACAGACTGGGTACATAAACAGGACCCAACATTTTGCTGCATACAAGAAACCCAACTCAGTGACAAAGGCAGGCATTACTTCAGAGTCAAAGGATGGAAAAAATTTTCCAACTAAATGGTCCCAAGAAACAAGCTGGAGTGGCCATTCTTATATTGGATAAAATTGATTTTCAACCAAAAGTTGTCTAAAAAGAAAAGGAGGGACACTTCATACTGGTCAAAGGAAATGTCTACTAAGATGAACTCTCAGTTCTGAACATCTATGCTCCGAATGCAAGGACACCCACATTCATAAAAATATCTTTACTAAAGCTGAAAACACATATTGCACCCCACACAATAATATTGGGAAACTTCAACACTCCACTCTCAACAATGGACAAATCATGTAACTTCTATTAGGTCCTTTTCTGATATTCAAAACTCCAATGAAAACTCTGCTAGTCTCTCATGTGTCACAAATTAATTGTTCTTAGATGGCAACCAGACTTTCTTGTACTCAGAGTACATTCCAAGAAGTTGTAAAACAATTAACCAAAGGTCATAAAAAAGGGAACTAACAATATATTATAGGCGCTAGGACATCAGATATAATATTGACTAGGTTTATCTATAAAAATTTCACTTAAAACTTAGTTATGGTCTTAAACTTTCTATAAACCTGTAGAGAAGAAAAGTGATAGATGCTTAGCTAGATAATTTCTCCAAATGGCTATGCATGTAAGCATTCTCTGTTGTAAACTTCTATTTCAATTTATGACTTGGTATTTTATGTGAACTTGTGATGAACTATCTAACATGTGATCATGTATTCTGAAAGATGTTAAAGGGCTGACGATAAAGAGAACAGTCAGACCAGAAGAATTTAGGTGAGAGGAACAGAGCTGAGAGGAGAACTGAACTGAGAAGTTTTTTAGTCAGAAGAGAACAAGATTAGAAGGAGAATGCAGAGTGGAATAACTTAGAAACTATAAGTATCATAAAATGACTAAGAGAAAAACATGCAGGATGCAGAGGGAAAGAGGAAAAAAGAAGACGCTGCAGAAGGCAGAAGGAACAGGCAGGCTTCTCCTTACCATGGGACAGGACAGGTCCCACGGTAAGGACAAGACAGGCTTAGTCTTATTAAGAGAAAAAAAAAAGCTTTTTATTCTCAAAAACTTGGTTTTAATTCATTTAGCATTAAAAGAGTGAAAGCTTTTTCTTTCTCGATACAATAAACGTTGAAGTCCATTTTTCATCCAAAATGAGTGAGTTCTTTCTGCACTGGTGCTTGGTCTTTTGCTCCAATGCATATTTAAGTATAGACGTATGTGTAAGTATGTTATTGTGAGAATGTATGTGTGTGTGTGTGTGTGTGTGTGTGTGTGTGTGTAAGTATAAAATTGTGAAATGCATGCAAGCTGAGCCCAACTGAATTTGTGTGGAATTGCAAAAATGAGATCTGCATGAATCTGTATATGAACTTATATGAATATAAACATATTCACTTATGTAAAGGTTTTTCTTTCTGTGAGTGTTATTCTCTTCTCCTGGTTCAATAGAAGTGTATTGCTCTAAATTTCCCCCTAGCCTGACAAGAGGCATCTGGACAATGGGAAAAAAGCTCTAGCAACTAATCCCTTACTTAATCTCCTGTTGTTTTAGGATGAGGCACTAAGTGACTGAGACTGTAGTCTCTGGCTTCTGAGGAACACAGAAGGCAGGTCAGCTACATTAGCATAGTAACTTAGACTTAGATAAGTAAACTTTGTATTACACAGCAACCCTAAATATTCCATAAGAAAAAGTCTTACCCCAGAATTTCATAAAACAAAGTCCTCTGCTGGGGTTGGCTCCCAGCACCAAAGACCAAACAAGGAAGAACTTCAGACCAACATTGATGCAAAATACTCAACAAAATTTTGGCCAACCAAATCCAAGAATGCATCAAAACTATAAATCGCCACAATCAGTTAGGCTTCATCCCAGGGATGTAGGGATGGTTCAATATAAGGATATCCATCAATGCAATCCACTATATAACTCAAGGAAAAAAGCCACATGTTCATTTCATTAGATGCTAAAAAGGATTTTGACAAAATCCAGCATCCCTTCAAGATAAAAGTTTTGGAGAGATCGGGAATCCAAGGCCCATACCTAAACATAGTGAAAGCAATATACTACAAACCAGTAGCTAACATCAACTAAACAGAAAGAAACTTGAAGCAATCCCACTAAAATCAGTGACCAGACAAGGCCGCCCACTCTCTCCCTATCTATTCAATATAGTACTTGAGGTTCTAGCCAGAGTACTCAGACAACAAAAAGAGGTCAAATATATACAAATTTGAAAGGAAGAAGTCAAAATATCATCTATTTGCAGATGATGTGATCATATACTTAAGCTCCCCCAAAACTTCCAGCAGAGAACTCCTAAAGCTGGTAAACAACTTCAGCAAAGTGACTGAATATAAAATTACCTCAAACAAATCAATTACCTTCTTCTACTCAAAGGATAAAAAAGCTGAGAAAGAAATTAGGGAGATGACACCCTTCACAAAAGTCACAAATAATATTACATTATTACATACCTTGGTGTCACTCTAACGAAGCAAGTGAGAGATCTATCTGTATGACAATAAATTCAAGCCTATGAAGAAAGAAATCAAAGAGGATCTCAGAATATGGAAAGATCTCCCATTCTCATGGATTGGCAGGATCAGTATAATAAAATGCAACCCCATCAATATCCCAAATCAATTTTTCATAGACATAGAAAGAGCAATTCTCAAATTTGTCTGGAATAACAAAAAGCCCAGGATACCAAAAACTATTCTCCACAACTAAAGATCTCCTTGGGGAATAACCTTCCCTGATCTCAAGCTCTACTACAGAGCAATAGTGATAAAAACTGTTTGGTATTGGTATAAGCATAGGCACAAAGATGAATGGAATAGAATTGAAGACCCAGAAAAAAGCCCACACATCTAATGTCACTTAATATTTGACAAAGGAGCTAAAACCATCCAATGGATAAAAGATACCATTTTTAACAACTGGTGCTGCATCAACTTGAGGTCTGCATGCAGAGAAATGCAAATTAACCCATTCTTAATACCTTGTACAAATATCGAGCCCAAGTTGATCAAGGACCTACACATAAAACCGGACACACTGAAGTTTATAGAGGAGAAAGTAGGGAAGAATCTTGAGCATATGGGCACAGGAGAAATTTTCCTGAAATGCACACCAATGTCTTATGCTCTAAGAACAAGAAACAATAAATGTGACCTCATAAAACTGCAAAGCTTCTGTAAGGCAAAGGACATGGTCAATAGGACAAAATGGAAACCAACATATTGGGAAAAGATTTTTACCAATCCTACATCCTACCAAAGGCTAATATCTAATATATACAAAGAACTCAATAATTTGACTCCAGATAGCCAAATATTAAAAATGGGGTAGAGAGCTAAACAAAGAATTTTCAACTGAGGAATACCAGATGGCTGAGAAAAACCTAAAGAAATGTTTGACATCCTTAGTCATCAGAGAAATGCAAATTAAAACAACCCTGGGATTCCAACCCACACCAGTCAGAAAGGCAAAGATGAAAATCTCAGGGGACAGCCGATGCTGGAGAGGATGTGGGGAAAGAGAAACACTTCTCCATTTTTGGTGGGAATGTAAGCTGTTAAAATCACTCTAGAAATCAGTTTGGTGGTTCCTCAGAAAATTAGACATAGTACTACCTGACGACCCAGCTATACCATTCCTTGGCATATACCTAGGAGATGCTCCAACATATAA
Source organism: Tokudaia tokunoshimensis (assembly GCA_036184795.1). Lineage (NCBI taxonomy): Eukaryota > Metazoa > Chordata > Mammalia > Rodentia > Muridae > Tokudaia > Tokudaia tokunoshimensis. The sequence goes on along the minus strand of BTHU01000012.1, from coordinate 584,618 downwards.
TAAGGACACATGTTCCACTATGTTCGTAGCAGTCTTATTTATAGTAGCCAGAAGCTGGTAAGAGCCTAGATGTCCTTCAACAGAAGAATGGATACAGACATTGCTGTATATCTACACAATGGAGTACTATTCAGCTATTAAAAACGATGAATTTATGAAATTCCTTGGCAAATGGATGGAATTAGAAAGTGTCTTCCTGAGTGAGGTAACTCAATCATAAAAGAACACACATTGTATGGACTCACTGATAAGTGGATGTTAGCCCAAAAGCTCAAAATAAGTGAGCTAAAGTTCACAGACCACAGAAATTTCAAGAAGAAGGAGAACTGAAGTGAGGGGAGTTTGGTTCCTCTGAGAAAGGGTACAAAATACTCACAGGAGCAATAAAGGAGACAAGGTGTGGATCAGAGACTGGAAAATAAAGTCACCCAGAGACTACCCTACCTGGGAACTAATCCTATAAACAGTCACCAAACCCCGACATTATTATGGATGACAAGTAGTGCATACCAAAAGGAGCATGTCATTGTTGTCTTTGGAATGACCCTGCCAGAGCCTTACACATATAGAGTCAGATTCTAGCAGCCAACGACTGGACTGAGCGTGGGGTCCCCAGTGGAAGAGTTGGAAGGTAGACTGCAGGAGCTGAAGGCTTTCACAGCCCCATGGGAAGCACAATGATGTCAGCTACTCAGATGACCCAGGGCTCCCACAGACTAAACCATCAACCAAGGGGTACACATGGTTCCAGTCAAAAATGTGTCAGAGGAATGCCTTGTTGGGCATCAGTGGGAGGAGTGGTCCTTGATCAGGTGAAGGCTCAATAAATGTTCCAACAAAGGGAAATCGAGGGTGGGGGAGGTGGGAGTGGGTTGGGGGGAGGGGCATATATGTGGAGGCAGGGGATAGGAGGAGGGGTTGGGTGTTTTTGGGGAGGTGGGAAACTGGGAAAGGTTTTAGCATTTGAAATGTAAATGAAGATTATATTCAATAACAATAATAATAATAATAATAATAATAATATGCTCTATTACAAGAACAGTGAGGAGCATAAAGCTACTGGGGTATTTATAGACCAGGCTAGTAGAGATATCAGAAAAAAAAGCTTCAGTGCCTAGAGGGACTACAGGAAAAATCTTTGAGGAATTTAGTGTAAGTTGCTGAGAAAGTCTACCACAACAGGGAGACAGAGGAAGAGAAGGATCAAAGAAAAAGGAAGTGGACAAAATGGAGATGCAATAAAAGCAAAGCAGCATAAAAGAAATTTGCAGAGAATCGTGGTTACAGTAGTTAGTGAAAGCAGAGAAGAAGACTCCAACAAAAGTGAGACAGAGAACTCCTCAAAAATGACCACTGCACATATTGCATGGAGAGAGACCAGTGGGCCCGTGTGCCCTAAAAAACAGAAGCAGGGTGTGGCAAATCCCAGCCCTTGGTAAATGTATCCCTTAAACAATGAAGGTATTAGCTCTGGGTGAAGACAGTGATTAGGGGAGTTGAAGCTGGGAACCCCTTCTCTGAACACAGGGTAACTCTGAGGGTGGAGGGGAAACCCACTCAATTCTTGGTGGACACAGGGGCTCAATACTCAGTCCTCCAAGCCGATGGCGGTTCTCAAGAAAAAAATATCTTGGGTCCAAGGAGCCACTGGTACCAAAATGTATTCATGGACTACCTGAAGAACAGTGGAACTAGGGATAGGCTGGGTATCCCATTCATTTATGGTCATCCCAGACTCTCCCTACAATCTGTTGGGGCAAGACTTTCTCTCCAAGATGGGGGCCAAGATACACATCCTGTCCGATGGGCCACAACAAACTGGCCCAAAATTAGAGTCCATGGGTGGAGAAAAGACCTTTCTAACTGACCTCTGCTGGAAGCAAAGCTACCTGCTTTATAGACAGGAGCAGTTTTCTCCATGAATGTCAGAGAAGAGCGGGTGCTGCCATGGTAGACAGCAGGAAATCTTGCATACTCCGATGAAGCCTGCAACTGTGAGTATTATTCATTGCCCAGGATATCAGGAGGGAAGAGATTCTGGTTTGGGCTAGTAGCCAGGCAGATCAAGTGACTCAAGAAGTGTCTATGCAGGAGCCTATCCCAGTTATAGGCCTGCACGAGACATCTGTTGGAGAATAGGACTGGACAAAGGGATGGCATCATTTAAAATATGTGGAAGAAGAAAGTATTCAGATTACTAGTCATCCTATCAACTATTACCTAGAGAAGGAAAAATATGGCACATACAAGAAGGGAGAACTATACTCCCCAGAAAGCAAGCAAAAGTCTTAGTAGACCAAATGCACGGATGGACTCATTTAGAGGATAAAAATCTTGTCCAAAGAGTTAAGGGATGTAAAGTATATATAATGGACCTCAGGTTTTGGGCCAGAGAGATAGTAGAACAGTGTAAGGTATGCCAGAAAGTAAATGCTTATGAAGCCAAGAGTAAACATGGCAAAAGACCTAGGGTAGAACAGCCTGGCATATAATGGGAGGTCGATTTTACAGAAGTTAAGCCAGAAAAATATGGTTACAAATGCCTTCTAATGTTTGTGGATACTTTCTCTGGATGGTTTGAGGCTTTCCCCACCAAGCAGGAAACAGCTTCTGTGGTTTCCAAGAAGTTAGAGGAAATTTTCCCAAGATTCAGACTGCCCAAGGTAATTGGATCAGACAAAGGTCCTGCTTTTGTCTCTAAGGTAAGTCAGGGATTTGCAGATTTGTGGAATAATTGGAAGCTTCATTGTGCATACCCTCCCTAGAGATCAGGGCAAGTAGAGAGAATGAACAGATCCTAAATGAGACCTTAACTAAATTGTTCTTGGAGACTGGTGATGACTGGGTGGTGTTCCTGCTCCTGCCCCTAGCCCTGTCCTGAGCCTGGAACATCCTCTATCATTTTAACTTAATCTCTTTTGAGATCTTGTATGGGAACCCCACTCCCTTGAACTTGGCTCTTGACACACCCCCCACCAAAGAATGATGATTCAGGCTGACAAGGATCTTATGGCTCAAAGCAAGCTTTCCCAATCAGCCAACAGGAATTGTTGTCTACACTTAGTGCTATGTATAAAGCAGGTACCCCAGAGGTTCCACCCAAGTACCAAGTTGGAGATTGGGTATATGTTAAGAGAATGCATACTGATAACTTGGAAGAAAAGTGGAAAGGGCATTCCTGGTGTTGTTAAGTAATTATCTGGGTTCACATTACCCACATCAGACTAGCACCTGCACCTGACACCAACTGGATAGCAGCCACACACCCAAGCAACCCTCTCAAGGTCAAGATCACCCACACTTCTCCAAGGCCAGAGAAACTATGAGATGATTATTGTGTATGTTCCTTCTGGCACTGAGCCTCAGCACCCCCCAAAACCCTAACAAAATGAGTTGGCTAGTACACTCAGCTACTGGGCATGCAGCATGGTCCAGTATAGAGGAACATCCCTTGTTTTGGTCTCTGTAAGTAATGGTTGGCCTGACTCCTGGGATATCCCCACCCTGGAAACACATGGGAAGAGATTACCCAAATGTGAACTTGTAAATCTAAGCCTTGTCCCAGAAGCAGCCTTGAAGGGTGGGGCTTAGTGTACAGACACCCAAAGTTGAAGAGTGTCCTGCAAGAAACCCCCATATATGTGTGTCCTTGAGATAAAAGAAGCCAGCAGCAGGTCCATTAATGTTGGGGGGCAAACCACTTTTTCTGTGCTACCTGGGGATGTGAAACATTGGGAAGCACATACTGGAGACCATTCCAGGGATAGCTAAAGATTCAATGGCTAAGGTGAAAGAAAGGATAGCCAAGTAGAAGAGAGAAAGGAAACAGTCAGGGCTGGTTCAGAGTTTTGGTTTAATACCTCCCCTTGGTTAACCACCCTTATATCCACCTTGTTAGGACCCATAATTTTTCTCCTGATATTGTTGACTTTTAGACACTGTGTATTGTACAAGCTTACAGTCTTCATAAAACTGAGAATAGGACAAGTGCTGCTGATGGTCCTCCACTAACAATAGGAGACCCTGAGGACAAGACCTGAAGAGTATTATTTAATAACCCAAGACCCTAGCGTAGCTCTAGGATTGGAGCTTGTACAAGAAAAGGGAGGAATGAGGGACCCTAAGGGTTTTTTCCCAGTCCCAGACCCCTGTAATTGCCCACAGTTACATCGAATGGCTTACCTGGAAGGGAAGCTGGGGATGGATGGGAAGGTGGTGAGAAAAGAATGAGACCATGATAAAGCATTGATGATCAAGGCCCCAAATTATAAAGAGTGATTCAGAATTTAAAGTTGGGGGTGAATCCCTTCCCTCAAGGTTTCAGGGTCTGCTCAGCAGGTGTTGACTCCACTGCTCTGTAGGTCACCTGCTTAATTCAGGAAGTTGTAGATCTAGAAGAAAAATGGACTTCACCTTGGTCCCAGTGCTCCACCCTAGGTGCAGGAGATTGTTGTTAGCTCTGAGGTCTGGAATTCCTGCTTAAAAGGCTGAGGGAGGAGGGCACAATTCCTTCTTTTTGATTTATTAAAAATTGACTGGACTTAGGCAAAATATTTACTTATGCTCCATAGTCCTGTCTGGGAATTATGGTGGTTGGCAGCCCCACCTGTCTTAGGTCAGAATTCTCAACAATTTCTCTTACCCGTCTTTGGAAATGCATGTGCAGCTTGTTTGTGTTTATTTGCACAAACATGGCCTTTAGCATTTATTATAAATAAACACAGCCTATAGGCACAATTTCCTGTCTTAGGTTGATGAAAGGTAATAGAATTTCAGTTGCCCATCTTAGCTACAGGCCTTGATAGCACACCTTTTTCCCAATACAGATCAAGCCACAAAAGGACCTACAAATATGCACTCAGTCCATTTCTTCATAGTGACAAAAAATTGTCATGATGAGCCACTGAACCTTGCCTGGATGAAACCAATCAGCCTGCTTAAAATGCAAAGTCAGAAGTTAAGAGAAAAACAGGATTAATTTGTCTCCGGAAGTCCCAAGGTATCCAATTCAGTTGCAAATTAGCAGCTATCAGGCACAAAGCCTGGCCTCCCAGTCTGGGGGAAGTGGCTTTGAGAATCTACAGAGAGACTGTTTTCTCAGGTAAGAGCCAGATAAGCTGGCTGATAAAGGTTTTTAGCCATCCTTAGTGATTAGTCATACTTACTAGAAGATTCAGTATCTGTGTCCACTTGACAAACCAATCTTTCCAGCAGCCATCAGGTTCCATCTTCTTATTGTGAAAACACACACACACACACACACACACACACACACACACACACACACAAACAGAACCTCTTCCACATATTAAAACAGGGTCTGGATCATTCCATGTTTTAGTTAAAGCATTTAAGCATGGCATATGAGCTGGAAGTGACTGCATTGCAGACTGACATTTAGCACCAGTTTGCAAAAACTTCAAAACAAATAAGACAAAAGCAACATGTGCTTTTGGTGCTCTTGGAGGGTATAAATCCTCCTTTTTTGTTTTTAAAAGCCAATTTTTAAGAGTGTGATGTGCATGTTCAACAATTCCTTGGCTCATTGGGTTATAAGGAATTCCATCTTTACGTTCAATACCGAATTCTTTACAAAATGATAGAAAGTTGTTGCCAGTATAAGCTGACCCATTATCTGTCTTAATAACTTTAGGTAATCCCATAGTATCAAAGGCTTGTAAACAATAATCAGTTACATTTCTAGAGGCTTCTCTCATATGCAGTGAAGCAAAAAGGAATCTTGAACAAGTATCAATACAAACATGTATATATTTTAATTTTCCACAATCTACATGAGTTACATCCATTTCCCAAATATGATTGGGCATAAGGTCAAGTGCATTTACCTCTAAATGAGGAACTGGAGATAAGAATTGGCAGTTAGGGGATTGTTTTACAATCCTCCTTGCCTGCTTCTTAGTGATTTTATGTTAGACCCTTAAGGTGTGGCTAGAAAGATGAAACTTGTTATGATCACTTCTAGCCAATGCAACAGTATCTGAATCTAAGGCCTCTCCTTCAAGGGCTCTATCAATGTAATCATTGCCTGCAGGTAAAGGTCCAGGAACAATAGAGTGAGCTTGTATATGACCACTATAGAAGAGATTTTTCTTAGCAAGAATGATGTTTTGCAATTGTGAAAATAAAGATCCTGCTGGCATATTAAAATTAATGTACCACAAGTCTCCAACAGAGGAATGGATTTGGCCACATATGAACTATCAGTAAAGAGATTAAAAGTATCATTTACAGATTGAAAAACATTTAGTACTGCTGTCAGTTCTGCTAATGAGCTAAGTGCCCAGGGGTCTCTATTACTACCTGTTGATTATTCATAAGATAATCAGCTCATCTTTTAGAGGATCCATCCAAGAAAATCAAAAGAGCATTATGCAGTGGCTGTAAAGATAAAGTATTAGGAAATACAACCTTATGCACATTTAAAAATTTTATCAAACTATCTTGAGGATAATGGGTATCTATAGAGGGGGAACAAAATATTCATAGGAGGAAATGTGGAAACAAATTGTGGATCAGAGACTGAAGGAAAGGCCATCCAGAGACTGCCGCATTTGGGGATCCATCCCATATACAGCCATCAAACCCAGACACTATCGTGGATGCCAAGAAGTGCTTGCTGACAGAAGCCTGATATGTCTGTCTCTCAAGATGCTCTGCCAGAGCCTGACAAACACAGAGAGTGAGCGTGGTGTCCCTATTGAAGGAGAACAAGAATATCAACCATCTGGACCCCGCCAGAGCTCCCAGGGACTAAACTACCAACCAAAGAATACACATGGAAAGACCCATGGCTCTAGCCGCCTTTGTAGCAGAGGATAGCCTCTTCAGCATCAATGAGAGGAGAGACTCTTGGTCCTGTGAAAGCTTGATGCTCCAGTGTAGAGGAATATCAGGGTGGGTAGGGGGGAATGAGTGGGTGGGTGTGGGAAAACCCTCATAGAATTAGGTGGAGGAATGATGGGATAGGGGTTTTCTGGATGTTGGGAACTGAGAAAAGGAATAACATTTGAAATGTAAATAAAGAAGATATCCATTAAAAAAAGTACTGTAAAAAATGAAATAGTTCTTAGTGAAACGAATCCAATCTGCATTGTCAGGATATAGGTAGTTCAGTTCATATGAATCTGCAGCAGTTACTAAATCCACTTTGAAGCAACATTCACAAATCACAACTTCAGTTTGATCTGGAAGATACCTTGAAGCTCTGTCAATTGTCCTGATTCCATGGAAGCAGCACAAAGCCACAGGAACACCACCAGAATGATTTTTATATGTTTCTCTTTATGAAATCACAACACATAATGACCAACAAAGAATTTCAAAGCAAACCAATATCATATATTTTCTTCAGCAAAGCCTAACAATGACCAGCAATGAATGATATGGCATACCACACAGTGTAGTCCACTGTTTGGTTATATTTATACACTTTCATAAATTACATGTTTTCTCAAATCTCCTCTCTAGCAAAATATTACATGCCTTTTCCAGGCTACTTCCAGAAAACGTCACGTGTTTGTCCTCAACAACACCCCCCCAAACACACACATGTCTGTTTCACCAAAAACATCTTAGAAGACAGTCTCAACAAAAACATTTCATGACAGAAGTGAGTCTCCAAAGAAACCAGAAATTTCCACTTCACATCTCATTATATGCTGAAAAAGCCTATGATAAATTCCAGTACCCCATCATGTTAAAAGTCTTGGGTAGATCAGGAATACAAGGTTCACACTTAAACATGATAAAGGTAATATACTTCCAGGCAATAACCAATAACAAATTAAAAGTAGAGACAATTGAACCAATTTCACTAAAATCATGGACAAGTTTATGCTGTCCATTCTCTTCCGTATATTTTCAATATAGAACTACAAATTCTAGCTAGAACAATAAGACAAATAAAGTTGATCAAGGGGACATAAATTGGAAAGTCAAAGTACTGCTATTCACAGATCATATGGTGGTATAAGTAACTGACCCCATAAATAACTGCCCCCCAAACATGTACCAAAAACCTCCTATAGCTGATAAACAACTTCAGCAAAGTGACTGAATGAAAAATTAGCTAAAAATTCAGTAGCCCTCCTTTAAGTAATAAACAGGCTGAGAAAATAACCAGGGGAAAGCACCTTTCACAATAGACACAAAAATAATATAAAATATCTTCCTGCAACTCTAGCCAAGCAAGTGAAAAACCTACATAACAAGAATTCCAAGTCTCTAAAGCAAAAATAAATGAGGAAGATATCTAAAGTTGGAAATATCTCTAATGCTCATGGATCAATAGGGTTCATGTAATGAAAATAGCCATCTTACCAAAATCAATCAATAGATTCAATATAGTTCTCAGCAAAATTCCAAGACAAAGTTTTACAGACCTTGAATGAGCAATTCTCACCTTTGTATGGAAAAACGAAAAACCCAGGATAGCTAAAATAATCCTGAAAAATAAAAAAACTTCTGGAGATAGGACTATATCTGATTTTAAGCAATAGTAATCCCTGATTACAGATTACAGTGTAATAATAATAATAATAATAACAATAATAATAAACTGTATGGTATTGATATAGAAACAGACTGGTTGATCAATAGAATCAAATGAAAGATGCATAACTAAACCCACACACCTGTGGACACTTGAATTTTTAAAAGCCCAAACCATACAAAGAGGGGAAAAAACCATCTTCAATAAATGATTCCTGCTTTACTGGATGTCTACATGTAAAACAATGAAAATACAAATATATTTAGCACCCTGCACAACACTGAAGTCCAGATGGACCAAAGACCTCAAACTAAAACCAGATACACTAAATCTAATAGAAGAGAAGTGGGGAAATAGCCTTAAACTCACTGATCCAGGAAACAACCTACTACTACTCAGATATTAGAAACAAGGACATCACTAATTTTTCCCAGAAGTACCTGGAACTAGAAAACATCATCCTGTGAGAGGTAAAACAGACCCCAAAGGACATTCATTCACTTGTATGTGGATATTAATCATAAAGTAGAGAATTCCCATGCTACACTCCACAGACTCCTGAAGCTAACAAGAAGGAAAGACCAATCAAGGATGTTTGAATCCCAATTAGAAGGGGGAATAAAACATACCTATGAGGCAGTTGGAGAGAGGAAACTGGGTAGGAAAAGCGGTGGGCAAGGGAATGGAGGGTGTTTGGGATCAAGTATGGAGAAAGACAGGAGATAGGGACAGAGGGACAGAGTGAAATGAGAAGAATGGAAATCAGTGCCCGGTTGGGATGGGGAGTGAAGGGCATCTCTATGATGTATCCAGTGATCTGATATAAGGGGATTGGGGAATCTCTGGGGATTATGTTAGCATAAACTCCAATATATATATTGGAAATTGACGTGGCCATTTTCTATAGACAGGCAGGACCCTCAATGATTAAGGACACCAATCTACCAAAATAACTTTAAATTCTAAATTCGTCCTGTCTATAAAGAATGCACAGAAGCAGATGGAATAGACTGAGGGAACAGCCAACCAATAATAACTGGTCAACTTGAGACCCATCCAAGGGAAAGAATCAATCCCTGACAGTACTAATGATACTCTATGATGTTTGCATACAGGAGCCTAACATAATTGTCCCCTGACGGGTTCCACTCAACACCTTTCTAAACAGACACAGGAGCTCACAGCCAAACATGGAGCTAGGGAGAGTCTTATGGAAGAGTTGGGGGAAGGATAGAGGGCCCCAGAGGGGAAAGGAGCCCAAGAGGAAGACCAACAGGGTCAAGTATCTTGGACACTTGGGGGCTTTCAGAGAGTGAATCACCAACCAAAGGTCATATAGGCACAACCTCTGGCACATATGTAACAAATGTACAGTTTGGTCTTCATGTTGGTCCCACAACAGGTGGAATATGGACTGTCCCTTAAACTGTTGCCTGTTTGTGTATCCTTTCCACTAATTGGACTGCCTTGTGTGACCTTAGTGGGAGAAGGTATGCCTAGCTCTGCAGAGATTTGATGTGTCAAGGTTGAGGAATATCCAGGGGGCCCCTTCCCTCTCAGAGGAAAAGGGGCGGTGGGATAGGTGATTGGGATAAATAAATGAATAAATGAACAAATAAATAAATAAATAAATATCATCCCACAAATATTGCATATGTGGAGATATAATAAAAAAAGTATTAAGAAATAGAAAAACACCCATGTGCCTATGTATCATATGTGAACTTCAGGAAGCACTCTATCACTTATCCACTTAACAGAAAACGATTTTAAGCATAAGATTAGACATTTATTATCTCCTGTTAACTCAGAATCTAGTATAAGATAATGTGTATCCTTAATAAGGAGATAAAGATATACATATGCTGAATAAAAAAGTTGAATGAAATTTAGAATGAAGATATAAATATGATAGAATTGTCTGACTAAATGAATAGTGGAGACTTTATGGTGAAAGTTAAAATAATAGAAAACTCTGGAAACACATTCATTTCTAAGCCTAAAAGAAAATCATTTTAACGAAAAATATTAAATGCAATAAAATTATACATGCAAGTAATAGATAAGAATATAATGGAATACTCTTCACTAATTAAAAATAACTGAAGCCTCATCTTCAACCTTTTAGCAAAACACTTGTGGTGCCTGCCCTACAACCTTATGCCCATTCTCTGGATACTCTACCAAAACTTCTAGAGAACCACATTTTCATAATTCTTGCAGACTTTCTCATCATCTCCTTATATCCCATCTCCATTCCTTCCTGCCTGCTACCATGTAGGGTAGGAGCTCAGGTAGAGCTTACTTTTTGTTTTCCACTATGACTTCCACATTCTCACTCTCAGACTGGTTTACAGGTGACCCATTTGTTGGTTCAACACTTATTTCAGATCAAGAGTCCCTTTAGCCTTTTCGTCCCTATCTTTTCAGGTAGTTTGATGCTCTACTGCAACCTACATACAAAATACACACTTTCTACCATACCTCTACATATTTTAGAATTAAATTCAAGTAAAAATAAAAGACACACCAAAAACAAAAAAGGGACATAAAACAAGAGTCAATGCTCATAGTCTTAACATGTTCAAAATAATAAATAAATAAATAAGAAATCTTAATTACATCTTGAAATATTTTAAAACTCTAGCACATGAGGCAGAAGAAGAAGAAGAAGAAGAAGAAGAAGAAGAAGAAGAAGAAGAAGAAGAAGAAGAAGAAGAAGAAGAAGAAGAAGAAGAAGAAGAAGAAGGTGGCAAGGAAAGAGGTAATTAAGAATTAATAAAACTCAAGTTTGAAATCAGTTAAACAGAAACAGACAAATAAAAGAGCAAAGAAACAAAGAGTTGGTTCTTTTTTAAAAATCTGAAGATTAAGAAATGCTTATCCCAGTTAATTAAAAGACCAAGTCAAAACTTTCTAATTAATAAAATTGGAAATATCAAGACACAGAGGAAATCCAGAGAATCAGGAGGACATGTTTTAAACATCTGTACTCCAAAAATCTGGAAAACTAGATAGAAAATGGATACATTTCTTAATGTATATCACCTACCAACATTAAATCAAGATACATAAGCAACTTAAATAAACCCGTACTAAGATAAAAGCAGTAATGAAAATTCTCCCAACCAAGTAAAAGCCCAGGGACAAATAGATTCTTCACAGAATTGTACCAAGCCTTCAAGGAGAAATGCATGTCAATCCTTCTCATATCATACAAAATAGAAGCAGAAAAATTATCCTAATATCTAAACCAAACAAAAAATTTAACAAAGAAAATTATAAATCAAAAATTTCCTTAGAAAAATAGATGCAAAATTTCTCAGTGAAATACTTGTTAATTGAACCTAAGAAAGAACATATCAAAAGATTATCTTCCATGATCAAGTAAGTTTCATACCAAAGATGCAGGTTTAGTTCAACATATATAAGTTGATAAAAGTAATTTATAACATAAATGGAATGAAAAATATATCCACATGGTCATATCATCAGATACTTAAGCATTTGACAAACCCAATATCCTATCAAGATAAAAGTTCTAGAAAGGTTATGGATACAAGGGGCATAACTAATATGATGACAATTTATAGAAACCCTACATACAACATCAAACTAAATGGAGAGAACCTCAAAGTATTTCCACTAAATTATGGAACAAGACATTGTTTTCCATTCACTGGAGGATATAAAGGGGATACAAACTGGAAAAGAAGAAGCCAAAAGTATCTATATCTGCAGATGATGAGATTTTATACATATATGACCCTAAAAATTCTGTTAGGAAGTTTCTTCAGCTAAAAATCACCATCAGCAAAGTATCAGTATAGAAAATTACCTCAAAAATGTGTAGTGTTCCTATATACAAAAGACAGACCAAATGAAATAGGGAAACACATCATCTTTTACAATATCCCCCTCTCTCTCTCTCTCTCTCTCTCTCTCTCTCTCTATATATATATATATAGTGGTAATGTTAACCAAAAGTGAAAGATATGTATGATACAAATTTAAAACGGGAAAAAAGTAATTGAAGAAGATACTAGAAAATAGAGGATCTCCCATGCTCACTGAATATTTTTAGCTTCATATGGAAACTCACAGGAAGAAAGAGAATAGCTAAAATACTCTCAAGTATCAAAGTACAGCTAGAGTTATCACCATCCTAGATCTCAAACAGTACTACAGAGATATGAAAATAAAAATATCCTTGTTTTAGTATAAAAATTATCATATGAATCAATGGACTACAAATGAACTTCCAGTCATGAGTTCACAAACACAGGGACACCTGATTCATGACAAAGAATTTGGAAAAACATAGAAAATGCACTGAATTTTTAGCAAATTGTGGGGATTAAATTAGATGGCTGCATGAAGAACAGAGCAAATATATATATATAATTTGATTTAGACTCCAGAGAACCAAATAATCCTATTAAAAATGGGGTATAGAGCTAAACAAAGAATTCTCAGCTGAGGAATACCGAATGGCTGAGAAGCACCTAAAGAAATGTTCAACATCCTTATTCATAAGGGAAATGCAAATCAAACAACCCTAAGATTCCACCTTACACCAGTCAGAATGGCTAAGATCAAAAACTCAGGTTATAGCAGATGCTGGCAAGGATGTGGAGAAAGAAGAAAACTCCTCAATTGCTGGTGGGATTGCAAGCAAGTACAACAACTCTGGAAATCAGTTTGGTGGTTCCTCAGAAAACTGGATGTAGTACTACCTGAGGACCTAACTATATCACTCTTGGTCCTATACCCAGCATGCAATAAGGACACGTGCTCCAGTGTTCATAGCAGTCTTATTTATAATAGCCAGAAGCTTGAAAGAACCCAGATGTCCCTCAACAGAGAAATGGATACAGAAAATATAGTACATTTACACAATGGAATACTACTCAGCTATTAAAACCAATGAATCGATGAAATTCTCAGGCAAATGGAGGGAACAAGAAAATATCATCCTGAGTTTGGTAACTCAATCCCAGAAGAACACACATGGTATGCACTCACTGATAAGTGGATATTAGTCCAAACGTTAGGAATACTCACGATACAATTCACAGACAACATGAAGCTCAAGAAGAAGGAAAACCAAAGTCTGAATATTTCAGTTCTTCTTAGAAGGGGGATCAAAATATCCATGGGAGGAGATACAGAGAAAAAGTGTGGGACAGAGACTGAGGGAAAGGGCATTCAGAGACTGCCCTCTATGGGTATCCCATTAACATTTACCAAGCCCAGACACTATTGTGTATTCCAACAAGTGCTTGTCGACATGAGAGTGATATAGCTGTCTCCTGAGAATCTCTGACAGTGCCTAACAAATACTGAAGTATCTGCTCACAGCCATCCATTGGACTGAGCACAGGGTCTCCAATAGAGTAGCTAAAGAAAGGACCCAAGGAATTGAAGGGGTTTTCAATCCCATAGGAGGAAGAATGATATGAACCATCCAGTACGCCTACAGCTCCCAGGGTCTATACCAACTACTCAAAATTACATATGGAGGAAACCATTGCTCCAGCTGCATATGTAGCAGAGGAGGGCCTTGTTGGACATCAATGAGAGGAGAGGCCCTTGATTCGGTGAAGACTCGCTACTCCAGTGGAGGGGAATGCCAGGTCATGGAAGTGGGATTGGGTGGATTATTGAGTAGGGGACTGGGTTGGGATAGGTGGTTTTCGGGGAGTGGGGGAGGAAATGAGATAACATTTGAAATGTAAGTAAAATAAATATCTAATAAAATGGAAAAATGATAAATCTATATATCTATATATCTATATGTCTATATGTCTATATCTATATCTATCTATCTATCTATCTATCTATCTATCTATCTATCTATCTATCTATCTATCTATCTATCTATCTATACATAACAACATGAATTAGAAATACTTTTGTATTGGTAAGAACACCATCATTTAGACATATCTAGATGCTAAAAATTTGGAAAAGATATTTACAAATTACCCATCCTATATAGTGTTAATATATAAAATATATAAATAACTATAAAATCTTGCACATCAAGAAAAGAACTTGCCCAATTAAAAATGTGGTGCAGAACTAAACAGAATTATCAAGAAATTAGTGAGAAATAACCAAAGAAAAATTCAATATGGATCAGCCCACTCATGCTGGCGCAAATGTCATGTAAGGAGAACACTTATTTATTGCTAGTGAAAGTAACAGTATGTATAACTACTATGGGAATCAATGTGACAGCTCCTTGAGGAGCTGGTAATACCTCAAGATTCAGCCATACTAGTCTTGGTCATATCCCCAAAGAATTCCACATCTTGCTACAGAAACATTTGTTCTACAGTGTTCTTTGCCTCTCTATTCATAACAGTAAAAAATTGGAAAAAAAATCCCTGTCATAATTAGTTTCTATTGTTGCTGCAAAACATCATAACCAAAATGATTGTTTGGGGATGAAAAGGTTTATTCGGATTACACTTCCCATTGCTTTTCATCACCAAAGGAAGCAAGGACAGGGAGTCAAACAGGGCAGAAATCATGATGCAAATGCCACGGAGTGGTTCAGTTTACTGGCTTTCTCAGCTTGCTTTTCTAAAGAAGAACCCAGCATCACCAGCACAGGGATTGCACCACCCACAATAGCCTGTACCCTCCCCAGTTGATCACTATTGAGAAGATGACTGACAACTGGGACACATGAAAGCATTTCCTCAACTGAGCTTCCATCCTCTCTGATTGTTCTAGTTTGTATCAAGATGACATAAAACCAGTTAGCAAAGCCTATATGTCGATCAACAGATAAATGAATAAAGAAAATGTGTTACATTTACACAATGGAATATAACAGCTTATACATAAAGGATGAAATTAACAGATAAATGGATCAAGCTAGAGGAAAGCATGCTGAGTTGAGTAACCCAGACTCAAGATATATATATCTTACATGTGGATGTTGGCTTTTAAGCCTTCAACAAGTCTAATACTGTACATATAACTACAGAAACTAGGTGTAGAGTAAGGGAGTAGGGCACAGAGGATGACCACCCCAGAGAAAGGAAGTAGAAGAAATACTAATGAATTTCTCTCTCTCTCTCTCTCTCTCTCTCTCTCTCTCTCTCTCTCTCTCTCTCTCTCTCTCTCTGGGTGTGTCTGTATGTAGCTTCTAAAACAAAAGATTTTCATAGGAGATTTTAAAAGGTAATTGGTATTAGTTATCTTTCCCTATATCCTCCATCAACTTTGCCCTCCTATTCATCACAATTTATGGTTATTTTTCTATCCTTCTTCCTAAGTACTATTTTCTATCTTACTTACCTTGAAATCTCTAGATAGCTTGTTACTAGTATCTGAGTTCTCCAGCTTCTCCAATTTAAACAAGTGTATCTAAGGATTCAAAGCTAATATATCCATGTGATGGCTATTTTGGAGGTTGATTGAAGCAGGGAAAGAGAAGAAAATTATTGGTTTCCCAGACAGTTGACTTGCACTTGACTTTCAGGGAAATAACAGGCACCAAGTAGATCTGGAGTGCTTTTTACAATTGCCTAGAAAAAAAATATGAAGACTGGTTGTTTGAAAGATACTAGGGAATAGATAACAATGAAGGAAGCACATGTATATGATTCTTAAGTTAAAATGATGGTGTTCCTTTTTTATTCACAATGAAGTCCATAAAAGTATGAACTTGGGAGTAGATATGAGCAGTGGTGAGGGAACAAGTTGGAAAGGAATCAGATTCAGCTTATAAACATTGTCAGAAGCAGTCATATCTACACAGATTTTGGAAGAGATGTTGGAGTGTTTGAATTTAAAGATACTGTAGATCAGAAATTGTGTGTGTTAATTAGTATGTACCGTCATTAGCCATTCTAACACCTACAATTTAGAATAAGTTAGAGAATAGAGATCTTTGAAACAAAAATAAAAAGACAGATGGAGAAATACAAGGTTTACAAAAGGCATTCTGCAAGGTTTGGAAGTAAATATTTGTCAATAGTGGTAGGGACATGTGAAATAGCAATGCCATTCACCCTCCTGAAATGCTGCTAAAATGTGAATGAGATGAATGTGGGTACAAAAGCACTCACACATGTCTGCTTTGATAAATTCAATGATGAGAAACGACATATGAGTATGATGTGAGAAATTAAAGATCTTTCTATTTCCTAGTATAATTTGAAGTATTAGAGCCCTTTGGAATATAAGTGAAGTGACATTCAAATTATTCCTTCTTAATACTTAAAATTAACTTTTATTTAAGGGGTTAGTGTCCCAGTTTAGTGACATATTTACATATATAAAACATCATCGTTTTAAAATATAGATTTGGTTGAATTGCAAAAAATCATGTATCCATCAATATAACAATCCAAAAATATTAGTAGTTATTCTGCATATGATATAAAAACTAGATATGGTTGTAGCCAGACCCATTTTTAAAACGTTGTCTTATGTTCTGCTGAAGTGAATACCTTTCCTTAATGCTTAGCTTCATAAAAACAATAATCTGTATTTATTCCTTTTACCAAAAAATATTATAAAAATACGACAATGATATGAAGGCCTTTGCCCATTTCTTTCATTTGGTATAATGGTTTTAAGATTCATTCATCAAATAGCATGTGTCTTCTTACTTTGCATTGCTTGACTTAAGTCATTACCTGAACATTCTGAAGTCTACTTGTAATTTCCCTACCTTCTTCTCCTCATTGATCCTCCTCCTTACCTCCCCACTCATTCAAATGCATACTTACTTTCTTTTTTAGATTTAGGTAATAACACTGACATCTGGAATTAAACTCATAAAGTAGAGAGAAATAAAGGAACTTTTTCTGGAGTATGATTACACATTATATTATCCAAAGCAGTTGTTCTAGTTGGAAAATTTTATTTGTCATACTTTAGTAGTTACAGTGGAAAAACACACAATATTTATTATTGAAAAACATTTCTGTTAATCTAAGAAAAAATATAAATACAAATTTTCTGAGTAACTTGTGTGATTTTTTAATTGTTATTGTATTGAGAATCAAGTAGAGGAAAAGATGAGAATCACCATTTATTTCTCATACCTAATAAATTACATTGTTCACTACATATAAGAAAATATGAACATTGTGACTTTTCATCTGTGGAAAAATCTCAAGGTGAAAATTGAAGGCAAGACATAACAACTAGTAGGAAGACCTGTAAAATCTATACTGTAAAGAAAAAATGTGGAAAGACCCCTTAACAATACTGTGTGAATGGGCAGAAAGCCACTGTTACTGCAGTATATTGGCAAGTAGGCTATGATATTAGATAATGGAGAGATGCTTAGACAGCCAATGCTGTGCTTTATATGCCAGAAAAAATCCTTGGTTTAATTATGATTGTCTAGTTAAGATACCACAGTTTTAATTGTGCTTACATGTTTTAGGCATTCATGTCATCACTTTCTTGAAAATTTAATTTATTTTTTAACAGATCCACCATTTATTACTTCCCCTCCAATTTTCCTTTCTTAACTCTTACTAATGTTTTCATGTGTTAAACCAGATGAATACAATTAGTGTTGTCTGTTTATGATGGGCATAAGAAAGACTACGGAAGTATGGGTCATTCCTGGCCCACATCACTGAAACAAACAAACAAATAAATAAAAACAAATTCAAAATTTCCTTTGCCAAGATCCAGCCTTGGTTTACAGAGTGGTTCTGACAGAAGGGATATCTGGGAACAACAAAAACAGAGGACTCAAAAGTCAAATCATGGGTCCAAGCTGGGGTCACATGGTCTATTCAAGATAGCTTTCCAGCTTGTTTTCTCTGTCCTACTTTGTTATTCTCTCATCTGCTCTCTAAGGAAATCTTCAGATGGCTCAGATTGTTCTCCATGCAGTTATCTCTTGTTCTAAAGACTTCTGGATTGCTTATCTCTTGCAGATCATAAGCCCAACCTTCTATTTTAAATAATGATCCAGTCATTTACCCCAATTTTCCTCTTCATTTTCCTATGAATCATCCTCCCATGACCCCAACCCCTTAATTCTAAGGAAACAGCAAACATATATTTTCATTTAACATTGCAAAAGTATTCAGAGATCTGCTTGCCTCTGTTAAGCACAGACAATAAATAAACTAGCAGGGTGGGATCCTTTCCTGAAATTACCATTTCACACCTGTATCTAAACTTGCTCATTTCCAGGCTGACCTTGAACTCAGGAATCTGCATGTCTTTGTAGCTTTCTGCTATGCTGGTTCATAGTTCCTTTACATTCATGAAGCACCCCAAAATTCATCTTGCATCCTTATTTTTTGCATACTTCAGAAATTATATATTTTCAAACTCATGTTTTGGAGTTCTTTTCCACAGCTTTAAGGGCAATCTTGAAGATCCCAGTGTTTACCATTTTACTGAGTATTAGCCATACCTTTGCCTGCCAAATTCCTGTTATTTCTTTTTTTTTTTCAATTTTATTTTATTTTCTAAGTTTTTTTATTTACATTCAAAATCATTTCCCCTTTCCCGTTTCCTCCCTCCCCGAAAGTCCCATAAGCCCCCTTCCCTCCCTCTTTTCTCCATTCAACACCCTCTCGCTTCTCTGTCCTGGCATTCCCCTACATCCAGTCTTTCCAGGACCAGGGGTCTCTCCTTCCATCTTCTTGGAAATCTATTGATATGCGAATTGTGTCTAGGGTTTCCGAGATTCTGGATTAATATCCCCTTATCAGTGACTGCATACCATGTGTGTTCTTTTGTGATTGGGTTACCTCACTAAGGATGATATTTTCAAGTTCTGACCATTTGCCTAGGAATTTCGTGAATTCATTGTTTTTAATTGCAGAGTAGTATTCCATTGTGTAAATATACCACATCTTCTGAATCCATTCCTCCGTTGAGGGACATCTGGGTTCTTTCCAGCATCTGGCTATTATAAATAAGGCTGTTATTTCTGATTATCATGGAATCATTAAAGTTAACAAGGAGGACATTGCTTAGAGGAAGAATGTAACATATTTACATTATTATACAAACAATCCTTATGCCCATGGCAACCAATGACACTCATTAAGGACCAGGTCAGCTGTCCCTGTCCCAGGTGTAAGAACCATTCATTCTGTCCCCACCAAGACTATTCTTGACCCAGTGGTTATTTTCCCAGTAGCTACCTTTGATCAATAGTTCTTCAGCTATGGATAGAAATTGATCTAGTGCAAGTCTTGTAATGCAGTCCCAGAAACTGTAAGTTTACATGATCACTAATGTATCATGTCTGGAAATTTGCTTCAGATGTTTTCTACTTCTGTGTCTTACATTTTCTTTGACTCTTAGGCAGAAATAATTTTGGGCCATAGATCAAGGGTATAATACATAAATATCCCATTTAAAGCTATGTTCTTCACAATATCTTATTTACTGTATGTTGACCAATTTGTTTGTAAATTAACCACCACCAATAGCAGAAAAGTAACATCTGTGATGAGGGTAGAAAATAAAAGCACTAATCTACAGAGCAAGATAAATATTGGGAGTACAGTTTAATACTATATCCATTTAACATAATACTAATATTTTGTTCTATCCATTTAGCATAATACTAATATTTTGTTCTATCCTAGAGTCTATGAGGCAGATGTTCATGGACATTTAGCCCAGGCCTCAGTACGATATATGAGTTCCATTTATTGGTACAAGCTTTAAAAATGATCAAAGGTGGTTGGTTTTTCATTCATTTGTGACGCTTTTCTTCATTGGCCATATTTCACCAACCTAATCATTATTTTGCTTTTAGTGTTCAAAGCTGGGTAAGATTGATGATTACTTTTGTCCTGCAGTAGTTTCTAGATGATGAAATCTAGTTAGCAGATAATATAGCTAGCTCCTCCTTCTGTACAAGTTGATTTCTCTATTGCCTATAACTTATTGATGTAATAATATCTTCACCTGTAATGTATTTTCATCAAGTTCTGGAGAAAAACTAAAAGCAATGGTGAAACCTTGTGATTTCAGTATCAGTATCTATGGGATCCTTTGACAAACCATTTGAAAAGAAATAACTAGTAACTAGTTTGTTTCCTTATTTGACAGTCTATGGTATGTGAAAGGGATTTTGTTCTGTCAAAGAGGCTAAGTCATTCAACTGCTAACATGTATATGTATGGGTGTGTGTATACTGTAATAGAGGATATTCTATGAAATAACAGGTATCTCCATTCAGGGGTAATAAGGGATATATATACTTTTGGGAGTGTACCTTGGTAAGGGTTCACAAGGAACGTGTGTATTATCAACAAGTACTGAGGTGCTAGGAAAGCCTTATACACATAAAGAGAGATCCCAGGTACTAAAACCTGTAATTTCTACATAAGGATACTTGACTTCCCCAAGAAGATTGGACGAAGGGGCTATGGGGCATGCAGGTTGAGAATAGGGAGGGAAAAATTCTCAGTCCTGTTGGTCTCAAAATGAGATTTGGGGCCTTGGATATTTCTCAACCTTGCTATTGTTCCAGGCCCAGCCCCTGGTCACACTTACCTGACAACTGTATCTACAGCAGCTTTATTCATAATAGTTAACAACTAGACATGGTCTGGATGTCTCTCAAGCCAAGAGTGGATAAGGAAAATGTAGTATATTTATACAGTGGAGGATTGCTCAGCTGTTAGAGATAAAGAACATACCCCTTCTGGCCTGTGCCTTCTGCTGAAAGAGATGATCAGCTTGTCAGCTCCTCTGAAGACAACACAGTCAGAAAATCTACCAGGAGTTCTGCTACACACAGAACAATTAACCCAACTTTCTGAAAGCATCCATAGAGTTTTGCTACACACAGGGCAACAAACCCCACAGTCTGAAGGCTTCCCAAGAGAATAACTACAAGCAAGTAAACAATTTGACTACTCCTCTGAAGGCACAACAGTATGAAAGGCTCCCAGGAAATCTACTGATGTCAGGGAAAAGGAAAAGCAGCTTTACTTTCCATCTGATGAGACCACAGTCAGAATACCTCCCAGAAGAGCAGGTGCAGCCAGGGCAAGAGGTCACCTGTGTACATTGCCCCTGTAAAGACATCATGATCTGAAGGACTCACAGGAGGTCTGCTGGAGCCAGGGCCAGAGGCCTGCCATGAGACTTGAAGCAACCCTGGGATACAGGAGGCAGTTTCCAGACAAGAGAAACCCAGACCAGCTAAAACCAGGGATAAACAAATGGCAAGAGGCAAGGACAAGACCATAAGCACCAGAAGCCAGTTCTCCCACCACAACAAGCCCTGGAGGCACCAAACAACTGTAAATCAGGAAGATTATGTAAAATCCTATCTCTTGAAGATAATAAAGTCCTTTAAGGATGATCTAAATTACTCACTGAAAGAAATACAGGAAACCAGGTGAAGGAATTAAACACAGCACTCCAAGACTTCAAGATGGAAGTAGAAACAATAAATGGACAAACAAACAAGAAAGCATAAATGGAAGAAATCTTTTAAATGAAAAACCTAAGAAATAGGTAAGGAATTACAAGAATGAAAAGAATATAAGAGATAGAAGAGAGAATCTCAGGTGTAGAAGATACCTTAGAATATATTAACACAACTGTTAAAGAAAATTAAAAACATAAAAAAAATCCTAACCTAAAACATCTGGGAAATCCAGGACACAAATGAAAGACCAAATCTGAAAATGAAAGACATAGAGGAGACAAAGATAAGCAGCTCAAAGGACCTGAAAATGTCTTCAACATTATCATAGAAGAAACTTTCCCAAACAAAAGAAAAAGACAGTCATAAATGTACAAGAAGCCTATAGAACACTGAATGGATTGGACAAGTAAAAAACAATTTCTCATCGCATAATAATCAGAAGACTAAATGCACAAGGAAAAAGAAAGAATATTAAAAGTTGGAATGGAAAATTTCCAAGACACATATAAGGGCAGACCTCTCAGATTTACACCAGACTTCTCAGCAGAGACCATAAAAGACAGAAGACCATAAAAGACAGAGGTCATGCAGACTCTAAGAAAACAAAAATGCCAGCCAAAGTCACTATACCCAGCAAAACTATCAATCAACATAAATGGAGAAAACAAAATTCAAACAATATCTATCTGCCAATCAAGTCATACAGAAGATTCTAGAAGGAAACACCAGCACAAGGAGGGTACCTACACAAAAGAAAAAATAAAAAACAAGATATTAATCATCTTACAGCAAAGCCAAAAGAAAAGGTTTACATGCACACAATGCCTCCTAAAACAACAAACATAACATGAACTAACAATTGCCTGTCTTTTTTTCATTCAGTATCAACAGACTAAATTCTCTAGTAAATGACATAAGCTAACAGACTGAATATGCAAACAGGACCAGGCATTTTGTTTCATACAAGAAACACACCTCAATAACAATGACAGACAGTATCTCAATGTAAAAAGCTAGAAAAAATTTCCAAGCATTCGATACCAAGAAACAAGCTGGAGTTGCTATTCTAATATCTAATAAAATAGATTTTCACCTAAAATGTATCAAGCAAGATGATGAAGGACACTTCTTATTCATCAAAAGAAAAATGCATGAGGAGAAAGTTTCAATTATGAACATCTGTACTCCAAATGGGCAGTCACATTTCATAAAACAAACTTTACTAAAGCTCAAAACACACATTGAACCTTACATAATAATAAGGGAAAACTTCAACACCTCATTCTCACTAATGAACAGGTAACTGAAACAGGAACTAAACAGAGACACAGTGAAACTAATAAAGGTTATGAACCAAATGGATTTAACAGATATCTACAGAACATTTTATCCTAAAACAAAAGAATATAGATTCTTATCAGTACCTCATGGTACCTTCTCCAAAATTGAAAACATAATCAGTTGCAACCAATAAACCTCAACCAATAAAACAAGCCTCAACCAATAAAAACAATAAAATAATTTCATATATCCTATCAGATCAACATGGCCTAAGGCTGTTCTTCAATAACAAAAAAAAAAAAACCCTGATAAGTCACATACTCATGGAAATTGAACAACTCTCTACTGAATGATAACTTGTTAGAGGAAGAAATAAAGAAATCAAAGACTTGTTGGAATTCAATGAAAATGATGGCAGAGCATACCCAAACTTATAGGACACAATGAATACAGTGATGAGAGAAAATTGCATCACAATAAGTGGCCTGCTCATAAAGAAATTGGAGAGATCCTACACTAGCAACTTAACAGTATACCTGAGAACTCTAGAACAAAGAGAAGCAAACACCCCCAAGAGAAGAAGATGGGAGGAAATAGTCAAACTTAGGGCTGACATCAACCAAATAGAAACAAGGAAAATGATAGAAAGAATCAATAAAAGCAAAATCCTGGTCTTTGAGACAAGATAGATAAACCCCTATCTAAACTAACTAAAGGGCCCAGAGACAGTATCCAATTAACAAGACAAGAAATGAAAGGGAGACATAACAACAGAATCAGAGGAATTTAAAATAATCATCAGATCCTACTACAAAATCTATATTCAACAAAACCAGAAAGATCTATATAAAATGAATGATTTTGTAGACAGATACCACATACCAAATTTGAGCAGCTAAACTATGTAAACAGGCCCATATCCCCTAAGAAAATAGAAGTCATTAAAAACTTCCTAACCAAAAAAAGCCCAGAGTCAGAAGACTTTAGTGCAGAATTCTACCAGACCTCCAAAGAAGAGCTAATATCCACACTCCTCAAACTCTTCCATAAAATAGAACTAGAAGCAAAACTATGTAAATTCACTGTATCAAACATTCTACCAAAGAACTTCTAGAGCTAGTAAACAACTTTAGCAAAGTAACTGGATATGAAATTTTCTCAAATAAATCGGTAGACTTCCTTTACACAAATGAGAAATAGTTTGAGAAAGAAATTTGTGAAACAACACCCTACACAATAGTCACAATTAGTACAAAATGTCTTTGTGTAATTCTAACCAAACAAGTGAAAAATCTGTAAGACATGAAGAAATCAAAGAAAACCTCAGAAAATGGAGAGATCTCCCATGCTCATGAATTGGTAGAATTAACATAGTAAAAATGGCCATCCTACCAAAAGAAATCTATAGGTTCAATGCAATGCCCTTCAAAATTCCAACACTATTCTTCAAAGATATGGAAAGATCAATTCTCAAATTCATCTGGAAAAGCAAAATACTCAGAATAGCAAAAACAATTCTTAGCAATAAAAGAATATTTGTCAGAATCACCATCTCTTACCTATAGAGAAAGAAAAATGGTAAAAATCTTCATGATACTGGCACAGAGGCAGATACCTTGATCAATGGAATATAATTGGAGACCCAAAAATAAAACCACACACTTTCAGACACTTGATCTTTTCCAAAGAAACCAAACATAGACAATGGAAAAAAGAAAGCATCTTCAATAAATAGGGCTGGTCAAACTGGGGTCAGTATATAGAAAAATGAAAATAGATCCATATGTGTCAACTTGAGCAAAACTTAAATCCAAGTGGATCAAGGACCTCAACATGAAACAAGATACACTGAATCTGATAGGAGAGAAAGTGGTAAAGAACCTCAAACTCATTTGCAGGGGACAAATTTTCCTAAACAGAACTGCAATGGCCCAGTGTCTAATATCAAGAATTGATAAATAGGACCTCATGAAACTGGAAAACCTTTATAGGGTAAAGGACATAGTCAATATGATGAATTGGTAACCAACAGATTTGGAAAAAATCTTCAATAACCCCACATCCAATAGAGGGCTAATGTCACAAATATATAAAGAACTCAAGAAACTAACCACTACAAAACCAAACAACCCAATCAAAAAATGGGATATAGAACTGAACAAAGAATTCACAACAGAGGAATCTCAAATGGCTCTGGAGAAATTAAAGAAGTGTTGAAAGTCTTTAGTGATCAGAAAAATGCAAATCAAAACAATCCTGAGAATGTATAAGATCAAAACTTAGTTGACAACACATGTTGACTACAATGTGGTGAAAGAAGAATTCTTCTCTATTGCTGGTGGTATTACAAACTGGTCAAAACCTCTGGAAATCAATCTGCAGGTTCCTCAGAAAATTTAAATAGATCTACCTGAAGACCTGGCTATACTGTTCTTAGGCAAAATATGCCCCATCATATGTGCTCCTCTATGTTCATAGTGGCCTTACTTGTGATAGCTAGAAGCTGGAAACAACCCAGATGTACCACAACAGAAGAATGGATACAGAAAATGTGTTTATTACACAGTGTAATACTACTCAGCTATTAAGAACAAGGATATCATGAGTTTTTCAGGCAAATGGAACTAGAAAATATCATCCTTAAGATAACTATGACCCAAAGGACATTCATATTAAGTATTCATTAATAAGTGCATATTAGCCAAAAAACTACAGAATACACAGGCTACTATCCACAGAACTCCAGAACATAACAAGCTAAAGGGCCTGAGTGAGGATGCCTCAGTCCCAGTTGTGACAGAGAAGAAAGCAATCATGGGGGGGAGTGGCAGAGGAAGAGAAGAATCTAGGAGGGAAAGGGGACAGAGAGGGGAAAAGGGGAACATCATCAGGTTTTGGAGGTTGGGGAAACAGGAGTGAAGCCTTGAAAGTCAGCAGAAAGAATGGAAATATTCAACCTCAGGAGTAAGGAGGTGGTGGGACCCTCTAGAGTATACCAGAGACGTGGGAGGTGAGTTACTCTTAGAATTCAAAGTGAGGGACCTTAGATGAAATGCTTCTCATAGGGGAGAGGGACCTTGTATGTCCACCTCCAGTGGAAAGACAGGATATCAACTAGAAGGATGGGGTTGCCATCCCACAGTCAAAAACTCAGACCCAGAATTGTTCCTATCTGAAAGAACTGCAGGAACAAATATATGGAGAATAGCCTGAGGGAAAGGAAGTTCATGGACAGGTCCAAATTGGGATCCAGTTCAAGTATATACTACAAGGCCTAACACTATTACTGATGCTATGGTGTGCTTACAGACTGGAGCCTAGCATGTCTGCTCTCCAAGAGGCCCAAAAAGCACCAGAAAGAGTCAGATGCAGGTTATTTCTAACCAATGGACAGAAGCTGGGGACTTCTATGGTTAAATTAGGGAAGAGTTGGAGAAGTTGAGGAAGATGGTGACTTCATAGGAAGGCCAGCAGTCTCAACTAACCTGGACCCCCAAGATCTCTCAGACTGAGCCACCAACCAGGAAGCATACACCAGCTGATATGAGTGACCTGACACATATACAACAGAGGACTGCCTGGACTGAACTTTGTGAGGGAAGATGCACCTAACCCTTGAGAGACTTGAGGCCCCAGGGATTGGGAGGTCTGGTGGGGTGGGAATGTGGGGTGAGGACATCCTCTTGAAGATGGTTGAGAAGGTAATGGATGAAAATCTCAGAGGATCGATCAGAAGAGTGATAATGACTGAATTGTAAAAGAAAAATATAAAGAATAATAAAAAATAAAATTAATTAAAGAAAATCACATCATAAAAAATAAAGAAGTAACATAATACATGCAGGCAACTGGATACATCTAAAAAGAGATCTTGCTGAGTGAGGTTAGACAGGCCTAGAAAGACAAATATGATATGTTCTTACTTATATGAGAAAATTTGCTCTTGTATAAAGGATAATGTCACTACAATCTGCAGACTCAGAGAATTTAGACAAATAAGAGAGGTTTCATGTATGGATGGATCTTCCTGGCAAGGAGAAAGAAAATAGATTTTGTAGATAGACTGGAGTTGGTGGCTATGGGAATAGGAAGTATCAGGGAGGAATGGAAGGAAAGTGTATGAAGTGAGACTATTAGAATAGTTGTACCTATACAGGGCAAAGTAGAAATTTCCTAGAACCCACGAACGTGACCCTAAGAAAGATTCTTAGTAATGGAGGATGTGGTGCCTGTACCTGCCATTTTCTGTAATGATGTTAAGCTATTGGTATTGAAACTGGGTCACCAACCCAGCTATAAAACTTCAATCCACAAACTTTCCTGTCTGAAAGGCTGACTGGGACAATAATGACTTAGGGTTTGGGGGGATGGCCAAAAAATGACTTGTTCAACTTGAGGCTCAAGCCATGGGATGGAACACATAACCAATACTGCTAATATTGGCAGCAGGGTGGTTCAGAGACCTAGGCTAGAATCAAAAATTGTAATAAAAAAAATCTATGAAATGATTCATATCAGAGAAAACTTTCTCTAATATATTATGGGAGCAAAGGCAGTGACCCACAGCCCACAATTAAATAGAGCTGGAAGAACCATGCAGAAGAAGAAGGGGTGGATTATAGGAGCAAGAAAGGTCAAGGACACCATGATAACCATAAGAAAAAAAACACAGAACCAACTAAACTCATAAGGCCTCATAGGACTGAACCAAAATAAGGGTGTCTGTATGGGTCTGTCCTCAGCCCTCTTCAAAAATTCTATAATCCATTAGCTTGTTTTTTTTTTTATTGAACTCATAACAGTACGAGTATACTAGACTTATTGCAAGTTGTTATGCTATGTTGGGTTGATATTACTGGGAGGCTTGCTCTTTTCTCAAGGAAAATGAAAGATCTGGTTTATAGAGGAGGTAGTGGAGACTGGGAGGATAAGAGGGAGAAGATGTTGTTGTCACAATGTACTATTTGGGAGAAGAATAAAGAAAAGAAAACAGAGACACTAAACAAACAAACATCAACAAAAAAAATCTTACTGACAGGTACGTTTCCATAAAATACGTGTCACTTGCCAACCCTTTTGTGGTTTTATAGTATAAAGTGAGAATACAAACTAGAAAATGATGAGAGACTTTTTGTAACTTTGTGGGCACTGATGATATCTTCTTTCTTCCACTGATTTTGAAATATCTATTCCTGAGATTTTTGCAACATTTCTGGAGGCATCAGAGAGATCTCCTTCACCAGAAGCCCCATAGATCTAAGAAATGGTGCTCTTAGCCCACCGAAGGTCTCTGGAAAGAGTGATTTCAACGGATCCTGGAGATCCTGTTCATGTGGCTAAGGTGTCTATGAGACCCAGGACCACCAACAATATCTCCTCCCTTTTCTCCTCCCAGTCTCCACTACCTCCTCTATAAACCAGATTTTCCAGTTTTTCATTTTCCAGTTTTCTGAAAATCCACCAGATTGATTTTCAGAGTGGTTGTACCAGTTTACCCCAGCAATGGAAGAGTCTTCCTTTTTCTCTACACCTTCACCAGTGTTGTCTCCTGGAAAGCCAGGTGAGGACCCTGGGGAGATTTTTAATAAGAGCTAGGGTGGGCATGACACCCTCCAGAGAATACATCCAAAGCATCACTAAGATTCTAAAGTATCTTATATTCAAGAGTGAGGTAACATCTTGCTATATGGAAAAATAGACATATGAGGGGCATGTAAAATGGGTGTATATCCTCATAATAAATAGTGAATAAATGTGTAAATGTTTACCATGATCCCATAGCTCTTTGGCTAGAGGATCAAATTGGGTCCTAACCTGTGGCTCCATTGAGACTGATTCACCTAAATGTTTTCCAATTCACATAGTAGGTGTCTAACTGAGAATGGGGTTATAATCTTCAGTCTTAAGGTACGACCACTTATGTTGCCAAAACAGCAGGCCAGACAGGCAACTGCTTCAGAGAAGCCATTCTTTCAGAGAAGCCATTCTTTTCTACTCCATCCTATGCACAATACCAGTCACCACATATAAGCTTTGCCAATCCTTGTTAGAAAATAGTTTTATCATGGGACCTGCATAATTCTGATATGAGGTCAGCACATTCCTACAAACCATGCTTGACATCTTTGAAAAAAACAATGAAATCCTCCAAATTAAAATCTCTGCAAATGATTAAACTTAGTTTGATGTCAGCTGGTCACCAGAAAGAACTCTAGATTTCACTGTAGCTGAGTACAAGAGGTCTATGCCTGCTGGCCTGAGATGCTCAATTATGAACTTACTACCCGATACTGGCACCTTCTCATCTCTAGACCATTTGCCTAAAAAGACTGTTAAGCCTAAAGATACCAAGGAAGCCATTTCCATTAGCTATTTCAGAAATAAAATTTTGATCATGAAACTGTCTTCCTACTGGTTCCAATTTCACAGACTGATCTTGTCCCTCTAACTGCCTTTACCCTTACCTTTTTAGGGCAGCCAACTCTAACAGACTCAACAAGTATGTGAAGTCATTCATCAGCCTCTGGACCACTGAAGTCACATTCCATTCCAATGTGCCACTAAGGGAACTGACAGGCCTCACTCTGGATATTTTCTAGTTACATCTATTAGCCTGCAAAATTAAAGATGTCCTCATTTTTTAATAGCTGAAAAGCTTCCCATTAGGTAAATGAAACACACTTTTTCACCCATTCTTTGTTAGAGAGATATCTGGGTTTTGCCAGCTTCTGGTTATTACAAATAAGATTTTTACTAATCTAGTGGAGAATGTGTCTTTGTAGTATGGTGGAATATCTTTTGATTATATTTCCAGGGGTGATATAGATAGAGTTATTTCCAGTTTTCTGAAAACCCACCAGATTGATTTTCAGAGTGGTTGTACCAGTTTACAATTCCACCAGCAGTGGAAGAGTCTTCCTTTTTCTCTACACCTTCACCAGTGTGTGCTGTCTGTCACTATGCTGTCTCCTGAGAGGCCCTGCCAGAGCCTTAAATATATAGAGGCAGATGCTAACAGTCAGCCATTGGACTGAGCATGGGGTCCCCAATGGAGGAGTTAGAGAAAACACTAAAGGAGCCGAAGGGGTTTGCAACCTCACAGGAAGACAAAAATATCAACCAACCAGACACCTTCCCCTCAGGGCTCCCAGGGACTAAGCCATCAACCAAGGAGTACACATGGCTCTAGCTGCATATGTAGTGGATAATTGCCTTGTCAGGCATCAGTGGGAGGAGAGGTCCTTGGTCCTATGAAGGCTCGATAGATGGCCCCTTGTAAGGGAATCAAGGACAGACAGGTGAGAGTGGGGTGGGTGGAGGAAACCCTCATAGAAGCAGGTGGAGGGAGGATGGGATAGGGGCTATCAGGGAGGAGGTAACCTGTGGAAGTGGATAACATTTGAAATATAAATAAAGAATATATCCAATAAAAAATAATAATAAAAGAAAATTAACTTGAAACTCACTGACATTGTACAACCTCCAGTGTTCAGGCTGAATCAAGAAAATAAATAGGCTCCCCATGTATATGTAACAGATGTGTTGCTAGGTCTTCATGCAGGTCCCCCAACAACTGGAGCAATGGTTATCCCTAATCCTGTTGCCTGCTTATAGATTCTGTTTCTCAAATTGAATTCCCAACCCTGTGACATACAGTTACTTGATTTACCAGGGTGAGGGCTGCTCTCAGTAGGGGGATGGTGTCCCCTTTCCTAGAGGAGAAGGGTAGTGGGAAGAGGTGGGGCTGACTGCTTGGATGAAAGGAGGAGGGTGATATTGGGATGTAAAGTGAATGAATGAATGAATGAATGAACTAATGTTTTTTTTTTTAAGAAAATAAAAAGGACTTTTAAATTGCCATTGGCCAAATATATCAAGAAACATAATTCCTTTGGCCAGAAATTCTGCCACTGGTATAAATTAGAGTTCACTGAATGCCACACAAGTGGAGGTCATGTTTAGCCACCCACCTACACCAATTCCAAATGTCTCAGGGGACTCTAATAATATACATTCATATTCCTCTAGCAGTTCTTGAAAGACTTAAAGCCACGAATATGCCACACCCACACCAAGACTCTTGTGGACTCTATCCAGAAATGGAAATGGTGTCTAAATCCTGTGGACACATATCTGACTTAGCCCTTCTTAGTCTCTCTGACCATGTAACATAAATTACTCAGGAAAACAAAACTGTTACAGGAAAACCTCAATTTTGGACACTCATTTTATATAACTAACTGCATTATCTCCTTCTGGAAAGATATGGATAATTCCTCAGATTTCATTATGCTGTGATAAAAGTTACATGTGTCAGAAAAACAGACTCTGACTCCTTTAGGATATAACCCTCAGACAATGACAGCCTACGAATGAATGGCAGGAAAATAAAAGAATAATTGTGGAGCAACCTGCACATTTTATCTTTAGTATTGGCCTATACAGTAATGTATGAATTCCTCCATATAAGGTCCCTGGAAAAAACTTCTACAAGGCAGTACAGATATACATGAATTTAAAATGAAAATTTTGGGGAGAAGTAATATAAGGACCTTTTTCCTTATGCATTTTTTTCTATGTTTTTTTATTTATATTCCAAATCATTTCCCCTTTCCCATTTCCTCCCTCCCCGAAAGCCCCATAAGCCCCCTTCCCTCCCTCTTTTCCCCATTCAACCACCTCTCGCTTCTCTGTCCTGGCATTCCCCTACATCCAGTCTTTCCAGGACCAGGGGTCTCTCCTTCCATCTTCTTGGAAATCTATTGATATGTGAATTGTCTAGGGTATTCCGAGATTCTGGGTTAATATCCCCTTATCAGTGACTGCGTACCATGTGTGTTCTTTTGTGATTGGGTTATCTCACTAAGGATGATATTTTTAAGTTCTGACCACTTGCCTAGGAATTTCGTGAATTCATTGTTTTTAATTGCAGAGTAGTATTCCATTGTGTAAATATACCACATCTTCTGAATCCATTCCTCCGTTGAGGGACATCTGGGTTCTTTCCAGCTTCTGGCTATTATAAATAAGGCTGCTATGAACATAGTGGAGCATGTGTCCTTACTGCATGAAGGTAAATCCTCTGAGTATATGCCCAGGAGTGGTATAGCTGGATCCTCTGGGAGTGTCATGCCCAGTTTTCTGAGGAACTGCCAGACTGCTTTCCAGAGTGGTTGTATCAGCTTGCAATCCCACCAACAGTGGAGAAGTGTTCCTCTTTCTCCACATCCTCGCCAACAACTGCTGTCTCCTGTGTTTTTGATCTTAGCCATTCTGACTGATGTGAGATGGAATCTCAGGGTTGTTTTGATTTGCATTTCCCTAATGACTAAGGATAATGAACATCTCTTTAGGTGCTTCTCAGCCATTAGATATTCTTCAGGTGAGAACTCTTTGTGTAGCTCTGTACCCCATTTTTAATAGGGTTACTTGGTTCTCTGGAGTCTAACTTCTTGAGTTCTTTGTATATATTGGATATTAGCCCTCTGTCGGTTGTAGGGTTGGTAAAGATTATTTCCCAGTTAGTTGGTTGCCGCTTTGTCCTTTTGACAGTGTCTTTTGCCTTACAGAAACTTTCTAATTTTATGAGGTCCCATTTGTCAATTCTTGATCTTAGAGCATAAGCTATTGGAGTTCTGTTCAGGAAATACTCCCCTATGCCCATATGTTCAAGGTTCTTCCCTAGTTTCCTTTCTATTAGTTTCAGTGTGTCTGGTTTCATGTATAGAAAAATATATAACACCCTCAATGTGGAAATTCCATAACCTTGAGATGGGTTGGCTTGGCACAGGAATAAACTCCTCATTAATATAATGGTTAGTTATTATACATGATAATTAGTTACCAGACCTAACACTCTAAAACTCTGGACTTCCACACTGATTGTTGACATTGTCAACAAACATGCCACAGAAATTCAAGACAAAACCCACCAATTTGGTCCTGATGTTTTCTTTTTCAAAATGCTGGTTTTAGAAAATTTCAGCCATGATCTCTTTTACATAGATCAACAATGCTGGATATGCTTGCAAGAAAGCTTAGGTCATAATAAATCCCAATGTAAAAGAAGAACAAGAGGAAGAGGTTGAGGAGGAAGAGGAGAAAGAGGAGCAAGAGGGAGAGGAAGAGAAAGAGGAGTTTGAGGAGGAGGGAGAGGTGGGAGAGAAAATGTAAGTAGTGGAAAAAAGAAAAGAAGACTACTACTTTACTTCCTCCAGGGTAATTAAACCAGCACCCAGGAGAAAGTTACAGTATAGTATTTTTGAACATGAATTAGATGTTTAATCTGGAAGTACTGTTCCAACAATACTAAATACTTACAAACCTTAGGTTCAGAAAATGAATTCCATATGTTTACTGATCCTAAAAAAATGTCCTTGATAGGGTCATGGCCAATGATTCTGCAGTAATAGGTATCCAATAAGTTCAAGATATCTCTCTACTCTGATCAAGAATATTTTATAATGTATTTATTCTTCAGAATAAAATAAATGTAATGACAGTAATTGTGCTACCAAATCCTAGAGGACTAGACATGTTTACTGTTAAAAAGAAGCACATTCATGTTTTCCTCTTTTTTTTAATTAATTTATTTATATCCAGAGCTGCCCCTATCCTGGACCCCTTTCACACAGACACCCCCACTTCCCTCCTTTTCCTTCCCTAATGGCTCATCAAATCTCTGTCAGAGTAGGCACATCCTCTCACTGAGGGCAGACAAGGCAATCCTGTAGAATAATGGATACTACAGCCAGGCTACATCATTAAGGAGAGCTTCTGCTTCACATGTTGGGGAGTGACATTTATGTTTTCAATGAACATAATTATTTTACTTGAAATTTATAATGAGATACTGATCATATATTTTTAATATTCTCAAGTATAAATAATAACAGTAGAAAATTCCAAATCCTTGCTGGATTTTTTTCAATGTTTTATTGGATATATTCTTCATTTACAATTCAAATGTTATACTCTTTCTCGGTTTTGCCCTCCCAAAAAAACCCCCAACCCATCCTCGCACCCCCTGCCTCCAAAAAGATGCCCCTCCACCGAATCCACTCCTATCTACCCCCCTCCCCCGATTTCCCCATGCTGGGGAATCTATTGAGTCTTCATAGCACCAAGGACCTCTCCTCCCACTGATGCCCAACAAGGCATTCCTCTGCCATACTTTTGGCTGGAATCATGTGTACCACTTGGTTGATGACTTAGTCCCTGGGAGCCCTGTGGCATCTAGTTAGCCAGCATCTTCATTCTTCCCATGGGGCTGCAAATGCCTTTAGCTCCTCCAGTCATCCCTGCAACTCCTCCATTGGGGACCCTGCACTCAGTCCAATGGCTGGCTGCTAGCATCTGCCTCTATATCTATAAGGCTCTGGCAGAGCCCCTTCAGAGACAACCATAACAGGCTCCTTTAAGCACACACTTCTTGTCATCCAAAATAGTGTCGGATTTGGTGACTGTTTAAAGAATGAATCCGCAGGTAGAAAAGTCTCTGGGTGGCCTTTCCTACAGTTTCTGCTCCACACTTTGTTTCCATAATTGCTCCTGTGATTATTTTGTTCCTTTTCTCAGAAAAACAAAAGCATTCACACTTTGGTCTTCCTTCTTCTTGAGCTTCATGAAGTCTGTGAATTGTAACATGTTTATTTTGAGCATTTGGGTTAATATCCACTTATCAGTGAGTGCATACCCTGTGTGTTCTTTAGTGATTGGTATACCTCACTCAGGATGACACTTTCTAGTTCCATCCATTAGCCTAAGAAGTTCATGAATTCATTGTTTTTAATAGTTGAATAGTACTCCATTGTGTAGACATATCACATTTGCTGTATCCATTCCTCTGTTGAAAGATATCTGGGTTATTTCGAGCTTCTGGCTATTATAAATAATGCTGCTATGAGCATAGTGGAGCATGTGCCCATATTACATGTTGGAACATCTTCTGGGCTTATGCCCAGGATTCTCTATAGCTGGGTTCTCAGGTAGTACTATGTCTAATTTTCTGAGGAACTGAAAAACAGATTTCCAGAGTGGTTTTTAATAGCTTGCAATCCCACCAGCAATGGAGAAGTGTTCCTCTTTCTCCACATCCTCTCTAGCATCTGCTGTACCCTCAATATTTCATCTTTGCCATTCTGACTGTTGTGAAGTGGAATCTCAATGTTGTTTTGATTTTAATTTCCCTGATAACTAAGGATGCTGAACATTTTTTTAGGGGCTTCACAGCTGTTCAAGTTACCTCAGTTGAGAATTCTCTGTTTAGCTCTGTACCCCATTTTTAACAGGGTTATATGACTTTCTCGAGTCTAATTTATTAAGTTCTTTGTATACATTGGATATAAGCCCTCTATCAGATGTAGAATTGTTTAAGACCTTTTCCCAATTTGTTGGTTGCTGTTTTGTCCTATTGACAGTGTCCTTTGCCTTATAGAAGCTTTGTAGTTTTCTGAGATTCCATTTGTTGATTTTTGTTCTTAGAGCATAAGCCATTGGTGTTCTATTCAGGAAAAATTTCCCCTGTGCCCTTGTATTCAAGGCTGAATACAGCCTCTATAAGCTTCAGTGTATCTGGTTTTACATGAAGGTCCTTGATCTACTTGGACTTGAGCTTTGTACAAGGCTATGAGAATGGGTACAAGGATATGAGAATGGGTCAATTTGCAATTTTCTACATGTTGACCTGCAGTTGATGCAGCACCATTCATTAAATAAGATATCTTTTTTCCACTGGATGTTTTTAGCTCCTTTGTCATTTTCAAGATAGCATAGGTGTGTGGGTTCATATCTGGGTCTTCAATTCTATTCCATTGATCTTCCTGCCTGTCTCTGTACAAGTACAATAGAGTTTTTGTCACGATTGCTCTGTAGTAGAGCTTGAGGTCAAGGATGTTGATTCCCCTAGGAGACCTTTTGCTATGGAGAATAGTTTTCACTCTCCTGGGTTTTTGATATTCCAAATGAATTTACAGATTTCTATTTCTAGATCTTCGAAGAATTGATTTGAAATTTTGATGGGGATTGCATTGAATCTGTAGATTGCTTTTGGCAAGGTGGCAATTTTTACTTTATTAATCTTGCCAATCCATAAGCATGGGAGACGTTTACATCTTCTGAGACCTTCTGTAATTTCTCTTTTTCAGAGGCTTAAAGTTCTTGTCATACAGATCTTTCGCTTGCTTGGATAGAGTCACACCAAGGTATGTGATATTATTTATGACTATTGTGAAGGGTGTAATTTCCCTAATTTCTTTCTCAGCTTGTTTATCCTTTGAGTAGAGGAAGGCTACAGATTTGTTTGGGTTAACTTTATGTCCACTCACTTTGCTGAAGTTGTTTATCAGTTTTAAGAGTTTTCTGGAGCTTTCCTTCCGCGACCTCTGTTCCTGCAGACTGCACTGAAGAGACAGATACCCAGGCTCTCTCCCAATATAACATCACTTGGGACACGGCCTGTTGGGGCTTCCGTCTGCGCCCAAGAACGGGTCAGCACTGTGGTCGTCTGGGTGCTAGATCTGCAGGCCATCGGATCTGCAGGGTGAGCAGTGCAACGGAGAGTGTGCAGAGTGCACTCCGCCATCTTTGCTCCAGTGGCTGGGAAGTTGGGACAGCCAGGTTCTGAGACAGACAGGCATAATATCAATTGTGTCTTGGGCGGATTGTGTGCACGTGGCTCCCAAGAGCTGGGCGGATCTGCAGTAACCAGCGTGCTAGCTCTGCTGTGGGACTTCTGCCTGGCAGAGGGACGCCCCCTCCCCCCCAGGAGAGATCACACACCCCTGCACAGGGCAGGAGCCTACCAGCCTCCCTTTGGTGACCTCTGCTCCAGGAATCCACTAGGCTGAGTCTTTGGATGTGCAAGGACTCCCCAATATAAGATCACTAGGGGCAAGGCACATTAGGG
This sequence comes from Tokudaia tokunoshimensis, assembly GCA_036184795.1. Classification (NCBI taxonomy): domain Eukaryota; kingdom Metazoa; phylum Chordata; class Mammalia; order Rodentia; family Muridae; genus Tokudaia; species Tokudaia tokunoshimensis. Next base: position 547,517 of record BTHU01000012.1, on the reverse strand, counting down.
CTCCAAAGTCACTCAGGAGCAGGCAGGCCCCAGAAATCGGTGAGAGGGGAATCCTGGTAATCCAGGGGGGGCAGAAATAGCTTTGCAGGCTCGCAGGAGGTCCAACCAACAGCCAATGGCAGCAGGATCAAAAACATCAGAGGTATCCAGATGGCAAAAGGCAAACGTAGGAATGTTACTAACAGAAATCAAAGTAATATGGGACCATCTGAACACAACTCTCCAACAGCAGCAAGTCCTGGATACCCCACCACACCCGAAAGACAAGATCTGGATTTAAAATCACTTCTCATGATGCTATTAGAGGATCACAAGAAGGACACAAATAAATCTCATAAAGAGTTACAGGAGACCATGAATCAACGGTTAGAAGCCCTTACAAAGGAAACACAAAAATCGCTTAGAGAAATGCGGGAGAACATGGATCAAAAGATGGAGGCGCACAAGGAGACAACACAAAAATCACTTAACGAGATGAATCAACGGGTAGATGCACTCACAAAGGAATCACAAAAATTGCATAAAGAAATGCAGAAGAATATGGGTCAACAGACGGATGCCCATAAGGAGGCAACACAAAAATTGCTTAAAGAAATGAATCAACGGTTAGATGCCCTTACAAAGGAAACACGGGAACTGCTTAAAGAAATGCAGGAGACAATGGATCAACAGATGGATTCCCATGAGGAGGAAACACAAAAATCGCTCAGAGAAATGAAGGAGAACTTGGGTCATCAGGAAGAAATCCTGAAAGAGGTAATGCAAAAATACCTTAAAGAAATACAGGAAAATACAAACAAACAAGTGAAGGATCTCAGCAAATCCATCCAGGAACTAAAAAAGGAAGTAGAAACAACTAAGAAATCACAAAGGGAGACAACTTTGGAGATAGAAAACCTTGGGAAGAAATCAGGAGACATAGATGCAAACATCAACAATAGAATACAAGAGATGGAAGAAAGAATCTCAGGTGCTGAAGATTCCATAGAAAGCATCGACTCAACAGTCAAAGAAAATGCAAAATGCAAAAAATGTGTAACCCAAAACATCCAGGAAATCCAGGACACAATGAGAAGACCAAACCTAAGGATTATAGGTATAGATGAGAGTGAAGATTTGCAACTTAAAGGGTCAGTAAACATCTTCAACAAAATTATGGAGGAAAACTTCCCTAACCTAAAGAGAGAGAGGCTGATGAATGTACAATATGCCTACAGAACTCCAAACAGACTGGACCAGAACAGAAATACCTCCCGTCACATAATAATCAAAACACCGAATGTTCTAAAGAAAGAAAGAATACTAAAAGCAGTAAGAGAAAAGGGCCAAGTAACATACAAAGGAAGACCTATCCGAAGCACATCAGACTTCTCACCAGAGACTATGAAAGCCAGAAGATCCTGGGCAGATCTCATGCAGACACTAAGAGAGCACAAATGCCAGCCTAGACTACTATATCCAGCAAAACTCTCAATCACCATAGATGGAGAGACCAAGATATTCCATGATAAAACCAAATTTTCACAATATCTTTCCACAAATCCAGCCCTGCAACGGATAATAGGTGGAAACCTCCAATACAGGGAGAGAAACAACACCCTGGAAAAAATGAGATAATAACCTTCTTGAATCAAACCCAAAAGTAGATAACCACTCAAACATAAAGATAGCATTAAGAATGGCAGATGGCAATAATCACTATGCCTTAATCTCTCTTAATATCAATGGTCTCAATTCTCCAATTAAAAGACATAGACTAGCAGACTGGATACGTAAACAGGACCCAGCATTTTGCTGCAAGCAGGAAATGCACCTCAGTGTCAAAGACAAACACTACCTCAGAGTAAAAGGCTGGAAAACAATTTTACAAGCAAATGGCCCCAAGAAACGAGCTGGAGTAGCCATCCTAATATCAGATAAAATTGATTTTCAACCTAAAGTCATCAAAAAAGACACAGAAGGACACTACATACTGATCAAGGGAAAAATCCACCATCAAGAACTCTCAATTCTGAATATCTATGCTCCAAATGCAAGGGCACTCTCATTCATAAAAGAAACTTTACTAAAACTCAAAGCACACATCGCACCGCACACAATAATAGTGGGTGACTTCAACACCCCGCTCTCTGAAATGGATCGTTCAGGAAAGCAGAAACTAAACAGGGACACAGTGAATCTAATTGAAGCCTTGGACCAAATGGAACTAACAGATATATATAGAACATTTCATCCTAGAGCTAAAGAATACACCTTCTTCTTAGCTCCTCATGGCACCTTCTCCAAAATTGAACATATAATTGGTCACAAATCAGACCTCAACAGATATAAGAAGATAGAAATAATCCCATGCCTCCTATCAGATCACTATGGAATAACGGTGGTCTTCAATGGCAACAAAAACAAAAGAAAACCCACGTACACATGGAGGCTGAACAATGCTCTACTCAATGATAACTTGGTCAAGGTGGAAATAAAGAAAGAAATCAAAGACTTTTTGAAAGTTAATGAAAATGAAGGCACAACATACCCTAATTTATGGGACACAATGAAAGCAGTGCTAAGAGGAAAATTCATAGCCCTGAGTGCCGCCAAAAAGAAACGGGAGACAGCATACACTAACAGCTTAATGGCACACCTGAAAGCCCTGGAACAAAAAGAAGCAAATACACCAAAGAGGAGTAGAAGGCAGGAAATCATCAAACTCAGGGCTGAAATCAATCAAGTAGAAACAAATAAAACCATACAAAGAATCAACAAAACGAGGAGTTGGCTCTTTGAGAAAATCAACAAGATAGATAAGCCCTTAGCCAGACTAACCAGAGGGCACAGAGATAGTATCCAAATTAATAAAATCAGAAACGAAAAGGGAGAGATAACAACAGAAACTGAGGAAATTCAAAAAATCATCAGATCCTACTACAAAAACCTGTATTCAACACAACTAGAAAATCTTGAGGAAATGGACAATTTCCTTGACAGATACCAAGTACCAAAATTAAGTCAGGATCAAATAGACCATCTAAACCGTCCTATAACCTCGGAAGAAATAGAAGTTGTCATTGGAAGTCTTCCAACCAAAAAAAGCACAGGTCCAGGTGGTTTTAGTGCAGAATTCTGTCAGACCTTCAAAGAAGACCTAACACCAATACTCTTCAAACTGTTCCACAAAATAGAAACAGAAGGAACACTACCCAACTCGTTCTATGAAGCCACAATTACACTAACAGCAAAAGCACACAAAGATCCGACAAAGAAAGAGAATCTCAGGCCAATCTCTCTTATGAATATCGATGCAAAAATACTCAATAAAATTCTTGCCAACCGAATCCAAGAACACATCAAAACGATCATTCACCACGATCAAGTAGGCTTCATCCCAGGGATGCAGGGATGGTTCAATATAAGGAAATCCATCAATGTAATCCACTACATAAGCAATCTCAAAGAAAAAACCACATGGTCATCTCATTAGATGCTGAGAAAGCATTTGACAAAATTCAGCATCCTTTCATGCTAAAGGTCTTGGAAAGATCAGGAATTCAAGGCCCATATCTAAACATAGTAAAAGCAATTTACAGCAAACCGGTAGCCAGCATCAATCTAAATAGAGAGAAACTTGAAGCAATCCCATTAAAATCAGGGACTAGACAAGGCTGCCCTCTCTCACCATATCTTTTCAATATAGTACTTGAAATTCTAGCTAGAGCAATTAGACAACAAAAAGAGGTCAAAGGGATACAAATTGGAAAGGAAGAAGTCAAACTATCACTATTTGCAGACGATATGATAGTATACTTAAGCGACCCAAAGAACTCCACCAGAGAACTCCTACAGCTGATAAACGACTTCAGCAAAGTGGCCGGATATAAAATCAACTCAAGCAAGTCAGAAGCCTTCCTATACTCAAAGGATAAGCAGGCTGAGAAAGAAGTAAGAGAAATGATACCCTTCACGATAGCCACAAACCATATTAAGTATCCTGGCATGACTCTAACCAAACAAGTGAAAGATCTGTATGACAAGAACTTCAAGTCTCTGAAGAAAGAAATTGAAGAAGACCTCAGAAGATGGAAAAATCTGCCATGTTCATGGATTGGCAGGATTAATATAGTAAAAATGAGCATCTTACCAAAAGTAATACACAGATTCAATGCAATTCCCATCAAAATCCCAACTCAATTCTTCATAGAGTTAGAAAGAGCAATTCAAAAATTCATCTGGAATAACAGAAAACCCAGAATAGCTAAAACTATTCTCAAGAGTAAAGGAACCTCTGGGGGAATCAGTATCCCGGACCTCAAGCTGTATTACAGAGCAATAGTGTTAAAAACCTCATGGTATTGGTACAGTAACAGACATGTATATCAATGGAACAGAATTGAAGACCCAGAAATGAATCCACACTCCTATGGTCACTTGATCTTTGACAAAGAAGCTAAAACCATCCAGTGGAAAAAAGATAGCCTTTTCAACAAATGGTGCTGGCTCAGCTGGAGGTCAACATGCAGAAGAATGCAAATTGACCCATTCTTATCTCCTTGCACTAAGCTCAATTCTAAGTGGATCAAAGATCTCCACATAAAACCAGACACACTGAAACTAATAGAAAGGAAACTAGGGAAGAACCTTGAACATATGGGCACAGGGGAGAATTTCCTGAACAGAACTCCAATAGCTTATGCTCTAAGATCAAGAATAGACAAATGGGACCTCATTAAATTACAAAGTTTTTGCAAGGCAAAAGACACTGTCAAAAAGACAAAGCGTCAACCAACTAACTGGGTAATGATCTTTACCAACCTTACATCCGACATAGGGCTAATATCCAATATATACAAAGAACTCAGAAGTTAAACTCCAGAGAGGCAAGTAACCCTATTAAAAAATGGGGTACAGAGCTAAACAAAAAGTTCTCACCTGAAGAATATCTAATGGCTGAGAAGCACCTAAAGAGATGTTCATCATCCTTAGTCATTAGGGAAATGCAAATCAAAACAACCCTGAGATTCCATCTCACACCAGTCAGGATGGCTAAGATCAAAAACACATGAGACAGCAGTTGTTGGCGAGGATGTGGAGAAAGAGGAACACTCCTCCACTGCTGGTGGAATTGTACGCTGGTACAACCACTCTGGAAAGCAGTCTGGCAGTTCCTCAGAAAACTGGGCATGACACACCCGGAGGATCCGGCTATACCACTCCTGGGCATATACCCAGAGACTTTACCCGCATGCAATAAGGACACATGCTCCACTATGTTCATAGCAGCCTTATTTATAATAGCCAGAAGCTGGAAAGAACCCAGATGTCCCTCAATGGAGGAATGGATTCAGAAGATGTGGTATATCTACACAATGGAATATTACTCTGCAATTAAAAACAATGAATTCACGAAATTCCTAGGCAAATGGTCAGATCTTGAAAATATCATCCTTAGTGAGGTAACCCAATCACAAAAGAACACACATGGTATGCAGTCACTGATAAGGGGATATTGACCCAGAATCTTGGAATACCCTAGACACAATCCGCATATCAATAGATTTCTAAGAAGATGGAAGGAGAGACCCCTGGTCCTGGAAAGACTGGATGTAGGGGAACGCCAGGACAGAGTAAGGAGAGGGGGTTGAATGGAGAAAAGAGGGAGGGAAGGGGGCTTATGGGACTTTCAGGGAGGGAGGAAACAGGAAAGGGGAAATGATTTGGAATGTAAATTAAAAAAATATAATAAAATAAATAATAAAAAAAATAAAATAAAATAATTAAAAAAATGGGGAACAGAGTTTGTACTCCCTGGTTTTGTGTGTCAACTTGACACAGGCTGGAGTTATCACAGAGAAAGGAGATTCAGTTGGGGAAGTGCCTCCATGAGATCCAGCTGTGGGGCATTTTCTCAATTAGATATCAAGGGGGGAGGGCTGGTAGTCTTGGGTTCTATAAGAGAGCTGGCTGAGCAAGCCAGGCGAAGCAAGCCAGTAAGAAATAACCCTCCATGTCCTCTGCATCAGCTCCATCTTCCTGACCTGCTTGAGTTCCAGTCCTGACTTCCTTTTGTGATGGACAGCAACACAGAAGTGTAAGTTGAATAAACCCTTTCCTCCCCAACTTGCTTCTTGGTCATGATGTTTGTGCAGGAATAGAAATCCTAACTAAGACAGAGTTAAACAGAGAATTCTCAACTGAGAAAACTCGAATGGCTGTGAAGCACCTACAGAAATGTTCAATATCTTTAGTCATCAGGGAAATGCAAGTTGAAACAACCCTGAGATTGTACCTCACACCAGTCGGAATGGCTAAGACCAAAAACTCAGGTGACAGCAGATGCTGGGGAGGATATGGAGAAAGAGGAACACTTCTCCATTCCTGGTGGGATTGCAAACTGGTACAATCACTCTGGAAATCAGTCTGGCAGTTCCTCAGAAAATTGGACATTATACTACCTGAGAACCCAGTTATACCACTACTGGGCATATACCCAGAAAATGCTCCAATTTGTAATAAGGACACACACTCCACTATGTTCATAGTAGCCATATTTATATAGCCAGAAGCTGGAAAGAATCCAGATGCCCCTCAACGGAAGTATGGATACAGAAAATATGGCAAATTTACACAAGTTTACTACTCAGCTATTAAAAAACAATGACTTCATGAAATTCGCAGGGAAATGGATGGAACGTGAAAATATCATCCTGAGTGAGGTAACCCAGTCACGAAAGAACACACATGGTATGCAGTCACTGATAAGTGGATATTATCCCAAAAGTTCGGAATAACCAAGATTCAATTCACGGACTATGTGAAGCCCAAGAAGAAGGAAGACAAAAGTGTGGGTGTTTCGGTCCTTCTTAGAAAGGGGAACAAAATCTCATGGGAGCAAATATGGAGACAAAGTGCATAGCAGAGACTGTACGAAAAGCCATCCAGAAGCTGCCCTATTTGGGGATCCAGTTCATATACAGTCACCAAACCTGGATGCTATCGTGGATGCTGGGAAGTGCTTGCTGGTGGGAGCCTGATATGGCTGTCTCTTGAGTGGCTCTGCCAGAGCCTGGCTAATACAGAGGTGGATGCTTACAGTCAACTGTTGGAGTGAGTGCAGGGTCCCTGATGGAGGAATTGGAAAAGGGACTGAAGGAGCTGAGCGGGTTTGCAGCTCGATAGGGGGAGCAATAGTGTCAACCAGTCAGAGACTATGGAGTTTCTGGGGAGTGCACCACCAACCAAAGAACATACACATCAAGGGTCCCATGGCTCTGGCCACATGTGTGGCAGAGGATGGCCTTGTTGGACATCTGTGGGAGGAGTGGCCCTTGGGCCTGAAGGAGTTCGATGCCCCAGTTTAGTTGAATGCCAGGGTGGGAAGAAGGGAATGGGTGGGTGGTGGCCCACCATCATAGAGGCAGGGAGAGGGGGAATGGCTTATGGTGTTTCCAAAGGAAAGACCTGGAAAGGGGAAAACATTTTTAGTGTAAATAAAATATCCAATAAAAAAGAGTGAGAAGGGAAGAAGTCTCATATCTACATAAAAAAAAGAGTTTTCTGGTGGAATTTTTGGGGTAGCTTAAGTCTATGATGATATCATGTGAAAATAGTAATATTTTCACTTCTTACTTTCCAAATTGTGTACTTTGACCTACTTTTGTTTTCTAATTGTACTGACTAGGACTTCAATTACTATATTGATTGAAAAGATAGGGAAAGAGTGGGTAGCCTTCTCTTGTCCCTGATTTTAGTGGGACTGTTTCAAATTTCTCTATTTAGTTTGATGTAGGCTACTGATTTGCTGTATATTGCTTTTGCTATGTTTAGGTATGGGCCTTAAATTCTTGATCTCTCTAAGACTTTTATCATGAAGAGATGCTAAATTTTGTCAAAAGACTTTTCAGAATCTAATGAAATGATCAAGTGGTTTTTTTTTTTTTGAGTTTGTTTATGTATTTGGCTACATTGTTGGACTTCTTTATATTGAACCATCCCTGCATCCTTGGGATGAAGCCTACTTGATTATGGTGAATTATTGCTTTGATGCATTCTTGGATTCGGCTGGTCAGAATTTTATTGAATATTTTTGCATCCATGTTTATGAGGGAAATTGGTCTGAGGTTCTCTTTCCTTGTTTGGTCTTTGTTTGGTTTAGGTATAAGCGTTATTGTGGCTTCATAGAATGAATTGGCTAGTGGTCCTTGTGTTTCTATTTTGTGAAATAGTTTGAAGAGTATCATTAACTTCTTTGAAGATCTGGTAGAATTCCCCAGTAATCCCATCTGGTCCTGGGCTTTTTTTTGGTTGGGAGACTATTAAAGACTGTTTCTATTTCCTCAGGATTTATGGGACAATTTAGATTTTTTATCTGATCCTGTTTTAACATTGGCACATGTTATATGTCTAGAAAATTGTCCATTTCAACCAGATTTTCCTGTTTTGTTGAGTATATGCTCTTGTCTAAGATCTGATGATATTTTGAATTTCCACAATTTCTGTTGTTATGTATCCCTTTTCATTTCTGATTTTATTAATTTTGGTAGTGCCTCTGTGCCCTCTAGTTAGTCTGTCTAAGGGTTTATCTATCATGTTGATTTTCTCAAAGACCTGCTCCTGCTTTTGTTGATTCTTTGTATAGTTCTTTTTGTTTGTATTTGGCTGATTTCAGTCCTGAGTTTGATTATTTCCTTCTATCTACTCTTCTTGGGTGCATTTGCTTCTTTTTGTTCTAGAGATTTCAGGTGTGTTGTCAAGCTGCTAGTATAAGTTCTCTCCATTTTCTTTTTGGAGGCACTTAGAGCTTTGAGTTTTCCTCTTAGCACTGTTTTCATTGTGTCCAATAAGTTTTTGTATGGTATGTCCTCATTTTCATTAAATTCTAAAACGTCTTTAATTTCTATCTTTATTTCTTCCTTGACCAAGCTATCATTGATAGAACATTTCTCAACGTCCAAGTAATTGTGTGTTTTTCATTGTTTTTGTTTGAACTTAAGACCAGCCTTAGATCATGGTGATCTAATAGTGTACGTGGAATTATTTCAATATTCCTGTATCTGTAGAGACCTGTTTTGTGACCAGTTATATGGTCAGCTTTGGAGAAGCTACCATGAAGTTCTGAGAAGAAGGTATATTCTTTTGCTTTAGGATGGTATGTTCTATAAAGATCTGTTAGATCCATTTGGTCCATAACGTCAGTTAGTTTCCCCCATGTCTCTGTTTAGTTTCTATATCTATGATTTGCCCCTTGCTGAGAGTGGAGTGTTGAATCTCCCACTATTATTGTGTAGGGTGCAATGTGTGCTTTGAGCTTTAGTAAAGTTCCTTGTATGAATGTGGATGCCCTTGCATTTGGAGCATAGATGTTCAGAATTGAGAGTTCATCTTGGTAGATTTTTCCATTGACCAGTATGAAGTGTCCTTCCTTATCTTTTTTTTTTTGACAACTTTTGTTTGAAATTCAATTTTATTCAATATAAGAATGGGCACTCCAGCTTGTTTTTTGGGCCCATTTGCTTGGAAAATTGTTTTCCAATCTTTGACTCTGAGGTAGTAACTGTCTTTGTCACTGACGTGGGTTCCTTGTGTGCAGCAAAATGTTTGGTCTTGTTTATGTATCCAGTCTGTTAGTCTATGTCTTTTATTGGGAAGCTAAGTCCATTGATGTTAAGAGGTATTTAGGAAAAGTGATTGTTACTTCCTGCTAATTTCGTTGTTAAAGATGTAGTTCTCTTTATGTGGCTATCTTCTTTTGGGTTTGTTGATAGGAGATTACTTCATTGCTTTTTCTAGGGTATAGTTACCCTCCTTCTGTTGGTATTTTCCACCTATTATTCTTTGTAGAGCTGTATTTGTGAAAAGATATTGTGCAAATTTGGTTTTGTCATAGAATGTCTTATTTTCTCCATCTGTGGTAATTGAGAGTTTTGCTGGGTATCCTAGCCAGGGCTGACATTTATGTTCTCTTAGGGTCTGTATGGTATCTGCCCAGGAATTTCTAGCTTTAATAGTTTCTGGTGAGAAGTCTGGTGTAATTCTGATAGGTTTGCCTTTATATGTTACTTGACCTTTTTCCCTTACTGCTTTTAGTATTCTTTCTTTTTTAGTACATTTGGCATTTTGAGTATCATGTGCTGGAAGGACTTTCTCTTCTGGTACAGTCTGTTTGGTGTTCTGTAGGCTTCTTGTATGTCCATGGGCATCTCTTTCTTTAGGTTAGGGAAGTTTTCGTCTGTAATTTTGTTGAAATAGTTACTGGCCTTTTAAGTTGTAAATCTTGACTGTCTTCTATATCTATAATCTTTAGGTTTGTTCTTCTCATTCTGTCCTGGATTTCCTGGATATTTTGTTATAAACTTTTTGAATTTTTCATTTTCTTTTACTGTTGAGTCATTGTTTTCTATGTTATCTTCAGTACCTGAGATTCTTCCTTCTATCTCTAGTATTATGTTTTTGATCTTGGATGGTTTCTACTTCCATTTTTTGATCCTGAATGGTTTCGTTCAGTTCCTTCACTTGTTTGTGTTTTCCTGAAATTTTTTAAGGGTTTTTTTGTGATTCCTCTTTAATGGTTTCTGCCTATAGACTCATGTTCTCCTGTGTTTCTTTTATTAATTTTTCTGTTTCTTTTTTAAGAGCTTCTACCTGTTGACCCATCTCCTCCTATATTTCTTTAAGTGATTTTTGTGTTTCCTCTTTATGGGCTTCTATCTGTTACCCATATTCTCCTGAACTTCTTTAAGTGATTTTTGTGTTTCTGTTGTAAAGACTTCTACCAGTTGATTCATGTTCTCCTGTACTTCTTTAAGAGATTTATTTGTGTGCTTCTTGAAATCCTCTAATAGCATCATGAAATGTGATTTTAAATCCATCTCTTGCTTTTCTGGTGTGTTGGGGTATCCAGGATTTGCTGTTGTGTGGGTCCTGGGTTCAGATGGTGCCATGTTGCCTTGGTTTCTATTGGTAATGTTCTTGCATTTGCCTTTTTTTAATCTTGTTTATATGGAGTTAGCTGGTCTTGCTGTCTCTGTCTGTCGCTTATCTGTCCCGCAAGCCCATGTATCTCTATTGCTGGGATTCCTGTTCTCTCTGTGTACACAGGTATGTAGGCACTCTTGGAAGACCAGCTCTTCTGTGGCTGTGTTTGTGTATGTAGCTCTGTGGCCCAGTATCAACTCTGGACTCTCAAGCTTCTCCATAGTCCTGGGAATTTAGCTATCTCCCCATTCCACCTGGATATGGCACACTGTGCCCCCAGGCCACTCCACACTCCAAATGCCCTGAGTGCAGCTGGTTCTCTAGGATGTATCAGGAAATGGTGCTCTTCACAGTGGCAGAGCTGAAAAGAGCCTGACCCAACAGAAAGGACAGGCAGGGGAAGAGGCAGAAGGAATGGAATGAGAGGGGTATTTGGGAAGGCAGGGGGGTGGAGTTGGTGATTGGTGCATAGTAAGTTCTGCCAGACCTCCAGCAACAGCTCAGGGACTACAGAGGTGGGAGGGAGTTCTTACCAAATGCCTTGAGTGCAGCTGGTACTCTAGGATGTATCAGGAAATGGTGTCTCCTCACTATGGCAGAGCTGACTCCTTGCTGGATTTTTATCTGGAAGAAATATCTTACTTTGTACCATGGCTTAATTTCAGTAAGAGCAGAAGTCCTTACATCTCATATTATGGGTACATGTAATAATAGAAGGAAGCAAAAATAAATCAATTTGATGGTTTTGGGATGTTGAGGTAGCTCAGCAACTAAAGGTGCTAGCCGCCAATTTAATGAGAAACCTAGTCAAGTTGGAGTCTATATACAGTTAAATGGAGAAGATTTACTTCATAAGATTGCAAAGAATGTTCCCCTGATTTTAACAAGGGTTAAGTAGCAATATGCACAATCTCTCTTATGTAAAATTCATGAACAAATATTAACAATGTTATTACATTGTTCTTATTCCAAGTGGTATAGTGTCAGGATATCTGTCTATCTTGCCACTGGGGTTGTTGCACCAGCTCAGGGGATGCAGAAGGCAGTCCATGATAGGAGTCTTGAGGTATTGTCTCCAGGGATAAATGTTAAGGATCTCTGGTCTGGCCAGAGCAAATGGTTCATTATGGTTCTGGCCTAGCTGGAACTCCCAAAGTGTTATAGCTCTCTGAAAAGAGCCAGTGCAGGACAGATATCCAGAGTCTCTCTTGCCACCTTAGCAGCACCATTGACAGTAGCAGTAGTGGTGGTAGACTGCAGTGAGTAGCAGCAAGCAGCTATGAACCACAGCTGGAGCAAGGTAATGAGCAACTGCTGCAGGAAGCTGGGAGCTCTAAGAAAGCCTTGAACGGCATTCGTGGTGGGGGAGGGGGGATGAAGAGTAGGGGGAGAGAATGAGCCTTGCCTGATGAGCAAGCAGCAAGAGGAGATAAAACTCCTCCCCAGTGTGCTACAGCTCAATAAAACAGCCACTCTCAGATGATTTTGGTGAAATAATTCCATGTACTTTATTTCATGTGGACAGGGACCTTATTTTAGAAGTAGGGCGGGTTCCAGTGGTAAATGCTTCCCCCTTTGACTCAATATGAGATGTGAGTGATACTCTATTTGTATGGAAAATGACTTCTGGTGTTGTCCCTACATGATGTATTGTCATGACCCTCTCAATAGAGTGTCATGGGTACACATTCCAGAACAAGTAAACCTTGGCAGGGAGCTGTTCCATTCCTGTCTTTCTCAATTCTGACATTCCCCATGGTTTGGGTCTGCTCAACCTTAATAGTTCTTCTGTCTGGGGGCATGGCCCACTTGCCCCACAATGTAGTTAAAAGAAAAATTAGCAGCAAAGATAAAGTACCTGGAATTTATTCAAATAGTATGCAAGTGCAAAGAGTATTTTATCCTGCTGAAGTCCACCATGATGGGGTCTCCCCTTATCAATATAGAGGTAGAGACAACAGGCTAGATTTAAAGCACATTAAGGAATTATAGGGTAGGTGACATCTATCTTACTCTATCTCTAAGAATATTCCATTATCAGGGCATGGGAGCTAGAGTTTGTTACTGAGGAATTCTGGGGTAGGTGGCCTTTATATTACTCCATCTCTAGGGACATTTTTTTTTTTTACTGGATCTTGGAATCTGGAACATGTCACTGGGGAGGTATGGAAACTTGCTGATGCATGGTTCTTGTTTTAGGCTAGGTAGATGAGCACCTTCTAATTTCTGACTAGCAGCCTGAAACCTGCCATTTTTTTATTGACTTGCCCAGTTCCAGGAAACAGAAATTTAGACCTAGGCTCTTGAAATGACAATATAAAACTTTCTGTAGAGTCAGCCTGTCTTATTCCTTCCAGTATGCATGTCCCATTCCACAGCACATATTTAAATAAATCAGGGCATAAAAATGCATTAGGCAGTCATGTGGGTTTGGTATATTTTTACAATTGTACTTAAGAAGTTAACTATTTTATAAGCACAACTAATTCTATTATGCTGAAGTCAAGGCTGAAGATATAGCCCAGATCACTAAAGGATTAGCAAAAGTCTTTACTTCATTAGCACTGGAAGGCCTACATTGGAAAATATTATTTTAAAGAGAGTAAAGAATATAATCAGTAATAAAAGGTCAAGTATTATCTTTTCTTAATGTATTTAAATAGACTAGATCAAAATTTTATCTAATTTATGAGAAATATGCTTCTGTTCTAGTTTTCCACCTAGTCTTACACAAATTTTATTTATGTAGCGAGAAAGAGAAGTCGTATTCCAAAGTGTCTATTTAAATGTGCTTTAAATACTGTCAATACAAGAAGTAGGTACTATACTTACTTAAAAATATGATATTTCTGTATATTTATCATAAAATTGTCTTAATCATTTAGTATTGTGATGCAGCTATTTATTTACCAAGCAACCCAGGTTTACTGGCATTTCTGCTTTAAAACTATGCATTATGATGTGATATTCAACTAAATGAAATGGAAAACTTATCTTTACCTTCAGAGAAACAGTTTTGAGAGTTCTCTGGCAGAGGCAAGAAAACTGGAAGTTTATCAACTTACTGAAAAAGTGTGTTGTAGATTAGAGCAAAATAGTTGTTGGCATTTAGTCTAGACTCTGCCCCACAGTTACCTGGCAACATCCAGGTATGCCTGATTCACCATAAAATGGGCTGCTTTCCCTTTCTTCTCATTCCTGCTTTTGCTCTGTCCCATTGCTCTTGCTCCTCCTCTCTCCCTACTCCTTTACTCCGTTTCTCTCCACATGCTCATGGCCAACTTCTACACTTCTACTTTCCCTCTGTGCCTTTCTCTGTTTCTACTCCATCAACTCCCTTCCACATGCCCTGAATAAAATATACTCTGCACTATACTATACTATATAATATGGCTGGTGCTTCAGGGGGAAGGGATGCCCTAACATGGACCCTCAGAGTGCACCCCCTTACCATGTACCTGACTGTACCTTTACCAAACATGTTCCTTCTCTCCTTATCTTTTTATAAAACACAACATTTTGTGCTGAGACTCAAATTTAGAAAACTAAGGTTTTCATTGGCTGCCGCATGGCGAGTCATCACTCTTTAGACATACCACCCAAACTTCAGAGGACTTGTAGGCTCCCCCTCCCCCACTGATCAGTGTAAATATCACCATGGTCCCAGCAGAGAGTTCTTGAACTTGGAGCCACCCCTGTGCTGTCCATGAGGACAGAGACATTGAGTCTTTATGACTGGTCTTTTTATTGACCTTTGTGCTAAGACTTCTAACCCTTGGGAGATTCCCCCCTCTCAAAAGTGGGTTTCATGACTTCTCCCTTGTGCTGTTGCACCTTAAAACAAACTCCTGAGCTTAGGGTGGGCAGCTTTTCTTCTGTGAGTCCAGAACTTACCAACCCTTTTGTGTTTGTGTGATAACCCAGTTGTTGAATTTTGTTCTCAGCATGCTGGTATAAACATTTTTAATAACTTCTACACACAATGGGTTAGTCTTTAACACCTTGTTCCTACTTACTGGGGCATGTCTAGGTCTAATTCACAATGCCCAGCAAGTAATAGCTCTATATGTTCACTTAACTAGCACTTTAAAAACAATTCTTTCACTAGCAATCTGTAGGATTTCCCTTCCCTCTTTCCTTCCCTTGCCCCACCACTTGTAGCTCCTGGCTCTATATCCATCTCACAGAAGGCTTCTGTGTCCTATATGGGGCCATTTGCTACTGCTCTCCCCAAATTCCATGTGCTCTCTCTCTAGTGTAAGCTTGTGCACACACACAAACACACATTCTCTCTCTCTCTCTCTCTCTCTCTCTCTCTCTCTCTCTCTCTCTCTCTCTCTCCAGGACTCTGATTGCCCCTCCCCTTTCTATCTCTAGCCACTTTGTGGACAGCAGGGTGCAAAGGGGAATGAAGCCAGTCCCTCAGGCAAGGACACAGTCTGGCCAATTATAGATCCTTGTAGTCTGAGTGCTTCAGGCTGCACAGTTGTCTCCAGACCTGGCTGAGACATGGGTGATGCCTGATGCCTCAGCTATGCATTCGAGTATGTCCATTCCCGTTTTCCATTCTGAAAACTGGCCTAGGTCAGAAACAGAGCAGTTCAAAATTCCCATGCTGATCAGTAGTGGACCGGTATACATGCCAGCTCCATGGTGCGATAGGCCTGGACCCTCACAGACACACTCACTTTCTGTCCCAGTGTCACAGATTATGACACCACTTTCACCTTTCTGATTTCTTTCAATTTTGGTCCACATCAACTCTAAGCCAAGTGTACACTAGACATTTGTCTCTTTCTATGTGTGTCTCTTCATGTGTTTATCTCTGCAAATGCAACCTATGAAAGTCACTTAACAATTAAGGAAAAGTTTTTGTTCTATCCAGCCTTGGTAAATAATAATTTTTAGACAATATAAAGGTTAAAGATCACTGTCTTTTATAAATATATGTTTAGCCTTATTTTTTGCTACTGCCATTAAGTTATAGTGTACTCTATTTGCTAGCACATTCTCGAACAACTAATTAAACAAACATAGGTTGTCTAACTCAGATAGGCTCAAGAGATACTACTTCAATCTTGTTAGAATTATACTAAATGTACTAATATCTAAGCTTATGACTAACTCCCAAAACCTGACAGTAACACCTCAAGGTCTCTGAGAAGATATGGGCATAGTGACAAGATTACCTGGATTGTGGTATGATAACCACTGAGAAAAACCATTTTATTGCCTAGCCCACTCCCAGGGCTTGGCCTACACTGTGGAAAAACAAGATACCCTGAGTGTCAAATGTCTCATATTGCCTAAGTCAAGATGGGTCATTTCTCATTTCACATGTATCTCTTTCACAGAGAAAAAAAAAATTCGTCTTCTGTGCTTGAAAGCCAGGCTGACTCTACAAAAGTTTCCATGGAGACCATAGGGATATGGGAGAAGTTTAGGTAGTGGACCATAGATGAAACTCAATTTAATTAATACATGACTCCTAGATTATAATTTATTCTTCCTCAGATTTCTGACCACATTGACAGCTAAGTTAACTGTAGCTTGACAGTTAGCTCATTACCTTAAAGTAACCCGCAACTATATTTACTCATTAATAAATTCATTAACCATTTAAGGCTGACAGATTTCTTACAAATTTCACAATAAAGGATATACAAGTTCAGATGTAAGCTTTCACAGATATGACCTGTTATTTCCTTACCTAACTCAGTTTCCAGCAACTAAATACTTCATGTTTTCCCTTCTTGCTATGCCACTGTCCTCATATTATTTGGTAAAGTTCTTATAAATTTGCCTAAACCTGATAAAACATTCCAGTATACTTTCCAACTGTATAATCACAAATTCAAATTTTATGTTTTCTTTGATTGTCTTTAAATTTAAAGTGTTTCTTATGCTGAATCTACAATATAAGCTATCATGCTCAAATATAATTTCCCTTGGTTGTCATTTAAGTATAGAATTAAGATATTTCTCATGCTAAACTATATGATCCTACTGTATAATTCAAGCTCAAATATAAGTTTCCTTTTATTGCCTTTAAGATAAACTTAAAGTGTTTCTTGTGATAAATCTAAACTACAAGACATCTTACTCAAATATGTTTCTTTGGTTACCTTTTAACTATGGACTTAAGGTAAGATATCATCTCATTTCAGTAAGAATTACTGCTGTAAAAAAAGAATACAATGCATGCCAGTGTGAAGCTGGATTAAATGAAGCAGATATGTTGGGGCGCATATAAAGTAGTATCAAAATTATGCAAAGTAAGATATGAAGGTCCTCTACTCCCCAAAATCAAATCAGACTGCTGTCTAATACCGAAATCCTACTACTGAGTATATTACCAAATCAGAAATTTTGAAGAGGATTCTGCAGTCCCATGTTAACTCCAGCACTTTTCAGACTATCTAAAATTATGCAAGCACCATAGTGTTCATTAGGAGGTAAAAGATACAATTTATAGTAAATGTAGTTATATTATCTATGACAACACAGATGGAATAATTATCTGTATATGAAGTGAAATAAGCTAAACATAGAAAGATGAGTATATGCCACATAATTTCATCTGAAGAATATAAATACTAATATCAAAAAAGTTGATCATGTATTGGTAGGCAGTGGAGCCAGGGGCAGAAGATGAAATAAAGGAGAAAGTTGGCCAGTGGGTATTTGTGTTAGGTAAGTTTAAAAAGACATGGTGCAGTACAGCTTGTCACCTAAAGCAGTAGAAATAACAGTAGCATGCTATTGGTTACAAAAAGGTACATTTCCTATCACATGATAAAATTGATAAATGTAGATGAATATATTTAAACTGATTCAAACTCTACATACTATGCTTGTGTGATGCACATTGTACTACATTTATATAAATACATGATTTTTTGTATTTTGCATGTCTACTAGAAATTAGAATAATATAAGTTTAAATGAAAGTAAAATGTCAAAAATAGTACTAGATAATGTCTCTGAAAATTTAAAAGGGTTAAAAGAAGGAAAAATAGATTTTTTATATGTTCCAGATACTTAAAGTATGGTCATGTTGAGAGTTATATGCTTCCTAGAAGGTCTAGAAATTGTCCTATGTTTAATGACAATGTTTTTCCTAACTGTTTAGTTGATGACTAATGTGGGGATTTTTGGTTTCCTTGGAGACTCAATAGTTTCATGTGATGTTTTTCTGGAAACTGTCTGATGATAATATGGCTTATTGAAACAGACACATGGGAGAATGTTTTATTGAGAATAGACATATGGTGTTTTTCTAGACGCTGCCTGGTAAAGGACACGTGATGTTTTGCTGGAGAGGATGCTTGAGAGGACATATGTTGTTTTCAAAGAGTATAAGTTTACCTTGCCACACTTTGGTGGACTCTGTTGGGCTTTGTTGATGCTGGTTTTCACTGACCACAAACTTGTATTTGTTTACCTTGCTTTCTTCACTGAATTTCACTTGTCATGACTTCATAGAGAGAAATGCACCAATGAAATTTTGGTGGTATTCCAAAAGTCTGCTTCTACAGACTTGTGCAGATCAACATAGCCTCTTAGCAGAGCCTTGTGGTTTCTTCTGGATGAAGCTGCTGATACTGTTTAACATTCAGTGTTTTGCTAATAAACAGAATTATTGACAATGAAGATTGGAATCACCCCCAAAGAACTTCTAAACAGGTTCATATCTCCCATTTCCTATTAACCTTTCTTTCCCCTATCTCTGAAAGGTGGTAGCCTAGAAGGAAATTTTAAGAATTAAAGAGCCATAATTAAAATTGGTTTTGAAAAATCTAAGCCTATAAGTAACTAAATCACCTCCACTAAAATGTAAGTTTCCTTTTAAATAGAATATAGTGAGTTCTCAGAAAATAGTGAATACAATATAGACTTTCAATGAATGAGAACACCAGATAGGAATTAATGGTAGTACTACATCTGCATATTATGATGAACAAATCAGATACCCGGATGCTCCTTAGACACTTCTATTTAGGATGAGGATAAAGCTCGTGCATTTAATGCCAAGATAATTAAAAAAAATCACAAGCAATATTGCAAACAAAGTAGAACCACCAAGAATAATAGAGTCTAGAAATACCTTTCTACCCATTATTCTTAATCATACAGCAAGTCAACCTGAATGCCACTATGAATTCTGAAGAAGAATTCTTCACTTACATTGATGTATTGATGTATTTGCTTTATTCTTGACAGCTAGGAATTAACATTGTTGTACACATGATTTCATCAAGTCTGTTTAAGGGTAGAATATTTGTATTCAAAATTAGAACAAGATTTTCAACTCTGTTCCATAGGTGCTCAAGTGGGTAATGTGGTTGAGTCTTTGCAAATTAAATTGACAGCTATGGAAAACATAGTACGAATGAGCATAAATTTTCTATGTCTCCTCTACTATAATGTGTGCTTCTTATGAATGACCAATCATAACTATTTTATGTGTGAAACAAGTAGGCAATTCTAAGTCATATGTCTGAGATTGATTCTACTATGGAATGATAGCAAGCAATTTTAACTACTGCACATACTATCAAGAATTGAAGTTTGGTGCTGGAAAAATGAATGAACAAATAAGAGCACTTGCTGTTTTTTTCAGGAGACCTAGTTTAATTCTCAGTATTCAGATCTTAAGGCTAATAATCACCTACAAACCTTAAACTTCAGAGTATCTGATGCCTGCTTCTGAGGCTGTACTTTTATATATACTTACAACACCACAAAACACACAATTTTAGCAAACAAACCTAGAAGTTTACATTATAATTGTCTTTGATTTATAGCATCTGTGATATCATAGATAAGTATATCTATGATCTTTCCTCAAACTCCTAAACCTATACTAGCTGACACTCTACAGTCCTCCAATATATGTGTATGTTTCTCGATATGTGAGTGTGTGCATGTGTTTTCATGTATATGTTTTTGTCAGACTTTCTATGTTCTTCATTTTTTCTTCATATATACATTGTTGTAAACTACCCAGATGATGTCTCCAATAGTCAAGCAATTGAAATGATTTCTCAAATAGCAAATCTCTATGTCTTATATATTAATGTATATAATATCTCTTCACTTCATAGAGTAGAGATCATGTGTCAGAGAACCACTGTGAAAAAACAAAACAAAACAAAACATTTTTTTTCTGATACTGCAGGGCACTTTCAGCATGAACTATAATTAGTTACATTCACAATACCTTTATAAAGACAAACAAATCAAAATTCTAAAGTGGATAAGGGAAATATTAATGAAGGTCCATAATTTGCTAAAGAACCATTGGCTCTTCACAGCTATGAAATGCAGTACAAATTTTTCAGTTTTGTTGCCCCTCACCAATCTAATATATTAAATCCTTCATTAAAATTCTTCCCATGTAAGCACATATTTTTCCAATGGATAGCTAAAGCTAACCATCACACACAAAAAGATATCAACAAAGATGCTTCAAGGTCATATTATTCCATATTTCAAATGAACTTAGCTACTAGTGAGTCCAGAAACATATATCTTCTATATATTGACACCTACCACTTTCTCAGTGTAGTCTCTTTGTATAGCCTTGCGATGTACTGTGTAGAATAAACTATTCTCATATTCACAGAGATCTACCTGCTCTGCCTCCCAACCTTTGAGACAAAAAATGTGGTTCCTTATGTCTGGCCTCATTATTCTAAGCAACACTTAGAGCTTTTCATAAGGACAAACATGGTGTATGGCAGAAGACATGTGTTCTGGATAGTATTATGTACTATTGAAATAAGCTAAAGTCTTGAGAGGAGGGAAGCTATTTTTTTTTTAAAATGGACTATTTATTGTTCTGTAGGCAAGCAATGAGACATTTTCTTAATTTGTGGTGTGACATAGGAGAGTCTATAACATTGTGCATGGGAATAGGTGTGTCCTGGTGGTTTTGAGATTTATAAGATAACAGGCTAAGTAAGCAAGTAAGCCACAGTCCTCCAAAGAATTTGCATTAGCTACTGCCTCCATGTCATGCCCTACTTGAGGTCCTGTGCTCACTACCCTTTAGGTAATACCTGTTATGTGGAACTGTGAGTGAAAAACTATTCTCCTACCCATCAAGTTGCTTTTGTCATGTGGTTTTATTACACCAATCACAACCCTTACTAGGACATAATTTGTACCAGGACAGTGGGATATTGTCATGACAAATCTGTCCATGTGGTTTTAAGGAAGACTGTAGAAGGACTTTGTAAGTTTGAGCTGTAAATGCCATTGAGAGTGGAGAGCAAATAAAGTTGTTCCATAGGAGCTTTGAAGAAAAGAGTGTTGAGCACAATTTCAATGATGGAGGTCTGACTTATAAAGTTTCCAAAGGAAACTATACAAGGTCTACGAATTTGTGGTGTCTGGTCAGCTTGAGATAAAGAGTCATCTATGATTAACTAGAAACCAGAAATTATTGAAAAACCTTTGATTTCATGGGACAATGGATGCTTTGCACCTGGGACCAAAGAATCAGTTGTTACTAAGAAGATAACAGCATCATCTTGGGTATATTTCCTCAGGGTATACACACAGAAACTCTTTCAGACATGACCAGTATTGTGCTGCCTATTAGCAGCTTCTGTTTGCAGTATAAGTGTTACCCTGGTGGTACTCGTTTTGAACGCATGAAGGGGTCATAGAGAACAGGTATACACTGGTACTGTGTGACAAGGAGTCACTAAATCAGCTCAGGAGATGCTGTTGGTAAAGGTACATTCCAGTAGCAGCCATGGACCCTAGCATTTGTGGAAATGCCCATACCATGGTTGACCATCAAGAACTGTCATGGCTGAGTAGTGGAGTTAGAGCCTAAAAGACAAGGCATTTGTGTTATAGAAGGCTATAGAAAAGCTAGAGAAGTAACCCAAGACATTTGGAAGAACCTAGTTGATCAGGAAAGAATCCCATATGGTTGGAGTTTGATTTTGCTTTGTTTAGATTGAAACTGTGCCCTAATATTTCCTTCTTAAAATCAGAAAGTAGCTGTCGCAAGATATTTCCTATCCATTCACATTGAGGCAGTGAGAGGCCAGTCATTGGAATGATTGAGAGGAGGAGGAGCTAAGAGAAGTTAGGGGTGGGGAGAGAGAGGGAGAGGCTCGGTGGATAAGATTAGCATAGCAGAGAAGAAAGCTCGGATATCCAGATGGTTTCAGACATTTTTCTGATGTTTTGGAGAGGTTAGAAATATTGGAATAAGACTTTATCATTGTAAATTGGCATATTGTAATTGAGAGTTTTATATACATAAAGATATTTGGTTAACTATTTAAGTTTAAGAGTCATGCTTTACCATGTATTTGGGTATGGAGCAGGAGCACAGGACTCTCAGCATTTACAGTCTATGGCAGGGCGGGGTACCGATTTATTAATTTAACACTACTAAAAGTAGCTTATTTTTGTTTTGTTTTATAGAAGACCATTGTTGATTTTGAGTGAGACTTTGGATTATCTGTTTTTTTTATTGAATATTTTCTTTATTTACATTTCAAATGTTATCCCCTTTCCTCATTTCCCCTCCGAAAACACCCTATCCCATTCCCCCTTCCCCTGCTCACCAAGCCACCCACTACCACTTCCATGTCCTGGCAATCTCCTTCACCAGGGCATCAAGCCTTCACAGGACCAAGGGCCACTCCTCTCATTGATGTCTGACAAGGCCAGTCTCTGGTACATATGTGGCAGGAGCAATGGGTCCCTTTGTATGTACACATTGATTGGTGGTTTAATCACTGGGAGCTCTGGGGGTACTGTTTGTTTCATATTGTTGCTCTTCCTATGGGGCTGTGGATTGTTTATAAGGGACTGAAAATTTAAAGTGTTTGAATTTGTAACATTGTGAGCCTTTTCAAGTTTGTAAAATGTTTTATATTATGACTATATTAATGTGTTATCTTTGTGATAAACAACAAAGGAAAGGTTGTGACTTTTCAGTGATATGTGCATCTTCTGTATTGACAAAAGGTCAATTCAGCTATATAGTTTTATGTCAGCTTGACATAAGCTAAAAATATCAAAAGAGGTAAAATAAAATAAGAAAAAAAATGTGGTAGATGTGGGACAGCCCAGACCATTGTGAGCAGGATCAGCTTTGGGTTCCTATTCCTGGGTTCTTTTAGATAAAATGCTGAGTAAGCAAGTAAACAGCAACCCCTCATTTGTTTCTGCGTCTGCCTCCAGGTTCCAGACCTACTTGCTTTACTGCCCTCATTGCTGTTGAAGATTAAGTATGAGTGAAAAAAATTTCTTTCTTCACCATGTTGCTTTTGGTCTTGGTATTTCATCACAAGAACTTTAACTAGAACAGCATGCAATGATAAATATCAAGTTTGAAATATATTGCTATGTATTATCAGATAATCAGGGAATAAAATCTAGAAATTGACAAAAAAATATTACCAAAACCAAAACTATTAACTATCTAAACCAAACAAAGACACAGAGAATGAAGAATACATTATATAGTAAATATTAAATTATTGAAGAATTCAGATGAAAAGAGATTTAAAATATATTCCTAGAATCTAATGAATACTGAAACAGAACAACCACCTCTGTGGGAAACATTGAAGACAAATCTAATTTTATTATCTACTTATATGTGCTTGTGGGAATTTATTTATTTTAAATGTGTATTAAATGATGTGTTTAAGAATTTATGTTTACTCATTCCTGTGCACAAGGAGAATATTAAAAGTCTTCCTTTATTACTCTCAACTAACTTCCTATGAGAGAGAGAGAGAGAGAGACTCTCACTGAAATTGGAATTAATTGTCTTTTAGTTGCATTGTAAGCCAGCTGGTCCTTCATCCTTTTGTTACCAAGGCTATGCAACTTGAAGTTAGAAAATATGCAACCACAATTAATCTTGTTTGTGTGTTATAGATATTCAAATTCAGTTCTCCATGTTTCTCCAGCAAATGTTATGAATTACTGATTCACTAACCTAAATTCTTTGAAGAAAGTATAAGAGTGAAGTTGTGGAAAAAATTTCCGTATCAAAAATCAGAGATTTCCTGGCAGTTTTGCTATTCCCATGCTTATTGCTCTTTCATTTTCTTCCTAAAGCTTAGAAAGACAAACACACACATACACACTTATACTCACATGTATATAAAGACTCACACTAACAGAGCTATATTAATATACACAGATACAATCATATACTTTTATACACATGGGAAGAAAAGAAAGGAAAGAGGAAGATACAGAGAGTGACACAGAGAAACAAAAAAGACAGAGGTCAACAAAGATCACAAACAAATAACAAATAAAATCATAAATGAGCACATGTAAGCCAAACTGAAAATTAATAGAAGAAAATAATTACATAAAAAGAAATTAATTAATCAGAAATAAAATGAGCAATACAAAGAATCAATAAAACAGAGTTGTTTCTTTAAAATGAAACCTACCAAATTGTAACCAAAGTAACTAAAGAACAAAATAATGTCAAAATTAATAAAATTAAAAATGAAAATGATAGTTATTATAAAAATACTAAAATCTCAAGAGAGACTCATTTAAGATTACTATGAATAGTTACATTCTAATACATCAAGAAATACAGAAAATATTGTTTATTCTTAGACCTTCTGAAATGAAACCAAAGTGATATAAACAAGTCTGAACATAAATGATACTAACACTAATAACCAATGAGCTAAAAGTCATGAAGCAACTTGAAATAGGATAATACCTTTTCTCAATCATTGTTCTATTACTGTGATGAGACATCATGATCAAGAAAACTTATAAAAGAAAACATTTAATAAAGGCATTGCTTACAGTTTCAGAAAGTTAATCCATTTCCATCATGCTGTAGAAAATGGCTGTGCAACAGGAGCTGAGAACTTATCTTTGATCCAAACAATGGAGGAACAGAAGAGGACATGGTCTTTTGAAACCTCAAAACCAGTATCTCTAATCCTTCCTAAATAGTTCACTAACTAGGATACAATCCTGTGAATATATGAGACTCTGGGACCCATTCATATTCAAATAACCACAGCAGTATGATAATTTTAATGCATTTCCAAGATGCATTGTTTTCTTTTTTCTTTTTCTTTTTATAAATATATGCTTGCCTAAGTATAGGTTTATGTTAATAATTATTATGTTGGTATATTTGGAACTTCATATTGTATGTGGTTTTCCTTTGCCCAGATTTTTATAATTCCTTGGTCATTAAGACAAGTGATATCACCTATATTGCAGCATAGAAAATTAGATCACTGTCAAATGCCACTTTTAGCCAGGCATTCTAATATATGAATCTGAAATCTCAGGGTTCACGCTGAAAGATCAGACGTTCAATGCAAGCCTGGAACATATGCTAACATATCAAATTAGTGTTTTATTTGGTTCAGTTTTTATTTGCCACATCTTTTCTATGGGTTCTTATTTATTTAGCAGGCTATCTTTTATTATTTACATTTCCTATTAATAGACAACTTGTCAAAATCATTATATATATATATATATATATATGTGTGTGTGTATGTGTATGTGTGTGTGTAGGTGTGCATGTGTGTGTGTGTGTTTGTGTGTGTATATGAGAGGAAATTTTTGATTGCCTTTGCTTAAAAATAAACATTGTATGTAATATAAAATCCAGATTAGTTTTAAATAATTGTTGGCTTTTGTGATATTTTCCCTTTAACTCTCATTTTACCTTATTGAATATTTATATGTATTTCAACTTGAATTTGGCTGAAATGAATGAAAATAGTTTAAATCTTTGTAGCATAAATTATACAATATTCCATAGGCTGGTCAAGATTGTTGAATGTCACTGGTTTAGGAAATAACAGAAATTAATATCTCTCTAGTTCATTATATATGTATATTATATACTATATAATTATATACATATGTATATATAATATAACATACATTATACAATGTGAGTGCTATTATGATACATGTATATATAGATATAAATACACAATTGATCCATAAAACATATTATATATTTAGTGATGATATTTTTCCACATTATGTTTTTAAATTAGCTGTATTTGCAGAGAAAATCCTATATGTTTTTCCAAAGAATAGTTTATGAACACTCTTTTTGGTGTCAATATAAAATGAGACTAGTCACCTGATTCTTTTGTACTGGAATGCCAAATAATACAGAATTTAATCAATAATCAATGTTTAGTTATGAGCTTATTTCCCATATTTCTAACTGATATGGAGTAAGAAATATTAACTATATTTGAAAACTCAATGTGTAAATGACCTATATAATTGCATATTAGAATAATTTTCTTTAAACTTTTTGACTGCTAAAAAGCAGATCATTATATGTTTTATTGCACTTATTTTTCCAATATTCCCAAACAAGTGTTTGGGATGTTTCAAATATTTTCAGTTTGCATCTATGCTAATGTTTTCAAATATTTTCCGTTTACATCTATGCTAAATATTCAACTATGTCATACTAATTAGATGACAATATTTTAAGATACAATTCTACAGTTCTAAAAATAATTAGTGCTGTTTCTGGTTACATTTCTTTGCTTTTTTTCACTTTTGTATTCAAGAAACATTCAAAAATGTTTGATAAGATTAAATTATATTTTGTAGAACTTGTCCTGCTTAAAAACTTATTTATGTGCAAGGAGGTAATGTTGATATTCATTTCAATATTATCGTTTAGTTAACACTTTGCTGAACATTTATGTACAGATATAAATCACTAGTATCAACTTTAGAGAAATAGTGAGCTTTTTGGTGGTTTTTATAAGATTTATTAAACAACTCTCTTATGTAGAATGATCTACCAGAGCTTACTGACTTACAGAGCTAAGAAAGGTAGAGATAGTTTCTTCTCAGGGTTGTACTATCATCAGACAATTATAAGAGCTATATATTTTTTACTACTGTGTTGACAAGTGGCAAACAGCAGTGTTCTGCTGCCTACATTATAAATTTTGCTATTTCTTAGAAACTTCTTTGCAGATTTTAACTTATTCTGTCTATTCTCATATAACTTAATTCAGTATGACTCAATTATAAAGAGATAAGTGTTAAGAGATGGTAAGGAACATATCCCTTTCCAAATCAATCTTTATATGTCTCTGTCTTGAAGAATATGTAATCTAGAACACTAGATGTTATTTCTATCATGTTGGAAATCAAGTGCAGGCAGTAATTTAAGGAAATAATGAACTTAATAATAATGAATATCTTTCTCCAAAGCTTATAAAATTTAAATAAGCATTTCTTTATGGAGAAAATCTGCTAATTAAAGTTGTAATTTGCCACAAACAGATAACTCATTTGAGCTATGCACAAAATTAAGTGCTCCCTTTACCAGCAGGAATTCCCTTTCTCTAACCTTGTCTTGGAATCAAACAGTCTTTATCTGTGGAAGGTTGCATATTCCTGTGCAGAACTACTCCTCTCACCTTCTTTAAGGACCAGTCTGGCGGTTCCTCAAAAAACTGGGCATGACACTCCCAGAGGATCCTGTTATACCACTCCTGGGCATATACCCAGAGGCTTCCCCTGCATGCAATAAAGGCACATGCTCCACTATGTTCATAGCAGCCTTATTTATAATAGCCAGAAGCTGGAAAGAACCCAGATGTCCCTCAACGGAGGAATGGATTCAGAAAATGTGGTATATTTACATAATGGAATACTACTCTGCAGTTAAAAACAATGAATTCACGAAATTCCTAGGCAAATGGTCAGAACTTGAAAATATCATCCTTAGTGAGGTAACCCAATCACAAAAGAACACACATGGTATGCAGTCACTGATAAGGGGATATTAACCCAGAATCTCGGAATACCCAAGACACAATTCACATATCAATAGATTTCCAAGAAAATGGAAGGAGAGACCCCTGGTCCTGGAACGACTGGATGTAGGGGAATACCAGGACAGAGAAGTGAGAGGTGGTTGAATGGGGAACAGAGGGAGGGAAGGGGGCTTATGGGACTTTCGGGGAGGGAGGAAATGGGAAAGGAGAAATCATTTGGAATGTAAATAAAAAAATAGAAATAATAATAATAATAATAATAATAATAATAATAATAATAATAATAATAATAATAATGAGATTCCTGGAATGCTTTTCCATAAAAATGAGTCATTCATAGAACTTTAAACTCTAGACTGTCATTTTCATTTACTCTGAAAACTACTTCCCATGCTCCAAGGTCCATATATGCCCCTGGTTCACCCTCAATAAAATATATGGATTCAAGCCCACCCTGAAGTTATGCACACTAGCTAAGATCTCCTAAGAGAGCCATTTAAATTGAAACTTTTCAGAGAATTCCTTTGCCTCAAACAGCTAAATATAATACTAAGGTCCTCAGAGAAGGCTTTCTTTCTTGACCCACTGATACTCACTCTTACTTGAAACAGGATCCTACAGAATGCCACCCATTACAGACTCCACTTTATACTTCCTTCTTGGTGTACAGTGGTGTCTGGACAATCTAAAAGGGAGAAAGGAGAAAGTGCGGAAACACAGCTGGACCATGGCAGGCATACCACATTGCTTTAACTTGAATATGAAATGACTCAAGAAGCTGCTATGCTAAAGGCTTTGTCTCCACAGCCTGGCATTATTGGATATTAATAGGAACCTTGCGATGTAGAGTGTAGTAGGGTAAGACAGGCAATACTATTATTCTTTCCTTGATTATGATTATAAAATATAGTGCAGTAGCAAGGGTAAAGGGGCTACCAGGCAAGTCCTTGCCAAGATGTTCCCCTGGTAAATCACACCATGCCATAGACCTGGTATATACCAGGTTTATTTGAAGGTTTATTTGGGAAGGGACAAGAATGAGAACCTAGAAAAGGGGTAGAGGCAGAGAGATTGAAGAAGGAAATAAAGCAGGGTTAGAGAAGGGTCAGAAAGAAAGACAAAAAGAGAGAATGGGTAGCCAGCCAGGAACACATGAGAACAGAGAAGGAGAAACGAGAGAGTGAGAAGACTGTAAGATTGGAGAGAGAGAGAGAGAGAGAGAGAGAGAGAGAGAGAGAGAGAGAGAGAGAGAGAGAGAGAGAGAGAGAGAGGGAGACAGACAGAGACAGAAAGAGAGAGGGATAGCGAGAGGGAGAGGGAGAGGGAGAGGGAGAACGCATTGGGGTAGCCAGCAGGCCAGCCGTCTCCTTTTATACCTGGCCATTGCTGCCACACTTGTCTTGCTCTTCCGGGCAATCAATAGTGGCAGGTGATGAAGATGCTATTGTAATTTTTGTTTTATGGTTTGATATTTAGTTTTGTTGTTTTTGAATTATGAACATGTGCAAAAGAGTCCAGGTACTTGCTGAGAGAATTCCCTAATCTGGGATTACACATAATTCTGAGCTTCCTAGTATGGGTGTTAGAAATGGCACTTGGAAGATCTTCAAGGGCAGCATATTGTCTTAACTTTCAACACATCTTGTAGCACTTCTTTCAAGATTTAAATTTCATATAATTTTATAAATTCTCTATTCTAGTACACCTTAATCCACAAGAATTCTACAAAACTCCAGGAAAAAGAAGCAACAGGAGACAAAATGGATCTAGGAAAGTACAGTTGAATAACTATTTTCGTGTACGGATGAACATTTACCCCTACCTAGGATATACTGTGAAGATTTTTCTCTGTAAGGAAGTATACTAGCATTTGTGTTCTGCTTGTACATACTCTCTATGTCCTTAATTTAGAGTTTTTTGCATTAAGAGTTGGATGACATGTTTCCCTTAAAATAAAGTTTATCATTCAGTTCAAAACTTTTTCAATAGTCAAATATGGGTGATGATGGAAGTTGGATGACTTCTTCTGAGTAACTATAGTTTTGAAGGATCATATGAATAGTTTTCTTCCTCTATGTCACTCTTATCAAAAATGTGTTTGATAGAACAGTGTGATTGATATCAAATGTTCTGAAGAAAAATATTTACATGTTATAGTGTATGGTAATAATATTTTTAAGTAACTATTTCAGTTACTGAATCCCAAGATCAAGGAATAATTTTTTAGAGTAGAGATAGGTATATCTTAAGATATCATTCCTACCGTATGTCAAATTTCACTGTAAAATTCTGGCATGTGAGGATTTTGTAGATCTAGGAAGATATTTAAAGTAAGAAAGAAATGCAATAATAAATGAATGAGTATGCATGAGTGGAAGAACATACTCATAGAAGCCATAAAATTATCAAGTTAAAATTTCATGGTCAGATATGTGCTTTGTTTTCATTGACTGTAGTTCAAGAAACATCTTTCATAGCACAGTCTATTTCCATATTTGTTGTATGGCTACATGTCAGAACATTTCCAGTTTGGGGACAGAACAAGTTCTTGTTGGAAAAATTAGAGTAATGAGGCTGGATTTAAGAGAGCTTTTTATTGGCTCATAGTCATTATGCCAGAAAGTATTATACAGACTGATAAGGGAGAATTATCACCAAAAATTATGGTTATGTATGAATCCTGCATATGATGATAATAGAAAATCAAGCTCTACATGCCATAATAATGTAATAGTTACAATATTTTAAACACACAGCAGAATTTAATGTGTGAGGATATAACAGGCCATAGTTTGGAATACACTGTTGTCATTTTGCTAAACAATAGTGTCTGGTAGTGAAATTGATATCTATCCATTTTTTGTATATATACTCATACATTAGTAGTATTATCAGATATAGTAGAAGAAAAATTCTTTTTGCATTAGATTATAGTTGATGTGGAGATTAATTTCTGACTAAATTGCTTGGATTAAGAGTCAATTTCATTTATAATGTTTCCATGACACAGTAGCCTGTTATTGTAAGTATTGTTTGTCAATTGGACAGAATCTTGATCGAGTGAATGATGGGTCCCTTCACATGTTGACAAATAGTTATCTAGAATTTTTTACTCTATGTGGAAATGCACAACTTATCTCTGGGAGTGACCACTGCTTGACAATAGAATCCTGGATTGTGTGAATAGACAAAAAAAAAATAATGAGAAGTAGCTACATTCATTAATTTCTGCTGATTGACTGTGGATGAAATGCATCCAAATTCTTCTATCTCCCTCAGCCTTGGTTCTTTGGATAAGATGGGTTTTACCTGCAACAGTGCTCCAGAGCAAAGAAACTATGACAAAATTCAAAATTCATAACTAAGTGGATAATGAAAACAATATAAAACTACTGCATTCTGCAAGGCTCTGGAACCATGAGAGAAGAAAACATAGAAATAAGGTGGGACATACAAGGGGTTGACTGAAGTATAACTGATTCCTATGGCTAGACTTGAACATCTCTGCCTTGAGTTAGTAGCTTTAATAATGTGAATATGATCCTCATAAGATTAAGCTTAATAATTTAGTTGTGTAGGGTCAAATGACTTAATAAATTCATGAAGCTTTCATTGGATTCTTATAAGACCCAATATTTCTGTTTTTTGTTAAGACACAAACAGTTGATTTTGTGTGATTTCTTACGGTTGAGGCACATTCTTAACTACAGCAGTAGAAACTGAGTAATTTATTTGCTTATACTCCTACATATAACCACAGCAAACTCATTATTTCCCAAGCTGTCCTTGAAGTCAATTTTTTTCTTTGATCTTCTTTGTCTCCTTTATGTGGGATTGTTAGAGAATTCTTTATGTCTACATAGGAAAGACCCAACAATATTTTGTTAAAACAGGTTTAACACATACACTGTGTAACTCATTAGTATGCTGGTTCTTAAGAGACAGATAAAATATAAGGCACTTATTTATATTCTAATTTCATATAGACAACAGTTTTTATTATGTTTGTGAATCTAATAAAATTTGAGCATACCCTGAAATACCTAAAATTTGAAACTAACATTCTTATTTTTAACAAAACTTTCAATCTTGTATCAATTTTTAACCTGTATATTTGTCTTATGTGTAAATGAGAATCAAATTCATGAGTTTTCTCTAAGCCTCCTAAATACTGAGAGTACAGGTTTGTACATCACTCACGGTTTAACAATTATTATGTTCATATATGTGTCCAAAGTCATGGTTACCCTCTTATAAATACCATATCTTTTGGTAAGAGGAAAACAACAAGAGCAAATATGCACAAATTATTTAAGAGAATGAATTCAACAGAAAATATTTCATATCTAATTGTTTATAATTTAACCAGTGATTCATGATGATGGTAAACACAATATAAATTAAAAGCCATTTGTTACTCAAACCAATTACATAGGAGAGGAAAAAGGTTCCTATATAAGGATCAAAATTCAGTATCATTATTCTATATACCGTGTTTCCTTAGATAACAGGGAATGCATACAATTTTATATGTCACCTATCTATTGATGATCCAGGACTCAGTAGCTATAGTAAGCTATCACTATGACATTAAATGCTTTAGACTATAGGCAGATAGTCATTTTACCACTATTTTATATTTGAAAGTTGAGTCAAGTCTCTATTACTTATGTTTTAGTCCCTTAAAAACAATTAACCAAGATTTCCTCTAAAACTTCAATATCCAACGTGGTTTTATTTTGTGAGTCTTTATATAAGACATACTCTCATGCCAGATGATAATCAGATTTCCCATGCCATCCACCTCTTACTGAGCTACATCTGTCAATCTTAAAAATAGAAATTATCTGCATTTCATTGTACTTTATCTCTTTTTGAAAAAGTATTTATCACTGAGGTAACTGAAAACTTATATATCTATTATTGTTTCCTCATTGGCTTTTAAAGAAAACATAATCTAAGGTATGCCTACTTATATATATTAAGTAAGTTATCAAATACCTCTTTGTCATTAAGATTTTCTCCTCATTTTGAGTTTATCAAGCAATAGGATTTTTAGGATTCCATTGGAATATGTTCTAAACACCTAGATCAAGGTCTTACATACTCATTTGAGATTTTTTTATGCACTCAATATTTATCTAAACTCTGTAGTATTAATTATATATCTTCCACTATTCTAGATACTGTGAGATATATAGAGATATTTTTAGTATCCCTTCAAAATCCAAATTACTCATAGAAATGAAATAGATTTTCAAAGGTTATTAGTAAGGAAATCATTACAATGTAGAATAGAGAGAGATGTGATTTCTGTCCTGAGGTGTCTATTACTGGAAAATATTTCAGCATAGCTAGGGGAACTGTGATTGCATAGAATTGAAATCATTATAAACTTCTAAATCCATTTCATAAAACGTTGTCTTTGCCTTAATTCAATAAACTTAGAGTATCTGAGTATAAATATGGTTAGAGAACTCTTTTTTTTTTTTTTTTGTTTTTTCTTCTTTATTTTATATACCTTTCAGGCAATTATTACTTAAAGTTCTCACTAGAGGGTGGAAGAGAATCTTAAAAATTGGTTACTATTAGCAGGGTGTGGTATGTAGCCCCATGCTTTTCCACCTAGAAATAACAGCACTAAGACAATACTCCTAAATAATTGCCTAGGCCAGTAGCCTTGGCTTGTCCCTAGACTCATAACTCAATTATCCTTGTAAAGTAGTGTAAGTCCAACCATGTGTTTGGTTATCTCTCCTCAGGTTCAGGCGACCATCTCCTCCAGAGTTCAGGGCGAATCTTCCATCTCCTGTGCCTATTTCCCAGAATCTTCTCTCTCTCCTGGATCTCCACCTTCTAATCCTGCCTCAGCTCACTGGCCATAGACTCTTTGTTGACAGGTAAGAGATTATCTCTACAACGGCGAAGCACCTTTAATCCCAGTGCCCCGGAGCCGGAGGAGGTCTGAGGGTCCCCAGTTTGAGGCCAGCCCGGTCCACAAAGCAAATAACAGCTCAAGCCATGTCTATGTCTCAAAAAACAAAAACAAACAAACAAATAACAAGGACAAAAGACACAAGGGGGTTCGAGAAATGGCTCAGCGGTTAAGAGCACCAGTCACTCTCCCAAAGATCCCGAGTTCAACTCCCAGCAACCATAGTTTACAACCCTCTATAATGAGTTCCGATGTCCTCTCTGGCATTCAGGAGTACATGTAGGTACAGCACTCATGTACATAAAGTAAATAAATCTTTTTTGTTGTTGTTGTTATTTCGAGACAGGGTTTACTCTGTATAGCCCTGGCACTCACTCTGTTGACCAGGCGGCCCCCAAACCCAGAAATCCGCCTGCCTCCGCCTCCCAAGTGCTGAGATCAAAGGCGTGCGCCACCACTGCCCAGCTAAATCTTAAAAAGAACAACAAAATAAAAATCTTTAAGGGGCAGTGAGCCTGGGTGTCGCTCAGGCCCTGCCTTCTCATTAATCTGAAATAAGGCAGGAAAAACCTGGCCAGTTAAAGGGTAGCCTGGCCTACCTACTTGTTTGGGCGGGCGGTGATCAAACACCAGTTTAGAGTCTCAAGCAGCCACGCCCCTTCTCAAAGATGGCCGAACTCGCTTCTCTCACTCGACGAGAACGTTCCAACCACTCTCTAGAAATTTAAAGTTAATCTTATCCGTACTGCTTAGATACCAAAATAAAAATTGCAGTCTTAACCATTTAGCATTCTCCTCCGCCCTCTAGAGAACTCTTTATTTCTCCAATCATTGTATCAGAAGATAATTGGGTACTAGCATTTAATTAAAAACATACTACATTCATAGTTCTGGCATTTATACAAAATATTAATAACTTGATGCCAAAATATTTAAGAAAATCAAATAAACCTGAATGGTCTCTTTATTGAAAAGATTTTATAACACAATTTTTGTCAACATAGTTATATTAAAACTATCAATTTCTAGGGAAGAAAGGCACAAATAGAAATGAACTGGATTAAATTCTAAATGAATGCATTTTCACTGCTGGGATTTCTTTAGGAAATGCATATTAGACCTTAAATTATTACATTAAAATGTATTAGGATAATCAAGTTAGAATTATAAATATTGGTAGTATAGAGAAAAATTTAAGACATGAACACAGTAAGGTTTTTGCTTAACAAAATGTGGAGTACCAATGACATCCTGGAATAATTTGAAAGAAACACTAACATAAAGAAAAACAACAAAAAAAGAATATTAAATTCTATGATGGAAAAAGACAAAATAATATATACAAGTAAACCCATTAAAACAAAACCTGATTTTTTAATGTAGACTCAAAATCTAGAAGGTCTTTGAAAAAGACCATAGATGACAGCCTAGACTAAAACAACTAGCAAAAAATTCAAAGACAATAGAAAACAATCTATCAAATCGTAGTAGATAAGCTATCCCATGACAAAGCAAACTAAAAATTAATCAACAAAACCCAACACTACAAAAGGAACTAATAGTAAAGTCCAACACAAAGATGTTAACCATACCCAAAACAACACAAGAAATAATCTCAGACCAGAAATTAAAGTATGGTCAAGCACACAGAGAGTACATCCACACCACAACAACAAAATAACAAGAATTAATAAAACTGATAATTTATATCTCACAAAATCAATGTTCTCAGTTCCCCCAATTATTAGACACAGGTAAATAAAATAGATTCTTTTTCTTTTCTTTTTTCTTTTTTTTTGTTTTTTTGTTTGTTTGTTTGTTTTGTTTTCCGAGACAGGGTTTCTCTATGTAGCCCTGGCTGTCCTGGAATTCACTCTGTAGACCAGGCTGGCCTCAAACTCAGAAATCTGCCTGCCTCTGCCTCCCAAGCTCTAGGATTAAAGGCATGAGCCACCACTGCTCGGGCACAAAATAGATTCAAACAGTAATATCCATTCTGCTGCATCAAGGAAACTTAAATTAACCTCAATGATGGAGATTACCACAGAGTAAAAGGATGGGGAAATATATTTCAAGAACATGTGTCTAAGAAGTAAACTCATAGATCCATTTTAATATCTGACAAAATAGACTTCAAACAAAACTTAATCAGGAGATATAAAAGTACTCTACATACTTATCAAAAAGAAAAAGAAAAAATATATTAAGAAAAAAGAGAGAGGAGGAGAGAGAGAGAGAGAGAGAGAGAGAGAGAGAGAGAGAGAGAGATCTACCAAGATGACTTACAATTCTTAACCAAATATGGAACAAATATAATGTCACCGAGGTTGATAAAAGAAACAGTTCTACAGCTGAATTCACATATTTTCTCTCAAACATGGAGAGCTGGATACTCCAACAGCACATTCTCACAATTAGA
The DNA here is from genome assembly GCA_036184795.1 of Tokudaia tokunoshimensis. Taxonomy (NCBI): domain Eukaryota; kingdom Metazoa; phylum Chordata; class Mammalia; order Rodentia; family Muridae; genus Tokudaia; species Tokudaia tokunoshimensis. The sequence goes on along the minus strand of BTHU01000012.1, from coordinate 511,390 downwards.
GTGACAATTCAGGACATAATAAATAAATAAACTAAATAAATAAAGAAATTTTGGGATAACTGAAGGTCTCAACTAAATGGACCCTAACAGTTATTTGTAGAAAATTTTACTAGAACAAAAGAATATATCTTCTTCTCATCATACCATGGAATTTTATTCACAATTGATCATGTAATCTAACTCAAACTTTGTCTCAAGAGATACAAGAAAGTTGAAATACCACTGTGCATTTTATTTGGCAACCAGAGAATAAATGTTAAAATGTACATTTAAAATATTAAATAAAAACCAAACAAACAGTAATCCCTCCTATATACAAATTTCAATGGACTTCTTTCTGGCCTACAGCTTTCAATGAGGCAGATCATTAGTGTGTCTTCCACTCTGAAGATCACAAAATCTGAAGGCCTCCCAGGAAAACTACTGCAGTCAGGGCCACAGGTCTCCCAAGAGACTTGCCAAAACCAAGAGACATGAGAGTTAGGCTCCAAATAGAGAAACCCAGGTCAGGTTTACACCAGAGATAACCAGATGGCAAGAGGCAAATGCAAGATCATTAGCAACAGAAGTCAATTTACTTTGGCGCTATCAGAAAACAATTCTTCCATTACAGCAAGCCCTGAATATCCCAACACATCTGAAAACCACGAAGCTGACCTAAGATCCTATCTCTTGAAGATAACAGAGTCCTTTAAGGAGAATGTAAATAACTCACTGAAATAAACAAAAGAAAACAAATGTAAACAGGAAGAGTCTCTTAATAGGAAACAAATAAATCCCTTAAATAAATACAGGAAAACACAATCAAACAGATGGAAAGAAAATGAACAAAGTAATCCAAGATCTTTAGATGGAAGTAGAAAAGAAATGAAGAAATCACAAATGGAGGCAATCCTGGAAATGGAAAACCTAGGAAAGAGTTCAGGAGCTACAGATGCAAGCATCAAACAACACAATATAAGAGATTGAAGAGAGAATGTCAAACATAAAATATTCCTTAGAACATATTCACAAAATGATCAAAGAAAATGTGAAGCATTAAAAACCTTCTAACCCACACATTCAGGAAATACAGGACACAATGAAAGATCAAACATAAAAATAATAGGAATAGAAGAGAGTGATGACTCTCAGCTCAAAGGACCAGAAAGCATCTTCAACAAAATCATAGAAGAAAAATTCCCCAACCTAAAGAAAGAGATTTCCATAAGTGTACAAGAACACCAAATAGATTGGACCAGAAAAGAAAATACTCTCATCACATAATAATAAAAACACTGAATGCACATAACAAAGAAAAATATTAAAAGTTTTAATGGAAAATGTACAAGTAACATCTGAAAAACAGTCCTCTCAGAATTACACCAGACTTCTCCACAGAGACCTAAGAGACAGAAAATCCTCTACAGAGGTCATGCAGACCATAAGAAAACACAAATGCCAGTCCACACTAGTGTGTCCTGAAAATCTCTCAATCATAACAGATGGGGAAAACAAAAAATTCCATGACAAAGTCAAACTTAAAGAATATCTACCTACCAATCCAGCGCTACAGAGGATTCTAGAAGGGAAATCCTAATACCAGGAGGGTATCTACACCAAAGAAAAACCAAGAAATTAATCATCTCACAATAAAACCAAAGGAGATAATCACATATACATAATGCCCCCTAATACAACAAACATAAAAAGAACTAATCATCATCTGTCTTAAATATCTCTCAGTATCAATGGACTCAATTTCACCAATAAAAAGAAATATGCCAACAGACTGGATATGCAAGCACGATCCAGGATTTTGCTGCATAAAAGAAACACACCCTCAATAAGAAAACAGACACTACTTCAGAGTAAAAGCCTAGAAAAATATTCCAACAAAATCGTCTCAACAAAATGGGAGTTGCCATTCTGATATCCAATAAAATAGACTTTCAACTAAAAGTTTTCAAGCAAGATGAGGAAGAACACATTATATTCATTGTGATGGTTTACATATACTCGATCTAGGTCTAGGTGGTGGTACTATTAGAAGGTGTAGCTCTCTTGGAGTAGGTGTGGCCTTATTGGAGTAGGTGTGTCCCTGTGGGTGTGGGCTATCAGACCCACTTCCTAGCTACCTGGAAGTCAGTCTTCTTTTAGAAGCCAGCAGATTAAGATGTAGACCTCTCAGTTCCTACTACACCATGCCCTTCCTGGGGGCTGCCAGGTTCCTGCTTGATGATACTAGATTGAACTTCTGAACCTATAAGTCAGCCCCAATTCAATGTTGTCCTTAGAAGGATTGCCTTGGTACTGGTGTCTGTTCACAGAAGTAAATCCCTAAGACAGAAGTTGGTACCAGGATTGGTGTATTGTTGTGAAAGCCTGACCATGCTTTTGTTTGTAAGAATGTATAGTTTGAGAGACCGAATTTGGAAGCAGTGGGATGCTTTAAATAGAGTATAACGGGCCATCCTATAGGGTTATAGAAGACTTTGTTGCTGAGAATAATTTGAACTGTGCTGACTTGGTCCAAGATGGTTCAGTGGAGAATTTCAGTATGTGGCCCTAGAAACTGCTTTTGTAATAGTTTAGGGAAAGTATGGCTGGTTTTTGCCATTTTTCAAAGACTCTGCCTGAGGCTAAGGTGAAGAAATTTAGATTAATTGCTTTGAAAAAGGAAATCTTAAAACAGCCTGGTGTAAATTCTGTTGTGTGGTTATTAAAGTTCCACTCTTATGAAGAACATTTTTATGAAAAGGAACAAGTTAAGAAAGGAAAGATACAGAATATATGGTATGAGTATTATGTGAGAAAATAATCTATTTTTTTCATAAAAAGGAGAAAGAAAAACAAACAAAAATCAGCATCAACTTCATTGTAAAGATCTAAGTGGTAGAGGAAGTAGCAGAGTTTCATAGAATAGCCAGAAGCAAAGCAAATGTGATTGTTTCTTTTTACAATGTCAAAACTATTGAAAGTCAATAAATTACAAGGTTTAGTGGTTTCAGTGTAAAAAACAGTTAACCCAATCTATACTGGAACTTTTTTGTGAAAAAATAATAGCATTTATTATTATAAGATTAGATAGAATAGTTAGAGTTGCATTATTTACATTGTTGTATCACAATTTGTTTTAAAGGGTCAGTGAACTAACTTGTCATTTATTTTACTAGGGCTAGAAATGATTATCTGTTTTAGGAGAAATGAACATGAATTTGGCACTGTATTAAGATGTTAGAACTGTGTCTGGACTCTACTAATAACATAAAATAAAATTATCATTAAATAAAGAATATAAAAGCAAAAGCTATACTTCAACACTAATGTTTCATGTAAAGTGTGAAATGAAAATTTCACCTTTCTTTTACCAATTTTTGCTTTGTTTTAACTGTTTAGGTCTTCAGAGAATAGGGCAACGATATGTTTCTCCTGTTATCTTCTCTTATTATTTTTTAACTGTCTACATGGTCAGCTTTTGTATCCATCTATCTTACCTTATTTTATTTTCTTTTACAACCATCCTTCATTTTTGGAGATCTGGGACGAGAAAACTTTATCATGAGTAAACATTCCTTAAAGAACAGAGCACTCATTCTGACATCTTCTCAAACTGCTATAAAAGTAAGAGAGAGCTGCATAGTTTTACAAACTGGAAGGCTAAATAGCTAAATTATTTGCTATTGACTTGGTAGAATGTTTCCTTACCAAGATCTTCTACCCTTCTTGAATGATGTGTGTATTTTCTGTAGTATTTAAGCCTTATTTAAATGTGCTATGCAAACTCTCACCTATGTACACATTTATCACTATTGCAAGTTTAAACATTTTCTATCTGTACAGATAATGTCTGATTACTAAATAATTATTAATAGATGTTAATATATGAATTATATACTATATAATGTTACTAAAAGTCAATAGGTTTCTTTTATATAGTCTTATAGGAATAATAAAATAATAACCCCTGTAAATAATGAAAAGAAAAATAAATTAGGAATCACCACTCTAAAAATTAAAATGAAGTTTGTTCAGAAAAATGTTTGGAAATTTTACACTAATTCCAAGCCAAAGTTCATTTAATGAGTACTTTTATGAAACTCAAACTCAACTATTTTAATCGGCAACATTTAAAATGAATTATATAGGTAAATAAAATACAAATACACAACTAAACTGCTAAGTGATAATGATAAGAATTTTCTGTATCTTCAAAAATATCCTTAGGTTAAGCATGGTGTTCTATTGATTGGACAAAATATTAATAATTACTAGCTATCTTCTCAGAAAAAATTCCCTGATTCCTACTTATTAATGGACCCTATGATCCACTTTAAATTCTTGGTATTTTGGTTTAAATTTCTCAGAGCTTTATACAAAAATAAACATGCCACCAACACGTTGTTAGTATGTAAATTTGATTTTATCTTTAATGAACCAAAGTACCTATAAATAAAATCCACTCATAATTTAGTATTAATAAATGTTTCATTTGATACATAATTGTATAAACTTCTGTATCTTGGAGTCAGCTGAAAAACAACTTCAGCGAAGTGGCCGGATATAAAAATCACCTCAACCAAATCAGTAGCCTTCCTACACTCAAAGGTTAAGCAGACTGAGAAAAGAAATAAAGAAAGTGATATCCTTCACGATAGCCACACACAATATAAAGTATCTTGGTGTGACCTCTAACCAAAACACGTGGAAGATCTGTATGACAAGAACATCAAGTCTCTGAAGAATGAAATTGAGAAGACCTCAGAAGATGGAAAAATCTGCCATGCTCATGGATTGATCAGGATTAATATAGTAAAAATGACCATCTTGCCCAAAAGCAATATACAAATTCAATGCAATCCCCATCAAAATCGCAACGCAATTCTTCATAGAGTTAGAAAGAGCAATTCAAAAATTCATCTGGAATAACAGAAAACCCAGAATAGCTAAAACTATTCTCAAGAGTAAAGAACTTCTGGGGGGAATCAATATCCCGGACCTCAAGCTGTATAAGAGCAATAGTGTTAAAAACTGCATGGTATTGGTCCAGTGACAGGCATGTAGATCGAAGGAACAGAACTTGATAAGTCCAGAAATGAAACCCACATTCCTATGGTTACTTGGTCTTTGACAAAGGGAGTTAAAACCATGCAGTGGAAAAAAAGATAGTCTTTTCACCAAATAGTGCTGGTAAACTGGAGGTCAGCATGCAGAAGAATGCAAATCAACCCATTCTTTGTTCCTTGTACTAAGCTCAACTTCAAGTGGATCAAGGACTCCACTTAAAACCAGACACACTGAAACTGATAGAAACGAAATTAGGGAACAGCCTTGAACCTATGGGCACAGGGGAAAATTTCCTAAACAGAACACCAATAGCTTATGCTCTACGATCAGAATTGACAAAGAGACCTCATAAAAATGCAAAATTTCTGTTAAGGCCCAGGACCACTATCAAAAGGACAAAGCAGCAGCAACAAATTGGGAAAAGATCTTTTACCAACCCTACATCCGACAGAGGGTAATATCCAATATATGCAAAGAACTCAAAAGATAAACTCCAGAGAGCCAAATAACCCTATAAAAAATGGGACACAGAGCCTAAACAAAGAATTTTCACCTGAAGACTATCGACTGGCAGAGAAGCACCTAAAGAAATGTTCAACATCTTAGTTATTAGGGAAATACAAATCAAAACAACCTGAGTTTCACCTACACCAGTCAGAATGCTAAGATCAAAAACGCAGGAGACAGCAGGTGTTGAGTGTGAGGATGTGGAGAAAGAGAAACACTCTCCACTGCTGGGTGGAAATTCAAGCTGGTACAACCACTCTGGAAAGCAGTCTGATGGTTCTTCAGAAAAACTGGGCATGATACTCCCAGAGGATCCTGTTATACCACTCCTGAGCATATACCACAAAGGCTTCCCTGGCATGCAATAAGGACACATGCTCCCACTATGTTTAATCGCAGCCTTATTTATGATAGCGGAAGCTGGAAAGAACCCGATGTCCCTCAACGGAGGAATGGATTCAGAAGATGTTGTATATTTACACAATGGAATACTACTCTGCAATTAAAAACAATGAATTCACGAAATTCTAGGCAA